>JAMLFY010000002.1:51876309-53076309 GCA_030441495.1 Dalbergia oliveri | reverse complement strand
CTATCAATTTAATCTTTTAGGAAAAATTGTTTTATGACATGGTATCAAAACCTCCATGACGAAGCAGTTAGGGGTTTGATTATTGTTAGGAGCCAAGTAAAATTCCAAAAGAAATGTTGAAACAAACCTTGGTCAAGTTCTCACTTTGCAGTATTACTGGATTACGTGACATTTTATGCTTTGGTAAGTCTCCCATTGCTCTCAATTTGATCTCTGAGCCTTACAGTGTCTCCCCGGCTTATGAGGGCATTTTATAAGGAGTATTAAGAGGGAGTTGCAACTTCCATTCTTTCTCCTCTTGTCGTCAAGTCATTATTTGCTTCACAAACTCTTTTTTGTTCCTCCATACATGCTAGAAATAGAATTAAATACTTGATTGATGGTTGTTTCAATTCAAAATATTGAAAAGTAATTAACTCTCTAATCAATGCTTTGGTTCCTTTCTAAGTTCATAAGCTCGTGAGAAACCAAGAGAAATATGTGAAGGGAAGTTAATGGGGCTAGTCTCTCATGCGACTTGGGCATGAGAACAAAGACCACCAACACAAGAATACATCAAAGGATGATCTGGCCTCTTTTTCTTGGACCTGGACAATGTGTGTATCTGTTTTTTGGATGCACTTATCAGATGAGGTTTTTTTCTGCCTATGTTCTTGGGTTTGGGCTGTATAATGTTCATCACCAAAATTCAGATGCATTTAACCACATTTTTGAAATATGGTTAAGTGAAACTTTTGACACGTCACACCCACATGCTTCCACATAGGCGAATGCGGCTGAGGACATTGACCATCAACTGTAGAGGAGTATCCGCCTAATTGTAAATTTGTAATGTTGGGGATTATCACGGTACTCGTGTTTAGAATGAGGAACAATGAATGTTTGGTAGGTCCTAACTTCTAACACATATCATTACTCACAAAATGCTATAATATGTCCATGCTGCCAAGTGACAAATTAGCGAGAGCAATGATTTTTCACTCAATATCATTCAACAATCAACAAATACGTTTTTTATGGCTTAAACAATGTGTCAGGAATTCTATCTCCCATTTGCTAGTACCTTCTCTCGTTTCCCTTAACTCCACTAGGAGCCCTCTAAAAGCTTCACTAAGAACTCATAGAACTAGCAAAAAGCACAATCTGTATTCATGCATCTGCATGTTGTAACAGAAAGATAAGGACCATGTCCGTGTGAGAGAGCTGCCATGTTGTTATATGCAAGCAAATGAAAAATTATTGACGACCCTTCTTAAGAGACAGGAAATACGCAGTTAAGGACTCATAGTCAGGTAGCTTTGGATGAACGTGACTGGGCCTCTCCTGAGACTGAGAGGGAACAAATCCATCAAAATTTGGAGCCTTGGATGAAGAAGCATCCTTCAAACTTGAACTTGTGCCGGTTTTCAAAGGAGCTGATCTCCTTTGAGACAAAGAATCCTGTTCATTCTGGAGTGCCCTGTGCTCCAATTCTACTGATCTACTCTTAGCATAAGGTGGCCTATTATAACCTGACATGGTGCTGCTTCTCCCAGAGGAAGATGCATGACGGATTGGCGAGTCATAATGACCAAACCCAAAGTTCTTCTCTGACATGGATACCTTTCTCTCGAAATGCTCTTCCTCAATACCTGAACCAACTGAAGATGGACATGGTGATAACCAAGACTTTCTGTCAGAAGCCACTTTTTCATCACTCCTTGATGATGGGGTCCCTGAAGCTACATGGTTTTCACTCTGATCGAGAACAGAATTTCCATATCCAAAGTTCCTAGAAACAGACTTGAAAAGATCTTCATCACTATCTGAACTTGGGCCATCTGGATCATCAAAAATGTCAGGAAATGAATCTTCTTTTCCAGAAGAAACTGCGCACTTTGTTAATGTTTCAGAAACCACAGAAAAACGTGACTGTGAACTAGAACTGGATTCTTTCCGATCAATGCCTTGTTCAGGGCTGCAAGCATTTGTATTTGATAATGGTTCAACCTCTGATTTGCTACCAGGCGGAGATGAAAAGAACAAACCAGATTCCCGTCTGTTGTATCCTTTATCAACAACGAATGTATAATCATTGTGATCATCGCTAGGAATCACAAAGTGAGAAGAGGAAGCTTTGCTAAATTGCCTATTAGCCCTTGGCCTTGCATCTCCAATGCGATCATTGTTTTTAGTCACCACATCAGCGTGCAGTTCAGTCACAAAATCTACTTCAGTTCTGCTTACCTGCTTTTTTGTGCTCACCTCATGTAAGAAATCACTATTCTCTTGCTTAAATGAGTTATTATGTGGATATATATAAGCCACTGGGGAACCATTGGCAAATGGGTTATCATCGCCAAAAGCACCACTAGATGTCTGTGAGGCTGACTGGCAATCTTCTTCTCTAACATTATTTTGTTCATTGTGCTTCCCAAAACTGCTTCTGTGGAAGGTGCTATAAACAGAACCTGTAGAAAGGCTTTTGCCAGCGTGAAAGGCATACTCTTGAGGCACTTCACCTCTTGATTCACTGCCAGAAGAACTATGTGGTCCACTTGAGTACCGCCTTGTTAGTTTTTCACGGTTTGAAAGTTGTACAGCTGCTCTTGCAGCCATGCTTGCGTGTTCTGCACATTCTGCAGCTGCCTGTGCAGCTGAGGCAGCATCCTTGAATTCCATGTTCCAATTTTGCCTACCCAGAGGGAAAGCACTACTAGTTTCACGGTATGAATCTCTAAAATCTATTTCTTGACTTCCAATTACTGTAAGAAAAGACCCCAGATATCCAGGTATGTAATTTCCATCTTCAAATAAGATAGTTCTCATAAAGTGATCAAAGTGAAAGTTACCTGAAGATCTGATTCCTGGATTAGACCCGCCTGATGTTTTTGACTGATCACCACCAGATTTTCTAGTAGCAACACTTGCACTATGGTCATATGAACTTGTAGTAACGTCAATTTCTTTGAGTTGATAAAAGGCATGTAAATTAGGAGGTCCCTTTTCATACTGAACCGGTGGAACATGCACTTGTGGAGGTTCCACATAAGTAGCCTTCTCAAAACTATTTGGTCCAGCCTTAACATATAAATAATGTCAAAATAATATAATGCAAAATATTGATACTACAAACTTATATTTTATAATGGTATAAAATAAACTAAAGATCATCCATAATGAACAAAGCCTACCACAAAATCTTGAGACGACTGTGCATCATTTTCTCCAAATTGCTTGGGTTGCCACTTGACACCATGCTCCTCAGCAATTGAAGTTAGTATTTTGATCTTGGTTGGACCATCAGGTGCTTTGGCAGACAATTTCTCAACCAGCTGAAAATACAGCATTAAGTTAAAAGAGAAAAACAAACACTGACTATAAATGAGTTTTAACATGATCCTCTCCAAATTCAAGCAGGTAGAGAAACTTGCCAAGTTATTCACACCACAGTCAGGGCGTAATTCAAGAGCTGGTGCCACAAATTCTTTTCCATACTTAGCCATAATATGCTTCTGCACATCCATGAGCTCAGGTATGTCTGAACATCTTGGAGATGCAAATATTACACTTGAAATTGCTTCCTTCAAATCGGAGGGGCATTTTCTGTAAAAGAAGAGAAAAAACAAAACAGAGAATGCAAGATGAAAACAATGTCAGTGCACAATCATAATCAATTTCAGAGAGGAGAACCCTCATTCACTAATCCCTTAAGACTCACACAAGTAAGGTCAAAGCATAAGATAATATAAATACATAAGTGTGTGCATCGCGGTCTTGGTATACCCAAAGCACCAACCTTTTTGCTAGTTATGCTTAAAATCCACAACCACAGGAGTAAAGACAGAAGGTGCAAGTGAACATGACACATAATTAGTTGAGGGTGATTTTTTCATGCTACATCATTTTCGAAATTGAGGTGAAAATTTGTACCCTATGTCAGAACATCAATCAGAAACCTCGCTGATCAATGTTTAAACTAAATATATAATCTATACTTTTCATATAGGATCAGAATTTCCGTGACCAAGAAAGTGAGACATTCACATTGTCAACGCTGTCATGTCAGTGGAATGATTGGTTGATATGTCACGTCTCTAATCAAGCCCTACTCTGACTATAACAACCTTTCCATCATGCAAATTCAGTGTTGTTGCCTAAATTGAAGGATGAATATAGAGTTACAGACTTCCATATGGTGATCAATCCACAAAAATAGGAAAGGAAAACATGACAATCCATCAAAAATAGACAAATGGTAAACATAAACATGTGCTAAGTTATTGAGGCGAATTTCAAATACTTGTGTGATTCAATCATTGGCAAACGTGCTGCAATAACTTCACAGTATATCTCAATAAGATCATATGCTGCCATCGTCTTCTCTTCCCTAACAACATATTCAACCTGAATTCAAAACAGAAGAAAAGTCGAAGAAAATTCAATATCCATGGAAAGGTGGACAATTTTGGAAGTCTCTAGTTTATAATATTACCCGGATTGCAGCCGTGTGGTCGTGGCCAGACTGAAGCAACTGGGCCAATTCCCTGCGGAGCTGCTTCAAATAGGCTTCTCTCTTGTTCTTCAAAAGCTTTATCCGTGATACCGCAAGCTTCAATGCAGTTTTGCTGCACCAACCAAATCAAAGTTCAAATCCAAACATACTCTCAAACCACCAAAACCTTCACCACTAATGAAATAGTAAACCAATAACCTGACTTCAATCAGAATCAGTTAACCACACACATAATCAGAATTGTGAGTAAAAACGGAATCTTTCAAGCATAACAGCCAACCCCTTCTCCACAAGTCAACCATGAATCATCAAACAACCATATAAGTTTCTCTTCCTTCCTTCCCACAATCAATGTAATTTTAGACCAAAAAAAATCAAGTGTTTCGTACCACTTTGCAGGCTTGAAGCTCCTTTGACGCAGCATAGCTTGTACAAGTACAACACAAGATGAAAGGAGGAGAGAGAATCTTCTTGTTTGTGTCGGAAGCGTAACGGCTTTTGGATGGTACGAAGATTCGATGTTACAGTTTCATTGAACCTTTTAATGAAACCATGTGGCAAGAGAGAAATAAAAAGATATACTCTTGAAAGAAAGGTTACCCATTATTAGGTCAAAATGTGTGACAAGTTTCTTGCTTATGGATGTGCATCAGTAAATTTGGCTGCTCTCAATCATTAAATTATTCAAAATAAATGTCTTTTTTATTGAAACGGAGGTAGTAATATCAGTATACTATTCAGAGCTGACTACTATCTACTAGATGTGACTCATGTTCATTCATCATGTCACAATTTACTAAATTTAATTTTGCTATTGGTTGGTTACATCGCCCTTCCTTGGTCACTAATGTATTATTAAATTATGAAGAAATTTCTACAAAAAATGTTTTCGTAGAAGTCTCACAAATTAGAAGTAGCTTGTTAATAATACATGAAAGCTTGTACAGTCATTTTCTTCCTTTAGCCACCTGTATGATTAAATTTGTATTATCCATTTTGAACAAATAAATACGATTTGTACGTTCTACACATGAAGCTAACCCAACCTCGCCGTGAGCTATCACTCTCATACAGAAAGCCGAAACATGTCACAGACTATAACAATTAGACATGTAATTGCCTCTCCATTTGGATAACTGGACCACAAAACTAGGGAATCGAGACAACGAATATTATATTACTGAGAAAAAGAAAGGTATTATAGCTTAAATGTTACTCTCGAGTTTTCTTATCCCATACTCATACATTAACTTATGGCAACTGGCAAATGTGAACATAGAGCCATCGGTGCCACTAATTACGAGGCTACTTATCACTAATCCTTGAGGTAACTTTCGCTTATGAAAATGACCTGGAGGATAGGTCCGCAAATTACGGTGTGGAAAACTATGTAGATGAAAATGACCTGGAGGATAGGTCCACTATATTCTCAAAGTTCAACCCGTTTCTCTCAGTTGTAGAGAAAGTCCAAATTATCACTAACTCCCTACTCAGTCCTAAACCATAAAAGGCATAAAAATAAAAAAATAAAAACTAACGTTGCCAACCATCAAGTTTTGTGCTTTTGCATATGGCTGTTCATGTGAATGTGCATAACCCAATTTCAACATAAGGACCCAAAATAGATATTGACATTCAACAATTTAAATCCCATTTTATGATAAGCTGATTAAAGAGAGTGATATCCACCTTACAAGAGTCAGAGGGTTGAGATATATATATATATATATATATATATATATATATATTTGGTCGAAGTTTATATTGATTCTTGAGTAGCTACTTTGTGATCATTGGACAAGAAAAAAAAAACCTTGGTAATCTTTCTTTCTGAGTTTCTAGCCCCGTTGCTCAGTCCCAAAAAAGTGATAATAAAAAAAAAATGGCAAAAATTACTAAGAATGCAGCAGTATCATGATTCTCGGATACCACTGGCTTCCAACATAAGAGAGCAATGCAAGGTCCGTCCCGCTTCAAATACAAGGGGGTTATTGAGGCTATTAAAGTCAACCGCTAGTTTCTCAGCTTTTTTTCCCAAAAAGAAAAAAGATCAGAATAACACAAATTGGATTGCAGAATGCCCCATAGTCCACAGAATGTATAAATGACCAGAGCAGCTGGCTTAGGACTATATAGCCCTGCTAAAACCTACACTTTCAAGTGGCTTTCATCAGAAATAATAACCGGTGAAAGTAAATCCCCTTCCAACTATCTCACCAGCACAAAACCATGCAAAGCACTCCAGGCCAAACAAAGCAGCAATGCCTGCATCTTCAACCTTTAACTCTGACCTATTCCTCCATAAATGCTTGACATAATCAAGTTCCTTCCAGAAGGATTCATAACGGCCAGGAATACTGCAAAAGATTGAAGAGTTATATGTGGTAGCAGAAACTCCAGATTTGAAATGCAAGCCTGATTTGAAGATCACGTTGGAATGGAACGCACAAGCATTAACATATGCAAATAGATAGCATGACTATATAATGCAGCATAGGTACCATTGCACAAAATTGAAAATTCAAAACAGAAGCGGGGTTCAGCATAAAAACTACAAGTAGCAGCCAGCAAGTAGTTGTGACAATGATATCTGGAGAGAAATTGATAAGCTAATTATTTTGTTGTCAGCACTCACATGTTTACATTAACAAGAAGCTATAGACCAAAAGAATTTGATTTATACAGCTTCACAAGCACATTATGCTGGTCTAATTCAAGGTATACAGTCAAACCATATTATGATCGATCATGGAGAAACATCAAAACTAACATCATATAATGGGAGTCAAATATCATTGATTGAAAATGTCTTCCACTAACAACCATTCCATTTTTCTTTACAGTTCAAGTGTCACATTTTAAGAGTTCATTTAGAGGTAATGGCTGAAATTCCAATGCAGTTTTACACTCCAGAAGTACTTAGTTGAAAAACAAAAGGACACTAGACGACCTATATTTGTTTTTAACATGATCCCCTGACCAGTCTTTCAAATAATTAGTAAATACCGACACTAATCTAATACAAATTTAAGATGCTTCATAACAAGATTGTGACTGTATACTTTGTTTTTCTTTTCAAGTGTTAGTGCCACAGCAACATGAGTGAACAGTACATAACTTTCAACCTCACCCTCCAGAACTTCTTCACTCGTCTACAATGGGGATGCAAGGAGCCATTGAACATGACTGGCAACATCCAAGTCTAATAAAGTGACATCGGCATTATTTGAAATCAATAAATTATGACCATCATTCACATGGAATCAGGGAATTTTATACAGTGAATTCAGCCAGAGACAATACTTTTAAGGATTGAAAAAAAAGGTTGGGGACGATGTAACCTAGCAAGGCGAGTGTATAGCAATTGCTTCGCCAATAGGTTGCATTTCTCTACTGTAGGAGGCTCCTGGATGAATTGCTTGTTCTGCTCCAACAACTGCTTGTAGTAAACATTTCCGTGCTTGGATAGGAATTGGGATGCTTGACTTGCTTTGGACTGCAACTGCTGCAACTTTGACGCCATCAAGTACGCTAGTTAAGCAGAACAAAACCCTGGACCAAAAGACAAAGATGCCAATGTAGAATAGGGTATCAGGTGAAGAACATACAACACTCCTGACCCATAAAAACTAAGCCACTCAATGATAATATGCAGGAAATGAAGAAAAGCAGTCACGAATGGCCAATCCTTCAAGTCCTATCCAGAAACTTAGGGGTAATTAGCTCTGCAGGTGTTTATTTACTCTTTAATATTTTATCAGTAACTTAAAAAGTAAGAAAGGTTTAAGGGGGATCTATTTATTGATAAGCAACATTAATAACCTCAATCAAAGCAAAAAAAAAAACAGGAATAGCCTCAGCGCACGCACGAAACATAAAGGTAATAGCTGTTCAATAAATCCCATTAGGGAACAAAAACTGATCTATCTACAAACAAACCTTATAATGACAAGTTGACAACTGAGGCGTTAGTATGCTACATCAATGAATTGAAATAACAAGTGAGAGATTTAAGCTCTAGTTGTTTGTACCACTAATCAATACCAGATACGAGAAATTGGGTTCTAGGCGCTTAGTCAAAACCCTAAATTATCAACCTCCTAGTATTATAGTATATAAACTAGTTAAAAAAATTTAGAAAAAAAAAAACATAAAACATAGAACAAAACAAGAAATGAGAACGAAATTGCAGGGAAAAGGAAGAGACACGTATTCCAGTATAGGAGACGAAATGGTCGGGAGCAGAGGAGCAGAGAAAACGATCGGGAAAAAACAGAGAGGCAGGATCTGAATAGGAAAATCAAAAGCAGAGGCAACAGCGAAAATTTGAATTCAAAAAAAAAAAAAAAAGAAAGAGAGAGAAAAAAAGAGATGGCAGTGATGATGAATAAAAGAAAGAAAGGCATTGATTACGTTGGTGCAGTGAAGGAATGCAGTGATCGGGAATGGTGGAGAGAGTGGGGCACCGTGGCCGCCGCTGCTATGTTGCGACGCAGCGTTGAACCAACCAAGGAATGATCTATCTATCTATCGCCAGCCACCAGGACTCTGTTGTGTGTGAGTGTGTGTGTTAAGTGTTAACCAATGAATGAGGCAATAGCCTTGTGGTTCTTTTGTTTTTTTTCCAGTGTTGAGAAATTTGGGCTGGACTAATATTTGGGCCAATGAGGTAAAAGGATTCCCATCATGCAAGTGGATGCCTTCCTCATGCAAAAAGTCTACGGCCTGTTTAAGCCCATCTAAGTTCATACAGCTCAAATTTCATTTCCTTTTCTGAACCCATATATATATATATTCCTTTTGACCATCAAATTATTATGCCTTCCTTGGTGCTCTTCTCCACATCTGAACTCAACTGGTTTTGAAAAAAAAATTCAACTTGGACTCATGTCATGTTTCCACAATTTGCACATATTAATATGTGAATATTTCATCCAAGCCCAAGAAAAAGTTGTCAATATTTCTGTATAACTTTTTTTATTTATATTTAGGTTTGTGTTGATGTTGACCACATCGAGAGAGGAGACTACTTTAACATATAACAGAGGGATACGAATCTTGATCATAAAATTAGACATACATGACAAAGATCAAAAGTGATTTTAAAGTACCATAATAACTTGAAAAACTAAATGACTTTATATTTTAATATTGATCATTCATATAAAATTTCATAGTTAAGATTTTCTTATTTCATTCTAAGATAATTACAACTCCTCTCACATGATATTGATAAGTAATTATGTAAACAACGATCTAAAATCCGCAAAAACAAATATTCAAACGTCTATATCGACATCGGTTTAAACAAATGGGTGTAGTTGTGTATCAACTCAAGTGCATCGATTTTTAAGGTGACCTCGCACAAAAGTACCTGGTATATGTACCAGAAAGGCGCTTCATATATATTAAATAAATTAAACCATGCTCCTGCTGTTTCAAATGGTTCTCTTTCACATTCCTCTGTTTTATTTTGATCTAATTAATTTCAACTGCATGTTCATGCGCTTTTGAGTAAATTAAATAATTAATTAATCAGTAGTAGTAATATTAATAAAAATAATAATCGTAATAATAATCGTGTAACATTCTTAATTTGTAGTGCTGATCAGTGTCAACGGCATTTTAATACTACTAATGTATGTGAACAGGAGACTAATTAGAACGGCAACATCACTCCATTGCATTGGCATTTGACGTTTGGTATAGAAGCAGCAGCTTCGCTTGCATTGCATTTCACATTATAAGTTAAGCACTACATTAGTGCATTAAACAGTTTCTCCTATCACTCACTATATTTTACTATATATTAGAGCTCATTATTTTCACGCGTTTCACAGTACCCTTGGTTGATCTAACCTCATCTATATATATATATATATATATTCATGTGCTTTTGACCAAATAAATCAAAAAAGACGAATTCTGATCTCAATGTCGGCATTTTAGTTGTGTCGATCAGTGTAATTAAAACTTAGCATGTTAATTTGGCTCTGTCTATGCCTTTTTGGTAAACAAACAAAATGAACTTAACTAAGGGATTAATTAATAACGCAATCCAATTCCAGTGTGAACATTCGAGAGATTAATCAGAACGGTATAACGGCTAAAAAAAGGATCCAAGGATTTCGGCAAAGGTTTTGTCGCAAGAACTGGGATTTCGTATCTTTGATCACGGCACAACAAACTAAATTTGGCCTACATTGCATGTCACCCAACCCAACCCCACCTCCACCGACTTTCCAATTGATGAGAGAAAAAAGCACGTAGCCAGCCAGCTTTAATTTATATATATATATATAATATTCCTTTGCTTTTCTTTTCTTGGTACAAATCTAATTTTAATGAGATACCTAATCTAATTCTACGTATGTACGTCTGCTAAATTCCAAAAGCTAAGTGGTTCAGGAGAGAAGAGCTGTCTAATTTTGCGCGCACGCTTGAGTGGCAGCTTCTGGCTAACCTGCACAAGCCACGTACGTGGGCCCACACGGCTCCGGTCCCTCACTTGTTTGGTAGGAGATATTTGATATATCTGTCCGTCCTTCCTAGCACCATATATATAATGTTTCAAGGAACCGTCATCTAAGCAGTGCATGGTTGACGGTCCAACATTAATCCGTCTAGAAATCATATGCTTTAATTTGTTTCAAGTGCTAAGAGATTGTCGACAAGCTAAGAACAGGAAAACTTTGCTTTTTGGTACGTATCTCGAATAGATAGATATAGTGCAGAAAAATAATTAGCACTGCTACGTGGCTTGAAAAAAAAGATCACATCGAAAGTGACGAAAATCATCATGACTCTTGTTTCCTTATAACTATAAGAAATAATATCTATATAATACTTACAACGTGGATAAAACAAATGTAAGGTGGTAGATCTCAGGAAAATAAAAAATTGAAATTGATATATGTATGCAAAAATGTTATACATTTATCGTTTTTTCCATAACTATTCATAGACAAGTCAAACTCATAATCATAGGGAGCAAACAGTGTTCGTTTGTTTAAAATCGGTGCTATTCATATTTTTCCAAGATTAATATATATTGAAGAAATAATCCGACAATTTATTACACGAGTAAGACATACGTTTTGTTATTTTTCGAATTTTTCCATCTGGAGATGCACTCTGATTTGCGGAATCTAATGAATTTATTTATCAATATGTCTTGTTCGCGCAAAACGATGAATAAAATTACTATCTTTGTAGGTACGTATCTACTCAAACAAAAAGAATAGGACCTATATATGACTAAATGAGTGTACTTTTCGACTTTAATGGTCTAGAACTGAACCATCATGAATTTGAAACACTCATCCATACAACCAATCTATTATTTTTAACACGCAGTCAATCAATTAATTCATGTCTCTTTATCTGGTTATAGTGTGATATATGTAAATATTCGGCAGATATTTTTATGCATACTTTTTCAATAAATGCCTTTTTTCAGTGAATAAATGTCTTTTATTCAAACATACTCAATAGCTATCTGTCAACGCAAACCAATTACTCTTTTATAAGAATATATTTGTGAATTTGAATTTTAAAGTGAAAGAAAGAAAAGTGAAAGACTTATAATATAATTTTATAGTATATTTACTCCATTTTCCTTCAAAATCTAAACTCATAAATATATCCTAAGGTTTTTTAACAGACATTTGGGAAGGGATCTCCACTCTAGGGGATGAGCTCAATCGAAATGAAGATCACTATTGGACTACTCTCTGCCGCTTGTCTTCAAGATCAACACTGATGCCGCACTTTTCAACGACGATTGATCTTTCGCTGTTGGAGTCATGGTCCATGACTGGTTAGATAAATTTAAAGTAGCTGGAAGATAAAAGGCATTTACGATATATATCTCTCCTTATGATCCAAACTTACAAATATATCCTTAAGAAAATAATATTGATACATTTGAAAACCTGGATAGAAAGGAGATCGATTGTTCCCCTGATGGTTTCACTACACCATATTCAACATTCAGAAATATTTATTATTAAGAACTGTTGTTACAAATTTTCACTAATATTTAAAAAGTGTTATTAAAAATATAAAATGAGCTGTTAAAATTTTTTAGTAGCATTTTTCAAATGTTAATAAAGCTCAGATATGTTGTAGACCTTCTCGTTGACGTAATTGCTTTGACAGCTAGGTTTCATTTCTTCAAGCCAAGCTGGCTGACCTGGTCCTGTAATGTGGTAGCTGATAAATTAGTTAAATTAACAGAGACTCTAATTTGAAAAGAATGGGTAGAGTTTATCCTGGGTGTGTTAAGGATGATTTGGTTTTGGATGTTGGTAATTGAATAAATTCTAATTTCATATTAAAAAATGATTTAAATAACACTAATCAATAATAATTGACTAAGATTTAGTTTGGGTTAACTTATCGTGAACCCATCTTAATTTGGGTTTCAACTCATAATCCAATAGCTTTTTTTTTCTACCATTTTCTTGTTTCCAATTTCACCTGGTTGATGAAAACAGTGTGTCCTTTTTTTTTCACTATATTCCATCTCCTTTCATTTTACAAGAAGTATTCTTGATTACCAGGTAGAAAATAAATAGTCAAAGTAACGTGATAACTATCTCGTTCCAAGACTTTAAAAATACATAGAATATTATTGTCTAATTAAAGTTATTCTTGACCACGATTGAGGTTGAGTGAATAATTTTTATACATCAGAGTAGTTTATAGACTCGAAGTAGGGCCTTAGTCTTTTATTATTCTTTTTTTTTTCATGGCACAAGAAACTAGTTGACATATTTGATTGGATATAAAGCCATGTTTAAGTGAGGTTCTTGGTTAATTAATATGACACAGATGTTCCGCATTAAGGATTAAGCCGACATGAATTATCTCCTGGTACATGTAATATAAATAATGTATTGGACTATAAGTATGGGCCGGACATCTCTAAAACGATTAGAGCTAGAGACACAGGTTCAAGAGATTGGCCACGTGGTGCCCAGGTACCTGATTTAAGATTTAGTTGAGGATATTCTAAATCCTATACATAACTCTTTATATCTCGCATTATCTCCTATCATTATTATATTATATCTCATATATTATGTTATATCTCCTAAATATGGAATATATTTAATATCTACTAAATCTAAGAATATTCTCCCTATAGAAGAATATCTCCTAACTTATCACAGGGTCACTTTACACCATATAAGAGGCATAACGCCCCTAGGTATTGCAAGATTATTATATGTTATTCTCTTACCACTGTATGCCATTCATTCACTGACTTAACGTATGTCTTTTATGGCACACCCCCTTTGCACTGACATTGGAGCTACTTGCACCTTTATTGCATTTCCAGATAAGAACAAATAACGGTAAGTTCTATAGGTATTTAGTAGAGAATTAGATAAATCATTATCAAAGTCAAATCCTTCTCTCAAAGTAATTACTAAATCAAGAAAACCCCTGATACTCAAATAAGAAGTGTCTAGGTTCTACTACTAGTAATAAAAACCTACACATATTGAACTAACAAATTGTTGGTTTGATGAAAGGGATCGAATCACTAAAGCATGTGCGGTTGGGGGATTGATTTTAAAAATATTTAAATGAACCACAAATAATGTTGACTAGATTATATATCCCTTTTCAATTAAACCATTCGCAATGAACCTCATTAATAACGGCGGGTCTTAATTATGATTAACTCTGAGCTTTGTTAGCTCATATCGTAGTAGTTATATTAATCTATCATTCCTTAAGAATTATTCTGTAAGGAAATGATCAGCATTTAGCTCAAAGTTTGGTGGTTAGATTGTTAAATATAATCAAGCTTTATGAAATAACTAGCCTGATCGTGTGATGATCTGAATCAGACGCTACATCAAGTAATGGACCATTCAGCTTCAGAGAAAGAAAAAAAAAGTAACGGGGACCATTAATTATTTATTTCTCAACATCATGCCAGACCCTTGGATAACAAAAGTATTATATATTAAGTGTCAAATTAACTATGTCTAATCAAGTCAAGTTATCCATATAATAATCATGACAATAACACATATTTCGACTCTGAAATGAGTTGAATGACAAGAGTTTCCATATTCAAATGTTCCAACCTAGAGATGAAGTTATAAATAGCATCACATGAAGCTTCCATATCATAGCTAGGGTTGCTCTCTTGCTAGCTGTTGCGCACGGACACACGCACGTGTGTTTAACTTTGACTCTGTACCTAATATAATAAGTCTGATTCTGATCTGTTGTAGTGTTGTTAGAGTTAAACAATTTCAGATGCAACTCGTTAATCCATAAGAGAGATCTTTTTCATTAATCAACAATTTCACCTTCACATCACGGTACAAAAGGGAGTTTTACAAGAAACTTGCTTAAGTAAATTAAGCAAGCAAACAAGGACAAAGACACTTCAGATCAGCATGCTTTACCGTATATATATTCTTTCCTGACATGAGTTATGGCTTTTGCTTTTACCCAATTAAAGAATATATCAAAATGGCCAGACCCATTTATCAAAAAAACAAAAAAAAGGGAAGAACACATAATAATAATAATAATGAGTGATTAATAGACTAAGTAGACTACAGAATAGAGATTAACTAACAAGATTTTCTCTATTCCCTTTCAGTCCTCATTTGTTCCATGAATTTACGTATCCTGTCCAATGCAACTTCCAGTGTCTGTTCACTCATATTTGCAAAGCAAACCCTGAACCAGCCTGGTTCGGAACAATGGCAAGAAGACCCTGGAGAGATATTTAGCTTCACTTCATGGACCATAGCATTCCAAAGCTCCAATTCACCTTCCCTAGTTGGCTTCTCCAAAAATGGACTCAGATTCATCCAGCAGAACAGTCCTGCATTCCCTTTCAAGCACTCAATACCAACGCTCCTCAACCCTTCAATGATCATTTGGTACCTCTTCCTTAGCCTCTCTCTATTAGTTTTAATATAGTTCTCAGTGAACTTCTTATCAGATAACATGGAAGCCAAAAGGTGTTGTGTCTGAGAGGATATTAGTGTGAAACTTGACATTCTCCTTGCTGTGGTCACAACCTTATCATTGTATGAATAAATGGTTCCAACCCTGAAACCAGGAAGACCAAGGTCCTTGGAGAGGCTATACACAATGTGAACCCTTTCAGCATTTTTGTATCCGCGAGTTTCAAGGATTTCTGCCACACTCACAAACTCAGAGGAGGAGAAGACTGAGCCTGAGTAGATTTCATCTGAGACAAGGTGGATGTTCTTGCGAATCACAAAGTCCAGAAGCTCCTCTAGAACTGAGCGTTGAATTGTCGCACCCAATGGGTTTGATGGATTTGTGATTAAGACTCCTCTCACTTTGGTGTTCTTGGCTTCTGCTTCTTTGTATGCAGCCTCCAAAGCTTGAGGAGTAATTTGGAAGTTATTTGAGACATCACAGTGGATTGGAACTATGTTTACCCTAGTTCTCCACCTCAAGTCTCTATCAAATCTGTAGGAACCAATGAAAAAATAATCTTAGTTTAACTACTAAAATGGACCAAATGAAATGGTTCTTGATTAATATATTAAATGGTGCTAAATTCTTACCCTGGATAGTATGGGGTTGGAACAAGTAAAGCATCTCCTGGGTTTGCAAGAATGAAGGTTAAGAGCTCATTGGCTGCAGTTGCACCAGCAGTGATGACCACTCTTTCTGGGTCAAATTTTGCTCTCCCTCCTCTTATTTGTTCCATGAAGCTTGCCATTGCAGTTCTAAAAGACTTCAGTCCATGATAGTCCTGAAACAAAGCATGCTCTCTGAAACCAGGAGCTCCTTTCCCCCA
Organism: Dalbergia oliveri; assembly: GCA_030441495.1. Lineage (NCBI taxonomy): Eukaryota > Viridiplantae > Streptophyta > Magnoliopsida > Fabales > Fabaceae > Dalbergia > Dalbergia oliveri. The sequence goes on along the minus strand of JAMLFY010000002.1, from coordinate 53,059,999 downwards.
TGTGGTGGACTCCAAGTGATCTTCCAAATACTTTTCCAGCAAATCAAATGAAACCTGAACAACACAGTGTAAGAAGTTTAATTAGCTAGATTAGGTGCTATGCTTGAAACTGAATTTTTCTTGTGCTTTATGAATGTTACATATGTATGCTTACTTGATTCTCTGCCAATCCCATTTGTATAACCCCACAAGGGTTAGTTAATTCATCATAGGGGTCTTCATCGTAGGCTTTCCACCCAGCAAAATAGGGGAGTCTTCCCCATGAGTGTTAGAAACTGCAACTCTTGAAAGCTCCACACAAGGTTGCTCCATCTCAATTTCAATACCCATATCTAGTTTCTTCTTTTGGGAGACAAAGAAGGTGGCTTTTGTTTGTATAGAGAGCAGTAAGGGCGCAAGTCTATGCGTGTGTGTTACAGAGAGCGAGAGGGAGAAAGAAGAGAGAAACTAAGAGAGCTGTTGAATGAAGAGTTTGTCAAAACCCCCCCGCTATATATAAGCTTGGAGCCTAGAGTGATATAATATAAAAAAGAGAAAACACCTAAATGGTTCCTGACAATTTTGATAATGGATAAATTGATCCTTAAAAATTATAAACACTCAAATTGATCCATCATAATTATTAAAATAGGACACTATACCTCTAACCATCCTATCAATACTTGGTCAGAGACGAAGCTGAAAAAAGAGCTCAACTAGGAAAAGGTGAGCTCATCTAGAGAAAATAGAGCTCGGCAGGAGTAGACGAAGCTCGGATGAACTAGGAGCTTGCTCGAGGTAGCCGAGCCCAGGAGCATATGACGGAACTACCTCTGTCATTCAAGCTCGCTTCAAAACTTTGCCTCATCTTCCGAACTATATTTCCTCAGCGAAACTCTTTTTCATCGCCTTCTTCTGAATCTTGACAGGCGATTAAGAATTTATAGTGCTATTTTTATAATTATGAAAGATCAATTTTAATATTTATAATTATTAGGGATTAATGGTTTTATCAAAATAATTATTAGGGATTAATTTTGGTGTTTATTTTGTAAAAAAAAATTGAAAAACGTTCCCATCAACTTGGCTGGCGCGCTTAGAACTTAAAACGCAAATTAAATATTGTCAATTATTGATAGCAAATCGGAGTTTTACCTTGTAGCGAGCCTTTTACTTAGATTTACCTGATGTGACCAGGGACAACTGTACCTCCTACTGCCAGATCCGCATGGACCAAGATCTATGCTTGTTAGTTAGGGTGGTGGTGGATTTTTAGCAATTATAATTTCCCTTTGCTCAAACAATTTCTTACGTGTCGGTTTAGTGGGGTAGAGAATATACTTTATAATATTTTATTTCAGTGTGACTATTTGGCTTTTTTACACATTTAAAATGAAAAAAAAATTATATACATTTGTATAACTTTTACAATTTTATATACGTATGTACATTTTTTTTTATATTAAAAAAATTGATTAACTATGAATTGATTTTAAAACACAAAAACTCAAAAAAACGATTACTACTTGACTGATTTCTGTTCATTATTCAACCCAAAGAAATTGGCCAAGTGGTGAGTGATTTCTAATTTAAAAATCGATCAACTACTCACCTTTTCTTGTGAGTTGTGAATGGTAGGAAAATCACCTATTACTCAACCGATTTCCAGGCATTTTCCCTTCCTCTGTGCCTTCTCCCTGTCAGGAATGCTCACTGCCTCACTCTAACAATGCTCACTTCTACCTTCCTAAAACAACTAAGAACTAAGAAATCAAATTAAAATAAACAAATTTGCTAACTATAATATTTATTGACTAGTTTCCTAAACATGTTCATCAATCTAATTAAAATATATTATTTACAAAACATGTTACAGTATAATCTACCAATAATATTTATTAGTCTAATTAGTTTAAATTATACTAATAAAATAAGCTTAAGGTGCACTAATCTCCCTAAAACAACTAAATAATCTAATTAAAAATAAAGAATTTCTAATCTAAAAAATTTAAGGTACAATATTTACTTAACTAAAATTTCTATTCTAAAAAATTTCTAATCTAATTACAAAACATGAGTATACTATATTTACTTAACTAAAATATTTCAATAAACTAATTAAAATATATTTTTTCCTAAACTAAACATGTTCATCAATCTAATTAAATTACATTATATATTAGACATATTTTTTTGTAATCTAACTACAATATATACTAATCTAATTTAATTTTACAACTAAAATATGTTTAAGGTGCACTAAACATAACATATTTTAGAATAGAAATTTTAGTTAAGTAAATATTGCACCTTAAATATTTTAGATTAGAAATTATTTATTCTTAATTAGATTATTTAGTTTTTTTAGGGAGATTAGTGCACCTTAAGCATATTTTGTTAGTATAATTTAATTTAATTGGACTAATAAATGTTATTGGTAGATTACACTATAACATGTTTTGTAAATAATATATTTTAATTAGATTGATGAACATGTTTAGGAAATTAGTCAATAAATATTATAGTTAGCAAATTTGTTTATTTTAATTTGATTTCTTTGTTCTTAGTTGTTTTAGGAAGGTAGAAGTGAGCATTGTGAGAGTGAGGCAGTGAGCATTACTTAAAGGGAGAAGGCACGAAGGAAGGGAAAATGCTTGGAAATTGGTTGAGTAATAGGTGATTTCCCTACCATTCACAGGCTCAGTAATAGATAAGTAGTTGACCGATTTCTAAATTAGAAATCACTCACTACTTAACCAATTTTTTTGTGTTAAATAATGTATTGAAATGACCGCTTTATTTGAGTTTCTGTGTTTTAAAATCATTTCTCTAATATAAAAAAAAATGTACATACATACATAAAGTTGCAAAAGTGATACAAATGTATATATTTTTTTTTCATTTTAAATGCGTAAAAAAGTCTGACTATATATTTCAATATATTTTCATATAAAGTTTTTATTTAACTAAAAGTGGCTGAGTTCTTCTCAGAAGAAAATTTGCTGTTCTCAACCTATGACTAATCAAAGCCCTCACAGAACAAACTCAACTCCAAAAATTCCTCTGGGGAAACCAATCAACCATTCATTAAGACGTGATTAGGGTTAAGATGGTGCCTTCTAAGAGTAGTTAAATTTCTTTTGACATGACAAGTGACAAAGATATCAAGTAACATGAAGTCCTGAAAGATTGAACAAGATTATGAATTGCAAGCAGCTTGGATGGAAAGGAGGCTCTACGGAGATCCTCTGACCCCACACTCTTTTGACTGATGAGACGGAGCCAATAATTAACAAACAACAGAACATAACGACTTCTGTCAAATTTTTGTGAACGTACTATCCGCTTTATATTGTCATTCAACACTTCAACGTAGCTATGTGATTTGAAATCGTCATTGCAATCAAGAGCCAAATTGAGTATTTGTAAGTGATCAATGATTGATGGTTTGTTGCGATGCAGGTGGGAAAAAAAAGTTACAAATATCCTATTCTTTATATAAAGAAAAAAAATAATGAGAAAAGTGACGAGGAGATAAAAAGAATGTATAATTACATTTTATAAAAGATATATGATTATATTACAGTTTAATTTTTCTAGTTAGGACACCTAAAATAATTTTACACTATTAACTAATAAAATTTCACTAAAATAACAAATTATAGTGGGTAGTTATGATACTGAGTTGTTAATTTTCTACAATTTGTCACCTTGATAAAATTCCATTGATTAACATAAAATTATTTTATACAGTTAATATATACAAATTATATCCATTATATTAAATAAGTTTTATATTCTTATTCAACAAGGTTTAAGAAAAGATAGTATTGACAAATAAAGAGAAAACGAAAAAGGTCTCTTTCTATCTTTTGTTATAATCTAACACCATCACAATTCTTTTCATCTTGTTTTCTCTCTATATCCAAATTAGAGAAAACTCTAAAGTTAATCATTTTCTTGTTCACCCATTTTATTTTATCCTATTTTTTATTCAATCAAATCAAACAGTGAGTGACAAGAAAAGAATACAGTTACTAGGTAATTTATGGCTGAATTCTTTTAAACTGTAAACTAAGAAAATGAATGCAAAGATTAAGAAACATGTTCCAAAACAAAGTAACTATATAGAAACTATCAAAACTATTTATAATCCGAACTCCGTTATTCAGTGTAAAACTTCTTAATTACGAATAATACACAAATTCACAGACATTATAAAAATAATAAAAAAATATGTAGATAGTCTAAAATATAAGATCATAAACAAAACCCACTAATTAAAAGTATTCGTAAAAGATTAATGATTAGTTTTAGTAATCTTTAACATTATAATTATAATCCTATAAATTCTAAAATGAACTTGATACTTAAATCTGCAACATAATGAATAATTGTTATTTGAATCCAAAATTAATTACTTAACCATGGTTTGACTTAACAAACATGGTTAGGTACTGAGGATATATATGTACGCCGTATAAAAAGTGTGCATTATCTCCTCTCCTACCCTTCTCTCTCGCTAAATATAAACACACACGCACACGTCACTACTACATGTTAGACTTTTATTAACATTTAATAAATGTTACTAAATCATCAATAAATGTTGCTATTCCCATTTAGTGACATTTTTACAAATGTTGCGTTTAATTTATCCTATGTCGTTAAAGTACTTGAGCAACATTTTTCTATATTTTTACTAGCATTTTAAAAATGTTGCAATACATATTTTTTTGTAACATTTTTTAAATGTTACAATAGACTACTTTTTCACAACATTTAAAAAGTGTTACAATATATTATTTTTGGGTTTTGAAACGAGAAATAAGAGTGTTTGTAAAAATAAAGAAGAAACAAAGTGTTTGAAAAATTATCAGGATTTAAGAGTGAAGATGGTAACATTTATTTTGAAAGTGTTGTTGAAAATATTATTTTATGGGCATTTGTAACATTTTGGTTAATGCTGCTAATTAAACGTTGGCAAAGATCAAATATATATATGGTAGTGACACAGATCTTCTGTTGTAATCTTATCATCGGATAATATTTATTTGGAGAAGTAATTTCTCCACGTATATATTCATGCACAACAAGGTTTAGGAGTTAGGAATTCAAGATATTTGTCGAGATCGTGTATATTGTTTTTGAAGAGTATTTCAACTAACTCGCTATAATTATCAACCATAGTTCTTAAAGAGGAGAAGAAAACAAAGGAAGATGATATGATAAGCAATGATGAGAGAAGAATATGCTTCCTCCCTATAAAAAAGACGTGGATATTGAATATCCATGTGATGATAGAGAAGATCAACTCTAGATCTACAGTTAATATGATGATGAATCTTAATTGGTTCAAAATAGAGAGAACGTGACTGGAGGGGTCCCATGACGACTATGCGGCGACCTCGGCCTCTAGGGTAGGGACATGTATCAAAACGAAGCGCTAAACAAGATATGGAAAATCACTGTTTATTTTATAATTGAGTAGTGTTTTATAATTTGTGTTGTGGTTATGTTGTGGACAAGTAAGCACATTATATTTTTCTTACCTCAGTCCCTTTTCTACCCAGATAAAAGAAACCCCACATTACTGGCTGGAAAGCATTGAAAGTGATGTCATTGATGAATCAATTAAACTAATTAATAACCCTTAATAATTATCCTTCGTCAGTTAGAACCTGCATATGTAGATGACAAGAGCATTTTTATCTCTAGAGAAGAAACTAAGAAGAAGATCTAGATAAGCTGACTTTTGTCTTTTAACTCAACAATAATGGTTTGAAAATCTAAGTTGTGAAAATGACAACTGGTCTATTGCCCTTGAAGGAAGCTTACAAGACTGCTTCACTTGGGCCTTTCTCCGACATATGGTACTTTTTCTAAACTGCAGGTCTAGAAATCAAACCCGTACGTGTGTGATAGATAGGGGATCTTCTCTTAATTGGTAACAGCTAAGAGTGTCATCTCAAAGTGAAAGACTGAAAAGGGCCTGCAGGGTCATGTCACTTGATCACGACCTTTCATCACTTGAACTAATAATTATTAATAGCAATAAAAAAGAAATGTATCTAAAATAAAATCATTCAAATGCTGTTTTAATTTGCTGTATATTGCCTGGCTGACAAGTACACTAAAATTTAGTGCACCAAGAAGTGGTCTGAGAATTGCAAAGGAAAGTTCCACACCGCGCACAATTCGGTTATTGCTGTCTAGAGAAATGTTTTTCTTAAACCATTTTAGTCTATTTTTTCAGATACTCTTGAACACTTCCGGATTTGGTAAAAAATAGAGAAAATAACAACTTGTAAGTGTTACTTACTTTTCTTGTAAATATCTTTTCTAATGTACTAAAAATTTCACCAACAAAACTTAATTACATGCAACAGTGAGTGTTAGAAAAAATTCTCAGTCAACGACAGTGTGCTTACATGGAGAGATATTTTAAAGATAAGAAAAGCTAACACTACTGAGCCTTTGCCTTGCTACATGGACTGAATTTTTGTGCTCCACTCTTGTTTTCTTGTTCAATCTTGTGTTTGTCAAAAAAAAAAGTAACAGTATGTCAAACACACCCAAAAAAAAAAAAAAAAATCAAGCCATGCATGTCGAAACACATTATTTCCGCACATGTGATTAATTTGGTTAATCATAAAAATTAACAGTACTTTAATTTAAAGCTTGACAAGATATATATATATATATATATCGGTATTAATTACTAGCGTATAGGAGGGGAAAGAGTTGAAAAATGAGCCAATTATAGGATAAAATAGTTGTCCGATATATGTGTGACTAATGATGGGGAAGGGAATTCATTAGCAATGATTTGTGTCCCAATCAACATAATCAGAGGCCATGAATCTTCTCGGAAGATGGAGCAGAGCCAATGGTGACACGCAGAGTGGGAATCTTTGTTCTAATCATGATAGGATATTTTCTCTAAAGAGAGTTAGAGAGATAAGTATAGAATATTGAGTAGGTCGAACGTTAAATTCACTGACTATGCCTTGCATTAGGCTTGTCATATCATTATTAATATTTAAACTTTCTGTTTTGTTTTTTTTTTCCTTCTCCTACCGTCCGTATCCTTCGTTTTTATTTGCTTACACTGTTCCATCTATAATATGTATTCTATTACAAGTGTTGAAGTCGTACTTGTGTATCCATTTCCAAACTGCTTAATTTACATGCACAGGTGCGCTACAGATTCATCATGCCGCGTTCGTACACACGTTTTTGTGAATATTAAGATTAAATTATATCAATGTAACTTTAAATAAAGTTATATTATTTATAACTTTCAATGAAACTGTTATTTTTTGTTCCAATCATTGAATTATAATTACCTATCATAAAGATTATTTGTGTCAAATTTCATAAAAATTAAACATCAATAGCAATATAATCATATTGCTCCTAATTATTTTTTATTCATTTTAAGTATATATATTATGTTGATTTTGATGTATATAAAAATTATGCCAAATAATTTAAAATTTTACAAATTTAATCTATATGATATGAGCTTCTAATTCAATGATGAATTTTATAAAAATTTATACTAATAAAAAATTATTCAATGATATAATATTTTCTTAAAATTACACTGATATAACTTGACCATAATCTAGTATAAATATAAAATGAAATACCTTAATAAAGTCCAAGTATGGAATTGTACCAAAAAAAAAGAAAAAGTCCAACAAGCATTGCCACCCAGTCCGCACAGACACCATAGACTAATAATTTATTTTTATGGTCTCCTAAACTAATAATATTCAAGTACGCTTAATAAAGTGTACCCAAGAAGTAAATAATAATAAAAAAAGTGTACCAAAGAAAAGGTAAGACTATAGAGAATGCATACAATATACTAAATCATGGTTATAAAACTCGATTGGAAGATCAATTCAGATAAAATACTCAGTTACGTTGTTGGGTCATTGATTCACTTACTAGATCACTAGTTAAACTAGTTAAATTGGATGTAATTAAACAAATTAATATAAGTTCATATATAAAATTATAGTTTAATTTTGATATATTGACAGGATAAAAAAAATTTATATTCTGTTATCCAATCAAATCATTCTATTTGTATGACTTTTCAAATAATGAGTATGAGATTTAACTATCTTTATTAATGTGACAATATATAAAATAACAGTATAAAATAATTTTATATTATCATTACATAGAAATTATGCTCATAAAAATATATAATTATACAATCTATATATACACAACTTGATTTCTTGTATTTTTGTCACACATTGAACAATGGATAAATTGAAAGATAACGTCTAGGTATAAAATGAAAGATTTTCATTCAACTTTGACATAATTCTCACTTCTTCTGAATGGGAAAAGTCATCTATTATTTTTTTAAAAAAGTTAAATCTTATAAAGTCGGTTGATTTCATTGAAAAAAATCAATTTTTTATAGTAGCGTTGGTAGGGAGACAAACAGAAACACGGATAATGGAGATGGTGATATAAATAATAAATATATATAATAATATTATTGAAAGAAAAAAATATTAAATTTATCTCTTATATCCGTCCCTACTCTTTGGAGGTATAGAAATTTTGTGTTTTTCTATTTTCTGGGCCATAAAAATTTTTGATCCCTTTCTTGTCTCTACCACCAAATAGATTTGTATCTCAATGTCTTCATATTTCTGTGTATCACTAACCAAACACTACCATAAAGTCATCTATATTTATTTTTTTAAATGTTCATCTATTATGAAAAGTTTAATCTTATGAATAGGAAAAGTCAAGTATTATTTTTCTAGAAAAGTTAAATCTTATAAGTCATTTTTTCCATTATTTTTTTTTAAGAAATAGCATGATGATTTGATCTAATTTAATTAAACTAGCTAGTGAGTTGTCGGCTTTTCCAAACTAGAGAGGCGAGTCTGACTAATTGAATAACAAGCAAAGTATTAAAAACCCTAGAACCAGTTGATTCAACTAGAAAATCAATGAATTGGTCATAAAACCCCGAGCCACCGTTGGATCCCGCATCAAAATTAGTGCGACCTTTCATTCTGGTTTGTATCAAAACCAGTGGCTCTGCTAGTTGAAACGATGGGTCTTTTTTTGGCTTTTTTTGCTATTTTTTTACTAAATGATGTCTTTTTTAAAACCTTAAAAAAAATCTAATCTGACTTATATAAAAGTACAGGAACTTTGTTTGTGTCATGACTTGTAAGTTTGTGATGTAAAATTTTGTGAATTTGCTTGTATAATTATGTTTTGAACTTGTCAATTGTGATTCATGACCTGAAATGTGAACAATATTTAGGAATTTATATTATTTATTTTTGTTTTTATATTTGGACCCCTTAAAGAGTGTCAAATTATTAATTAGTGGTCATTTCATTATATTTTATTTAAAATTTTATATTTTTTTGTATAAATCCGTTTAACCAATTTAAAGGTTCGACCAATGATCCATTTAATCAATGATCCAGGAACCTGGTGTCTCCGAATTGATCAGGTCCGAGTTTAAAAACTATGATAACAAGCTTGGATCTAATGCATGACTCAACTGATTACATGGTTGGTTTACTAGTTAAATCGGTTGGATCAAGCTGCTCTTATAACTATTTAATAAAACAAGACTTTAATTTTGATATAGTATTAATATAAATATAATTATTTCTACTCAATCATTCATATGTCCATAAAATTATTTAGCTTTTACGATAACTGTGTCAAAAGTTATAAATAAATAAGATATGACTGATTGGCAATATAAATATTTTATACTAATAATATATTAAAATTAATATTATACATAAATTGTGTAATTTAATTATTTTATTAATTTCTTAATGGTTATTTATATTTTTTAAAAAGTGGTAAATGTCATGTAAATGTTAATTAATTAACATGTTTTGATGAGAATTGGGATGATCTTTTTAAGGCTTAGAAGTTGAAATGGGATGTTGTCAACAGGTTAATTAATTAGTTCACATCACCAATCTTTCGATCATATATCGTCAGGCACTACAAGAAATTTACGCCTAAAAGAACACTTAGTTTTAGGTACACATAAGAAGTGTTGCTTATGCACACATAGACAACACTTTTTCTACATGTGTTGCTTTTGATATAGCAAAGACTACACTTTTTTAAGTTAAAATATCACTTTTTGAAGAGTTGCTATATCATATGTGGCTAATTGTTAAAGGCAACATTTTTTAACAAAAGGGTACACTTTTAAGCTAATGCATCACTTTTTATAATGTTGCTATAATAGGTGTGGTCAATTATTTAAGACAACACTTTTGAGTAGATAAAACAACATTTTTTAGATATCAATAACAACACATTTAAAAAAAGTGTTGTCTATGTGTACAAAAAATAACACCTTTCATATGTTGCCAAAAATAAGTGTTGTTTTAAGTCAAATTTATTGTAGTGCAGCCTGAGTTTAACATGACTTGAGTTTACTTATGAGATTTTCCTTGTTATGAGTGATCTATGAGTACTAATTTAAACACTCGATCCATGAATTAATAAAAATACCCTGACCTTGGATTACAGGCGAGCTTTCTCTTCATTTTTGCTTATAGGTGCTGTAATTATAGGGCCAAAATGTTTTGTAAACCGTATAAGTGTGTCCTCGTTTCTCGCTTGAATTACCTTAGTTTTAAGATCATTCCGACTTGCTTGTCTCTTAATTTGGACGTCACTAATATGCTCCAGAGATTGCCTTATTTTGAGAGAATTGTCTGCGCCTCCGTAAGATGGCGTAATTGAGTTCCCCTCTAATGATCACATGAGATTTGAGACAAGTGCATGGAATCATAGCTAAAATAATATAAAAAACACACATACAGGATACGATCTTGCATTCCCCATATATAATGTGAACGAGGAAGGTCCTTATGGGGGAGGGACATAATTGCTTCTTCCACCAAATACCAATACTAGAAAGCAGTAATTGCTTTGAATCCTAATATCTCTTCTCCATACTTGGACCCTGATTTGTTTACTGATATTTCTTCTCGTTGTTTGTTTTAATGAACATTACATTTTATATATTCTTCTTTCAGGCTTTAAAATGACATAAGCCCACTCCATGCCAACCTGGCAATCTTAATCACAACCAATTTCTTCATATATTGGAACTCATGAAACAAAATTTAATTTCTCTATTATATATCTTCATGATAGTATGTTTGTAGCTATAGATTATGCTCTTCTTAAATTTGAAACCCACTTGCAGAGATTGAGATATCAATAATGAGGAAGCCAATGGAACTGATGATCAGTGTGCGTCACTGACGATGTGCATCACAATATTTTCTCTATTCTTTGCGTCACTATCCATGCCAGTGATACATGTGGCTTATCCAATTAAGTAGCCATTCGTACTGATCCAACCGACGGCAAGGTTAATTACAATAAATTTTGAAAAGAAAAATGTTGAAAGAGTTAATAAATTTTGGCAAAATTTAGTTCGTTGAGTGATTTAATTTGACTCATTAGTGTGTGTGCCTCTCTCTCTCTCCTCTCTCTCTCTCTCTATATATATATATATATATATATATATAAAGTCATGTCCGAGTCACATAAAATCATTAAAACGGTAAAGTTCTTTCTCCCAAGTTTTAATACAACTGTATATCCAAGGTTGAAATCAAGTCTTCGATTGCTTTAGAACAATCCTAGCAGTTGACCGATTTACATGTTTATAATGAGTTATATCAATTTATTTCTTTATCAATTGAGCATAATTTTTATAGAAAATTTGATTATATTTTTTTACCATATATATATATATATATATATATATAAAACGTGTAAAGTTTTTTTTAGAAATATAGGTATAAGAAAGAAAAAGAAAAAAAATAAAAGCCATTGGTGTAAGTGTTGGTACGATGGAAAACCATTGGTACACCTTATTATGATGGGATCGTTTATACTAGGTGTAAGTATTGTACATTGACATCCTTTAATAACTCTTCATAAAAATTGAATTTAATTGATTTGATCGTTGAATTATGTAATATTATATTGATGATCAAACATTTTAAATTTTAAAAAAATTGGATAATAATAGACATGTATTCTAATAATTGATATTTACGTATATTTTCAAAAATAAAATGAGATGATAAAATATCAAATCATTTTTAAATTATATGAAATTTAATTTATTTGATCTACTACGTAAGAACTTTAAATTGAACAGAGGAATTGATGTAATTTTATGCCCATAAAAAGATATTGAAATGTATAAATACACTAAGACTTACAATATATATATATATATATATATATATATATATATATATATGAGAGAAATAGAAAGTTTTCATGATTAATAATTTCACTTGGGTTTTTGTTTAGGTACCCATTGGGTATCAGGACCCTTTATGTAATCAATGGTTATGATTTGATAGATTTTATAACATTTGAGTTAGTGGAACACGTGACTCATATTAGCTACAAATAATTAAGAGGTATTAGGACCTTTAAATTTTATAGGGATATCAGAGAAATCCTTTCACTTGTGTTAAAAAAAAATTAATAATTTCACTTGTATAGTTTGATTCTTAATGTGCCAGATTTATTTTGGGGTCAGGACATGATAGACTCTCATATTAATAATTTTAGATCACAGTACCCTAAAACATTGAGACATCAGATATGGTTTGCAAAATTAAGAAATGTGTGAACGAACTGACCGGCTTCTTTCCATACTCTGAATGTTTCTATTGCAATTAACCTGTGATTGGCGTATGATCCAAGCCTTGCCAATAAAGCCAGGCAAGCCTAATCAATGAGGTGCTGTCCAATTGGGCCCCATCTCTAGTTTTTGTAGTCGCTGCTTGTTCTTGAAATGCTGTAGTTGGAAAACCATTAATGCAGCGCATATATGTGTTATTTGATTGAGGAGGAGGGATTTCCCCTGCGTGTTTGGTGAGTTGGGCTTAGAATAGGTGGATGAAATATTCTAACAAATCAAAAGCATCCAGTCGCGAGACTTGAGCGTTAAACAACACATGTTTCAATTGGAGGGGCAGAGAGGATGGGAAATCAACACAGATCATGCCCAATAATTACACCTATAATTTTTAGCAAAAATGAAGATAAAGATAGATAGAAAAGAAGGTTAAACAATATTATATCATATTATGCTGAAATGTATACATATTTTTTAGTTTAATTTTAATATATTAACAGTAGATTAATCTTCTGTCCATTTCTCCGTCTCAATCTATATTCCATCAATAAAATTTTGATACATATTTAATGATGATATCATCGATGATTTTTCATCTATTCAAATTTTCTCAACTACCCATAATTTTTGTACATAGCAAAATTTAATTGGGAGACAAGAAATGAGACACAAAAGGGAACAAAGGAATTCCATCCAGGAATAGTGTAGAAAGATTTCACTATTATCTGATCAAATTATTCCATTTGATGGATGTGAGAATCAATCATTATGATTGATATAACAATACATGATCAAATAATAATATAAAAAATTTCAAAATTAAATCCATTCTTTTTATCGTGGAAGGTTAGTATATAGGTGTATTTATCAATCTCTCTCTGTTTTTATTTTTTAATAGTAGACGGTAAGTGTATACAATAAATTCTTCGGTAAAATCTTTTTATTAATTTAAGCCACTTCAATAAACATAATGCAAGTTTAAAATCAAAATGGTGTACAAATTTATAAAAAGTTTAATTTTAATATACTAACAAAGTAAACTTTTTTTTTACAGATATTCAATTACAATTGTCACATAAGTAAAATAAATTTGAGCATTATCTTACTATTTTCACGTACATGAAAAAATTTGATTAGAGATCAATGCAAATATACACACACACACTATCAATGCATTTAAACTAATCCATTTATAAATTTCGAATTTAGGTTTGAAAATGTTTGTGCTAAATTTTTTCATCTATCTTTACATTTATATCAGTTGCCATTTCTTTAATTTAGGATAGAAATTGCAGAATTTTCTTTTGCACCTTCAGGTACTGATTACCCTTTTTGGTTTAATTATACATAGGTTTTATGGATTTTAATAACTTAAGTCGGCAAGGACACGAAGTTAAAAGATGCTTGTACTCTTTTTCTTTCTATTGGTCAAATACTTGTACTCTTGAAATGGGTATCTTCTTCCTTTTTTTGTTTTTCATTTAAATTTTTTTTGTCCACCGTCTCCGATCTCCCCAACTTTTTGGTGAATCGTTTCCCTACAATTTTTTGTCATCAACCGCTCCTCATGTCATTTTCTGCTCTGGGTCGACGCTTTCAGGTTTCAGACCCCTGCATTCAGCTGAAGAATACCGGCCTAATAATGTTGTTTTCAGTCACGACACCCCGAGCCCAAGAATGCTTGTGATTGCACTTTCGATGCCCCAAAGCCCAAGACCAAAAATGCCTCCAAAGCCCAAGACCAAAAAAGGCCCCAAAGCAATCACGGGCTCTAACTGGAGGACAAAACTTTGTTCCAACTAACAACCCTTAGCCCGTCCAAAAAAAAAAAACAGTAGCAACCCTTTGTTTAGTATAAAAAATAAAACAGAGATATAAATAATAAATATATATAAAAATATTATTAAAAAATAAAAATATTAAATTTCTGTCCGATACATTCTTTATTCATGTCTCTGCTCTCAAATAGTTTTGTTTCTTCTGTATATTTCTGTACCGTACGGTAAACATACGCTTCTTTAGAAAATGGCGATTGCGTGGTAGCTTCGGAACAATGCTAGGAGTGTAGGAGTGAGTGAGGTCAAAGTCAAACCTGACGGAAGAAGCCATTGCTGCCATGGCTTCGGATCCTGGTTCGTCGCTGTCGCCACCGGAAGTGCCGATGGAGCTCCACGTCAGAAACCGCCAGAAGCTGCTCGAATCCCTTCGCCAGCACCTTTCTCACTCTTCCCGCCCTCTTCGTGGTTTTGTCCTCCTCCAGGGCGGCGAAGAGCAATCGCGTCACGACACCGATCACATCGAACTCTTCAGGTATACCTCATCCCGATCTCAATCGATTTGCGCAACAATTAACGCTATTATAATTATAATAATAATAATAATTGCTAATTAAAATTAAATGCCTAATTGCTTTGCTTCGCAATTTCGCAGGCAGGAGAGTTACTTCGCTTACTTGTTCGGAGTCAAAGAACCTGGTTTCTATGCAGCTATCGTTCGTTCCCTTAATCTTCATCACTAACTTCGTTTTTTCCTTATTCATTCATTTTTACCATGTTATGTTGTAGAAATTCGCTAACTATGTTATTATTATCATTTTTTTAAAAGAACGTTGAAACCGGGGAGTCTATCCTATTTGCTCCGAGGCTGCCTGATGAGTATGCTGTTTGGTTGGGAGAAATAAAGCCACTCTCCTATTTTAAGGTGATTCACCGAATAATAAATAACAAATCCTTAATACTTAAATTGTATGTTCTTGAGGTTCATAATTCATATCTATGCATCGATCTTAATAATTATTCTTTTTGCAGGAACACTACATGGTTAGCACAGCATGTTTTACAGATGAAATTGCAAATGTTTTGCAAGAGCGTTACCAGGGTTCAGGGAAACCCTTACTATTTCTCTTGCATGGCCTTAACACGGACAGCAATAATTTCTCTAGACCAGCAGAGTTTGAGGTTCTTAATTCTGATTGTTCCTTTTTCTCACTATTCTCAAAAGCACTTATTTATTGTTTTGATTAGGACGGTGATTAGTATAGTTCAGAATTAGTGTATTTATATAATTTGAATTCTTTTTAGGGCATTGATAACTTTGATAAGGATTTGACAACTTTGCATCCCATATTAACGGAATGCCGTGTTATCAAGTCTGAGCTGGAGATTGCTCTTATCCAGTTTGCTAATGATATAAGCTCTGAAGCTCATGTTGAGGTAACTAGTCTTAACATGTGTATTTCTTTAATATTTATGTGAAATGATCTTGCAGCAATATAGACAACTATCCCATTTATATTTCATTCTGCAAGTATTTTACAGAATATCATCTGTTAACCTTCATAAATCATATCTTAAATGCAATCTCTTAGTAGTTAGCAATGACTTTTATAGGTGTGAGAATATGATTGGGATATAGGAAATGTTTTAGACAAAACATGATTCATATATCTTGATCCTGCATTTTTCATAGTTTATTTGTTTGTGTCTTCTTGATCTGAGGTAGTATGTTGTAGTTGTAACAAGAAAGTGATTTTGGGAGATATCTTTCGGCTTTCATGTAATAACGTTTTCATAGATAAGACTAAGGAAAACGACTAACGTACAGTACTGAACAGACAGAAAGGAATGCTGATGCAGAACAACTATTCACTTTTTTCTTCTTATAATAAATATTCCACAAAGAATGCTATTTTCATTTACTTTGTCACCTTCCCTTTTATTCAGTGAGATGGGCTTAATTAATTGGATTAGGAAAATCTGAGGGTGAGTTTTAGCCCAGATACCTTATCTATTGGTAGAAAGATCTATAATCTCAATGACATGTGAATGAACATTGTGAAAATGATAATTGCAATGTACATTACAATGCAACAGGTTATGAGAAAAACTAAAGTGGGCATGAAGGAGTATCAACTTGAAAGCATGTTTCTTCACCACACCTACATGTATGGTGGGTGTAGGCATTGCTCCTACACATGTATTTGTGCCACTGGTGATAATAGGTACACATCTCTGATAATGCAGCTATTCTTTCATTTATGCCCATTTGCGAGAATAACTTCTTGGTCTATTTACCCACAGAAAATTAGAAACTGATTTGCTAAAAAAATGTGTTTGCTGCCTGTTCAGATTTGTTTTTCTGGTAGCTCGGTGAAGGATCATTTGCATTTTTTAAGTCCAAATGATGTTTGTAATTTTGGACTATCATTATACCATGTATTACGCTTCTATATTATTTAATATTTATGTTTTCAAATAGTAGCAATCTTCATCACCAAGTGGCTTAGCTAACATGTTTGTATCAATGCAGTGCTGTTCTTCATTATGGGCATGCAGCAGCTCCTAATGACAGGGTATGGCCTATAAGTACCCTTTTTTAAGTTTGTAGGTCATTATGATTGCAGCCAATGTCATTCTGGTTGATTGGCTATCATTGTTGATTAATTTAGTTCCCGAATCTTTCTAGATTGGTGATATTACTTTCTAAGTCTTAAATCCAATTATATGATTTTGAATTAGGGTTACCTGCTTTGTGTTAACAATTTACCTATTTATTATTTCCTGTGTTGACATTATTGCTAACAGTGTACCTATATATTATTTCCTACATTGAAATTGGGTTTTGCTAAGAAACTAAGAGTAGAAACTGTTTATTTGAAAACTAATGTTTTAAACTTTTCAATGCATTGGACACTTCAAAAAGTTTCTATTCCTGCTTGGATATTCAATGCTTTCTAAGTAGTGTCTTTCTAAGGACACTAGTTAGCAAAACCTATTGAAATTAATCAATACCACACTTAGTAGGGAAAAATAATTCATTCAAGACTATGGAAAAGAAAAACAAAAATAAGGATGTGCAAAAATTATCTGTGCTATTTAGTGACTTTAGATTTGATTAATGAACATACTATTGAAAGCTTATTTTTTTACCTTTAGAAAGCGACAAATTAAGATGAAGTTATTGTCTGAATTGGATGATCAGTATTTGTTTACTTCTAAGGGTGACTAAGTTTATGAAAATGCATCTTTTGTAGACTTTAGAAGATGGAGGGATGGCACTGCTTGATATGGGAGCTGAATACCACTTCTATGGGTCCGATATAACATGTTCTTTCCCTGTAAGTCTATCCATCAACAATTAAATTTGGTCCTTCTGCCTAGTTTCCCTGTTACATGCATTGGCATCCCATTTTGAGTAAGGTTACTGATCTTCACACATGCCTTTGCTAAATTTGCATAGCACTTGTTCCAGCTATTAATAGTATGTGAATTATCATTTCATGTACTGGAAAGATAATTTTATGCTCAATTGTCACTTCTCTGTGCAGATAAATGGAAAGTTTACAAGTGACCAATCTCTTATATATAATGTAAGTGCTTTCTAATAAATCCTGTTTCATCAAAGGGAAAACAAATAGCAAATTTTTTACTTAATGTGCACACTGCACAGGTTTGTTTGTACCTCTGCAGTGCAAATTCCTCACTGCTGTGCATTTCTTTTAACAATTCTTTATTTCTACTTTCCATGTTCTGCAGGCTGTCCTTGATGCTCATAATGCTGTTATATCTGCGATGAAACCTGGAGTATGCTGGGTTGATATGCACATGTATGATCAAATAACAGTATTGCTTCCTTGCATGACTAAAATGTCTGCCATCCCTGGGTTCAAGTGCTAATAATTGTGAACAAGTATAGATATGTTAGAGCTTTAGTAGAGTTAAGTTTCTTGATTTATTTAGCCTATTTCATGGATTGTAATATGACAAAATCATTGCCTAGGTGATTTATTCATGTGCAATTGCTAGTTTTAATTTAGCTTTCACCCGAATGATTGATAAAGTACTACCATTGTCTTGAATGGGGAAATCGAAGAGTAACTATTGACCTCAGTAGGGATCACTACATAAATTAACAACATTAGGGGTGTAATATTTTAGCTGAGTTTTTCTTTTCTTGGGAAGGGACGTGCATGTTTGTTTGATATTTTATGCTGATTTTGAATACATTGGTAGTTAAAACAATAACGAGCTATACAGGGATTATAAGAAGTCTGATTGAGCTAGACAAATATCCTTGGGCGACAGGGCCCAGTGAACCAATTTATGTGTAGAATTTTTATTAATTCAAACTACGTACTCTCACATCAAGGTATATTGTATTGCTGCTACTCATTTCCTCTCGTAAATTGCAGATTAGCAGAAAAAGTGATTCTGGAGTCACTAGAGAGGGGACATGTCATTGTTGGGTAATATTTATTCTGTCTGCTATTTTCTGTTTCCAGAGGCAAACTGAGTCTTGATACTATCTCTAGGACTTTTTTGTGATTTTTTTTTTCCAATTTCCTTGTAGTGATGTTGATGACATGATGACTGCACGCATGGGTGCTGTTTTTATGCCACATGGCCTGGGGCATTTCCTTGGTATTGACACACATGATCCAGGAGGCTACTTAATGGTACTGGTGGAAATTGCTTGTAGTTACATATTAAACTGACCATCTGTTGGCACATATTTCTCATATAATGAAAATTTGTTCTTATTTGCAGGGCCTGGAAAGAAGAAAGGAGCCTGGACTAAAATCCTTGCGTACAGTGAGAGAGCTCCAGGAAGGAATGGTCAGTTATTGCTTCCTTCAATTGATAGAACTCTCGATGGATAATAATCAGTATGTAGCAATAGTAGCTGTGGGTGGTTTAGGGTTTGCATTGGTTTAGTCCACATTAGAAATGAGAATGGTACAATCATGCTACACCTAGAACTCTGGGATCTATCCTGAGTATTGAATTTTCTTGCTAGTTGTCTTCCACATTTTACTGCAAAAGATTTTTGTGCCCCAAAGTCTTTACTGGAGTGATACTTATCTATTTTTTAGACAGGTGATGATGAAAGTTAAAACAAAATATAATGCTTAGAAATATGAACGTGATGATTAAGTAGCCTTGTTTTTACTCTTCTAGGTTATCACTGTGGAGCCCGGATGCTACTTTATTGATGCTTTGTTACTTCCAGCCATGAATAGTCCAGAAACTTCCAAGTTCTTCAACCAGGAAGTGATTAACAGATTTAAAGGTTTTGGTGGAGTCCGAATTGAGAGTGATGTGGTATTCCATTCACTAAGCCTTATTAAGCATAACCTGTTGTGGTTTATCATTTCTGTCTACCCCATGATGCTGTTAAAGTTAAAATCAATGATTTTACTCAACCTAGTAATATGTGCCCTAGCATACATATTTTCAATACTACATTTGTTTTTGTTTTTTTTTTAAAAAAAAAGAAAAAGAAATTCAGGGTGTGGAATTGTAAACTACTCTCCCTTTCAAGTGATTTAGGGTGTGCTGTTTCTGATTTTTTTGACAAAAAAGTGATTTTTTTTGGACAAAAAAGTGATTTTTTTTAACAGTTTTTTTTAAACTATTCTGGTATCCAACCTTTTGTGACTTCATTTTATTTCTTTATGATGTACTCAGCTTGTTACTGCCGCTGGTTGCTACAATATGACCAAGTGTCCCAGGGAAATACAGGAGATTGAGGCAGTGATGGCAGGGGCACCATGGCCACCTAAGAAGGCCTCTACTCATGTAAATGGACTAGAAAGCAAGTCTCACTTGAAGCATCCTTGACGTGAATAGCTCTCCCTTAGTTTCTAGCTATTTGATATATGTTCGAAAATAACTATCCCTCTATGGCTCTACCCCACTCATTTTCAAAATTTCCTTTGGAGCCGACAAAAAAACTGTTTCTTGATCATAAGGCCATGTGATTACGAGCAATAATTTAAGGAATAATCGCTTTACGGCAAAGCTTAACTAAAGTCATGTTTTATGTGACAATGGTTCCATCTTCGATGTCGAGGTACAAGTACTCGTCAAAGTAAAAGTGCTTAATGTACCCAAAAAGAAGTGCTTAAAGTAAATGAAATTCCCAACTATCAAAAAGACGTAATGAAGCAACTGAGAGAGGAAACCTACAAGGAAAAAACAAACACCTTCTATCTCTGCATGCTTCTTGAGTACCGAGCTAGGCGAGCTTCTAACGCAACTGGCAATTGATGTACGGGTTGTCTCCTTCGCGCTTCCCACCGTTTTCTTGGAGCAAATGGAGAGTAGCAAGAAAGCTAAAAGAACTCCAACAAGTGATGAGCATATAAGAGAGTAAAACAGTGCTTCCCACCGTTTTCATTTTTGCATCCTGAAAACGAAAAGGGATAAAAAAAATAACACGCTTCCACACTACTTGGGAGTAGCAGTAGCACAGCAAAAGATGAAAATGTTCTCCAAGATTGACGAATAACAAAGAATCCTACTTTATAAAACTGAAAGAAGCTTACTACTGTGAGTCTCCCCGTATTTTCGACCGACAATGTGCATGGCACCACGTAGTACTGCTTTACAGCTTTAGTTTGTCTAAGATCAAGATTTCAGATTTTTCTTGCTCCTTGGTCCAACTCCAGCATGTTAAATATGCATTACGCAATATTCCATTGTCGTTTAAAGATTTCAGTTTCTTGCTTCTTAGTATAACCCGCTTGACCTCCCATAGTCCCATGTGTAATTTTCCTTGTAGGCTTATGCTTCTTGAAGTAATCTCTCTCATAAATGAGGTTAGCTGATACCAGAATCCGAGACGAAGATTAAATTTGTCAATTATGACCCTCCATCAAATCAAAACTCCTATAGTTAACCCATTCAGCTGCCAATGATGAGAGTGTGACATGTTATTTGAACATGTTGGATTAACCTACTCTAACTTGATGCCCAAGACGGGGAAAAATGATAGTAGTAAAAAGAACGAATCTTAGTTATGTTGTAAGAGACATGTTTACTCTAGAAAAAATTGAAGGGGTAATCCATTGCAAGTGGCCGCCATAAATAAATAAATAAATGAATGAATTGAGTTGAGAGTCCACCTGGAATATACAGATACAGCTCAAATCATTCCTCCCTTTATTGCAGACAGGCTACAAATGAATTAAGGCAACAACTCCTCCCTATACTTTTGGTATATATAATAATATTTTTCACGTATTCTCTCTCTCCCTCAATTCCCCTTTCTTCTCTCTCTCTATCTACAATCCTTCCCCTTCCCCATCCTCTCTTCTCTCCTCTTCTCTTTCCTTCTTTTCTCTGTCTCTCTTAAACAATCAAAAAATTAAAAGAAAAACAAAAAACTGATTTCAATTACAAAAGTCAAAAGCTCAAACTTCCATTGAAACACGGGTCTTTATAGGCTTGAGCTTCAATCCCATGCTTTCTGGAGAAAGGAGCTCCGGAGAGATGCAAGATGGGCTAAGTGGGCTCCTTGGGCTGTCACTAAACTGGGAAGGCCTGTAGAGCCCATAGCCCATGAGAAAGTACTCCATAGGTATCAGCATTGCATGCGGCTGTTCCTCTGTAACCATTGACCCACAAGCCTGGACCTGCAACATCAGAAGGAATCCACTCTTAGCCCCACTTTTTGTTATATATTATCAAAGTCCAATCAACTAGGTAAGATATCAGAATCATATATGAACTGCAAAATTCAATCTCAGAAGTCTTTTAGCTATGCATTTTTGCTGTATACATATATACTTCATCCTTACACAGACTCTGGTGCTACATACCTCGACCAAGGCACTAAATCTCCTATGAAGTTTTGAAGTCATGTGGAGAGCCTCAGAATGGAAAGGAGAACTGTCCCCAACAAAAATAAGTGTCCGGCAATTTAATCTTTTCAATCCTTCTGTAATATCAGACCTCCTGGAAGTTGGCAAAACAAAATTGTAGCAAGTAAATTCACTAATTCACATACTAAAGGAGGATGGCATAAACACACACACAAAAAAATTAAATATGGTGAAGCAAATTATGAAAGCAGATATTACTGATTAATTGCTTGAAGAAACCGTAAGACATTTGTTCTCTTTCTCTCATCCAGCAACTGTAAAAGAAACACCAAAAACAACCAATGCAAAGCTAGGTGAATAACCCATATACGTGATGAACGGGAAAGAAAAAAAAAAGTTGCATTCCAGATATAGAGCAGTACAGGGCGAAGAAACAAAATTAGCTTAGCACTGACTTTTCTGCAAGCTTGAACTATCTCTGACTCTGGAACTTCAACACCGCCACGAACTTCCTGCTCACATTGTGACCAAGAAAACTCAATGTGTTGATTATCAAACTTAGTGGAGAATACAAAAGGGGTAAGCTCCTCATGTTACAATACCTTGCTGAAGTATCGCTGAAGCAAACACTCCTTCAGCAAGCCGCACATGCCATAAAAATATAATAAATTGGACATCACCTAAAAATTAAAAGTGGTTTTAGGTAATGTTATCAGATCAGATAACTCATAAACGGACAGTCTGCAGGCATTTGAAAGGAACCTTGTTATAAAACCATTCAGTCCAAGAAGGTGCTTTGCATAGAGGTGATACAAGTATTAAACCAAGAACACGCTCCCTATATTTCATCTGTATAAACACAACAAACAAGAACAAATCAACAAAAGAAAAAATACTTCATATCGTAACTGTGAAATAGGCAGTTTTTTTCTTTGTTATTTCCTTCCAAGTTAATAGGTTACATACCGCAAAAGTGTAAGGATGTAAGCACCAGCCGTTACTCCCATACACATCACAGCACCAAGCCTAGACAAGGAAATAGTTCATGCCTTTAGTAAATATAGCAAAAGCATTGGATTTGCCCTCAAAATAATGTCAGGGTCCTACTCGCAAATCTTAGGACATTACGAGATTGCCTTAAATATTGGCTGTGTCCAAATAAATGAAAGGAGTTTTAAACAGTGAAAGCTAACAATCAGTTTTAATGTAATTACCCAAAATAGTTGAGGATCTCAAGTATTTGATCTGCTAAGTCTTCAACAGAAGGAACAGGATCATCAGGACAAATTGCAGCAGCTCCCAACTGCAACAACTCTTGTGGAAGTTCCAGAGGAGAAACTATGTGAATAATAAAATTCATTTCTAATTTATGAAAGGAATAAAAAAAAATTAATTCAAATTGATCAACTTACAGACCTCATGTCCAGGAGGACTGATATGATATATGCAGAAGTTGTGAAGCAGCAAAGAAGCTGCCTCTGGACAGAAAAATAATCCTTGGAAACATGACATATCTGCCCCAAGACACAGAAGGCAACTGTTAACTCAGATTTCCAGATCAAATTAAAAGAATCTGGAAAAGAACTAATTGACAGAAGGTACTCCAAGAAAGAACTAATTGACAGATTCTAGACAGAAGGTAAAAAGAATCAGAATCTTAGCACTATAAAGAAGTGTATTTGGATAAAAGAAAACGAATGGACCACTTACAATTTAGTGCAAGATCTGGATAAGTGATCAGAGCTGGTTTGTCATGATCCCCATAGACTATGACAGACACAGAGCCACAAACAGTTCGAATATGATGCTCCTGAAATAACAATCCAATATCAATGTAACCGAAACAAAGGCAAAAACAAGAAGAATAAAGAAACACCAAAATTGAAGTTCAAAAATTCGGGAATTAACAAAGAACCTCCTGCTAAGCAAAGGATATCCTTTATTTTGTTATCTACTCCATTTGAGTTATGCTAAAATTCTAAGTATATCCTTTATTTTGTTATCTACTCCATTTGAGTTATGCTAAAATTCTAAGTCAAACTTTTTACAAACTATCCGTTCCCTAACATTGCTCCCCATGTGTCCTTACCCCTTTACGGGACAACCCAAACTAACAAGCAACTGCACCACATTAATATCACTGTCGAAAAGATAAATGAATCAAGTTATTCCATATTCCAGTTATTGCATGCTCAAGAAAGGCAACAAGGTGAAGACAGTGAAAAAGTGGACACTGAGGCTATTAAAAGGAAAAGGATGGCTTTAAACTCATCCAATAACTGATATGTGAATAAAAATTATATATATATTATAAAGCTGATGAACTCAAAAAAAAAAAAAAGGAAAAGGAAAACAAGAAAAAAACCACTACAAATCAAAAATGAAAAGAAGAAGGCATCAATAGCTTCACAAATGGAGGATGAAAGTAAAAAAGAATATGTGAGAATTAATAATGAATGCGAAGATCTGCTATTTTCCATGTTTAAATTTTCTAAACCCCAATGGCTTAGCAAGTCTGGACAAATACATTCCAAGAAAGACCATAAAGATTAAAGAAAAACAAAAAGAAGGATTACAAAGAAGCGAAGCCAATCAATTTTTCCTTGTCATAACAAGCAAGCTTAAAAACGTTTCTTCTTGTTTTCTATCTGCCAATTAGATCCCAAATACAAAAACACTTGCCCAATCAAAACCAAAATATTCCATAAACCAAAACAACAAGCTGCGGTTAAACCCCAAATGATAACAAGGAAAAAAAAAAAACGTCCCATTGATGTAAATTGTTGAGACCTCTCCTCTCCACATAGTCCCTCCCCTTCATTCAGCAAAATAGACCCAGTTGAGAAAGACTTGAAATTGATCCAGTTCGTCCCCCCAAGAACAAGAAAGAATAAAAGAAAGGGAAAAAAAAAACAAGAAAATGGCAAAGGTGTGGAACCTAGCTACCTTTCCACCGAGGTAGATCTTCTCCATATCTAGTGAAACGGAATCACTGGATTCTGCCATGGCTGCAGCTCTGGTCTGCTGCTGTTGCTTCTTCTTGTTGTTGTTGATGTTGTTCTATATGGAAGAAGCCCCCCAAACTCCAAAGAAGCCTCCACCACCCACCAATTCTCTCTCTCTCTCTGTGAGGTTCAATTCAGGAAAGAAATATAGACTCCTCTGTCTCTCTCTTAAGCCTTCTTCAATGGCTTATATACCAATCTTTCTCTCTCTACCCTGGTAAATGTATGTTGGTGACATCAACAACATAACATAACATAACATGTCTTTTTTTTTCTCTTCTTCTTTTGTTTTGTTTCCTTTATACTGTTATTAACCTACGGTTAACCACTACCGACGTTTCTCTTCCCGTACCAACTGAATTTACCCCCCGGGTCAAATTTCAACCGGGAACCCTCAAACGACGTCGTTTCTTTCCAATGAACCCCAAAGCGACGCCGTTTTGCTGATATGTGGGGCTCGTAATTTACGGGGTGCGTGAGCTTTTTTCAATTTTCATGTGACGACCTGAAAGAAAGAAAAGAGGAAATTTGATGACTGACTCGCTAGCACTGGCTTTGGCTGGCCCCCACCTTTCTACCTTTTCTCCTTTGACTCTCTCTATACACCTGTCATTGGATCCTCTATTATAAGCGACCCATTTTCTTTTTCTTTTTTTTCTAATAAAAATTAATTTCGGCTTTTTGTTTTCTTGTTTTTGTAAATTACCCACGATTTAGACGTGGTCATGTATGTATGTATGTATGTATGAGGAAGGGGACCTTAGAAGTTTAAAAATGGTGGGTTGCTTGCTTGCCTTTCATTTGACTCCAATCATTAATCATACGCCCTCCTAATCATGTTCCTCCACATTTCTTTCAGCTACTTCCTCGCTATTTAATGGATTATTATTATTATTCATTTATCTATATTCTTTCCACATCTTTACCAACCCAATAGTACTAAATAAGTTGAAAGAGGTCGTGATGAAATGCTTGCACTAGCATTGCAGAAAAAATATGTAGCAGGTCTTGATTCGATGCATGTCTCTTGATAATGGGTTCAAATAATTCATTGAGAATTTGTTATGCTGCTCATTAAAATATAATGCAAAATAATTGCGATTTTATGAGTAGTATCTCTACTTAGTTAACAATATTATTTTCAATTTAATACTTCTCTTTTATGTAAAAAAAAAAATAACAACCGCACTGAAAGGATTGCAATTAAACAATAAAAATATTGTATTCTGAAAAACTAAATAGAAGATTCAAAGTTCTGATGTAGTAATATAGAGTCACCTATTCAAAATTATGATTGATTACACTAAACTCTTTTCCACGTCGATTCTAAATTCAATTCATCTAATATAATGATTTAATTTAGTGTACTTAAATTGCGTTGATTGATTTATGAAAAGATCCTTCTTCAATGTCAATAACAAAATTATCCAACTAGGGAAAATTACAAATTAAAATCAAAATCAAAATCAGTATTCTAAAAGCGTTTGAAAAAAATAATTTATTTATTTATTTAATTTTCAGTTTAATGGTTTTTGTCAATCAATGTGACTTATCACTCCAAAAGGTCAATTGCTTTCACAGATGGAGAATTGGCAGTGACATTCTTACTAACACTGTTTTCTATTCTACCCATCCGTTTCTACTTTCTAGTCATGACACTATTGGTTATCATCATTGTTATTATTACTATTATTATTATTATCAATTTCTTCTTTTTTTCCTATTATTATCATCGATTGAAGCTACCTACCTTTTGCACCTTTTGTACTTAAAGTAGTCGAGAGCGACCTGGAACCAACGAGAACATTGCATAAGACGTATGTGAAATGTGATGCCTTCGGTTCTTCGTGAATGGGTTTAAATACAATGCAAGGTTTGCGAGGTGCAGTATTATAATACGTGAATGGAGTTTGGCTTGTATCTGAGGAGTTTTTGAGCATAAATTAATTTTATCCTAAAGTATAGGATAACATATATTATTGAATTTTAGTAAAAAAAAATTCGAACGCATATATTATTTGTATCATACATATTTGGATAAACAATTTGATAAAGGTGTGGTATTTATGATTTACAAGGAGATTAATGGAGTATCAATTTTCTTATGACAGTATAATACCGAGCTTTTTTTATTTTTTTGACTTATTGATTATATTTGTATAGATGATAAATCTTGTTGTAATGGTAAGGTTGTTGTTTTGTGATTTGGAGGTTACAAATTTAAATTTTCAAAATAGTCTTGGTGGGAGTCTCATACTTTGGGCTATAACTTTTTTATTGATTATATTTATAAATATTTATGATAACTTTAACAATTAACTAGAAGTAGCTGGTTGCATGGAAGAGGACCAGAATCTCATGTGAACTTTAATTTAATAGATTCAAACCAATGACTTATCGCACCCAAAGAAAAAAAAATGTGAGTTATCTCATTTTAATTGAGATTTTACCGTATCATCATTTCAAATCTAAAATTATATAAGTACTTAGTACGAGGAACAGGTTAATATTTAACAACTCACCTTATATGAATTTAATGAGTTATTTTTGTTTATAAAAATATAATTTAGCTAGTCTCTTTAACAACACACACATATAATGGAAGGATTACTTTCTGATGTGTTAAAATAGACATTGTTGATCATATGTGATATTGTCATATGTAAGTTATTTGGTGAAATCATTTTTTTCAAAAAACTTTTCATATCACTTTTCTATTCAATCAAATAATATTAGAGAAACATATATATATATATATATATATATATATATATATTTTAATTTATTTTTTTATTTTTTCATTTTGTTCTCTCATTTTTTTTCCATCATTCAAACAATGCATTAGCTGTTCAGCTATCAACATGGAATAAGATTCTTTTAGCTAATGATATATGCCAATTTACTTTTTGCGTGCAAGTCTTATTATTATTATAAGAAATAAGAATAATATCTGAAATTTATCGCTTTCTTGTTTTGAATGCATATATTATGTCACATATGTAGCTGTCAGTCATTATAGTTTATGAATTTAGAAGTAACCGGTCCTGTATTTCTCTGCCTGTGATGCTGCTAATTTATCTTCTTGATTAAAAAATATTTAGCCTTTTTTTTTTCTGTCGTCGTCGACTAAGTTTACTGTCCAAAACTTCGGAAAACAAAGGGAAATGTTAATATGGACTATACGAGAGATGCTAAGCCCAGATCCAGTGCTTCACAATCTGGAAAGCCCAGCCGAAGCTGGTTGCCCTAACCCCTCTGTTACAGGGTGTCCAGCCACCCATGATTTTTTTTTTTTTTTAAATATGCCTTAAAGTTTTTTGGATGAAAAATTAATTTAAATATACCTCAAATTCTTTCCTGAGAAGTACAGCATTGAGGGTATGTTAGTCTATACAAATAGCTGAGATTGGGTTAAGGTAGTTTCAGTTGCCAAACTTCATTTCTTAGCATCCAAAGCCCTTCCCAAAGTGCATTAATAAGTGTCTAAATCTTATAGATGAAATAAAATTAACTTTAACATAGCTTTATTATCCTAATAGCTTTCTAGCCTTATACTTCCTATCATCTAATTATATATTATTATATATAAAATTTTAAAATAATATATTCACTTCAGAGGTAAAATAATTCACCAATTTACTTTCAAAAACAAAATACGTGTATTAGCACTGTCAAGATCATTCTGAAACTTAAATCCGAAAGATTGGTAAATTTGAACTTTTGTGAGCAGCTAGAAGTGGCGTGGATTTTATTTTCAAAATTTAATTTCAACGTATCGACAATTTTATACATATCAATAGAATTTTAGTAAAGTGATAAGGTAAATCATAATTCTGTCAGTTTGTCGAAATTCTATAAAATATCATAATATTAAACCCTTATATATATATATATTAAGAGATTATATATACTTATTATTTATATTTATTAATTAATCACTGGATGAAATTAAATCCTATTCAAATAATATTCATATTTCATTTAATTATAAATAAAATATGAATTAACATAATATTTTATCCAGAACACATAATATTTTTCATGTATTAAATTAAACCAAAGGTGAGGCAAACGATTTGCATCGGAGTGGTAGGGAGTGAGGGAAGGAAAGAATGGGGGGAGGCGAAAGAGAAGGAGTGGGAGTGACAGTGTTGTTTGACTTCGACCGTACCATTATCGACGACGACAGCGACAGATGGGTCATCTCCCAATTGGGTCTCACTCCCCATTTCAACCAACTCCGATCCTCCTCCTCCACCATGCCTTGGACCTCTCTCATGGTTCGTTCGTGTTGCTACCATACATACATACATACATACATACACACCCCCTTCATTCTTTAATTAATAATTCAATCGATCAAAACCAAATTAATTATTATGTTTGAATGAATCAAAGTGTTTGTTTGATTGATTGACAGGACAGGATGATGAAGGAACTCCACTCCCAAGGGTTCACCGCCAACGACGTTGTACGGTGCCTCAAATCCGCTTATTTGCATCCATCCATCGTTGCCGCCATCAAATCTGCACACGCACTTGGGTAACTTCTTCTTCGTCATTCCCCGCAATCCATCATTCTCTGCTTTCGGAATTCCTGCATACAATAAACCTAGAATGGTGCCAACCACCACTAGGGTCAAAGTCAATGATTGTATTATTGCGTTTTTGTTTGTAGGTGTGACTTGAGGATCATTAGCGATGCTAATCAGTTTTACATCCAGACAATATTGGAACATCATGGCCTGTTAGGGTGCTTTTCCCATGTCTACACAAACCCTACTTCTCTAGATCAACAGGGACGCCTTCGGATCTCACCCTTCCATGATTCAACCCTGTCACCTCACTCTTGTCACCTTTGTCCTTCAAATATGTGCAAGGTATCAAATTTTATCAAAGCTATCATACAATTCACATTTTATCAAGACTCCTATTTGGTGAAATCCTGTTGATTTGCAAACTCTGAGCATGATTATTCTTTTATTTTTTATTTTAGTAGAATGTATAGCAGATTGGGAAGTAATTTATCAGGAAAAAAAAGAAAAAAAGGTGAGTGGTGGGATCTTGTTTCAGTGTCATAACTATGGTCAAAAGACTCCCTCCTTTGAAAAAATAGAACTCTGATCATGATCTGGCTTTTGAATTCGTAACATTGAGCAGTTGTTCTGAAATAGTTGTTCAGGACTTTTTACTAGAGTATCAAAACTTCCTCATACCATCCATCCAATAAGTGAAATATCAGTCTCCTAGCGGACACTTGAAACAGTGTGTTAGTCTGATTAAGCTTAAGTGTGATATGCTTAGTCCTTTGCAAAATTTACTGTCATCCTTCCACCTTATCTTTCTTTTGCTCTGTTTTCTGCTGCTGTAATTTGTTCTATATAGCATTGCTTCTTTTGGTATTTCCATCTCAGGGTTTAGTGATAGACCAAATCCGAGGTTCTTTACCCGAAAACAAGAGAAGATTCGTCTACGTCGGAGATGGATCAGGTGATTATTGCCCAACTCTGAAGCTGGAGAGAGGTGATTTCGCGATGCCAAGGAAGAATTATCCCCTATGGAATCAGATTTGCAGTGACCCAAAACTAGTTCATGCAAAAGTACATGAGTGGAGCAGTGGAGAAGAGTTGGAGAGCATTCTACTGAATCTAATCAACAAAATTATTAAAGGTCAAGAGGTACCAACTAAAGGTGAGGGCACGGATTATTCACCCCTTCCCCTATAGGATTGATCATTGTTAGTGGAAGTCGATCAAGCATGCATTGTTTATCATGTATAACTGTTTGGTCTGATTATTAAACAACACAAGGCAGAAGATAAGCATTTAATGCTTCTGCTCTATTCGGAAAGTATATTTCAAAAAAAAAAAAAAAGGTTTCCAAAGGTTCTTCTTTAGCATTTAAAATTAAGGAATGTAAAACCATTCAAACAAGTTTTTTGAGAATTCTCTGGTTTCCTATATATATTTTCTGATTACCCTTCTGGTTCATGCTATTGAGACTTGAGAGTCTAACTGCAGTTGTACGAATCTCCTAGTTGATAGTATCCATGTATAATTGATGGCTGGGACGAACATAGTGCAAGATCCAATGCACAATAATAGTGGTACCAATAAAATGATCAACGTAGTATAGGCAAAACTTTATTCTTGAAACAAGCAAACAAACGTGCTCTTTCTTTCTCTTTTCCTTGTTTTCTGTTGTTATGGTTGTAACTTGTAATGCTTTTCAGAATTGCATTTGCAAATCATTTTGGGTCACTATGTATTCACATGTCTAGTGTGGCAGAGTTTGATTGAGTGCGTGTATTTCATCTTAAAACGAAGTAATTTTATGTAGTTTATTTTTTCTTTTCATAAGTTACTTTTCAGTTTATGAAAAAAAACTAGTATCTTGTTTAGATTCTAGGTTTTTTTTTTCTTCTTAACAAGTATGTATTTACGTCAAATTTTTTTAAGTAATGTTAAAATATAGTTTTACTCAATTAAAAAGGGTTTAATTTTAATAAACTAATAGTGTTTGAATAGAAGAGTCAATTATTATGATTGATGTGACAATAATTATTTAATTTTTTTTATATTATTTGTGCATAGAAATTAAATCTTAAAGATACATTTTCTTTGAAAAAAAACTGCAAAAACGGATCTTATGTTGATAACATACAAAATTTTGATTTCTTTGTAATTTAGTGGAGGGTATTATTCGGGTAAATCCGCAGATGTTATCTATTGGTTGACAAAAACTGTGACTTCAGTGTTGTGAAAGTGTTATATATTGGCAAGGCTCTTTCAAGTTGTTCTGGATTGCTTTTCTCCTTGTATCGATTATGATGCTTTAAAAGGCAAACAAAATTATATAGAATCACCTAGTGCTGCCTAACTTTCTATCTATCGGTTGCTAACGGATAATCCAACTAAAAGAATTATGATAAGCGCTATTAGTTTTGGCAAGACACGAGCACAAGTCGCCAAAGTTTGTGGTTGCTCATGTTTATCTAACTTCCAAAAAACGAAAGAAAGGTTTTCAATCTCTTAATTGAAATAATGTGTCAACTGATTTGTAAACAGAGCTGTTAAACAGCGCCAAAAGGAATTTGACAAATGCCATATGAAACCACAAGGCGGAATGTGAGGGAAGTTAAGAGTAAACTGTAGAGAAGAAATTGGAAGAGAAACAATTAGAGATAAAATACATACTTAACACTATTCATACATGTTTTACGAAATTAGATTCTTACCAAACATCATCTGCCATTTGCAAATCATCATAAATTCATACTATAATACAACAGGAACCACAGTTGAAAAATTAAATTAGAAGGAGAATAGCTTGTTTGTTAAAAATTTCTAACGAAAGAAAAACACATAGAATATATTTGTGAATTTATATTTTAAAAAAATAGGAGAGAAGTACTTGTAATATATTGAAAAGTAAAAATGGGGGTGCAATTTTTATGGATAAATTTTATATATAAAATTACATATAAATTTTATTAATAAAATTTTAACCCAACTTTTATCTCCTTAACCAAACAAACTTTTATTTAAAAAAGAAAAATTCTGCCAAGAAAAATGCTGAATTGTGTGAAAGCATTTACGAAGGAAGTAATAAGAAGGAGCTCCTTTAGTCAGAGGACCGCTTCGAAACGCAAATTCAAACAGAAACTGAAAAGCCGTTGCATTCGTCAATTCAATTCAACAACGTTGTTGTTCGCGAGAGTACGAGACTACTACTAGTCTATCCCATCCATTTACGAGTAAAGATTCATTTGGTCCTAAAATTATATACATAATTTATTTTATTATTTAAAATTAAAAAAGTATTATTTTAGTCGTTGAAATTTTAAAAAGTGATTCAATTTAATTATTTTGATGATTCAAGTTAATCATCAAGAATAGTAATATAAGGACAAATTTAAATCACTTTTTAAAATTTAAGACTAAAATAATACTTTTTTAATTTTAGAGATTAAAGTAAATCACATATAATTTTAAGGAAAATGAACATTGACCCATCCATTTATAGTTCAATCATGAGTGAGATAAGGTTTCACAGGTAAGATGCTCTTTTTTTATTATCTTATTTATTTTATTTTATTATTAGTAGTAGTAGTGTTATTTGTAAAAGATACCATCAAGTTAAAATATGGTTGCTGTTATATGTAAAATTAATAATTATATTATTTTAATATTAAAAAATAAATGTCTAATTGAAACATCTATCTATTATTATTGAATATAATAAATGAATGAAAATAGTTGAAATTACTGCCACATTAAACGATAAAAGATAGGTGTCATGGTGTTCAAATAATATTTTTATAAAAATAAATCCCACCGGTTCTGAATTTTGATGAATTTAACTTGGGCCTTTGACAGATTGAATTCGTTAAACTTTTCGTAAGCGACAACCACAATAACTGCGCCATGTCCCATGTGTGACTAACATGCAGTCATATTCAATGTCACTCAACGTTTTCCAATCACAAGAAGAATACAATAACGATAGATTCTGGACATGTCACACAGAGAAGGTAGAGTATCTATAATTAATTACACCTTCACACTTAAAAGCAGAGGAGAAGAACACACGTAGTCCGTATATGAAATTAATCAATGCCGAGCTGTGAGGTTAATTAATCTCCACTTAACAGAAGGGCAAGTTATCTACATGTGTAGTTCATTTGGCTGCAGCTATCTATATCAGATGTGAAATAACCCCCTACTAATTGGTTTCGAAAACGGCAAGCTGCCATTTTCTGCTACAATCATCATTCAATTCAATCTTGCTATGCTATACTTATTACTTGCACAACACGGATCAGTACTCATTAGTCTATTCATCACCATCATTTTGTCTTATAAAATTATTTTTTTCGGTTACGTTTTATAAAAGTATTAGAGCAACCTTATATTTCCTTCGGTGTATTATTATATTCTAAGGGTACGTGTGTTTGATTGGAGTCAATAATATAGGATAGAAAATTGTATGGATGAAGTCATTTCGAATGAACTTTGCGCTGACTATAATGCCAAATGTTTTATGATTGGTCGATCACATATTACACATAGAAGAAGTCCTTGAAGATGATTAATTAGCTGGGACAAGAATGAGGTGCAGATGAGGAGATTGGCCCCGCTACATTATGAGTTAGTTCTTTTTGGCATATTTTGGAGCTCACTTTAGAAAAAAGAAGAAACCTCTTTTTCCTTTTTTAGACTGGATGAATAACAATTAGACTTAATAATTTCTGGTGGCATTAAATGAACTAGCCTTAAAGTTTTACGCATGATAACACGCATAAATCATTTAGGTAGTTTGATAGGCAATATAAATGGGTAATTATTAGTACTCTCTTCACTTCATAATAACTATTGATTATTTATTTCTTTATGCTTAAGAATATCTATCCACTTAGGCTATCTAGATGTATTAATTTTTCTTCCATTTATACCTTTAATGTTAATGTGTTAGTTAAATAATCAATACAGTTATCAATATGAGTAATAATAATTATATAAGGGTAGTTTTGTCAACTTGTATAGTTTTTTATATTTGCCAAGATATTTTTTTGTTTTCCTTAATATATGTATTGTTTGACTTTTGACAGTTACTTCCTCTATCTCTTATTAATAATCACTCTCAAAAAATCATTTGATTTTGTTAATATATTGATATAAATTGTAATAGCCAATATCAACTTCAATGTATAAAAATTTATAACCAATATATCAACATTTTAATTTATTAAAATAGTATAGTTTTTTTAGAGTAACTATTAATAAGAAGGTGGGGAGTATTATGAAAATGAGGGAGTATCTGATTAGTGGGAGACTTACTTGGACAAGTTTTCTCAATCTAATCTTTTTATAAGAAAAAAAAGTGACAGATTTCTGTTTCTTTTTTATTTTTTGACCTTTTGTAAAAACCGTGGCAGCAATCCCCCACCGAAGTGCATATGCATTATTTAGGCAATTATAAGCTCAATTTCACTTTCAACAATCAATTTTCCTTGCCGCCACCAAGTACATATCGTTTGTTATCTCATTTGCATCCACCAAATCAAACAAAATAGTCAGTATATAGTGAATTTTGCAAGTCTTTGGCCTTCCTATTTGTATGCACCACGGATAGGTTTTCACCATTATAATAATTATATCCCCAATTGGCGCAATACCTCATATGAGAACAACTTTTTTAATCAGTTTCTCAATTACAGTCTTGCTCGTACTTATTGCACGTTGTTCTGCCAAATGTTGAGCCGGGGTTGATGGGAGGTGCAATATGTGCCGTATATAATTATATATAACATTATTTATAATATATATATTTTTAATGGACATATATAGAACAAGCTTACTAATTTATATTTTTTAATAAAATAAATTACTTTATAATATACGCTGTTATGGACTAATAGTATGAACCCAATGCAAAATGAGCTGAATGCATGATAGCTTTAAAGCTTATTGCCGTTCTTATATCTCTATTTAAGACAAACTCAAAAATAGTATGCATAATTTTTTATTGTATCACTGTTTCTTAAATACTTTCTGACTTGATTGTCGAAGTTTTAGCATGTACCCCCACCTCTTTCGGGGCAGGGGGCAGTGAAATCATACTCTTTAGACCATTCTAAATACTTGGTATACCCGATCCATTATACTAAATACCTTAACATATGTATATATTTAATATCTCCCAATTCAATAAGATTAATAATGGCGACTTCCAAAGAGACTTCAATGCCACGTGAATTGCAATCGAAAGGTACCGTGATAGTAGTATAAAATTCACGTGTCATCAATGGCACACTGTCTGTCTTTAATACGTGAGAGAGTGATTTATAAATAAAAGAAAAATATTATTTTAACTCGCTTTATAGACATCATTACATCATTTTGATATCCTCACATTTATAATTGAATAGGGTGTGGTCCTAAACTTTAATACGTGACCAGTGATTTCTAAGTAAAAGAGAAATGTTATTTTAACTCACTTTATAGGATATCACGTCGACACATTTATATCTATCATTGAATTGGATGTAGAGTTCCACTTAGTTTAGTTCTAATATCTTATCCAATAATAAATGTGAGTGTCAACACAAATCTTATAAGATGTGAGTCAAAATAATATTCCTAGATAAAACCTCTTTCAGTGTAGTGTAAGCACCTACTTGCTCATAATACTACTACTCCAACTAGTATTTGTTCCAAGTTGCAATATCCATTTCCCTCGGTTCAAGCGACATATAATTCACACAGCTCATCATCACCTTTTTATTCTCTAATTAATTTTCGGTTCCTAAAAAGGACTAATCTTTTGTGGGTTCCTAAGGAAGGCACTGAATTCAGTGGTTAATTTTAACTCAATTTTGGGATCAGTAAAGATGAACAGGATTTGGTAATGATTTACTCTCTTTACACTCTCAATTGACCTAATACATATTAAAAACTGTCCGTTTCTCAGTGTCATCATTTGTTTTAGATTATCCTTCATTTCTTTTCTTTTATTTTTGTTTTAAGCGCTTTCTCTTTCTCTCCTGTGTCGCAATCATTGTGCAGAAACTGTTCGAAGAAAATGCCAATAAAAAAGATGATTGGGGTTTCCCAGCTTGGCTCAACTGAAACCTGATTCTGTTTCCGAATTATTTCCATAGTCTCACGCATTCAACATGAAATGGGCACGCTCCTTTTGTGAGTGATTCATTCTATGTAACAAAAACGCTCTCTTTTTCTTATGTAACAAAACGTGGATTTTCACATGTTTATGCTTTAACGGGTTAACCCTGTTAACTAAAGTAAGTGCCTTGAAGTCTGTGTCGTGTTCTGCTCTTTTTCTGTTACTTTTTTCCTTCTGGGTAGCCCAGAAGAACAGTGGTTTCCGAGGTTGTTGTCACCCTTCACTGTTCTCTGCTGCAAAGTTGCGATCTTGTGGCTATTTTTTTGGTGTTTCTGATGGTAACATTCAGATGGGTTCTTTGGTAGCTGAATTTGGTTTGCAAAAGTTGAGAACTTGAGATGAGTGGCAAAAAGGATCGTTATGAAGAAGAGATGGGTTCCTCAGATGGCACTGGCAAAGTGGTGGTGGTTGCAGTTAGAGCTTCAAGAGATATTTCAAGGACTGCTTTGGTGTGGGCTTTGACTCATGTTGTTCAACCAGGGGATTGCATTAAGCTTTTGGTTGTCATTCCGGCTCTCTCCTCAAGTATTGATTACTATCACTCATTTATTTTCTTTCACTTTATCTTCAATTATTAATGCTGCTTTCATTTATTTTCTCTTACACCAGCTTGGTCATGCTTTATTTATATAGATGACTCCATAAAGCTGAGAGAAAAAAAGAGAGGGGGAGGGGGAGGAGAATGAGAAGTTGCGTGTAGAAAATGAGGCACTATAGTTTTGAGCCTTTTAAGTATGTGAGGTTGATGACCTAGAGTTCCTTGAGATCTGAAACAATCCAGAAGTCATTCTAAGGCCTATTTTCTACTCTGTCTGGTGACAACATTTATGATTGACTGTGATCTGTACAATTTCAGGCAAGAGGACTTGGGGGCTTTCAAGGTTTACTACTGATTGTACCACTAGTCACTGGAGATCCCATTTGGGAACGGCTTCAGATCAGAAAGAAATTATTACAAATTCCTGTTCTCAATTGGTGCTTCAGCTCCATGATTTATATGATCCGGAGAAGGTTGGAACAGTACTTAGTAATAACTTCCAATGCGTGTTCCTTTTTAGTGGGGTTTGTGTGGTTATAAATTATGCTTTATGTATAGTGTTCAGCTTTCTAACCTGCCAAATATTTACACAGATAAAGATCAGAGTTAAGATTCTCTGTGGTTCTTTATGTGGAGCAGTGGCTGCTGAAGCCAAGAGGGTCGAATCAAGCTGGGTTATATTGGACAAGTAATAAATATAATCTGCACTTTTGTATTTTCATATTATATGCTAGAGACACTATTCTTGTATAAAGCATCCATCTGTTTGGTGTGTTTCTTGATATGGAATGCCATTGGTTAAAAAACAAGGACAATTATTCATTCTTCCACAATTACAGAAAATTGAAACATGAAAAGAAATACTGCATGGAGCAGCTGCATTGCAATATTGTAGCTATGAAGCGATCGAGGGCAAAGATTCTACGCTTGAATTTGAACAGTTCACCAAAGATGGAACTTAACGGGGGTTGTTCATTGTCACTGGAGCTGAATGCATATGCAAGAAACTTGAAGGACAACTCTGAACATTTAGATATAATTAGAGGCCCTGCTGTTACTCCTGCTAGTAGTCCAGAGCAAGGGTCACCACTGTTGACTGCAACTGATATTGGAACATCATCACTATCAAGCTCAGATCCAGGGACCTCACCATTTTTCCACTCTGATATTTATGAAAGAAGAAGGAGAACTTTTCCCTTTGTTCATGAGGGACTGACAAATCTGGAGGATATTGAATCTGATTCAGAGAGTGAAAAGCTTAGTTTATCATCCAAAAGTTCATATTTTCAGCCGTGGATTGCTAATGTAATTTGTATTGATGATGAGTTCCCAAAACATGATGACTATATGCAAAGATCCAGTGATAAAGATTTGGTTTCTACCTATGAAGCTGTGCTTCAGAAATTCTCAAAGTTGGATCAAGATCCTGTCTTAGGAGTACTTAATTGTAAGATTGATGTGAACTTAAGCAAGAGTGTTAGAGAGGCAGTTTCACTAGCCAGAAGTGCACCCCCTGGACCTCCTCCATTGTGCTCTATTTGTCAGCACAAGGCACCTGTATTTGGGAATCCTCCAAGGTGGTTTACATTTGCTGAATTGCAACTTGCCACAGGTGGCTTTTCACAAGCAAATTTCTTGGCTGAAGGTGGCTTTGGTTCTGTACACCGTGGTGTCCTATCTGATGGACAGGTCATTGCTGTCAAGCAGTATAAATTAGCCAGCACTCAAGGAGATAAAGAATTTTGCTCAGAAGTAGAGGTCTTAAGTTGTGCACAACATCGTAATGTTGTGATGCTAATTGGGTTTTGTGTGGAGGATGGTAGAAGATTGCTAGTTTATGAATACATCTGCAATGGCTCTCTGGATTCACATCTTTATGGTAAATTCCTTTGTATCCTAAATTTTTTGTTATGCTACATTCCTAAACAGTACTGCAAAATGATATTTATATGCTGTTCTTCCTATGCATGAGATATTGGCATCTCCACACTAGATGTCTTAGCAAGTGAAATAATCTGAAAATTTAATTACCAGTATATTCCATAATGAAAGTCCTTCTATACAATGATCTTTATTAAATATCAATCTTGACTGAAAGATTGTTATGATCATAATCTTTATAAGATGTGTCTTGATTTGTTATTTGAATATGAAGCAACCGAGTATCTCTGATGTATTGATGTCATCAGAGTTGTTATCCCTTATTTGCTTCTTTTGCAAACTTTCACCACTGAAAAAAAAGAAGGAAATTTAAAGGGATTATTTGGATTTGTAGGAAGAAAGCAGAATATACTGGAATGGTCTGCAAGACAAAGAATAGCAGTTGGAGCAGCTCGTGGTTTAAGATACCTTCATGAAGAATGTAGAGTGGGTTGTATTGTGCACCGTGATATGCGGCCTAACAATATCCTTCTCACACATGATTTTGAAGCATTAGTACGTCCTACTATTTTTCAACTTTTAAATTGTACTTAATTATGTTTGCATTATTGGCTTCATACTCTTTTTGCAGCAGTTACTGACTTTTGTATAAAGGTTATATATATATATATATATATATATGTTCATTTATGAAGCCACATGTGCATGATTATTAATGTGCTTTTAGGTATGTATGAACATGTTTTATGATGTGAAATGTCTCAACTAACAGCCACCGATGGATTTTAGGTAGGAGATTTTGGACTTGCCAGGTGGCAGCCAGATGGAGATTTGGGTGTGGAAACCAGGGTTATAGGAACATTTGGGTAGTGCCTCCCACATGAAACCCAATTACTTTTTCAGCTCATTTTTATTTTCTTTTGATTAGTTATAAAAAGTGATAATAATGGGACCCTTGGTGCTTCTTGTTGTATAGGTATCTGGCGCCAGAGTATGCTCAAAGTGGTCAAATTACTGAAAAAGCAGATGTGTACTCCTTTGGTATAGTATTATTGGAGCTTGTTACAGGAAGGAAAGCTGTGGATATAAACAGGCCCAAAGGCCAGCAATGCCTCAGTGAATGGGTAAGATTTTTATGACTCGTCCAATTTATTTATTTATTCTCTACAGGAAATTAAAACGTTGGTTACATATTCAGATATTTAATCAGTATTGAACTTTATAATGTGCTTTTCATCTCTGACAACTGACAAGAACAGAGAAATCATGATATATACCTGCCTTTTTTGAAAAGTAATAAACACCGATCCGTTTAACATTATTATTATTATCATCTTCATCATTGCTTATGGTTCAAATGTACTGGATTGGATAGGCACGGCCATTGCTTGAAGAAGATGCCATTCTTGAACTTGTTGATCCGAGCATAAGGAACTGCTATAATGATCAAGAGGTTCATCGCATGCTGCAATGTTCCTCTTTGTGCATCAGGCGAGATTCTCATTCAAGGCCTCGAATGTCTCAGGTTCGAATATTAACTCATATGCTTCCAATTACATTATGTGTCTTGCCTTTGTATTTTGTACTTCACTTTTTGTTTATACTTTGTCATGTGATATGATATAGGTGCTGAGGATGCTGGAAGGTGACATTCTCATGTGAAGAAAATAAACATGGATAATGAGAAGAAGCATGTGGATTGCCAAGAGGGTGGACAAGTTTATGGCACCATGACCATGCGGGTTCTATTTAATTTTTCTTTTGTGAAGGGCTTCAAGTTTTTACTCTTAGACTTCCAGATGAATATAATGCTGTAAATGATATATCTTAGATTTTGTGGAGGGAGACGAGGCAAGGATATATAGCAGTATAATGAAAATCAAACTTCTATTAATTAATTAGTTAGTTAGTTCGTCGTACTTGTACAGAAAAGAAAATCCAGTTTTGGCTTACCGTGACCAGTGTAGTGAAAATTTTGTGAAACAAATGGGTCCTAGTTTTTTAAAAATCAATACGTGGTTGTTTCAAAGTTATCTTATTAGTATATCTAGCAATTTACAAGAAGAGCCGGGAGATTTTTGAATTTCTTGTCTTGAAACTTTTAGAAATCTTGTGTGTTAACTTAATCTCCCTACCTTCTAAATAAATCAAAACAATAAATTCGAAAATTTTATTTAAGATTTAGCTAACTCCAATAAGTGAGAAGTTTAGTTATTGTTGTTGAATACAATTAAAACTGAAATATAAGTCACCATTCATATGTACCAAAAACTCCCTTTTCTCTCCATTCAAAATCTACAATTCCACGAAAGATATGCTCCACTTTCATTTCCAATACCATAAGTCACACCCTTAACGGAATTAGCCCTCTATTTATTTTATGATAATGAATTATGGGTTAGTAATAAGATAAGGAAAAATGTCCAACCGGACTTGATTAAAATAATGCTGCAGCAATAAAACATCTTGCACTCAGTTGAGGTTTAAAATTTCATGAATTAGGGCTCCAGTAGGCGATATGTAGACACAAGTATTGGCCAGGGTCTAAGCCTTCTCAGCAAAATGACATTATATAAACTATATATAAACCACATGTGATGTGACCATGTGTAATCTCATTATCCCCCACCAATTGGGTAATTGCTGTTTTGAGAGCTTCATGGTGATATGACGAGCAATAGCACAATCAAGTTAGGTCCAATTAAATGTTACAGTAATGTCAACTAAATGATGCGTTTATGCACGTGCAGAAAACAATCAGGTGAACTATGGAATAGAGGACTGGACGTCTACACTGCCAATTCATTGGATAAGTACTAAATAGTGTTCCTAAGTCTTTGATTGTAAATTGATTGCTATGTTTCTTAGGTATATAATATAATTTTAGCCAGGTCCCTGATGGAGTTGAAACTATAATGAGCGTTAGTATTTTCCTAATTTCTGGTATCTAAGATATTTATTCATTTCATTACCAACAAAAAAGATATTTATTCATACGTTTGTATTTTTTAAGTTATATTTTCTGTCATTTTAATTAATGAAACGTTATGTCTTTTTAGGGGAAAAATTAATTTTAACAACGGCAATGGAAATATGGCAGAGGCCGAAATCCAAAGAGCGAAGAGAAGAAGAGGAAAGAAGTTTGTCAGCTCGAAGTTCTGAGTGGCTGAGCATGAGTAGGCGCTTAACATTTATTTTATTTATTCATTTTTGTGTTCGAATGCAGGCTTAGCATTAAGCCTTATGTGTATTCAAATCACAAAAAAATGACATGGTTGGGCTCATGGGTATGTGGATTTTGGGTCCGTTTTAGGCTTAGTGCCACTTTGTGAAATTGGGCCGATACTATGTCAAGTTTTAGCTTCGTCTCCTGACCCAAAAAAAAAAGAAGTTTTAGCTTCTAGTCGTTTATGAAATTCTTCTAAGTTTGTGAACAAGTTTGATTAGGCAACCAAAAGCGGGGACTATCTTTGCACTTCAATCCAACTATGGTTTGTTCTTCAGCAAGCAAAAAAGGAAGACTAATATGATACTTAAATCACGAGATTCTCCCACTTAATACATTAATGTTTTGCTTTCTTTTCTGTTAAATAGCGGTCATAGAAACAAAGTGTGATTGCAAATTACCCCTCATAGATTGGCCCCAAATTCAACCAACACTATATTATATGAAATCGCTGGACTGCCATAATTGCATTCTTAACCATTTCCTTCTTTATATGGCGGAAAGGGAATATAACGTCACTGTCTATCCAACAGTTACATTGGAAGAGGGTGAAAACAACTTTTAATCTCTCAAACCTAATGAGACTGTCGGATGAGAACAGATAACATATAAAATTGATGCTTAGACAACTCTCAAACCTCATAGGTATCTCTCTTAGATAAATTCTATGCCCTAAATTACTTTTTTTTTAAGACGTAAAAATTACTGTTTTAACTTTGATAACTTTTTATTCAGTTTAGAATAAACACTTGTAATACAGCTGGCAATTTTAAAACACAATCGGGCTGCGTTTTAGTTTGCAAACCCCGGAAATGTAACATCACTCTCACTGTGCTGAAGAACTAAAATTTGACAAAGAAGAAAAATAAAATAAAAAATACTATTCACTATAGCTTTTCCGCACTCAAGCAGCAAAGTTGGTGCTGGAATAGGATATTTTGTGGAAATGTCCGTACAATGTAACACAGGGTCAATTGATTTATTCCACCAGTGGAATTTAGCAATGGTTGTATTTTTGTTTGAAAATCAGCGAGAAATTAATGAAGGAATTGATCTAGAAACAGTTGACAACAGCTGGCCTCATATATCATGATGAGTTCTCTTCGTTCTTTTATAGCTGTATGTATTTACTATGTACTACCAAGCAGTGGAGAAGATTTTATGTGTTGACCAAAAGGAAACATACATTACCGATTTAGTTTTTTCACAAAAACATAATATACTCTCCCCACCCTTAAATAATTATGTAATTATAAACACGCATTAAAATTCAAAAAATATTGAAAAAATCAAAGCTGGAGATAATTTAAA
This sequence comes from Dalbergia oliveri, assembly GCA_030441495.1. Taxonomy (NCBI): domain Eukaryota; kingdom Viridiplantae; phylum Streptophyta; class Magnoliopsida; order Fabales; family Fabaceae; genus Dalbergia; species Dalbergia oliveri. The sequence goes on along the minus strand of JAMLFY010000002.1, from coordinate 53,016,062 downwards.
ATAATTTATTGAATTATCCTCATTTTTTGTAATATTTTAATTTTTTTTCCTCTTTTATTGTATCTCTATTCTCTTTAAATAATGTTTAATAGCGCATTATTGAAAAAAAATAATTAATATTATTTAAATTTTTAAATAAATAGCTATTTAAATTTTTTTTTGAAATGAACAACTATTAAAAGACTATGTATGACGTGCTGAAAGTCTTTAGATCATTATTTTTCACACGAAAATTGCTTGAGACACTTACTTTGCATTTCCCATCTATAACTCTCAAATCCATTTATTGCACCTGGGGCACCGTATAATAATAAGCAAGCTATTTTTGAAATAATGATATTTTACATTCAAAAAGTGAGTATCTATTTAAATACTCACTTTATAACTATTGAATGTGATGAATATTAAAAATAAATAGATATTATTATTATATCCAATAAAAAAAATGAGTATTTAAATAGACACCCATTTTTAGGAATTAAAATATCATTACTCCATTTTTGAAGAGATCGACAGATTAAATAGTGTGAGGGAAGAACTGATTTTGATATTAAATCCTTGAAACATGTGGAATCTTTGGAAAGCGAGTAACGATGGAAACGTACGCATTCTATATCTACTATTGTGTTAATTTCACTAGTCAATTCTGCAGAGTCGTTACCATTTTTTCTTTTCAGAGATTATTACATTAATCAATATAATGATCTTTGTCAGTCTACAGATAATTGTCAATTCGTAATGAGATGTAACTAGCAGAAGGTTTGATATATGATAAGGAATGCGGAGGCTTGTTAATTATCTACAGTGTTCTTGAAACTTGTAGTATATACTAATCTAAAGTCCGTGTGTTTTTTAATTGTTTGTCGTGGCCAAAATAGGACGATTTATTTTCTTTAATATTCTTTTTATGTCAGTTTTAAGTTACTTCAATGATGCGTGATCGTGTAGGAGATTCACCTTCATTTTATTCTTACATTTTAGATAAACATTTCTTCTGTAATACTCTAATTAAATATTCAAATTATATTCAATATATGCAAGTAAGAATAATAGAGAGATATGAATCTAACTTTACAGTATTTATTTGATATATCTTTAATTCACAAATAAAGTACGCTTCTATGTGATTCAAGACGATTAAATTGAATAATAATGACTCATCACTTGATATTACAGGGGAAATCAATTCACTAGAAATATTGAAATGATTGCATCAAGTTAATTGGGAAATTTTCTTACTGTATGACGAGCACGGGAATGGACTGTCGAATACAGTACCCGGTTTCCTCATATGTGCATCATTATTATATCTAAAAATATTATTATAATACTCACTTTATTATTATTAGATGTAATGGTGATATTTACTATTTTTATTCATCTATCACATTTAATAATAATGGAATGAGTGTCTCACTTAGACATCCAATATTGGGTGATAGAATAACATAACTTTTATTATATTGCTTAATTTTCTCATCAGGTTGCCATTGACTTTAAAGAAAGCGATTATTACTAGGGAGAATACCTCTTTGCAAAACTAGAAAGCCACTTCGTTGAGGAATCAAGTATTAGAAAACTGCATGATTGTTTGATACAACAATTAACAGAACATAAAGTATACTAATCACGATCCTTTGCTTCCACCAAGTGGTGCCTTTATGAGAAAATTTTTGTAGGGCTGCCAGTATATACTTGTTGCAACTTGCAGATTCATTGGCGTGGAACTTTTTTTTGGAGAGCAAATTAGTGCTTGTACATTGGACATTATATTCGGTAAAAAATTCCCTTCTAACTACTGGATTTTAGTGATGCAGTCTGTATTTTCAGCTTCAGTAGTGGCACAGTTTAGCTATATATATTTTATCTTCTTTGATGTAGTATAATTGATCATCATCAAAAAGCATATGGAAGACTAATTACGAATGATTCAACATAGTTTATATCCATAATTGATTGTGACCTGTGAATTAACCTACCCCGTTCTTTACCCCTTTTGATCACATCCTATGTTTGAAAGTAGTGCTTCCTTTTCCATTGTACCCAAGGACTAATTATCAGCGTCTGATGTGATTTATGACAACAAGTGTATGGCCCAATTTGGTAAGAACAGGCCGAGTGGGTGAATGAATCCATATAATGTTATCTTGCAATATTTTAACACTATCCTGATATATGCAAAAGGATCGGATTAGAACTGTACTTTCACTAAATTTTTATACTATTTTGTACTTGGCAAGTGGATTGTAAAATAGTGGTAATATAATACTGCACTCATAAAGCAATACTGATTGATGGTGGTTAGTAATTTTGTTACTTTGGGACAACATCACCATATAAATTTCACAAAAATAATATTTTGAAAAGAGAAATGTTATTTATGTTTATTGTTTAGGCTCATTTTAAACTCATATAAAGTGAGAAATATTAAGTCCATCAATTTTTCCTCTTTCAACAAATAACTTTGTATTAGGAGGACTCTACAAAATAAATTGAAATAATTACTCATTGTAGTTTTACAATTAAATAAAAATTAATTCTATAGCTAGTTCAAATAAGTCCAAAATGCAAATTAACCTGATATCTCAAAAGGGAAATATTGGTGAACTAAAGGTGATCAAAACCTGTTACTGGATACAACTAGTACTCTTTCTAGTGATGCACTTAAAGTAAAATCTCACACTGATATCAAGAAGCAGATATCAAGAAAACTCAATTGATGCCATGTAAAATCTTACACTCAAGATCAGATCAATAAGAACTGAGGAGGAAGAAAGCAAGAGACTAATCATGAGAGATGAAGATACTTCTCATTTATAGCAAGTGTTCATTACATTTGATAATCATAATTAACTAGCAAGGGAATGTGACATATATAGCTATACATACAAGAGCAAGAGTAACAAACTAATAACAAAATAACAAGGGTAACTAACTAACTAACTCACTCACTAATGCAGTTAAGAGAATGATCTTGAGTAGAATTATTACTGAGGTGCATCGGTGGATGCTGACACTTATTGCCACAAGTAGGTAAAGGAATAAAGCGTACAAACTTTTTGTTTAAAATTAAAGACTTCGTGCTTATTGTGCATGTTCTATATATAATTAGGATAGTGGTTAAGGAATTAAGTATAAAAACCTTTTGATTAAAAGGTAAAATTTTTAACCATTTACGATTCTTTTAATTAATGTCCTGAGATCACTCGTTAATAAAATTCAAGAAAAGAATAGTGCAATCAACATATTGTAGCACTTAAAATTATTTGCCATAGTAATATACTAATTACTAGCTTTTTTTTAATAGTATTCATTTTTAGAGCTAATAGCATTTTATGTATTGAGGTGTGACTTTAAGAGAGATGAGATAGTTAGGGAAAAAAATCAGTAAATTTGAGAGTTATTATATATTAATTTATTTATCATTTAAAAATTATTTTGATATATTATATTTCTATATTATTACCCAATTAATTATTTTTATTTGTATGATTTTTTAAAAATAATGGATATGAACATCAATCATATTTATTGATATGATAATACATAATTAAATGAAAATATAAAAAATGTGAGTGCATTAAAATCATATATATATATATATATATATATCCTATTAACAATTATGAAAAATGTTATTTTAGTAGAAGTACTTCAAGCAATTTTTCAAAATTCACCAAAATACTCATCGTATGAAATATTAATCAGCATATCCCCGTCAATATATATAGCAGTATCTTGATCTCTTTTCGGAAGATTCCCTTCCCCGATAATGCCAAATGAGTCTTAGTTAGATGACCAAGAATGGACGTGTCCTTCCCTCACAAAGTGAAAGACGAAACGATCTTCAACTTGCCTTCCACATTCAAGTTGTGTCAAATTTTTATTTATATTAAACTCATGATCTGGGCTGAAATTCCGATCCTAACAAGTTGCCCTACTATAATACTAATAATATTAAAATCAATAGCTAGGTAGCTACGACCAGAGGTAGCTAGATGGACCAGACATCCATCCAAATTTTGTGTTTCGATATTTCCCTTGGTTATGTTGCCGTCATGTAGGAATGAATATCCTCATCCCCTCCTTATTGAATCTCAGATTCTAATTATTATGGCCAAGGGTATCCATTGCAAAAAAAACCCATCTGCATGGTGCTTTTAAAACATGATGTGATATGTCTCTCAAGGTTGGTAACCCTCGTGTTCTTAATTTCTTGTTCCTCCCCATTTTTCCTGCTATTTATGGATTGAACTTTAAATATGATTATGATGAAGATGAGTTACAGCTAGATACAAATGCCATCTTCTCTGATATTTCTCCAATGCAAATCTAGTTAATTAGTAAACCATAGCAAGGACAAAAAAGTAAATGAATTGCATGATTAATTAGTCAAATGAAAACGATAATTATAGCCATTCTATCTAACGGTGGTCCACTAACTCCATCAAATGTTTGAATAAATAGCACCCGCATAAGGGTTTATTGCCATCCAGAAAGTAAGATTATGAATCTTATGACTTTGAACAGCATATTCAGAAACATCTTTTGACTGATCACATAGGGAATGTAGTTTCCGCAGATTTGGCTGGAACTAATATGCATTTGAAACATTCAAATCTAAGTTGGGTGAGTTTCTGAAATTTTATTCTCCCGTCCTATTCACATTTTTCTAATACTAATAGCGTAGACTTTAGATGTACGTTTAATTAGTAATTTCCACGAAGGAAATTTGGGTTGATGGACACAACTTTCAAAGTCTCCCTTTTCTCATGATATTCCTTTCTTCTTCCCCCTAAGGTCTTTACATAGACCTACTTTCCAACGATTGAATGACGGGAAAATCTTGACCGTCTGTCTTTACAAATTAACTACTTCAATTAATTATTATATAAAAGAATTGCGTAAAAAAGGAATGATGAGAAATATGGAAAGAAAAATGATATATCTCTTTTTCTCTCCACATGTTAATGAGAATGTTAGATTTATTATGGACTTGTCTGGATGCTATTATTTTAATTAAAATTATTTTTTTTTATTTTTTTAGTATGTTTAGATAAGTTTTGTAAGTAGAATTAGAATTATTAGAAAAAAATTTAAAAATCTTTTTAAAAAATATTTTTTCTCCAAACATACTAAAAAATACAAAAAGATATTTTCTTTTATTAAATTTTTTTTATCAAGTTAATGACATCCAAACAATAATTTTTATCTTCTAGAAAAATATGTTTTTTATAATATAAAAATATATTTGATAGTAAGTAAAGATCTTTTAATATTACATTCAAATATAAATTAATGTTACATTCAAATATAACTTTAACTTTTTGAAAAAATCTTATTTAAAAAGATGAACTAAAAAAAGATATTTCTCTAAAAGATTATCCAAATCAATCTTATAACAAACCTCAAAAAAAAAAATACATATACTACTTATAGTCATAGCAAAATCAAATACTCTTATAATATATTAGTGAGTTGGATTTTAAATTGAAAAAAGAGAGGCAAAAGGAATAGTGAAAAGCCTGTCGAGTAAAACTTGAAGATTTTACTTTATAAACTTTCTTTTTTATTTCTTTTGAATTCATACTCACTAAATATATCCTAAAGGAAGAGTTTCATTATTTAAATATCATGTATCAGATAAAAAAGAAAACTTACAGAAAATGATAGAAATCTTGAGTTCGATATACCTATGATTTCTTTTTTGTTTACAAAAAGAAAAAGAACAATAATAACGACAAATATTTGGTAAAATATCCAACAGTAAACAATGTCCATCCAATCAACTTGTCTCGGTGTGCGTCCATTTTCATTAACCCCACATCTCACTCCATCATCATATATACCACCAAACATATCTGTTTTTTCTGCTCTCGCTTTTGTCTCTCTCTCTCTCTCTCTCTCTCATTCTCCCTGAGACACACATACACACAACCAGTTTTGGTGTTGTGGTGTTGAAGGTAGTGTCGGCTGAGAAAATCTTTGTTGAAGTGAAAATGGGCAGGAAGTGCTCACATTGTGGGAACATAGGCCATAATTCTAGGACCTGCACATCTTTCAGAGGGACTACTTCCTTTGTAGGAGGACTTCGCCTCTTTGGCGTGCAATTTGACTTATCCTCTTTTTCTTCTTCTTCTTCTTCTTGTCATAACATCAAGAAAAGCTTCAGCATGGACTCCTTGCCCTCATCACCCTCTCCATCTTCTTCTTTATCTTCACCTAGAATAGCCATTGATGAAAATTCTGACAGAAGCTCTATTGGCTATCTATCAGATGGTCTCTTAGGTAGGGCTCAAGAGAGGAAGAAAGGTATACTAATCCAGAATGAGTTTTATCCCAATTTTTTCTCTTCTTCATCAGGAGATAATAATGACATTAACATTATTACTTAATTCCCCCTAGTTTTCTATTGTCCCTCCTTTATTATACTTATCTTTATATATTATATACACATAGAATAAGCAGTTTCAATCACCCATTTATGCATTACTATTGTGAACTTGTTGTCTAAAATTGTTAGTTAGGGAATATGCAGTGTCTTTTATATGCATCATTCATGTGAAAGCTAGCTTAAGTTATAGTTATTCAGTACTTTCTTTGTTCATGCAACTCTACCTAACCTTGTTATGCATATATGTATTTTATGGATACTTAGGAGTCCCATGGACAGAAGAGGAGCACCGAATGTTCCTTGTTGGACTTGAGAAGCTGGGAAAAGGAGACTGGAGGGGCATCTCCAAAAACTTTGTGAAAACAAGATCCCCAACTCAAGTCGCTAGCCATGCTCAGAAGTACTTTCTTCGGCTAGCAAACATAAACAAGAAGAAGCGACGTTCAAGTCTCTTTGACATGGTAATTATATAGATGGCGATGAACTCTCTGAGTCTTGATGATGCTTTTCTTTGTGATGAAAATTTAATTAATTAAATCTCCCCTTGTCATTGAACACTATATATATGTATATATGTTAGGTTGGTGGCAGCAACATCAAGAATCCTATTACGAGTAGTTCTAATTGCAATTCTGGCAGCTCATCGGTTTCCACTAATTATCAACAGGATAAGCCTAAATGTGAAGTTGAGAATGATGCCACTTTGTCATTGCTAGGGCGCCTTACCTTTCTTCAACAAGAAACCAATCCGAAAAACCAAGAAACTCAAGATTGTTACTCTCGAGTTCATAATTATCAGGCTGCAGAACATCAGGCTGTGCCGGGTAAGTGGTTACATCCTCACGTGAAATTATCTTCAGATATTAATGTGGGAATTCCCAGTTCCCCAGATACAGCAGCACCTGATCTGGAGCTCACTCTTGCAGCCCCAAAGGCCAAGACCCTGGAACAAAAAAATCGCCTCCCGATCCATTCCTGCTTGGGCCAATTATAGCCTGACTTTAACTGAGAAATTTTTATATCTATATATGTCTTAGGCATTAATGTACCCTTTTAATTTATCCATTAATTGTGAAGTGTGAACTCATGCAGAAGATCATCCGATCAAAAAATGAAAAAACTTTTTTCTATTGGCATTGATAGTAGTTATTATCAATTATTGAGGCCCTAATCTGTACGATTGGATCTCGTTTATGATATATATTAATATACATACTGTCATAGCTACTGTCATACTATTATAGAGCAGTTGTTAATTACTACTAATACTATTATTAAAAATTGTTTATATGCCAATATCTCCGGAATCCGGATCTTTGTGCAAGACTGCAAACTTTTTGTTGTTCGATTGAGTCATTTATCAACTTAGAAAGTGTACTTTTGTGTTTGCAATTTGCGAATAGCAAGTCATCAACATCGATACCTAACTTCCGAATAATGTCGTGTTTTTAATATATATATATATATAGACTTAGTGTACTTAAACTAAAGCTTGGTCTTTAGTTAGTAACTAGTTTTCAACTTGAACAAGCTCTTTTCCTTATAGTGCTTATCTATGTCAATATATAATAATCAGTAATAATCAGAACTCTTGAGTGATTGGGTGAAGTTTTATACATATATTTTTTGATAAAGTAAAGCCTGATGATTCTGGAGAGTAAGATTTGGCAATCCAGTTCCACTAGGGTCTGAAAAGCTGGCTTCTAGCATTTAAATATTATTCTGCCCTGCCACTAATTTCAAGAATATTTGTCATTTTGTTTTGTCCCCCAAGATTTCTTCATAAAATTAAGGATCCATAAACAAAAGAAAAGCGAAGCATGCATTGGTCACCTCTCTGAAGTAATTTGTTTCCAAGATGAATAGCAAGTCGGTTTTCTAAATGGCAATCTAACATGTGCACAGTTGTTTGAAATGAAAGAGTAAATACTAATAGTTTTATTTTTATTTAATTTAATGAATGTTGAGAATAGAAATACGACCAAAAGCAATGCAATATTAAAATCATAGTTTTAGAGTTAGATAGCCTAGCCAGTTCGAATTGTAAATTGATGAACCAGCTACTTGGCCGTCTAGTTCACCCTTTGAATTGGACATGTATGTCACCCGATCAAACACGGTTTCAAAATTGAGGCCTAAAAGAGCGAAGGAGGCACCTCTACCATTAGACCATTCATGCTCGTTATATAATGTTGCAATAAATATATATATTATATACTTATTTGATTTATATTAATATATTTTATTTTTCATATATTTATTTAATCAAATTCTGTTACTAGTCTAGTCCTTTGGAGTCAATTACCGATCCAGTTCTAAAACTAAAATTATAATTATTTTGGAAGTTCAACATGTATGTGCCCAGAAAAATTTGGTCAAGTATGTTTGGATGTTTTCTTATTCTACTCTTCATTTGAGCCATTTTAGGTGTATATAAATTAATTAACAACCTTTGTACCAAAAAAAAAAAAAGTAATTAACAACCTTTGGTTTTGTTTGTTAATTTAACTAACAACCTGTGTGGAAATGGAAACCAGAAGGAAGATCCCTCGTGCAAATATATTTTGATTTATCTATATATCTGCATTGGGTCCGTTCTTTGTCTCCTCTCACTTCATATTCAATATGATGGGAAGATGTGCAGAAAGAGACCGAAGCTTTCAGAAGAAAGCATATGGCCCCCCACATAGTAAACATGGACATTTTTGTCGTGGCCTCATTGGAATTGATGGCTTTTGAATAGTAGTAGCAAATCCTATTGGCCAAAGAAAGTAGAACATAGTATGAAATCCTAATATAGGCCAATTTTTGGATCCTGCTGAATTTTTGCAGAAATTCCTGCCGTTGTTGGAATTTTGGCCCCTTCAAATCTAGTTGATACTTGCTTTCACCATTAATTAATTCGTAAACAACATAGATAGTATTATACAAAGTCTTAAAAACAATTATAAAAAGTCTAGTTTCATTAATTAAATCAAGATAATCAGAATTCATCGAGACTAATTTAATTAAATCCTTTTTGCTCAGACCAAGAAGAAAATTGAGAAAGACTCTGAAATATTATAAAATTATTGATTTCGTGTGATTTCAGTGTTTCTCGTATCAGCAAATAAGTGAAATAACACTACCGAAGTTCATGGTGGCCTTTTATTTTGTGAAGATCTACTCTTTTCTCGGTGGAAGCTCTAGCTAGTGCAGGAACAGTGCAGGTCAAGATCCAAGAGAAAATAATTGAATGTGTTTGGTTGCAAGTAAATATGTGTGTCTTCCCTGAAAAACTTTCTCCAATTTTTATCCCATCCAAACATAAGGATGAGAGATTTTTCCTGGCGTTTTGAGAAAAATCAAATCTACTATATCCTAGTAATTAACAGGATATACATACAGTGGCATTCTCAGTAAAGCTAATCCATAAAGGGAATGCTTGAAGTCAATTTGGTCAATTTTTTTTTCAATACTGCATCTAGTGCCTTCTAGCTAATTCCATGAATTGGTCCTTGTGTCATTGACTTGGCAGAACTCGTGTAACATATGGATATGTGATTGTTTTTCACTACATGAAATGACTGTGAGTTAATACTCATTTTAATCTCTAATTTTATACTTGCGAATCATTTTAATTCCTAACTTTTAAAATGAGTCAATTTACCTTTAATATTGTAAAACGTAAGTCATTTTAGTCTATTAACTTATTTTTATTTAATATTCTATTAATTAAATGATAATAGATAATCTTAAATAATACCTAGACATACTTTATGTCATTTGAAATATAATGAAATTTAAAATGACTTACTTTGATATCTAAAATTTTAAATTTTCATTCCAAATAATAAAATGACTCATTTTATGGAATGTTAGACATTAAAATGAATTATTTTAAACTTCATTCTACTTCAAAAGATAAATGGTATTGCCAAGGTATAACTTAAGATTATCTATTATCAGTTAATTGATGAAATGTGAAATAAAAATGAATTGAGGATTAATATGATTCATATTTTGTAATATTAGAGGTTAATTTAACTCATTTTAAAAATCGAAAACTAAAATGACTTTTAATGCAAAGTGAATTAAAATGAGGATTAACTCTATTGTACCTATCTGGTAGGTCGATATTTCCAACCAGATTGATTCTTGGTTCTGAAGCTGGAAGGTTTAAAAATCTTGGTAAAATATATGAAATTAACAATCCCATTTCTTTTTTCTTAAGAGTCAAGCATTTCGCTTCTACATCAATCACAGTCAACAGCCAAGTGGCTCAGTCCCCAGTTTTATTAATTTTATTCTCTATAACTATACACCTAAATTAAAAAGTTAACGCTGGAATTCATGGCATTATATTACTAACTACTAACTAACCAAGTATTCTTAAAACGGAATATGCATTTGAGTGACTAGGTAGAAACTGACGCATGTATGTCTTATTATCTTGTGAGTTGTGACTATAAAAATATGAAGATAACGATACATAGGAGGAAAATGAAGCGTGTCCACAAGATTCTAGAGATGATGTGCCAATTATGAAACCCAGTAGGGTCTGTCAGGTTCCTATCACTTGCCTTCTGTATTTTCTTAAACTTCATTCAGAGGGTTGATGAGAATAATAGTGTTCATTGCTTATGGGTACAAGAGTTCATTAATTTTCTCAAATACAGGAAGAAATCACCTATCCTCCTAAATTATGTCTTATTTCCTATCCTATCAACTATTTTTTGGGTTTATTTAACCTAGTCAAAGAATCGAGAATGAAAAATTATGTGTTTAGAAGATAAACTTTTAAATTTTTAATACATGCAACTTATTTAAAACTTTTAAAGTATACTTTCTTTTTTGTTCTTTAACCATTGTTTTTAGGATAAGGGCAGTGATCAGTAAAATCCTTATTTTTTTTATCATGTAGAAGTTGAGCAAGACATATTAATAGCTATTTTAAATGCTATTAAATGCATACTTTCATGCAGTAAAGAGCGACTGAGGAATCTAAAAAATAAATAAGTATTAAATGATAAAAAAGAAGAAAATTAACTTACTTGTTCTTTGTTCAGTATTTTGACTATTTTCCGACAAGCATGCGTAATATGTATGTGAGCACTTTCTAGAACTCTCTACGTACCAACCATCTGAGTCTTCAATTACTACCTTTAACCATACTGAGTTCTGAGAGGTCCAATTATTTGGATGTTTTTATCTCTGCATATTTATATCTTATAGCTATCATCAACAACTCTCAGCACATCTTCATCATCAAAACCTGATCACACCTATTTTTATTTGATTGTTTCTTTCATTTTGGAATGGGCTTCTTCAGCACAACATCCAATATTGGACTTTCTAGTTGCAATAATTTTAGTAGTATGCTGTCCAGCATTTATAGGTTCCGGGGAAACTTGAAGGAATCCATTTCTCTAATGCATTGCGGCTAGCTATGCCGAGAACATGTATTTGCATTTGGCAGTAATATTGCATTTCTGAAATTAAATTAAATTTATTATGCACAACTTAGTTAAAACTACTTGAAAGCAAGCAAATGATATAAGGACCACCGACAATTTGCTTGAGGAAATTAAAATGAATGCTATGCTGTCGCCCTCCTTCACTTCACAGATGCCTAGCTAGCTAGCTAGCTAGTTCGTGCTGCCGTCAATGTCATTTTGAACAATGTGGACCAAAAATATTATTTCAATATTAGAAAATAAGTGCTAATTGGATACCATTTATTATTGTTGAATATAATGATATTTCAACTTTTTTTATTTAGTTCATCATATTTAAAGTGATAGAATAAGTGCTCATTTAGACATTTATTTTTAAATATTAAAATAACAATTTCTTGTTAACACTTTTCTCCTCTCCTCTGCTGTCCTCCTGCATTATTTTAATCTGTCACACATGATGGCACACAAAACCCGTTAATTGTTGATGCCACGCGGCTACGCCAGGTACAAAGTTACTTCACCCATCGCTGTCCATCCAACGGTAATGTATAGCCATCAAGGAAAGCCTCACCTGTGCGCGCGTTACAGAGAGAAGCGTACAAATACACAATCTGAGTTCACGTCTTAACTTCGATTCTACAGATTTTTAAAGTATAATCATGTATACCTGCGAGGAAGTAAAGACCAATATGTATATATTATTCCTTTTTTTATATGACTTATTTTTAGTACATTGCCACATGACTAGCTGAATTTATGTTATTGCATGTCTGCTTTTACAATAATAATCAATTTGTCAGAGCAACTAAATATACAATTGATGATTAGCGAGGCTATCTAAATCTCTAAGTTCGGGGCTGTGTGTTACCCCGTTAGAAAGCACGTACAATTTCAGGACACTTAGCTTGTGGCTGGCTTGGCTATATATCATGGCTCCTGCCTCCTCATGTACGATTCAGAAAGAAAAAGATGGGGACCAATGAGGCGGGGATATTCACGATTCGCTTTTTGCTTGATGTTGATGTCTGAATCAAACGAAAAAGTAAATAACAAATAAGCTGCTCAGCAGTGATTGGACTCGGTAGAGACCAACGTCACCGGACTCACCACCATTCATTCGGTGAACTCTAGTGTTATACAGATACAGGTATACTCATATGATATGACAGCTCACCCTAGTGTTATACATGATAAATGAGGGGACCCAAATCCTAGATAAAATAAATACGATGCAGATACCATTCCACATGAACATGGGATGTAACAAAATTTTAAAATTTAAGAGGTAGACATATATATATGCTCTCTTTCTTCACTTTTAATTGTCTCCGTGGAAAACAACTAAGATTTGCTTCATTCAAAAATCAATGTGTTTAGATATATTATTTTTTCAATGCACCAAATTTTAGTTATTTGCGAAGGAAACACTTAAAAGTGGATAAAGGTAATACTAATTATATATTAAATTTAATATGATATTACCAACACATTCTTAAATTTACTTAACTCTTATCATAATTATCTTAACAAAAAATAAAAGAAACATATCAATGACATTTTATGTACAAACCAATTTATAAAACCATAAAAAAAATTAGTTTTAATACATATTGAAGTATTGATGTCGATATCAGAAATAATACATCCTAGATATCATATACAATGGGATGATGAAATATCAATGCAATATATACCCAAATGCATCAGATGCCACAAAAACATTAAAGCGAAACCTCTTTCGGCTTGACCCAAAAGAAAAGTAAACTCTTCGGGCTATGGTAAACTTCTCTCGTCCATACGTTTTTGTCATGTCCGTAAAATTTGAATCTGCTAGGCTCCATTTAATTAATGTAATTGGACAAAAAAAATACAGAGATAGTGACACAGTAAAAATAAAAATCCTATGTCTTCATTGTCCTCATTTTTTCGATGGACAAAGAGTTGAACAAATTTTATCCTAGGATAGAGACATTTTTAATTTTTTTATACCTATCTTTTTCTTCAAATGAGTTTGTCTTTAATATCTCTATATTTTGTGTTCTGGGCCACTAATCAAACACTGCCCTATATACAACAGCGGACTATCATGATCCTTGTGTCCCTATGTTGTTTATCTACACGTGCATTGCCAAAATTAGGAAAGAAAACGGAATAAAGAAATGAGAGAGACTTAGACAAAACAAAGAGGACCATGAGAAGACTTATTTTGTTTGCCTGTAAGCATTGCTGCAAACCATGCAGAAAAAATGATAAATTTTTTCAATCTGTTTTATTTGTTTAAAAAGCGATGTATATTCTTTTGTATTATTCACATTCATGCCATTCGGTGGTCAATTATTTAAGCGGAGCCAAACAGCCAAAGCAGCTCACGGTGGAGTCAACGGCCATCCCATTATGCACATCCATTCCAACTCCATGACTTATGGATTCAGGTTACTTTGAGCATGTTTGGTAATAGTTTTAAATTTTTCATTTTTATTTTCAATTTTTCAGGATTTTATAAAAAAAAAAACTAAAAACTAAAAATCAAGTTTTATAATTTTTACAATTTTCAATATTTCCTTAATAAAATCTGAAAAACTGAAAATAAAAACTAAAAATTGAAAAACTGAAATCAAATAAGCTCTTAATTTTTCTATTAGTCAGCCTGATTTATCTTCGGTGAGATCAATATATTGCTTCGTATTCAGAACTGTTTGTGCCACTCAGAGCTTAGTCTAGCACAATAAATATGCATGAGCATAGTGTCATGGCCATGAATCATGATCAGTTTAAATCAAAGTGTGAAACACTAACTAGTGGGATAGCAACTCATTTGCTGCTCAATAGCTGATGAAGTTTACTATCCCATGACTCATGATTCGACATCTTTGATACTCCTTTCCTTATTGATAGTTGTCTTAGGAAACTAATACAATTTGATACATTAGAATGTTAATATATCTGGACACAAATTGACATTCTAATGTATCAAATGTATCAGTTTCCCAATATGACTATCAATAAGGAATGAAGGAAGTAATTAATACCAATAAATGAATTTGAAAAACTTACCTTCCGTGATCCTCAGTGTCATTAAATGAGCTTATGAACATGATACATTTGACTTAGGTGACTGCCTTGATTTCTAGACTTTTACAGAGACAACTTGTATTACATATTCGAAAACCGATCAAGCCCAAAATTTTGGATAAAATAAAAAGGGAAAATTAATGGGGAAAAAAAATAAAAGGAATGTATCTAAATTGAATTACACCTATTAACTTCGACTGGACATTATACACAAAAATAGGCCACTCAAGTTAATAACAAAATGGCCGATGTTACCAGGTTAGTGGATGGATCCGGTTTACACTCCGAGTCGCTTTGCCCTCGTTTCCATTGCATTCGCTGTCCCAGGTGCTTGTTCTGAAAGCATGCAGCGTATGAAGTCCTTTACAATGGCAATGTATTTTCGTCAACCTTATTTACACTATGTCTCGTGTCGTCCTCCAAAGTACAACAAGGCATCAGATAAAGCCACAAATTGCATTTCTGCTTCATAATACATTTTAATATCACGAATCATGAGAACCTTGAACCATCAAAGTAAGACGCTTATTACCATCTGCCCGAAAGCTGTCCCCCTTATATGGAATCTGGAAGGACAAATCATATTCAAGATCCACAAGACAATTGAAACGACAACGCTAGAAAAATATTATGAACCCCTTGCCAGTTAATAAGCTATAAAATTACCTCAGCTGGACTATCAGGAGGAAACCACCGCAACAACGCACCGAGATGTACAACAGCGGGAATTAGCTTGAAAAGCAAAGGTGTAGTCACCTGCATTATTTCTGTCAGCGTAAGCTTCAAAATTTCCACAAATCAAATAATCAGCTAGCTAAAAGAAATTTGAGAATTTCATACTCAAATCATATCGAGCCCCCCCCAACCCCTAATAAAGAAAAAAAAACTGGCTGTAACATTCAAAACTAAACAAGAATTTGACACTGGAAGATTCATTGTTTCACTTCCCTAAAATTTACTAGTGAAACCCAGCTTCTACATCTGTATGCATACAGGCAAAAATACCCAACAACAAAATCGTGCAATTATTCACCCAAAACAAACATAAAACAGTTATGTCGACAAAGAATAAGCAGTTGCTATATACTGACTTCATGACAAATGAACCGCACCAGGATTGCTTAAAAAACCAGTATTTCAAGCTTTCAACAATATTTTGTTATAGATAATTACTATTTAAACTATCATTTTGTAAAGCAGTGGATGCATACCAGACTGAGAGCTGTTGTTCCAAGGAGCAATAAATACAATTTTCCCTGCAGTAAGGATTCAGACCTTCAGTTTAATTGTAAGTAGTTATAGGTAACAAACAAAGCCGTTAAATTCATGCTTCAAATGATAATAAGTGCTGCCAGGCAAAGTGCATGATTTTATCACAACAGTTCCAATCGTCTTGAGACAAAACTGTTTCCAGCAATGTAGGAAGATAAGTTTCACTGTCTTCCTACGCATGACCACAAAACTGGTCAATCAAACATTTAATAATAAAATCACCTCAACTAAATGAAGATTTGAAGCACGACTGAGAAGAACAAAGGCAAACTCCCCAATTTGTGCCAAGGACATCCCAACCTACGCATGTGGAAAAACCTAAGGCTCCTCCGTCAATGAAATTTATGATATAATCAACAAGCAGATGTAATTATATTAACTTTTGCCAAATCTTACAAGAAGCGAAGTCTTGTTGCTATATCCAAACCCCTTGACAACAGATGCAGCTACGATTGTTTTTATAATGATCACCAGTATAACAGCTGCCAGCAAAATGTCAACATGATTCCAAAGAAAATGGACATGTATAAGCATCCCAATGCTAGCCAAGAACAGGGCGGCAAAGAAGTTGCGAATTGGCTCAACCTAAAAATTAATAAAATTGAGTAAGCACAAATAGGAACAGGGAGAACACGGATCATCTCAATTTATCTGCTTCAACGAGGTTCCCTGAAATTCATTTGGCTGCTGCCTTAACTCATTTGAGCTTAGTTCATCAGAATCACCATTCAGCTACAGCCATCCGTGACAAAAATACAAACAAGGCAGTGCCAAACAAAGAATATACAAAGCAGTGAACCTAGGGAAGCCATGGTACCCACAACTTTCAATTTTTCTCATACATACACTAAATCCATCTAAGTTGGTGATCCTCAAAACATGGTACAATGTCTATAAGGCTCCTCTGGTAAAATGTAAATTCCTACTAATTCCCACTTGAGAAAAAGTAGCTAAGAATAAACAACATACAATGTCATTTTGCATGCTTATATTGCATGATACTAAGATATTATTTTACTTAAATATTTGAAGACATATATTTAGTTTTCAGTCAGCTTTGCTATGATTAAAATCCAGGCTTTCAAAACTAGTTTAGACATTTCCACCCCAAAATATGCTTTACATGACCAAAAAATATTGAAATAAATGACACTCCCAAACCACATGTTTTTATATGGAAAAAAAGGGAAGAAAGTTAAACTAAATTCAGGTTGGAGGGTTAGTAAAAACTACACCATTGGGAAACTTTCAACTCCTAAAAACATGATGTTATAGTAACTTGCGAGTACAAAGAACATAATATATCAAAAAATGTGTTACTTGTTCAAGTGTATGTTGACCAAGATCTGTTGTTGATATCATCACGCCTGCAGCGAAGGAACCCAATTCAAGGCTTAAACCCAGCTTATCACTACACTGAAATGAAATAACAAGTTGTTAAGGCACACGAGTTGTTTGGACTGCATAAATGTGCATCAGGGCATGCAGGCATTTAAGCAATCTATCAGATACAGGGAAGTGAGTTGGGCATAGAAATTCAGCCATTACACATCAAAAGAAAACAACCAGAGACTTCACAATGACTACAATATATACAGAAGAAAACACTGCTGCCAAGTGATCAAGATTAAGAATTGATAGAAGACACACCCAAGCAACAAGTAGGCAGAATGCCACCGATGCCAATTGATAAAGTTCATTGGTCTGCACAAGAAAAATTTCAGTTAAACTAATGCACGAACAAAACAAATACAAGCATATATTTCTAGCTTCACCTGAGATGATAAGCTTATCATAAGCTTAAGGAACCATGGTACACAAGTACGAGATACTACCGACAAGATGGCCAAAAATGCGACTAAGACCACCAACCTGAAGCAATAAAATTAGTGAATCACAAGGAATCAAAGATAATGAATACATCCTTCTAGACTATGTAGCTGAAAAGATGCAGTTCAAACTCAGATTTACAGTAAGGCTCACACGTAACTTCTGAAAGAAATAAAAGAATAGAAAAGGCTTCTTTTGTACTATGTACAAGGGGTAACAAAATTAGATGGATAGTCTGTAGCAGATTTGTAGACCTCCCAAAAATCTTTAACCAGATATGTGTACACTACGGCGACAATTGCCAATGACGTAGGTCATTTTTGGAATTTTGGTAAATTGAGTTTGTGCTTTGAGCATGAACACAATATGTCCGAACTACTTTCATATTTCTTCAGCCAAAGAAACAAGAGAAGGCTTTCATTGAGTAAAGTTATTAATGCTGTTCTCCGGAGTATATGGATGGGGCAGACCACTTATTTGTCAATGGCGGATGACAGCTCATGGTAGTAGACCAAAAATCCATCATTTAAGTCCGCCATAAGACCGCCATGGCACTGCCATGGCCGCCATTTGACAACTAATTCAAACGTTCTAATTCATCCTTTGATTGGTTTAGAGATAGGATAGAATTGTTGTATGACCTTCTTCTGGTCCTCATTCCATGGTCACTTCAGGAAAGTCTCCATATCAAGAATGTAGAGAGGATTAAGACCATTATTTTGTTCATGATAAGTACACAAACATTTCTCGAGTGAATATTGTTAGAATATCCAAAAGAGCCAAGAATCAAAACGATGAATAGAATATCTTCTTTTGACATCCACAATATAAGTAAAATTGGACACAATGGGAAGACAGGATTGGAATACTTGGTAGAAGCACAGGGCAACCTTGGGTTTAATGCTTCATGTTATTGATTTTTGTAAACTATGCTGAGATAGCATAAATGAGAGACAGTCCATTGTATTACTCACGATTTAGTCATGGATATTACTCCTTGTAGAACACCTGACGTTCCACCCAGGACTGGCAGCAGTGCAAAGAGCAAACCAACAGCACAATCCTGAAAGGAACCAATAATTTTGAATATTTCATTGAAAAATCCATGTGAGAGAAAATCTTAATAAGAAATATTAGTGTCATTGCTTGGCACTCATTTTTGCACAATAGGTTGCAGTAATGTTTCAATCATACATATACATCCTAAATATAAAAATATAAAGATAATAGTACATACCTGAAGAATCAGAGTTCCAATTGTAACCTGACCATGAAGGGCATTGACGCTATTCCTTTCCATTAAGAATTTCAAGACCTATGTACAAGAATAAAAACATATCTTAAGAGCATTACTTTAATAGAGAATAAAATATTTGAAGAGAACGCTTAAAAATACTTTAGATTTACATCAATAAGTAAACTTCACTCAACTAAACCAATCCAACACTAAATAGAACTTTATCACCCAACTCATTCTAGCTATGGCACATAAGTTTACCTATTTGCATGTCAATAATTGGGATTTGGCTCTTCTAAAGTAAGAAGGTTGATAAAGTGCAAAAGTGAGGAGTTAACCACCCTTAAATCACCTAGAGGGATCCACACATAAAGCACACATGATGGAAGTTATTGATCCAATGGTGAATAACCCCTCACTTTTACACTTCACCAACTTACTTTAAAAGAATCAAATCCCAGTAATTAATATTCATTTAAATGAACCATTGACAAAGCACGATAGCCTTAAACTGACAAAGCACGATAGCTTTAAAACATACATTATTCTCCAGCCAAATACTTCAGAAAAAAATAATAAATAAACCATCCATTAACAGCCTTTTATCATGGAAAAAGCCTTTATCAATTCTTAAGGGCTGATTTTTCTGAGTCCTCCTGCCCCAATTAGTGAGATATTGCTATCTCAAAATCAAATAACCTCCACTAAAAGTTGTCTATTTTGCCACCCTTCAACTTTTACTTATTTGATCTAGTTATTAATCATTTTGCAATTAACACCTTGACCCTAAAAACTAAAATGGATCAACACCTTCAAACAAATATAAAAAACAAATTTATTTCTCATATTTTCCACGGTCCAGTCATTTAATTAAGTCTCACTTGGTTGAGACATGGGGATGGCTGTACAGAATAATCAAATATGGATCACCATGAAATCTAATGCAAAAGCGACCAGACAGTAACTGTAATAGTATATCACAATTATTAAAGTGTAGGGACAGGTTCAAATACTTGATGGACTGCAGTTAAATACCAATACCAGTTGTACTCATGTACTTGAAATGTATAATATAGAAAATGGATACCAAAAAATAAATGTGATCAGGAAATTACCACTGCTGTTGAAGACATGGATAGAAATGCCCCAACAAATATTCCTTCAGATGATTTACCACCACATAACTGCAGCCAGGATTTAAGTGCATTCATTAGAAATTTACTTCTACTACGGTGTTGAACTTTTGTAAAACAATTTCAAATATATTGATTGCAGTACAAACGTGCTACTCAATGTGTTATTCCAACTTCAATGCAATTTAAGAATGAAATGGAGAAAAAAGTTGTTGAGAAATAATTGTCATCTTTTAAATGGATGTTAGCATATGAAACCAGGAATTTTTTAACATGCATTCTCATAAAATCTCAAATCTAATTTGATCTCATATAGGTGAATATATCATGGCAGCATACTCCTTTTCTGAGCATAATAGCAAAACTGATTTCTCTCTCCAACTCTTACAATATCACCTTTGAGATTTCAATTATTTATCTTAAAGTTCAGGACTGTCCAATATTAGGAGAGAGGGATATTAGTTCATCCAGCTCAATTCATAAATAAGTAAATCTTTTCAGAACTGAACCAAAATCTGAACATAGTGGGAATCAAGGTTCCATGGTATTGTGGATAACGATATATTTCGAACAATACAGCTTGCAAACAGGCAATGCATATTTATACAGAATCAAATAATCTTTAGATAGAAAAATCAGACATACCGAAGCTGTTATTCCACACAAGCACATAAATAAGAAAATTTGGAGCAGACCTCCAAGAATAGCCACTGCTCGAACAACTGAAGCTGCAGACATGAAAAGACAGATTCATAACATATATGGATGATCTAAATATATGTGAATTAAAGCTAGAGAAATAAATGAGTATACAAGTCAACCTTTGTTGTGGAAAACTCTAATCCCAATGCA
Source organism: Dalbergia oliveri (assembly GCA_030441495.1). NCBI lineage: Eukaryota > Viridiplantae > Streptophyta > Magnoliopsida > Fabales > Fabaceae > Dalbergia > Dalbergia oliveri. Next base: position 52,994,834 of record JAMLFY010000002.1, on the reverse strand, counting down.
AAAAGCAAAAAGATGACCCCAAATTGAGCAACAGTCTCAACCTGCAAGTGATGGAAGCAGTATGTGAGATCACTACAACATAAATTAGATTACAGTTTTATTTATCACCCATGTCAGTATATCATATGTGGCATCTTGATACTATTCACACACTGGCTTCCCTTTGCAGATAATGTGGCCAGCTAAAAGAAAGGGGAAAAATCTTTAGAGCACATAACAGAAGAACTATATAAAGGCAACATACTTGGACCATTTCACTAACAAAACTCAAGCCACCAGGTCCAATGATTGATCCTGCCAATAGATATCCTGTCATAACCTGCAAATTTGAATGAGTGAACAACATCACTTTTCAGAGATATATGGCACAGATATCTACAAAGAACATAAAGCAATGTTTATGGTCAAACCGGTTGTCCAGCACAGGCAAAGGCAATGCCACCACAGGCCGCAGAAACAATGACAACCACAAGATCTGATATCAATCTGCAAATATGGCATATCAAAAAGGATAAGCAGCCTCATTAGTTCACTGTTGCATACACTCGTATATGTAATGCCACTTGAAAAAGAAAGGGAAAAAAAAAGAAGGAAAGGAACGGTAAGCAGACCTCAAATCTAATTGAAGAACAGGATACTTTGACTTGGGATTGGATATGATAAAGACATTGTCCTGAAGATGAATCAATTAGCAAAACATAAAAAATTAAATCCACTTTCAAGAAGATACACAATAGAAATTTCATGCATATCATGATGATGTGTTGGTGACAAACTGCATTCTCTAAGTTTGAAATATCACTTCAAGAGCTTGGCCAAAACATACCTTTCGATCAATTAAAGTTGGTATATCCTCTGCTCGATTCTCATTATCCAAATTGAAAACATCATGGAACTGAAATGACCTGATCAGAAACTTATCAAATGTCATACATATTGAAACTAGTTATTATCACTGCACTAAAATTTTAAAACTCAATTCCTCTTGAAGAAAACCAACAATCTATTTCACTCTGCGGGAAAGATGTGCATACTTTTCCTCTTTGCTCTCGTTTTTCTTGGTCCTAACTCTAGCAACAGTTTCCAAAACAGCCTGTACACATTAAACATGCATTGAGAAGGAAGGACATTAGACCATGAGACTGTGCTAATAATAACTCACACATATAAAACCCTAAAAGGTCAAAGAAATAGTATTCAAAAAAATGAAGGGGAAACAAGCCACAGGTTTCCATCATGAAATTCATTATCCCAGCAGAAATTTTAAAAAACATATCAAAAGTGAAATCGGCAGCCTAAGTTATCATCAATTTTGACTTCTGTCCAAGCTCAATTCAATGCTCTTCTAACAAATTATCATCAGCAGACTTAAATTCCTAAACAGATTGAAGTGTGGCCCAAAGCTAAATGCCTATATTACTGAAATTATGCAACTAGAGTGCTGGACCCAATTGCCCCCAGGACAGTTTCACATTGATCAACATCCATAACTTCAAGAGGCAACTGAATATAAGATCAGTAAAAGGAATTCACCACACACCTGCTGTTCAGCTACACTATTGTTGAAACTGCCAGCATCAGAACCTGCAAAAGAGACCAGGCAATATGCTAACTGCATTCATTTGAGTAAACCTTTCCACAATGCCACAAGAGGGTTCACACCAACACATGCATTTAAACAAAGGAAAGAAGAATTAGATCAATTTCCTTATATCCATTTCATCCAACTCTCAAATTTAGCAAGAACATGTGGATATTTTTCTAGAGCTGAAAACACACTTTTAACTTCTACGTAACTCATTTTGAAGAGAAAAAAAATGACCGTGTTTCCCTGATTAATTTGAGAATTGAATAAAATGGATATAAGGAACTACGTACAAGTCTTGTCCTAAAAATTGGGAGTCCATATGATTTCACCGCTTTTTCGTCCTAAAAACCGAAACAAAGTGGAGCGAAATTTTCTACTCACTTTTTCTTTTTTCTACCTAGTGTTTCGCGCAAATTGTTAATAACACTGTATACACTACTACGAGAAGAATAGAGAGTAAACAGATGAATCTAAATCCAGTAGCGCGTCAATCTCACAATCCAGATCAGTAAATCTCGGAATCACGCATCCAAAGGAAAATTGAAGCTCCAAGTGAACGGCATTCTCGAAGATTCACATTTCACAGGCATACCTCAAAACACGATCCGACGAGGTTTGGCAGCGAAATTAAAAGAAGCGGAAAAAAGAAAATGCATGGGAATTAGAAAGTCATAGTGAGAGGAAGCTAGATCTGCGAACCTTCATTCTGCTCGTTCTCCGGGAACTCTCGCTCGAGAGCACGGTCAATCATGTTGGCGAAACTATCGTCGCCGGATCTCGCATTCGAGGCATTACCGGCTGCAGTTGCGTTGTCTTCCCGGAGAAGAAGGTCCGGCTCGGAGTCGGAGTCAGCGGCGAGGAGAGAGAAAGAGAATGAGGGGTAAAAAAGAAGCAGATCGCAGAGAAGCAGAAGGTTGAGAAACGCAGGCGATGATAACCTCATCTCCCAGACTCGGAGAGAGAGAGAGAGGAAAATGGAGGAGTTAGCGACGCCGCCGGAAAATTGATAGGACGGTGGCGGTTGGCGCGCAAAATCGCGATGTCACGCAAAGGAAGATGCAGAGGGAAAATGTGGGTGAAGCTGTGAGACCAAATAGGAACAGGTGGTGGTGGTGGTAGAGGAATGCAATTGGGAAAGTACCAAATGGTCCTCCATATTCAACTAACAGTACAAAGTATGCATAAACAAGCGCGTGCGCCACACTGCAATTTCAATATGCTTATTTGTGTGCGTATGTAAGGCACTGCTGCAGCCTGCACCAATTCAAGATGTTGCTGATAGTATACGGACACGTGATTGAATAACCAACCGTTGCCATAAAATGTGTTTAGCTACATGAGGATGATGGATGGATTTGCAACCTAAAATAGCATACGATAATTTAAAATATAATCAATTAATGTTTGATTTTAAAATTTCGAGTCATATTATTCACTGGACCCAAAATACATTAAAATGTCATCTGAGTATTGTTGATGTGTAACATTGAGTATTACATATAAATCTTATTTTGGAGTTTTAGTCCAAAGTTCAATGTCGAAAAAGAGCATGAATCTTATACGAGATTTGACTTAAAAGTAAGGTCTTTCATTGTTTTGTTTTGTACCCTTGTTCAAGAGTGTGAATGATATATTATATAGACAATTTTAGTAACTATGGTGATGTAATCATTTAAAAGGATGATTTACAATTTAAGTGGTATAAAAGTTATGGATAGTAAAATATATATTTTGTAACTCTAGTTCATGGATCAATCTGTGTTAAATTTTGTGCATTAACAATTGTATGTTGTTTTTTCTTGTGTATTGTTTTCTCTCCGCTTTGTTTGGAATTAAAATAGAACATGGAACAAATTAAAAATAGAGCGTCCTTGGTAAGGCTACAAGGGGATAAAAATGGAATAAAAATTTTATAGATAAATTTCATGTGAAGTTATATATATTTGGTTGGAAAGTATAAAAATATATATGACAAAAATTTTCATAGATAAATTATATGTATGTTTTTGCAGATGAAATTCATGAACAAATTTTTTTCGTCTACTTTTATCTCCTAATTAGACAAACCCTTGCTGCATAAAAATTAATTAAAAATGTGTTTGATGTTATATGAAGGGTGGTACTTTGAATGCTAACGTGGGGTGATTAAATCAATTATTATAAGCGGTTTTTCACTTCATTGGAGTGCATGTTTGGGAATAACATCAAACAGTTTTTTTCCAGAGAAAAAAGCTTTTTTTTCAAAAATTAATTAATCATGTTCGATAAAGTGAAAAAAGGATTATAATCAAAAGTTAATAATTTTAAGCTGAAAAATAACTTATAAACATAAGTTTACAGTTTGAAGCTTTTGATTATAAGAAGAAAGTGATTATTTTAAAATCATGATGTCTTTTACCCATATTATTAACCCCTAAGTATCAAACAATATAAACAAACAGTAGCATATCTTTTATAAGAATATATCATGCAATTTTTTTCATATACTATAAAATAAAATAGATTATCTTAAAATCACTTTTTAACTAAAGTATACAAATATGAATTGATTCTTATATAATCGATTATTTATATATATATATAAAGGATATAAATAAGTGATTATTAAAATAATTATATTCTTTCACCCTTTTTCCGCACACAACCTTATTTCGGCCATGGAGGGAGTTGTTGTTGAGTTGTGAAAAAAATAATAATTGGGTCAAGTTGGGCAGCAATGACTGGGCAATGGTTGATGGGCTTCGTTTATCATATAAAAAAGAAAAAGGGAATTATTGTTAAATAGAGGATTAGAAGTTGTTCTCTTATGTAGCATTTGATAGGTGATAGAGACAGAATTATATAGGGATAATAAAAATAATGGAGATGAAAACATAAATAATAAATATACATAGAAGTATTATTGAAAAAAATATTAAATTTCTATCTCTCATGTTTTCACTTTTTGAAGGATAGAAATTTTATATTTCTATCTGAGGATAAAACCATGTTCCTATCTCCATAACCAAATAGGTTTATGTCTCTAGGATCTCCATATTTCATCCTTGTATCACTAATCAAACACTCCCTTAATATTGTTTAGGAAAAAACACAAGTCGTAGATGTGTTAAGAGTGTTTGTTGAGGTACGTTGAACTATTTACAGGATATAAAATATTTGTAGTATGTTGTCTCTCAAATGAAAGCGACCAGTTTGCAAATAAATTTAAATCTTAACCTCTAAACTACTCATCTAAAGTCACAATTCAAAATAAACCCATATAATAATTAAATTATATTTAATGACAAAATTAGAAGAAAAGCTATTGATTAAAATATTACTTTAGCTAATTATAGTATTAATTCATTTATTGTTTGACTTAAGATAAAGAAAGGCATAACTTGCCGAGACGGTAAACCAGATTTAAACAAGTTCAGTGGATAGACGTTAGAGGGCGTTTTAAGCTACTCAAACTCAATGTAGATACAGTGTTTTTCTTAGCATTAAAACCACGTTATTGTTGACTTTCACATTTTGGTGCCGGATCCCAAGGTTTTTAATTGACAAAATTAATAAAACGATCGAATTGCTTTGGTTGGTTGCACTGTTCGAATATCCTTAGTAGAAATAGATTGTTACAAGTAGCAGTAGAGAACTCAATTCATTCAATTTAAAATATGGCATTCTAACTTAAATTATTAATGAAATTCTTATTGTTTTACATATTTATTATTTAATATCTTTAAATAAATAAAAAATTGACATGTAATGCAGTATAATAGTTTAATTATGACACTGTATACATAGTATAAAATAGTATTTTTTAAATCAAATTATTCAATTTATATGATATTTTAAATACTGAATGTGAAAATCAATCATATGTATATATTGATATACTAATAATATATTATTAGATGATTATGTAAGAATTTTTATATTGTTAATGCATCAAAATTAAAGGTATAATTACATAGACTATAAAGTAAATTTATTTATAAATATATGTTTTTAAATATATATATATATATGTTCTAATTGAATTAGCATAACATAATTATTAATTTCGTTTTAAAATAACAATCCTTTATTAAAAAAATCCATACATGTTATTTCTAATTATTCTTTTTTCCTAATGAGAAATTTTAAGGCTTAGGTAACCAAAAACCTAAAAATAAGAAATAACGAATTCGTTCTTTGAAAGTCTGATAAGGTGAACGCATAATCTCAGCTTTTGATGAAAAAAGTACAATTTTTTTTTATGAGTCTGAATACTATACATGGATATGTAACTATTTTTGCAATATCGTGTAATAAGAGTGATCCATTATAACATTATGCCTAATTCAAATTTTAGAAAAATGTACATAGTAGATGAGGTGTTAACCTTTTATTAGTTGATAGTGTAAAAATACATTACACAATCGGTGAATACCAATTAATTTATTTTTTTTATTCACATAAAAATTTTTATATAAAAAAGTACATATTAGTTATCACATTTATGTGATACGTATCACATGAGAATAAATTCTAATGCGAGAAGTGATGATGGAATTCATGAACCAATAGCATCATACAATAATTATGGCTAAAACTTTACTGCATCCTTAAAAGATTTAATTATTATCCATTAATTTAGTCTCTTGGATATAAACTATTTTATTCAATCTTTTAAAATTTGATTTATTTTTCAATCTTTCCATCTGTTTAGGTTTAACGTTGTTAATATAACATTTTTTTCCTAATGTTAAAACATAATACAACATATCTAACTCGATTAATCATGATAAAAGAGTGTGTATATAATAATTTATTTTTATTTGTATAATTGTTTGGAGATGTATGTAATCCAACCAACATTATTTCAACCTAATTTGTTGAGTTGTACAATTTATCTCCTACTTTAATTTTATAATTAACTTTTAAAGTTAATATAAACTCAAAATTAAGATAAAGTATACAAAACTTGTAAGCTGTATGCCTCCAAGACTAAACTAAGAAACCTTTTTCTAGAGAACTAAAGTGAGAAGGATACTCCCTTCATTATTTCCCCTTTTTTTGTAAATATTATTTCTACTTTTTAATAAGTGATGTTAAAATTTATTAAATTGAATTTATAATGGGCATTAATTTTGATGCATTGATGATATAAAATTTGTTTATCCTATCATCCAATCAAATGATCTCATTTTATAGGATTTTTCAAATAATAAGGTGAAAATAACTATATTTGCTAGCATGACATTATATGATTAGATAAATGAGTAAAATTTTTTTACACTATCAATGGATTCTAATTAAATCCTTTATTATTGTACTAAAATAATTCTATATTAATATTTGCTCTCATATTAATTCTTTTGTTAATCCATTACAATGTCTTACTTAATCAAAAGAAAATTCTGTCTTAAAATTGTTTTTCATATAAAAATAAACAAAGGAGAGAATTTTTCTCATCTACTAAATTATGTTTTAAATTTCTAAATTTGTTATATCTTGTATAGCTATATTTATAATCAGGGACTTATATGTCTATGTAGTAAGTTTTGGAGGCTCATGCATGATCCCATTAAGAATAAAAAAATTTCTTAGAGGCATTTAGATAAATACATATTTTGCCCCTATTATTTTACTAACTTGACCTAATATTATAGAATAAAAATAATGTAAAATTGTTTTATTACATTAATATATTATTTTTATCTTCTATTATCTAAACTTTCTGGATTCGTTACCAGTTATAATGTAACGTGGAGCTGTGTTAAAAGCAGATGTTGCCTGAGCAATGATTGACTCATCATGTTCATGTAGCCACGCCAGCATACATATCAGGCCAAAGCTGCCCACTGCTTCGATTAGTTCGACCTATATTTTCTTTCTGCACTTGGTTCTAGTGGTCTTAAATTTCAATTAAACTATTATTTATATCAACTGAAATTTGTGGCACTGCCCCTAGCTTTTGTGTTAAATATAGTTGACCATTGGAACACAAGAATAAAGTATTGCACTGGATGTCAGAATCACATGATATGTAGCAATGAAATGACTTCGCCTATCATTAGCAGTCCTCGCTAACAGCAGATTCCATAATAATTAATTAATCAGTTTCTAATTACAATGTTAACAAAGATTTAAATCGTATTTAGCCCTATATATATACACCATCATGCATGCATATGTACCATATTTTCACCAAACAGATTCTGAGTATCTAGTACAGATATGGAGATCCCTGTCATAGATTTCAGTACTCTCAATGGGGACAGGAGGGGTGAAATCATGGCATTACTGCATGAAGCTTGTGAGAATTGGGGCTTTTTTATGGTATAGAGAATGAAACTTGTTTAGTTCTTCAACCCGCAACACCTTTTTTTTTTTCTTCCTCTTCATCAATTATCAGATAAAGTTTTTACTTAACTCATTGGTTGTGCAGGTTGAGAACCATGAAGTTGACATACGCTTGATGGAGAAGGCGAAGCAGCTAATTAACACATACTATGAGGAAAACCTGAAGGAAAGCTTCTACCAGTCCGAGATAGCAAATAGGTTGGAGAAACAGCAGAACGCATCTGATATAGATTGGGAAAGTGCCTTCTTCATTTGGCACCGCCCAACCTCTAACATTTAAGGAAATTCCAAGCCTCTCTCAGGAGCTTTGGTGAGTTCATCCAAAGCTTCTATATGATAGCAATATTATACTTTGAGAATTCTCTGCTTTTTTTTTAACCACATTGCGTATTGCGTATAGATATACAAATCAACATGTATCGACTTTATTTAAACAAGTGTAGATTTTAAGGATAGAAATCATCTTTTCCCTAATCATGTAGTTTTCCATGTCCCCAATAATTTACTGACAACATGAAAAAATAAATATTATATATTTGGTAATGGTTTAAATTAGAGGTGTAAACAAGTTAGTTTGAATTAGATTTTTGGGAAAAATAAATTCAAACAGATCACTTTTTAATTGGTTCGGATTCATAATTTGCTTCTATAAAATCTAAACCAAACCAATCTGATCAACTTTGGGTTGATTCTGATTAGGTCATTGAATTTACCTGTTTGTATTTTTTTCAATTTTTGCCAAAAATTCAATAAAAAATATTGTAAATTGTTAATCATCAAATATATAAGTAAATTCCACGTGGTAATATGTTACTCTAACATCTAGAGGTTAGAATATTGACATACTTTTGCAATGATAATGATGTGGTATTTGTTTGGGTCTCAAATTGCATACTAATGGTAATGATAGTAAATGTTAAATAAGTAAAAAGTATGAGTAAATGGTACAATTAGTAATAATTGTCATAGTAATAATAATAATATTGGTTCAAGTTGAATTTTAGGTTGGAAGATGCAAATACAATGACGAACCAAATGTATTTGGTTCTAGTTAAAATCTGAACCAATTGACCAATCTAATAATCCAAATTGAACCAATCTAATTGGATTGATTTAGATCTGTCATCATGATCGATTCTATCGACTTACACCCCTAATTTAAATCTTTAAATCTCTTTCAATTTTTATCTTTTACGTAACAATAAATAATTAAGGGACAGAGAATGAGGCACAATATAAAGACATGTGATTTGCATTTATATTGAATAAGATACTAATAGAAAATAAATCCACATTTTTAATAAAGACAGAATATATCAAATAGATATTTACATAAATATGAAATACATATTTATTTGAACTTCCATCCTCACATACATTTTGATTTAATTATAAAAATATTATTCAACACTTATAAAGTGGGTGTCCCTCTTGAGACACCCACTTTATTATTATTAAATATAATGGATTAAGAAGAAGGGTGAGTCACATTCAATTATGATAAAATGAATATTTTAATAAACACTTAAATTTTAAATGTTAAAATAACACTTCTTATGTAATTGAGTGTGTCAAGGGATACTTTCTCAGATGTACAGATGTACACTCCCAAGTCCTGATATACACAAACTGCTATATAAAGTATATATATATTAACATACATGCATATATATAAATAATGCAGCCAAACAATGGATGAGTACATTGCACAGCTGATTCAGCTGGCAGAGAAGTTATCTGAACTCATGAGTGAAAATCTGGGTTTGAAGAAGGATTACATGAAGGAAGCATTTTCTGGAAGTAAGGGTCCTGCTGTGGGAACAAAAGTGGCCAAGTACCCTCAATGTCCACGACCGGAACTTGTGAGAGGGCTTAGAGAGGATACAGATGCTGGTGGTATCATCCTACTGCTCCAAGATGACCAAGTTCCCGGCCTCGAATTCTCCAAAGATGGCAAATGGGTGGAGATTCCACCCTCCAAGAACAATGCATTTTTGGTCAACATAGGTGACCAAGTGGAAGTGCTGAGCAATGGCTTATATAAGAGTGTTGTGCACAGGGTCATGCCTGACAAGAATGGAAGCAGAATCTCCATTGCCACCTTCTACAACCCAACTGGTGAAGCCATTATTTCCCCAGCTCCTAAACTCTTGCACCCAACCAATTTCCGTTTTGGGGACTATTTGAAGCTTTATGGCAGCACCAAGTTTAGTGAAAAGGGTCCTCGATTTGAATCCATGAAGAATATGTCCAATGGGCACTAAAATCTTGGCATATTTAGGTCATATTTGGTTAGGGGTAAAAGTATAAGGTGTCTATTTTTATGGATGAATTATATATGTAAAATTATACATGAGTCTTATTTATAAAAAATTTATCTCAATTTTTACTCTCCAACCAAATATATGGTAAAAATAGAGTATAAATTTTTATAGATAAACTCTATGTGTAAAATTACACATAAACCTTATTTATGAAAAATTACTCTTATTTATTACTCCCTAACCAAATATACCCTTTGTGTGATTTGTTTCCTTTTTTCTATCGTTCTTTGAAGTGTGTGTCCGTGAATGCATGTGTGGTTTTGGCACCAATAACAAAGAAAAATATTTTTCTTTAATTCACGAAGCTGTAAAAACATATGATAATGTTTTGCCTTTATACATCATTTTCTTTACTCAATTTTCCTTTTATCTTGTTTTTCCTTTATTTGGACGACTAGGCACATGTATTACACTATAAGCAAGCAAAACCCGTCTCATATTCCGATAGCAAATAGTAGGAGAAAATGCTGATAATAAGAAACATCTAGAAATCAAACATCTTCCGTTTAGTTGCCAAGAGAACCGATTATTTCCAACTCTGAAAATTTAGCTGCTGCTTTCGCTGTTCCCCATGTGTTGTAGTGTTTGGCCGTCCGAAGAATACATATGTTTCTGGAAACACATATTTCCATGCCAGCTGCAATTGCACTTTGAAAGTGACAATCAGCTATATATCTTGTAATGAAATATTGCTATGGGCGTGTGTTTGGTTTTATGGCGGATTCTTAAATGGGGACAATGAGTTTGTCACCCCCATGGTGACTGACCTTTTTGCCCTTACTTAATGTTCCTTTTCCTTTTCAGTCCACCCATCATTTTTTCTTGCCTTCTTTCCTCTGCGGCTGTCGGTCCGCTCTGCCTTCGTCCCTCCCCTCCCAAGGCAAGAACCTATTGTTTTAAAATGAAAGAATAAAAAACCAATCTAAAACACTTTGATTTGAACCATTAAATTTAAAATTGAAGCTACATAGTTTTATTTTTTCTTTCCTTCTAACTGGATTTATCATGTTAGAGCCTCTTGGTATAACATTAGCACCGCCTGGTTCTCAGGAGACATATTTTTATGTAGATTCTTCAAGAAATTGTAACCAAGAATGATGCATAAGAAAGAGAAGAAAATAAAAGCCACAAACTTCTTGTGGTTTGGGTACTGATCAGAACAAACCCGTCCCTGGGCGACCAATCCAATAAAATTAGCGATTTGAACCAATGTTTATTGATGTCAATAAGAAAAAATCAGAGTTCATCCAAGAGTTTAGCTCATATGCATCAAGAATTCTTTTCTCCCCATTTTTCCCTTCTTCCCTTTCAATCAAATGTCCATTTTCTCCTATTTCAGCTCCGCTAAGCAGCGCCTGTCCAACAACGTAACGTCACAACTTACGAGCTGCACAATGCCCCTCCTCAGCCACGCAAGCGAGCACAAGCGCAGACTGCTGTAACAAGGACCGCCACAATGTCGACATCAACACCCCAGCTCCACCAGCTTTTAGGATTAATTATTCGAGCCAAACAAGAACCTAGTTTTGCATAACGTCATCGCTGGTTCACGGGGCACTGAACCCTCAGATTTGTTTGTAGGAGCTTCGGCTTTTCTTGGTGAACCCTCGTGGGCAGTGGTGGGGAACGGGGAGTAGTGGCATGGGAGAGGGTGGTGGCGCCGATGAGAAGGGTGGGGTGAGTAGCGCCGGCATGAGGAGAGAAGGGGCTGATTTACAGGGGAGAGGTGGAATGCAAGTGAAAAGGATAAAATAGGAAAATCAAACTGGAATTAAAATTGGATTATTTAATGAGTTGCTTTATGATCGTTAGATCAAATATCTAATGGTTAAAATTTGGTCACCATTTAAGATACCGCCTTGGTTTTATTCATTAAGTTCATCCATACAATTTTTGTTTCTCAATTTTGCTGTTAAACCAAACACACCCTTATATTTGGGCGGTGGAGTGGCATTATTGCCCCATCCGCGACCACGTCGCGTCCTCTTCACATATATGCATACACATGGTGATGGCCAACCCGCGTGACTGCGAGCTGAGTTGTGATTTTTGGAACACTATCACGTGCAGCAAGGATACAATTTTAGTTTAAAGCAGAGAATAAATGAATCCTAAACTATGAGAAGTTAACAAGAACATACGTATATATATATATGACAAATCTCTTTTGACTTTTTCTAAAACAATTGTATCAAAAGTGAAAAATTGATTCATAATTTCACACACAGAAAGCCCGCATGCATTTGTCTGCTTTCATTATGATTATGAAATGTAACTGTACTAGCATTTATTGAATTTATTTTTATACTACAATACTCGGTGATCATGAATGGGCAAGAATGGATGAAAATATTCCCACTAAATCATTTCTATTTTCAATTCTATTAATCATGTATTATTATATAAAAAAAATTAAAAAATTTAAAATAATTGTTAAAAATATAATATTATCTTTCACTTGATAATATATAATTGATAGGATAAAAAAAATATATGATTTAGGTACAGGACATTTCCATTCGGTAACAATGTATGCTCGCGATGGATGGGGACAATTGATCATTAATTGGCATGTCAATTTAAACTGAATCACTAAAATGTGTGAAGATGCTACTCCAACCTTTTCCCCGCCATTGATGTAGAATTTCACAGTCGTATCCTATATACTGTTATTCTCATCATCAAAATAAAGGCAGCGGAAAACTGTGAAGTCAGCAGAGGTTTCTGCGTCTTCAATTCCTCCTATTCCGTGTTATCCCATGCCCTTTTTCTTTTGCCCTTTTGCTTTGGTTATTTTCAACATTTCCAAGACCACCACATCAAGCCAGCCATATGTGAAGGGTGGTCCACAACCCTGTCCTAGGTCCAACTTTTCATCCATCCCAATCCCTAAACTTTACCCCTGCTGCATTATTCGATTCCAGTTCCCACCCAAGACTCACCGAGTAATGTACTATACCGCGCTCGATGTGAATAGACACAGAAAATATAATACTTCTTTAAATAACTATTCAGATATAGATATATATATTGAAATTAAGGAAATAATTAAGAAAATATTAAAATTTAAAAGTTAAAATAATTTATTGAACCGTTATTATTTTTTGTCAATATTTCAATTTTTTTTCTACTCCACTATATTTCTCTCTTCATCAAATAATATTTAATAAGAATATTATTAAAAAAATATAATTAATACTATTTAAATTTTTACAATGAATAATTATTTCTAAATAAAATTTTTTTAAATGCATAATAATTTAAGGACAAAAGAAGTATTATATATATATATATATATATATTTATTTATCTACAATTATCTTAAAAAAGTATATTCATAGATAAATTGGTCTATAAATATAAATAATAACTCTATAAAACAAAACTAAGAATAAAAAATTATTATTGAAGGTATGTTTAATTAAAAAATAAAAATAAAATAAATTTTTTATAAATAAAATTATTATATAATTTTATATATAAAATTTATTTATAAAAATTTATACTCTATATAATTTGACGGTGATTTTCACCCTCTATTAATCCATCACATGACACCCACTTTTGAACTAACGCTTCTAAGTAGAAAAGAGTCAAGTCAACAGTACTCCCCAAACCTCATCATCACACTATCTCCTCCTCAACTAGTCTCCACCAAGCCAATCTTTTCACACCCAAAATCTCTCAAACTCATCAGTTCCTTCCTCCAAACTCCAATTTCAGCAAATCCCAAAAGAAAAATAAACTAAACAAAACCCATTCAAAAATGGGGGTAAGCAATAACCTCACAGCAATACTGAACTTCATAGCCATCCTGGCCTCAATTCCCATAATAGCCTCCGGCATTTGGCTGGCATCGAAGCCAGGCAACGAGTGCATCCACAACTTCCGGTGGCCGGTGGTCATCCTTGGAATCCTCATCCTCCTTGTTGCACTTGCTGGCTTCGTTGGCGCGTACTGGAACAAGCAGGGCCTCTTGGCTCTGTACCTTTTCTTCATGGCACTGCTCATAGGTATCCTCCTCGTTGTCCTTGTCTTCGCTTTCGTGGTTACGAGACCTGATGGGAGCTACGATGTTCCCGGAAGAGGGTACAAGGAGTACAGGCTCGACGGCTTCTCTGCTTGGTTGAGGAACCGCGTCACTGGTTCAGGGAGTTGGCAGAAGATTAGGACCTGTTTGGCTGATTCTGATGTCTGCATTAAGCTAACCCAGAATTACATTACTGCTGATCAGTTTTTCAGTTCTCATCTCTCTCCTTTACAGGTAAAATCTCTCTGCACTCTGCTCTGTGCCCTGTTTCTGTTTCCTTCCCTTTATGTTTAGCTATGGTTGCTATACTATATATACTTGAAATGGCATTGAAGGAGACAAATTTGGTTCTCTTTGCTCGGTTTGGAGATAAATAAGGATACCCTTTTCAACAAAAGGAGTTTTTTTGTTTGGTTGTTTGGAAAATTTGGGGTCTTTGTTATTAGTGTATATTCACCTTGTTTTGATCACTGAACCTGAACCCTGCATTCTGACACCGGTGGATGCATTGCCAAGACTTTCCGCTGTACTTTGCACTGCAAATTCACGTACAAGATCGATCTGTCAGTGGTTTTCTCATGTTTCTTAGAAACAAACAAGATGTAAAATTTTTCATTAAAAAAAAAGGTTTTTAAAGGCATTTATTTCTTATTTGCGGCAGCTCAGACCCACATCACATGACACCATGTTACATGTTTAACGACACCTCCAATTGCTGAATTTGAGGATTAATTTATTGAAAAACAAAAGGGATTATAGGCTCTTGAATTAGAAGCTGTAGCGGCCCAGGGCAAGCTCTGATCTGTATAAACGCAGTGGATCTAGAAGTGTTTGATTTCATGCATGAGTTTGGTTTGAATTGCTTGAATCTTCCATATTTACGGCTCTGCTAACAATTAAGAAGATAGGCAGTGACAGTCGGTGAAGCATAAGATCCTTCCTTCCCAATGGGGGTGGCTGTGACTTGTGAAATTACACGATTGTGACGGTAGTTGGGAAAGAATAGTGTCCGTGATGCTTTAGGTGGGACCACATTCTTGAATCTTGATTAACATGGATTATTATATTGAAAATTTGCACTGGGCCATTCAAAACACGAATGCATCTGCTTGGTGGACTCAAATTTGAAAACAATTATTTGCGGTTTATTGGTAACAAACTGCTAGTAATTGTCATATCGCGGAAATTTCCCAGCATAGTTTTCCTTCTTATTCTTAACTTGACCCACCACGCAGGGGATAGATTATTTTTCTGTTTGAAATTTGTGGTTAACTGGCACCCCACGCCATAGTGTGACCCACCCCAGCAGATCACTATGATCCTCTAGATCTAACCGCCTAGGCAATTGCAATGTAGCATGACTTGAGAATGCATCATTAGTAGAAGACATTAAACACATCCCTTGTTATATGTTGGGATTAACATACACTGGTGCTGTGTGGGACATTTCCTATATAAATAGGAAGAATGATTAAGCCCCTGGAAAGGTCTCTGCCATTTGAAATAGCGAATGATCGATTCACATGCACTGAAATTATGCAAACTTAGACCATAGTATTAATTTAATCAGCCTAGAAAAGTCATGCTCATTGTTTTGTCTTTATTGCACTAGAAGATAAAAGGTTATGTTCTGGTTGCCACTCTTGCCAGCTTTTGGCCTGCGTGGTGAAATGGTTTGGTAGACATGTTCGCTCCTTCTAATTCAAACAAATAATAATAATAATAATAACTTTTTCTATTACCGTGGCTAATCCATTCTTTTGATTGGTTTTACAGTCAGGGTGTTGCAAACCCCCTACTGCATGCGGGTACAATTATATGAGCCCCATATCGTGGACAAACCCTGTGAATCCTATGGCTGATCCAGATTGCTACTTGTGGAACAATGACCCGAACCAGCTATGCTACAATTGCAATTCGTGCAAGGCTGGTCTGCTTGGGAACCTCAGAGAAGAATGGAGGAAAGCAAATATCATCTTGATTGTGGCTGTGGTGGTTCTCATATGGGTCTATGTCATTGCTTGTAGTGCCTTCAAGAATGCTCAAACAGAAGACCTCTTCAGCCGTTACAAACAGGGTTGGGTTTGATCATGTTTCCTCCTCAACACATCCAAGTTTTTAACGTTACCCTCTAGCTTCTTGTATTTTGGTTATCCTTTTTCCTCTCCTCGTAGGAGTCTCTGTCTTTGGTGTATATATTCTCTGTTTTCTTTTTTGGCGCATGGACTGACAGGTATTAGAAGCAAGTGGCGCAGGAAGAGTTCCTAAGACGAGTTCATGCTTGTCTCATTGCTCATTGAAATCTGCAACCAAATCATTATCTTATCTATGGTGGCAGATAGATAGATCCTAAAGAAATAAAACTTGTATCTAGTATTTATGTCAATTCTTAAAAATAATAATCTTTTAATTTTTAAGATAATAATATGCAATGTAAGTCCTCTTCTTAAATAACCATGAGTACCTGTTCCCAAAAAAAAAATTAAGAAGCACGGTGTACTAACCTCAAAACCTGTCTATTTTATCTCTTTCTAATTTTTCTCTTTCCTCTTTTTCTCTTGAAACAAGTAGAGGTAGTGCTACTTACTACCTTTATTATTCAGTATTCAATATCCTGGCATGCATGCGCGTGCTGAGCAAGAGCAACCCGCTTTCAAGTATTTAAATGCCTAGTTTGATAACTAATAGAAGTATAAAATTAAAGGGCACCGACAACACCGATTGAAAAGAACGAGTGCTTTTGAATTTCGATGCTCCAAGATCTCCCAAGAACCGACATACATATAGATCTTTAGAAAGTATCGGTTTTCTTTTGATGAGGCATGATTGATTGTAAAATACAATAGACAAAGTGTTCAGACTTCAGAGAGTTCAAATTTGTGTGTCCAATGCCAGGGGCAACAAGCACTTGCTCGCAGGTGAATACATTATGCTAAATAAATCCACGATAATGTACTTATTTGCCTCCATGTACAAGATATTGATTTTCTTGGAGATTTCCAGAACTCCAGTACAATATTGCATGAACATGAAGGCCTTCGTTCACAATCAAAACGTGATCGATATTGCTTTTGCCCAGAATCATCGGGTTGAGACGCTATAGTCATCAAGAAAGTCGGCATTAGTTGAATAGGAGATAAAAGATTCATACATTCAAGACTACCTATGTGTAAAGATAGAACATCATGAAGCAGTGAAAAATCAACAATCATAACCTGAAATATACTGAAGTGAGTTATGTGTAGCTTGAAATATATGTATGTAGAAGTGAGATGCTGTACACTTACATAAGAGAGATGTTATATTTGGTTTAAAGATAGCAGAACTTTAATTTTACTATATCTAAGCTGGCCCAAGAGTAAACAAGAATCTAAACGGTGTCAGTTCTTGTTTCTTTCTTGATTGAAATATCATACAGATTACTAATTATTCGAAGATTTAGACATTAAATTAAGGTTACAACAACATATAAATTTTATATCCATATGTCTTGGCACATTAGCCTGCTCGGTAATCCTCTTTTGTCTCCTGTTTCTTCTTTTCACTTGTAGAAGCATCCAGGAATTTTCTGAAAATGGTTTATCGCGATGGAATATTTATCATAAACACTAGATTGTCAAAGGGTTCAGAAAGACATCAAGATGCTCTGTTCATGCAAGAACTTCTAGCCTCAAAAGCTTTCGAAGGGGTAAAAACAAGGAATAGAAAACCAAACTGGACATTGAACTGATTAAGGTATTGGTTCAAAGGTTAAGGTTAAAGGGTTAATTGGGGTTCACAGGAATATAAAAAAATATATATATTCATAGATATATAAAAATAAACATAATCCATATAAAATTTATCTAGTTTCAGCCCATAACACCACAAAGCATTTGAAAATAATATTTGTTAATGATCAGCGAAGTTTATGATGGCAGCCTATGAATGATGAGAGAGAAGAACAACCAACAATTTTTATTAGTGGCTTTCTTTGTTCCATTTTTTTCAATTTTACTCTTAGTGCACAAGATATCAATATTTAAGTTTAAAAAAAAAAAAAAATCAACCAGTCAAACAGGTCCGCAATTTTTTTTTATTTTCTGTTTTGACTTCCCTCAATTTTTGGGATTAACACTGATCAAGTGACTGGTTCCTGTTAAAGCTTTAACTTAAGTCATTTCTCTTCTATGGTAAAAACTAATAAAACCCTGAGTCGAACATTGACTTGAAGTTCGCAATCCTAACTGATAACAAAATTTTGATTCCATTAACGGCAAAGAAATATATGACAATCATTTCACACTGTTGTGATTTCCACGTGGTTAGAGTCAGCTAAGAAGTCTAAGTGAAGCCACGCTCGCCTGTTATTTAACAAGGAAGGAGCAATTCATCAACGGTGTCAACATAAAACTAGCGATCTGTTGCTCTTCAAATATGTATACTTCACAAATTACAATAAGAAAGAGTTGCTATTCTATTATATGGTCAAATATTTCCTATCTATTCCTTTGACACAAGTACAATTACCATGTATGTTTGTATCTTTAATTAATAAATTAATTACATCGTCAAGATATAGGGAGGGAGGGAGGGAGGTTACCTTAAAATTCTCGAGGCAGAATGCAAAACTCAGTTGTAACAATTGATGAATCCTAGGCTTTAATAATCAACAAGACAAACTTGTACTAGAAAGATTAAACGAAAATAAAAATGAGCAAAGCAGATAACAAATTAGAAAGAGTTGGCTGTTCGTTACCAATTCAACATTATAATGATAGGTTTGATATTTGAAGGCTATGTTTCTCTAGCTAAGCTAAGGATATCGACCTGGATCACCAGCTGGTAGAAATGTTCCATATATATCCAACGTATAATAATAACAATAATAGAGTGATGATTAAGCTAGAACCTACTTTTAACTCTATTTTTAGTTAAAATGTCACTAGATTATTGTATGTAAACACATCTGCCTAGTAATTGAGAAATATATGTCAAAATTATATTACTCCTTGTAGAAGAGGAAACGTTCAGAAAAATATGGTTGAACCCACAATAGATGACCAGCATTGAAAAATCAATATATTATTCACGGACAATGAGAAACCGAATAAAGGTACCCAGTGAAGATAGAAATTTAATAATACAATACAGTACAAATAGTAAATGTGGATTTCTCCACTCACAGGACATGCCCGTTTACTTGGACTGAAATACAAATTTAATGCAGACTGTAAGCCCGTCACATTTGAGTGATGTGGTGGGCTGGTGGCACATTCTGCGATTCATTCATACGCTAATAATTCATATCGATATTTACAAATAATCAAATATACAACTACCTTGACTTGAGGCCAACGACATATATTGTCAATGATTCAACTGTAAGTTAATATTTTTCATCTCCTCATGATTTTAAGATCAAGTACTAGTACATTGAACATACTCAATTCATATGAAATTAAATATTTTCATCACCTTATGATATTTACGAAGGATATGTACATTGAATACTGAATCAATATAATTCGTATGAAACTTGAGTCCAAAAATAATCTTCTAAGATCAGATTCCCATCATATGTATTGCACAATCTAAATAACCGGTTTTATATAAAAAAAAAAGTATAATTGGTATACAAACATTTTAAGGGTTAGACATAATGGAGTATAAAAGATTAATTGACTGCAAATAATATTGTCCCCCCTCGCCCCCCAAACTTTTTTCCGTAAAATTTAAACTCCCGTTATCTTCTAAAATGTTTGTTTAATTGAGCCAAAAATGCCGAAAAAACATTATATAACTGAATGCGTGCATGTGAACATTAATCAACGTAACAATAAAAATATAAATGTGAACCTGTACCAGAAAGAAAATGCATGTGTGAACAATGCGACTAACGTTTCGTCTTTCAATTTTTTAATCATCATCGATCTAATATCAAATTTTCTGTCCCTTCTTTCTATCCTATTTTCTTTTCCTCAATAAAAATTGAACATATATTTAATAATGATATCACCTATAATATTTTATTCAATTACATTATTTTAACTATCTATAATTTTTACCCATGATAAAATTTTATTAAATCAACTGGTTTTAAAGAATCATAAAGAGGTGTTTTGACTTTTGATGATTAACCGTGGACCCATTCACTCAGTGCTTAAATGCGTGTGCCTCTTTGTTGGGATGAAGAGAAATAACCAAAAGTCCGACCACGCTCGCCTCCTTGTCGACAACAAAATATTACTCCATTCTTTTCAAAATATTTACCAATTTTTAAATAAAATTATTTTTTAAAATATTTATTAATTTTATATTTTAATAATATATAATTATTTTATTTTAATAATACTTCTAAGTAATTAATGATCAATAACATAACATTTTTTTCAATTCTTTAATATGTTTCATAATTAATAATTATTATAATATATTAACCCATATACTATAATTTTATATAAAAATACTTTATTATCATATTATTCATCATTTTTTTAATATTTGTATTGCATAAATTTAATAGATATTTTTAAGGGATAGAGTACCAGAGAATAGCAACAACACATATCCATCAACATCTGTTTGTATCAAATGATTCAGTATTTAATTATTTCTTGTAACTAAAATCTTATGCTTGAATTTTATGAAAATAAAATATTGACGAGCTTTTTTACTTTTAGGGTTTTGTTAATCAAAGGATACTGGTTAAGAAAATCAAAAGAGGTAAGATTCAAAATTTGTAAGTAGAGTCTATACATAGGAAACATCAAAATCCATACTCCCAATACAAAAAGTTTAATAAGTTGTATTTGATGCGCGCGTTTTAAACCGAAGAAAAAAAGGTGTATTTGATGCGAAGATAAATATATAAAGATAAAAAAAGTCACAGGCCAGATTTGTCAGTAATATTTTGTTGGGTTTTAATTAATTTGATCCCTCAAATATTAGACTAAATAGTAAATACCCAAAATGATTTCTTAAAATATATTGAGAAACAAATTAACCCTTCAAAATGTAAAGTCTTGTATTGATCCTCAAAATAAAAAGGACAAATTAATCTTTTTGTACAATATTTTTAATTATATGGACATATATCAAAGGATCAATTTCTCTCATTTTTTTATTTAATGGATCAAAATGAGAGTTTTAATTACTGAAAAACTAATTTGTCTCTTGATATATTTTTAATGAACCATACATACAACAAGATTT
Source organism: Dalbergia oliveri (assembly GCA_030441495.1). Lineage (NCBI taxonomy): Eukaryota > Viridiplantae > Streptophyta > Magnoliopsida > Fabales > Fabaceae > Dalbergia > Dalbergia oliveri. The sequence goes on along the minus strand of JAMLFY010000002.1, from coordinate 52,973,368 downwards.
AATTAGATAAAAATATAATATTCAACCTCTATACAAGTTTTTGTGTATCTAGTTTTGCTAATGAGTGCCACATTCTTTAAGGAGAAAAAAAAGGAAATATTTTAAAGTTTTTAATATATTCAATTTATTGAAAACTTTAAAATTTTATTTTTTATAAAAAATCTTCTACTTTTAACTTGTTAAAAGAGTGTCCTTGGTACCCTAGTTTAGGGTGTTCATAACTTGATATGATCTGTTAATTCAATCTAACCCGAAACTTATTGAGGTGGGTTTGGGTTATACTTCAAGTTTATTACAAACCCAAAATAAAACATAAATCTTTTAGAGATATATTTTTATATAATAAATAATAAAAAATTATAAAATTTTATAGTTCAATTAATATATTTTACTAAGGTTATTTTTATTTTGATATGATTTGTTTTTAAATATATATTATAAAATATATCTTAAATTATGTCTTTTACTTATAAAATTTTATAATTTTATTATGTATAATATCCAAATCTTAATATGATGGTTCGGTAAGTTGACCCAACATAGTCGGTCACTATTCATGTTGTAATTGAGTTAGGTTTCAAAAATTGATCTAATCTAAAAATCAAATTAAGTTCAAACAAGCCTAACTTATCCCTTAAACACCCTTATCCTAGTTAGCCCACCTCTGCATATTCATGTGTAAGTTAGCAAGCTACACATTTCATTTTGAATGAAAAAAATCCATGTCTCTTTATTTTAAACTAGTTTTATGAAGTGGGTAATTTGGTAATTAAATCTTATCCTAATTAATTACCCAACTACTTTATTTATCACATTCTCTTTCCTCTCTCTTCACACTTATTGGACCGTAGCTAAATTTTAAATACAATATTAATTATCAGTAAAAAATTTTGTTTTTCAATTAATGAATTAAATTAAATTTAAATAAATAAATAAATATTTTACATTTAGCATATGATTTTTTTTCCAGCGGTGATTATTTAATTTTAAAAAAATATTTTTCAGTAAAAAAAAAGGCCTACGGTATATGTTCCAAAAAACTGCACTCTTACACCAAAGATGTGTGTAAGTTTATTTTAATATTTTAGAAAAATTAAATCAAGTTTTATGTTAGCAATTATCCAAGTTAAGTAATAAGTGATATTGCAAGTAAAAATTTATTTACTTCATTTTTAAATAAGTTTTCGTTCATGTTTAAAGAACGAGCACAATTTTTTAATTTATTAAAGAAGTCAACAAGTATTCAATGATTTAAGAAGTAGTTAAAAAATCAATAGAAATGAAAAGGCTGCTTACTGTCTGTTATTAGTTTTTGTTGAACAAATATACTCTAAATAAAAAAAAAATTTTAGAGGATATCAAGAAAGAAAATTCGAAAGGTTAATTTAGTTCTTATTTAAAAAAATTAAAAAAGGGTAACGGAAAAAATATTAAAATAAACTTATACACATCTTTGGTGTAAGAGTGCAGTTTTTTTTAACATGTACTGTAGGCCTTTTTGTACTGAAATTTTTTTTCACACATTCAATAATCACCGCTGAAAAAAATAATATGCTAGCTATAGTCCAATAAGTGTGAAGAGAGAGGAGAGAGAATATGATAAATAAAGTAGTTAGACAATTAATTAGGATAATATTTAATTATCAAACTATTCATTTCATAAAGCTAGATTAAAATAAAGAGACTTAATTTTTTTTTTTCAAAATAAAATGAATAACTTGCTAATCTACTCAAGTCCCGTATCTATAAATATCTCTAATGGCAATCTGATGTCATCCTTCAGATGAGATCACAATACACAACACAACACAACACAATGAATGACATCCACTATCCACTATCTATAAAACCAAACGCACCCATCCCACACTCATTCCCTCTGAAATCTGAGTTTTCAATTCTTCGATCCCCCCACACTCTCCTCTTCCCATTCCCATCTTCAAAACTCCCTCCTTATAAACATGGATCGACCCGGATTCGTAATCGAGCCCTCCTCCGCACCCCAAACCACGCCCGAATCCTCCTCCTCCACCGCCCTCACCCAACTCCTCCCATCCCTGGTGGACTCCGCACGCGCCCTCGCCCGCCCCCAAATCTCCAACTTCCGGGTCGCCGCCGTCGGAGTCGGACCCTCGGGTCGGATCTACGTCGGCGTCAACCTCGAGTTCCCCGGCGTCCCACTCCACCACTCCGTCCACGCTGAACAGTTCCTCCTCACAAACCTCTCCCTCAACGGCGAAACCTCCCTCTCCTCCTTCGCCGTCTCCGCCGCCCCCTGCGGCCACTGCCGCCAGTTCTTCCAGGAGCTCCGCCACTCCCAAAACATCCAACTCCTCATAACCTCTCATGACACCAACCAATTCACGCCTCTCTCCCACTTCCTCCCACACCGCTTCGGCCCCCACGATCTCCTCGCCGAAGGCTCCCCTTTCTTCCTCGAGCCCCGCCACAACGGCCTCAAGCTCAAAACCCCAACCAACGGCGACGATGATGATGACGATGATCTGAGATCTAATGGTGTTGGTGTTTGCAATGGGCACGATAATGAGAAATTGAAGGTTGCGGCATTGGAGGCTGCGAATGCGTCGCATGCACCATACAGTGGGTCGCCCTCTGGGGTGGCTCTTGTGGATTGCGATGGGAAGATGTACAAAGGGTCTTACGTGGAATCGGCGGCGTTTAACCCTAGCTTGGGGCCGGTTCAGGCGGCGGTGGTGGCGTTTGTTGCCGGAGGTGGCGGCGGGTATGAGGAGATAGTCGGTGCTGTATTGGTGGAGAAGGAGGGTGCTCCCGTCAGACAGGAGGACAGTGCCAGGTTGTTGCTGCGTTCGATTTCTCCCACGTGTCACTTCGACACCGCCCTTTGCTGTTCCGATGGTGATGATGATTGACGATCTTTGACGGTTGACATTGTCGTGAGAAGGAATTACTAATAAAAAATAGAAATGATATGTTTATAATAAAATTACATAATAAATATATATTATATATTTTATTATTATTAGATATGATAAGTGAATGTGATGAGTGGTGATCACTCATTATATTCAATAGTAATAAGATAAGTAATGTATATTTATTGTATAATTTTATTATTTTATAATGTTATTCTTAAAAAAAAAAAAGATACTTGTTTATTCGCGGTGGTCGTGGACTTGGATCGGTGATGGATGGCGTACAATAATGATTCCATTTGTGGCTCAAAATACTGTAATCAATCCATACTGCTTTCTTTTCTCCTATAATGAAACACTGTTTTATTCTGCTTTCTCTTCATTTTTATATATATCTCTCTTGTTACACTCCAACTTCTTCAAAACAATATAGCTAGCTGTGGAAGCTACAAGCCTATTGAGGTTGAATGGTTGATAATAGTACAAGCAATTTTTATTTTTTTTAAAAATTATAAGTCAATTTGTCGTGACGTTCGAGATTGACTTGCCTCGCATCATTTTTGTAAAAAATGGCAGCAAAAACGACTTATTAATGGAATATTTGGTTTGAGAAAATAATTTTTAATTTTTAATTTATTTGTGTGTCTAAAATTTTATAAAAATAGTAAAAATTATAAATAAAATTAAAATTTTTTATTTTTTTATACAGACAGTATACAGCTTTTTTTAGTATTTACTAGTTCATGCACAAAATTCTAAAAATGAAGATCCTAAACAAATGAAGAAATACCATGCTTTGACAACATGCGAGCTATATATATATATATATATGCATGTGCAATGTTCGTAATTATGTAGTATTTTTAATCGAGTGTATTACATTACTCAGTCGGGGGACTATGTACTATAAACTATTTCTCACAGCAGACCAAAAAAAAAAAAACTATTTTTCACAGCTCGGGAAAAGCAAGAATTACACATAAGACTGATAAATTAAACACCAAACTCTAATGATCTTTAAGGGCTCCTACTTTTGTCCATATTAAAAGAACTAAACAGAAGAAGATCCGGATCAATCTCTTGATCATAATCAATAAAAAAAATAAAAAAAACAAGGATGCCGAATTTAATCATATCGCTTGTAGACAACTGCATACGTATTACTCGAACATGGGGACGATGCCCCAATATCCTTTTCTTTAAAAAAAGTTTACGTGACAAAATCATCACGTATCTGTGTTGAAAATGAAGTAGAGCCATGATAATCACGTTACAAGAAAAAAAAAATGAGATGATAAATGTAACTGTATATATGCATAACATTATTTTATATGTTATATATACCTATAGCTTTTGTGTATATACAACATCTGTATTGGCTGGAAAAAGAGATAGGTTATCTAACGTAAATTATAAGATGAACTTTTTTATTTTTGATCCATCATGAATTTTTTATATTAGTTGTTGGATAATTATTATTTTTATTGAATAGTTTAATCTAACAATTAATGATAGGAGTCTATGATGGACTCAAAGATGAGAAGTCCACCATAAAATTCACCCTTTTTTGGAATCTTTTCAAATGGTGCATTACCCAAGTTGAAGTATTTGATATCACTTATCAGTATCACATATCATTGTCACTATCAATTGGTGGCTTGTGGAAAATGATTCAGTGGAGCACCCTCCAATGTTGGAACTATTTCAAGACAGCTTATGTTTGTTCGAAAAGAGTGTCAAAACCCACCATAACAGCGTGAATGATTTTGTAGCTATTCCCATAGTTCATTCACACATATTGTTTTCTTAATAACCATTCATAGTGTACATTATGCTGTTATTAAAATGTTTCTAGAGGCCAAGTGTGATAACAGTAACACATTTTTGAGTGAAAAAGCAATGTGGAAAAGTTTAATACTTTTAATTTATGTGGACGTGAATATACTTCTTAAGGGCGTTTGGAATGAATTAAGGAGGTAGGATTGAATTCACAAATTGAGAATGGACTACTAAATTACAGAATTCAATTATTTAATTTTTCTATTTTACCCTTTATAAATAACACATCATATTTTAACAACAAAGTAAATTATTGATTCTAAGAAGAATTTTATCAGTGTTATGACACACACACACACACATATATATATATATATATATATATATCTTTCTGAAAGCATAGAAAAATCTTAAACTATCCATCAAAAACAAGATCTAGAACTACTTTGTGCGCACACATGTAGTGAAGGTTTGAAGCGAATATTCTTTTGGGTCCAGCACTATCAAATTTTTTTATCCAAATCAGAGCAAAAAGATTACACTCCAAGTTTAGAATTTTTCCTATCACTTCAAATTGAGACAAGGGAGAAGTGGCCTCTTATTTTAACTTTACAGTGAAAAACTAGAAAGGAAAAAAGGAGCAGCCTGTGAGTGTCAGGAAAAAGGTTGATGAAGAAGGGGAAAGAGAGGAAGAAGATAACTAGTCAAGGGTATTATGGGCATTTCATTGTTTGAGCTCAAATTCAATAACAAATCAGATTCAAATGAGTCTAATTTACTTTGAGATTTTTTATGGATTCAATTCTCACATGATTTAAATTCTTTGGATTAAATTACTTCAAAGCAAGAAATTAAATTCAATTCCTTATTGAATTGAATTATGAAAGGTTTCCAAACACCATCGATGAATAGCCCAACAAAACCCAAAAGAAGGTTACCGAATAAAGAGGTAAAGAAACCCCACTAGTTAAGTTCTTAACGTACTGTGTTTTGATCAAAACTATGCTTGTCATGGCAGCACCTCGTCCAGGCAATTCACACTGTAAAGAACATTATTGCTGGCTCATCAAACAGGACCAAGTGCTGGGTATGCAAACTGAATGGTAGGGGAGCTGTAAAGGACTGAATTATTGGTTGAAACCACTTGTGGTAGTTACTACTAGGAGTAGTGTGATGCCAAACTTGGTATTTAACAGGCAAAAGCTTGAGATGTAAACGGCAAGGAAGAGCCTCAATCAGGACGCAACTGATACTTGAGATTAACTGCCAAATGGTTTGAATCATCATCATCAAGGCCATCTGATTATTTTATTTTGGCCGCGATCAAGGTAAATAAATAACTTACTGATATTCTCAATTATCCGCACTCACTCAATTGTATAAATAAAACAATTTGAACCAAGATAATAATTGTGAGGTTAAGACAGCTTTAGAGAAAAAGAAAACAAAACCATTCCAATTTGGAAGAACATTATCTTGGTTGGTCATCATTATTAGGCCAAGGGAAGTGAAAAGGAATACACTAATTAATACTGAATTGTGATAATAGCAACTCAATCCAGAACCAGATGGATGGGACAATTCTGAACTCTAATAGGACAAAACAAAGGAAGAGGACAAAAGAGAGATGATTTAGCTAGATTTCTTGTTACACAATCCAACTTCTTCTTCATCCATTGAGAAAGGATCCTCCGTCTCTTTCATTACAACGCAATCAATCATTCAACACCCAAACACTGTCAGTCACATAATTATGTGTTAAATTGGTAAGAGTAAGCAAGCAAACCTAGCTAGCTATGTGTGACCAACAACAAAAATGAAATAGCCAACAAACGATCATCGATCTCAACCCCAAAAATTATTGAATATACATGAAATATAATTAAGAACAGCTAGCCATGCAATCATCATGACAACTAATTACACGATCTGTCAGAGCAAGCTGGCAGCAAAATAGTACGGAGTACGGACAATATGACAATGACGTAATTTGCTCAACCACCTAAGTAATGATTAGGGAGAGTCCAAAATCATTTTGATATGTTTTTATGTTTTTGATATGTTTATGTAACAGCTTTTAGTAAAAGTAGAATCACTTAAAAAATAAAAGTACAAAAGATCTTTTTTTTTCGAAACTATATATTTTATATCTTCTCAAAAAAATCTCTTTTATAACTTATCAATTGGGCACCTTTGGTTTATGAAGACGACGGACTTGTGGTGAAGGTTAATTACAAAAGCCGCCATATCAAACGAGAAGTAGTCCTGCACTTTTGGTATCTCCACTCCACACATATATGCATTTCTGGCCTCTCAGTTTTATGGTGCAGATTGTGGAATCAACATTTCCAATAAATAAAAAAAGGCGGCTACAGGTTGTATTATTTGATCGTATATATATTCCTCCATTTAGCATGCATCATTACAATCAAACCTGAATCCACAATGGTATTTTCACTCAGGTATATCATTCACTTTTAAGTACCAAAAAAAAAAAAAAAAATCATTCACTTCCAACGCCTGACCTCCACAGTCCATGTGTAATACTAATGCCTAACATACTACCATATGCAAGATCTCCATATAAAGTTACCAATTATTTAACTGAAATAGAAGTATGTTCTGTGATATGCTGTAATAGAGATTCTTCTTGCTGAACACATGCCAAAGTTGACACCCATTATCATTGCTCAGAAACATTATTTTTGGTTATAGAAGACTTAATATCATACACTGCCCGAAAAAGAGAGGGGACTGGGGAGAGGGAGGTGTTAAGCGGCAGCTCAAAGATAGCAAAATGGAAACATCTATTGGATCTATAGAGCTTGAGACGGTAACTTAATATTCAAATGGTAAAATTTTGCATTTTAACTCACATCATGCCTGTTATAAACTTGCTAGTAATACAAGATTGTATGTTCAAAACTCCAGAAAAATCATCATCACAGTTAAAATGTAATGTATAGATAATGCCATATTTAGCTAACAGACAGTGAAGGGTTAAAAAAACAAACCACAAAAGTAGTAATACCTAATCCATACACTACCCAAATAGATTCAATTATAGTCTGAACAAAGACGAGCACGGCTGACATACTACACTAGCCACAGGGAAGGTGCTGTTTTCTACTATGTCCCCTGCATGAAGGTTCAACTATGTTGAATTGCTGATAAAATGAGCCAATCTTTAGGTCCATGCATTCAATTTTGAGAAGTAACACACCTTATTCCCTCTTTAATCTTCATGCACAATGAGAAGAATTATGGGAACACTTGGAGTCAAATGAAAAAGGGAAAAAAATCATATATAATCCCGCCAAATTGAGTTTAAGTCTTTAATCATTCTCTAATTTTCAACAAGGTGGTCTGCTGATGCAAAAACTAGCACAGAAATACAAGTGGAGTTGCAAAACATCATGGATGAGGTTTAGTGGAAACAAACACAAAACTCTGTTACACCTCAAATGAATAAAGAATAATTTATTTGCAGGCCAGTGTCGGTATCCCTGTATTGAGGCTTTATATCTGTCACAGGACTTGCAGATTTTATATTGGCTATCAGAGCTCTTCCTGTTGCAGAAATTTAAAACCTGAATTCATGCTTAGTGGATTCATTGAATTTTAAACTTAGTAAAGACAATGGCAGTAATGTGGCAGTGAAGTAATGAGAAAGGAAGATCAATCAACAGATATGAGAAATCAAAGTAATTTAATATTTAAAGATGGAAACAGTTTTGTTCCAGCAGAATCCTTATCTAAATTTAATCAGAGATAAAATCAAAATATAAAGTGAAACAAGAGAGAAAAATTAAATATCTAAATGGGGATCTCACTCTATCTCAAGGACATCAAAATCCTGTGATTGTATATTACTTACAGATCCAAAAGAATTCATTTGTAAAACTAAGCTTGCCCTCTACTTGTGCTGCTCAAAACAAAGTAGGAACCAAATACATGGGATGTACTTTTATTATTTACGGGTAACTATACATGACTAATTTGGTGATCGCAAGCAAAGGCACATGATACCTAATTTTTCTGCCACTTCTCATATTTCTGATCTGCACAATTCTCCTAGAGAGCACGTTACTATGCAGCTTAGCAATCAAATACTTTACTTACTAGCGTTCCACTTCTGCTCTGCATTCAACCGACCAAAACTCGTGTAGTTTTATGCACCAGGAAGAAGAACAGTCTCTGCAAATGAAGCTGAGCCATTATTAGGTGCACCCTTTATCCTAAGAATAGAAGTAACTAAATTATAAATCTGAACATTCTCAAATGATGGTATCTTCCTCCCTCTTGCAAATTGAGGGCCGTGTCCAATGAAAATAGTCCTCATGGAGAAAACTGCATTGTCATAACCATGTGAGCCGCCACATTCTTTGCGCCTCAATCTCTTCTGCTCAACCTTGAAACCTTCTTCAATCAAACCAATTATTGGCGGAATCCTATCGCTTGCTGCATAATGAAGCCGACTGGGTAGATCTTTCTTCAGATACACCCTCAAATTTTTCCCATTTTCAACTTTCCCCGACTTCAACCCTTCATTCATCTTAGCAACAACATCTGATGGTGCATAACCATAAGGTGGTCGAATCGCAAGTACCGGAGTGTAAGACAGGACCCAATTAGCCTGAATATCAATCCAAGGAGCCAAATCATCTAGGAAAATCAACTTCTTATCACACGTGCCAACCATTCCATGATCACCAACCATAATAATACTAACATCCTCAAAAACCCCTCTTTGTTCCAAACCACTAATCAACCTCCCTATCATGCTATCAATCCTAGCAACAGCTTCAGTGATCTCAGGATCATCGGGCCCACCCGATGACCCTGCTGATCAGGGTCCTCGAAATAAAGAGTCATGAAATCAGGAATCTCATCACTAGGCAAATCAAAGTAGTTCAAAACATCATCAACCCTATTCTCAAAGGGAACAGAACCATTATAGTGTCTACAAAACTTCAAAGGGCAAGTCCAGGGACCTTTATTTACCTCGGAACCAGGCCAGAAATAAGTGGCAGCCTTCAAGCCATTGTTGACCACAGTCTCCCACAAGGGCTCACCAAGCCACCATTTGGGGTCATGGCTTCCCATGTAAAATGCCTCCCCAGAGAGAGGATCCAAGAAATGGTTGTTGATGATGCCATGAGAAGCAGGGTAGAGGCCAGTGACAATGGAGTAATGGTTGGGGAAAGTCAGAGATGGGAAAACTGGGATCAAGCCAGTTTCAGCTTCGGTTCCATTTGCAATCAAACGGGCAATGTTGGGGGTGGAGGTCTTGAATTGGTACCCGAATCGGAACCCATCTGAGGAAACCAAGAGGACCACGGGGCGCTTGAGCTTTTTGAGAGGACGAGCCAGAGAAAGGGTGTTGAAGGGTGGGGAAGGAGAAGGAGAAGGAGAAGGAGAAGGGGTGTGAGTGTAAGTGGATGATGCTGTTGTTGTTGCTGTTGATGATGGTGACGATGTTTTTGAGGAGGAAGAGAAGAAGAGGAAGGCGAAGGCGAAGGCTGCAGAGAGAGAAATGCAGGTGATGAGGATGAGAGAGATGATGAGGGGTTTGTTGGAAGACGAAGATGAACATGATGAGGAAGAATTGGATTCAGTGTTGAAAGAGAGAAGAGCTGTGGATGAAGGAGAGTCTTGGTCGTCTTGTTCTTGTGTTGGTATTGGCGTCGGTTTTGTTGAAGATAGTGCAGAGGGGGGATCTGAACCCATGTTTCTGGTGAATGAAAGGGGAAAGTTACTAGGTTCTTTTGGTGCTGTCGATGTTGGCGTTGCTGCTGCTTCTCCTTCTTCTTGCTGCTGCTGCTGTTGTTGTTGTTGTTGTTCTTCTTCTTCTTCTTCCCAGGTTATCGATCACTGGTTTCGGTTTGGGAAAGAAAGAGAGAGAATGGGGTCATGATTTGGTGGAAGAGAGAGAGAGAGAGGCAGGCTTGAGTGAGATCAAAGTATTTGAGGTTGTGGGTTGGGTTGAGTTGCAGTCGCACAGATAAATTTTCTGCTTCTTGGAGGAGGATCGTTGTCAAAGGCTACTACAAGTCAAAGACAATGTGTCCAAGGCGATTGGTGGATCGTGGACTCATTTGGAAGATAACTGAGTTAACAAAGCAAAGGACATAAGGAATAATGAGCTGATGATAATATCATTATTGAAAATAATTAAACAAGTCTAAAATTTGAAAATCACTCATGCACTCAAAAATTATAAGCACTGTATATCATATTACTTTCACAAAATTCTGTCACTAAAACTAAATGTTCACTAATTTTTTAAATAAAGAACTTGATCTTGATGATGAAAGGTTCGCTCTTGCCTTTCTTGATATATTATGTCATAAACTTAATACCTTATACATGTAATTTTGATGGACAATCAAACTAATTTTATTTTACACAATCACCTAATATATATTACATCTATATAAATATTTGACTGTAATTATGATTTAAAAATTTATGCATATAATAACATGTAATTAAATTACAGTATAGTATTAAAATTAATTTCAATTTTATGTAATTATTAATTTACTAAATGTTGCGATAATATAAAATTTAATGATTATATAGAAAATAATACTATGGTATGTAAGTTAAGTTTAAAGAATAGTTTTATCAATTTAACAAAACTGGTCTTTATAACTTTATTTTATTGTCTTGATAAAAAAAAAACTTTATTGTATTGTTAATTTTTTAATTTTATTATTCAAATTTTTAGTACAATATTATTACAATGAATAATTAGCATCAGATATATATAATAGTTAATAAATTAAGCTACTTGAAGATACATTTAGTGAGCATTAGGAGTACTTGGTGCATCTTTGATCATCACTTTTCACTTGAAGTTGAAGGAAGGCCAACTGTTCTATATTCCACAACCATATGAACCTTCAACAATACCCCAACCCAAACCAACCCTGCCCTATGTTGCCTCTTCTCCCACCCCTTTGGTATGCAACTTTATGAATAATCATTGATCATTCTCTTTGGATTTTGGAATTATATATATTGTCAAACATGGAGGCTAGCCCTCCTTTGATCTTTTTTTTTCTGGGGCTATTTTCATTAAACTTTTTCTAGATTTAGGTGATGCTAATAGTACATTCTCGTTTTGGTGGGTGTGAAGTGCATGAAAGATGGAGGTCACCCGTTGTCTTGATCTTATTTTAAAATGGAAATCTTCTTATAATTTTGGAACTCTTAATCATATTTTTCTCTACTCAATTATATGTGTGCCAAGACGTTATGCTTTGTTTTGTCCATGTCAAATTATTATACTATTATTTTACAACTGCGTGATAGCACAAACAGAATGTGTCAGTTGTTAGTTTTTGATTGAAATTGAGTTGGGAAAGAAGTTCCACATTACTAAGAATTGGGATGGAAGAGGATTGTCAAAGCTATATATATGAGCCTAAGTTTTCCATTTCAATTTGCACAGTTGGAAACACTTTAAGCTTGTATATGACTTTTTTCTTCCTCTATACTCTTGTTTTAGAGTGTTGTGAGCAATAGTTCAAATATTTGCTTTGAGAGTGTAGGTGTATTGGGGGTGTGGGTGTTTAGAGAACGTCTGTGTGTTGTAATAATTTTCATATAGTGATATTCTCTGGTTATCATTTGACAACGCTGTGATTTTCCTTCGTTTTGGAGTTTCCACGTTAAATTCTTGTGTCGTGATTGTGTTCTTATTTTATTTCTCTGTTTAAGGTGGTTCTTAAGGAGGGGAAGTAGCTTATTTTCCCAACAATCGGTGGGATTTATTCTTATGCTCTCTGGGTGCAGCTAGTTTGATCTTTCACATCAAAAAAGAATTTCTCCTTGGTGTTTGAGTATCATCCTTAGTTGCTGTTCCTGGAAGGCGATGTGATCCTGTGAGAATGCAGTTTGGAAAAGGTTCTGGCTAAGGAAAGACTTGGTATTTAAGCGTGTCCATTGTGACCTACCTCTCTTTCTTGGAACCTCCTGGTGCACAATTTACAGTTGATTTACACTATTCTAGTATATTGTTGCAATAATGTTAAATTTTTCAAATGCTGAAGTGTGACATAGAGAAATTTGATGGGAGAATCAGTTTTGGCTTGTGGAGATACAAGTCAAGGATGTGTTAATACAATCAGGTTTGCGTAAGACGTTGAAAGGAAAGATCAGATTTGAGAGGAACTAGATTTGAGAGAGCAAATGTAATTTGTCTGTGTTTGGCTAAGAAATGTGCAAGGAATATTGAGCTGAAGAAACTTTGGGAGAAACTCGAAGGGTTATATCAGACAAAGGTATCTCAAATCGATTGTTATTGAAGAAGGTTTCATAATCTGCGCATTGATGATAGCATGAAGTCTTCGATCATCTTAGTGCCATCAATGGTATTGTCTTGAATTAGAAGCTATTGAAGTGAAGATTGATGATGAAGATAAGGTACTAAAGCTTATATTGTCTCTTCCATCTTCCTATGAGCATATCAAGCCGTTTTGATGTATAGGAAGGAAACTTTGAATTTTGAAAAAGTTTCTAGTAAAATCATTATTGAAAAAGAAGAATGAAAAATGAGGGTAGCACTTCATCTAATTCATTGTTTGTAGCTAGAAGTGACACTTATGGGAAAAAGAATCATGGAAGGAGTGTGACATGTGGAAATGCGAAAATCCTGGTTATGTAAAGAAAAATTGTCTAATCGCGGTGTTGGAAAAAGGTTCTAATCTGATGCTTACAACGTTGCTCTCCTAGGGGGAGAGGATGATCTTTACTATAAGGTAAGAAATGTATCCTCATGGCATTACCGCGCTACCATGGAAAATGATAAGTTGTTGAGAGCGGATTCACATTTGCACACGAGCATTGATTGTCGTTAAGATAGAATATGTGGTGGGGTTATGTCGATGACTGAAGAACTTTCAAGAAAAGCCAATGTGGAAGTTTCACCATAGCTTTTTTGCGTGGTTCGACATGTACTGACGTGAAATGATTGGACTAATCTAATTCCAAGTGAGTTTACTTTTTATGGTGGAGGATGATAGTTCTTTAAACTATGATTGTTGGATAGATAATAACAGGAAAGAATTGTCAGTGTTGACAATGGAAACTGAAGTTGCTTATTTCAATCAAGGTAGAGATTGTTAGTTTTTTTTATTGAAATTGAGTTGGGAAGAAGTCTCACATTGCTAAGAATTGAGATGGAAGAGGATTGCCAAGCTATATATATGAGCTTAAGTTCTCCATTTTAATTTGCACTAATTGGAAACATTTTAAGCTTGTATATGACTTTTTCTTCCTCTATACTCTTGTTTTAGTGTTTAGTTCAAATAGTGTGGTGTCCTGGGTGTTTAAAAGAGAAGTCGTGGGTTGTAATAATTTTTACATAGTGATATTCTTGGTCGTCATTTGTGGTTTTTCTGTTTTGAAATTTTCCAGGTTAAATTCTTGTGTCGTAATTACGTTTTTATTTTATTTCTTTGTTTAAGGTGGTTCTTAAGAAGAATAGATTTATTTTCCCAACATAGTTAACACCAATTTTCAAAATGTCACATTAAAATCTTCATGCTTAGTTTTTTTTTTTTTAAATTTTTCCGTGGTAATTCCAAGTTCCGGCGTTTATTGCTGCATGCAAAGATAGAAATTAATTTCTCATAGCATACTTGTATTATTTATAGTTAATAAAAGATTAAAAAAAATATCCACGACCAATAAGGTTTCACAATTCCCTTCTCGCGTCGGTTTCCCGACAGCGAAATGTCATTGTCTAAGCTTGCTTCCTTCAAAGAACTCTATTATTGTAGCTTGAGCCAATATACCTTAGGAGTTGGAAAAGGGCATCTCATCTCATCTCATCTCATCAACAGCATATATAAATTCTCTTAATTATCATGACATGACACAGATCTAGAAAATGAATGAAATAATCAACGGATCATATGTGTTTGTGTTGTATTATGTTTGAAGAGGGTCATTGGAATTAATATGGAAAAAGCCAAAACGAATGAATAGGTGAAGCATTGGAGTTTGATTGATCTGATCAGTGAATAACAAAATGTAAAAAAGCGATAGGATTAAAAACATGACGTTTAACATAAGAAAAACAATAAACAGAAACTCAACCTCGATCAAGCCCTCAAAATTTCTTGAGAGGCAGATATGTAACATCAATTACTCTAGGGCTTGTGGAAGACTCTTCCAGCCAGAAGAGCAGCCTCCATCACAATATTGATGACTTCAATAACATCATCCACGTTACATGTGTTTCCCTTAAATGTAGTAGCCCCTGAGTTCTTAAACTTATTCATACAGTTGATGAATGTTTGGCTGCATTCTTGGCTTAGGTAGTCATCTGCATTACACCATCATTAATTACTAGTTAACTATCTTCATAACCACAGCTATCTTAAAAAATCCGAGAAATATCAGAGCCACAAAGTTTGAATTAGTAGGCGTGATTAAACCATACTTTTTAACTATCTCGGGTAATGATAGTTGCATGTGTGTGATTAACTCACATATTACATGTAAGATTAACTTAGAGAAACCTTATTTGAAATTTCAACTTGCTCACTTCTTATGAAAATAGTTCAATTTACTCAACAGCTCACTCTAATAAAATTTCTTCAAGTGGTACTTATGTGGGACACGTGAGAGTCATATCATTTGCGCACTAACTGTAATAGAACCCATTCAGTGACATAGATGCCTAAGAATCTCTCTATTATCCTATACAGTTCTCACCCTCTCCAACCTAAACGCCACGTGGAAGCAGCAGGACCAGGTGATAAGGCCTCCCTTCCATATATATATATATATATATATGTATATCATTTGGTTCATTTCTGAAACTAAGGCATTGTCTGATTCAGTCTCGTGCTGTATCTAATTACTGGTTATCTTGGGCTTAAAACACACACAAAAGAACCAAATTGAACACCTAGCCTTAAATTAAAGAGCAACTTGACTTGACAATCACAGTTCCATCGTGTCAAATCCAACAGAGATATATATTGGAATTGGAACTATTCAATCAAATCAGGAATCCAAGACATAATATAAAGTGTTTCAAACTTCCAATACATTAATAATTAATATATAGAACTCTCACTGTTTTTGGCTTGGACACATTGATCATGCTTCATGCAACAGGCATCAAGGCCATCACAAGGTCTCTCCCCAGGGCACCCACTGTATAGAAGCCCACAGTACTTTCCATATCTCAGCAATGGAGGCACTGCCATTCCAAAATTAGATATCATCACATTTTTGTTTGCCCCAGAGGCATCATAAACAAATTAGAAAAAGAGCCTCAAGCCAATCAACTAAATTTTCAAAGAGGGAAAAAAATGGAAGCAAGACTAGAACCTGAACAGAAGCTTGACTCACATTTTCTGCTGCACTCTTTGCTCTGCAGATGAAGGGAAAAGAAATTAAAATGAGTTATATATATATTTCTATCTTAAATAATGGTACTCCTCCTGTCATGACTTTTTAATTTACCAGTTTGTTCAAATAGACAGTTAATTGAGAACAAAAAGAATAATATGTTTGGAGTTTGGATAGAGGAAGCAAGAAGCTAACCACAGAGACAGATATTCCGGTGGTTTCAACCCCAATGTTGAGGGCAGAGACGGGAGTGGGTGAGAAGTTGAGGGCAAAGGTGCAAGAAAAGAAGAGGAGAGCGTGCTTGAGTAAGTGGGTTGGAAGCATTTTTTATTCAGTGGAAAGCCAAGTAGAAGGCTGGTTTTGCTTATGGGCTCTGATTTGCAGAAGAAGAGACAATGAGTGAAGGAGAGGTGTTGGAGTTCAGAACAAAGGCTGTAGAGTTGGCAGAACTCAGAAAGAAAGACACATGAGTGTGTGGAGTGGAGTGTGCAGTTTGTTTTGTTTTGTAGCAGCTCGTGACTGTAATATATTAAGGGTTATATTACTTACTCACCATATATGTACCATCTATCACATTGTAGACTCATTCAAGTGCAATTCACATCCAATCCAATGGTAAATAGAATGTAAATAGATCAGATATTATACATGGTAAGGACAAATAATATTTTTCATATATTAGTTATCATTATTTCAAATATTTTTTTGTAACATTTTCCCTCTTGCTATGATTACCGTTTAGCAGCATTAAATTTAATAACAAGAGACGCTCAATTTTCGTCTGGAGGGTTGTGCATGTTCTCTTGCTCAACTCGTAATTAACTGGGAATTGAAACGCTAGAATCGCACCGTACAAGGAATGGCAAGTGATTATGAAATTGTATTAACTGGTAACAGATGTTGAAGCAACTGAAAGGGTGTCAGTAATAAGAAGTTATTTAAAATTAAACTCTTTATTATAACAGTTTAATTTTTATTTCAATTTCCTAATATTTAATTGCATATTAATTAGTTTTTCATCCAAATGAACGAATATGCATTGTACACGAAATGTCATGAGCTGGCCGTAACGTAAGAGTCATTTCCAAGCCTAATTAACTAAGAAACGTAAAACTAATATTTTTATCAATAATGTTGATTAGAAGAGGTTACTAGTTTTTCAAGATTGCTTACCACCGATTGTCCAAGAATATTTTCAGAGAGGCTTGCGAAAATTCATGAACTCAGATGCAGATTCATGCAAGATGTTTGTTGGTGGTTAGCTATAGATAGCTATATTCTGTGCATGTCTTCCACTTGTGAACGGTTGCATTTGCATCGTACTTCACTAGATGTAGAGTCAAAATGGAAGCCCAGCAGATTTCTGCTTCCTCCAGTTCAGAGTTCCAGATGAGAAGAAAAATGAAGAGGTAGAGAGTGATTGGTCATTAATGATGTAAATAAGGAGTCAAGGCCAAAGCCAATTATCTACTATTTGAAGGCAGAGATTAGTACCCGAGGGGTCACGGATTTTGGACAATCTTATGTATGGCTTTTTCCTCGTTGAAATGAAATTGAAAAAGAGAGCATAAGATTTACGTTAAAATTACCGTGGGTTGTTATATCATATTCAAGTTTCACCGAATTATGACATGATCACATGACCATCGCGATAATTGTTTATTGTCTGCATCTACATTTGTTCTATTAATTCCATGTCTATTCGAATGACTCAAAAAAGGGTCAGCTATCCTTTGACATGGCAAGGTTGCTTTTATTTTTTGGAATTTTCTGCTAAAAGAATCAGCTGGAGGTTTACTGCTGCTAATTCGTACCATTGGGTGTTCTCTAACAAAATCTCCATTTTTTTCACAGTATATCCACTCTGGTTCAATTTATACTAGTCGTGCTAATAAGTTTGTGTCTGAATTTCATCCCAAAGTCCTCGTGAATGTGACGAAAACTTTGTTCCAATCTGGAAAGATATACTAAAAAAGTCATATATTTCGAAACGATTCAAGGAAGAAAGAACTGCTCTACATTATCATAGGTAAATTGAAAAAAAAATGAGGATAGAAATCAGGATCGGGATTGGTGGACTTTGAGCAACAAAATTTACAAAAGAAGCTAATATAAAAATTGACAAATATTGTTCAGCTCTTGCAGAAAATTTGACTAAAAAGAACGAGGTTGAACAGCAAAAATGCTGTTCAAATTACTCGCGCACAATCACCAGAATCACATATTAAAACTGCTGTATCTTCATGTATTTGGCTAGCTAATTCAGGCTGGACCTTAATATATTCTGTCCTGACAAATGATGCAGCTTCAGTTGCAAGGTCAGCCTCCACAAATGCAATACAGCATCCTCTAAACCCTGCACCACTGAAGCGTGCTCCCAATACACCAGGAGCCCTCAAAAGGATCTCATATAATTGAATCAGTGGTTCAGAACCTAGGCAGACACATTTCACATGATCATCAATAGTTACTCATACATGCAAGTCTCATATCTGGTAAAGCAAGTAATTTATTCTACACACACTAACACACGTCAACAGCTACGTAAACGGCATCCAATCCCACCTCCATTACACATTTAAAATGATAAGTTATTTAAATCTAAGTTTGTAAAAAATTATTCATAATGTAATAATTATAATGTTCTTAATAATTTATCTATGAAGCAGCGTTTGTTCTTTTGCAACTCAGGATATAATACAACTAATAGCACACAAAAACCCCAATCTGATCTTCATAAAGTGTTTGTATTAGTCCCATATTTGTTTATGGAACAACATGCAACTACGAAATGCAATAGTTGAAAACGTTTTCCCCCCACCCTGGTTTCCAGTGTTGCCAGCCACCTCCATCCTGGAGAGCCAAGAAGATGGGAGTTCAGAATATTCCAACAATAAACTTTGGGTTTAGGTTATACCACATTCATAATTTTGAATGGAACTCCGACCAGAAGCTGAAATGAGATATCCAAAATCTTCTAGTTTGCCATTTGCCCAAGCCTCAATTCCTGGGGTTTACAATTAAATAAATGACAATAAAGCACCAAAGCATAAATGAGCAGGAACAAACATAACCTCTGATGTTGAGACCTATCAAATCAATTCAAGAGATTGTACCCTTTGTAACACGCATATTCTCAGAGAAATAATGCTCTGCTCTTTTGGCTAGATTAGTGTCTAATTTGCACTGCACAAACAAAAAATCAGTACAACTTGATTATATAAAAATCATGATAGGAATTCAAACACATGTAAAGGAAGCATTAAACACTAGTAAATAACCTGGAACAAGCAATATATGACAGATTAACTTATTTAACTAAAATAGAAGGAAACTGCTGCGAAAGATAATATATCATTGTTTGGCAATGTCCAAATCACATGCATAATTTTATCGGAAGTATGAGGATTCAAAGTAATAAGATTTGAAACTGCAGAGTGGCAGTGCCTACATCTTGTAAGCTTTGTCAACGTTTGAAATTAGTACTGTATCTATCATCACTTCCAAGAAAAAGCAAAACAGGGTGGGGGCAGAGGATTTTTTTCCTTCAAAAAAGTACTTTGACATACGGAAAACTCCATTTCTACCTTGATGCAAATTATTCAAATATAAACTATTTCCCTCATAAGTTTGCTATGTTTGTACACCGAAGGAACCACACTATAGTGATTGATGAACGCCGTTAACTAATCATCACTTTTTTATCAGATCAAATGGGAGCTGAGTAGAACAGAAATAAACTCTATTCAGCAAGGTCCTTTTCCTCTTGGACTCTCGGTTTCACGTCAGAAAACCACAGTTGCTCTTTATTAGACCTTAAAATATATGTTTCTCAATCTTACACAACCTCAATTGTGAGAAGCTTCACAACCTATGTAATTAGTCCTTTAAATGGAAGATGGATTACATGTCAAGTGTTCAAAATTCCACAAAGCATCATTTTTTATGAAAGTGACAGTGATATGTGCCAATTGACGTTTATGCATCCCTATTTCCAACACCATCCAAGGTTTTCCATAACTCCAGTATCTTTGCATGATAGTTGCATAACTGATGAATTTTGATATTTTGCTGCATAAAAGAAAACTGTTTGACTCCACTGCTTTCTTTTCTTAGTTATATGTTAGGTTTCGTAATATTTGATGCTAAGGTTATTAGTTTCTACAAGGATACACATGTTACCTAAGTGGGCTGCTGATGTATATGAGCTATGGGTAAAGGCTTTTGTAACTAATTGTGGGCAATGGGTATGAGGTTTTGTAACTAACTCTACCACCTAGGTAGAGAGAGAATATTCTAATTGGTTAGGGGAAAGCCTATATAGGCAAGGGGAGGGATATTGAGAGGGGTATCTGGGAATTAGAATTGGGCTTGAGAGAGTTTCATAGTCTCTCTAATATTTTGAGTTATTTTACATTTTCTGTTTGTTCTCAATACACACATAATACTCATATGGCTTGGTACCTATCATTATACGTTGCTAAAAATTATATTCCAACTAAGTAACCTATTTATTTAGCTATACGTTTCATGTTTATTAAACACATGCCTGCACAAAATTGAATATCAATGAAGACATCAATTGCACATCATATCACATAAATTAACGAAGATGGGGAGAATTCTGTATACTTCTCGTTTTAGAACATTAATGCTTATACCTTGTGAGCCTCATAAACTTCTGGACTAACTGCTTAGTGGAAAAGACAGAGTAACTTAGATCAGTCAAAGATTTGATAAAAGATTTAACTAAGTCAAAACATGAGAAGTCAAGATACTGGCCATCAGATAGGAGGATGGGCTCTGCTGCAGTATCTCCAGATGCTCTGCAGAATGAACACAAAATGACAAAATATTAAAATAACATAAATCTCCAGGGCTATCAATTATCTCGTCAAATTCTCCAGAGCAGAAATTAAAGAGAAACACTAGGGTGTGGTGCGTGTACTTTTGATAATTTTGGGTCTGCTTAAGTCACATATGTAATATACTTGCCCTACTAGTGGTTAGCTGGTCCTTACTTTGCATAGTGAAGTACTGTTGCGAACAAACTTGGAGTTCAATAAGCATGTGCTCAAGTAAATTTAGTTATATAGAAGGTTCAAAGGCTTGTACACTATACTTTGGTCTGCAAATAATGAGTTTATTCCCTCTCTTTTCTTTTCTTCTTTAAGGTATCACTACCCTCAAGCACTATCGTGACTAAGAGGTCTTCTTAACAATTGTCTTCTCCAAGGTTTGAACATCGATCCTTTCCCTAGGTGCAGCTCACAGTTTCATATGAACATTATCTGAGAATTTGTCATTTTGCAATGCAAGTAAACTTAACAAAGTTATTGCTAGAAAATGTGAAACGAAAAAATTAATTGATTCTCAAGAGAAGAGAATTAGAAAAACTTACTCCAGAAGAACCCGTGCAGCCTCTTGACACTCTGCAACTCGCCTGTTATATCCAGGGTTGCTAGTCAAAGCTTGCTTCAACCCTGAAAGTGCCAACAATATTTTGATTCCTTTTGGTTGCTCACTCTCATTGTACTCTTGCACCTCTGGTAGGTGTATAAGCCTATAATCTTTGATCTGCATAAGCCAGCCAAACTAACACATGAACAGAGTAATGATGAAAATAACTGCGTGAAAAGTGTTGTGTAGAGACAAAATTCATTTTTCTTTTACAATGTTTTATGTAGTTTATCAATCAGATATTCGAAATTCAAAGAAAGCAATCTGACCAATGAGGCCACATAAATATAAAGACAAAATGAGAAGAATCATGCCCATACTGCTGGCTTTTCTGCTACGAAATGCTAAGAATAATATAACATAGATTTGAAGAAAGCTGTCAGCTGAACAATACTATGAATATGAAATTAAACAGAAGATTTTTCATCATATATGAATTAAGCATGTATTAGAATGCAATGCAAAAATGAGAACAATATAGCACAAGTTTGTGGAACAATGAATTCTTTATTATCCGTGAGACAGCAACCTATTTCCTGTGCTACAAGTTTGTGGCAGAAACTGAAAGTGTTTTGGTTGATAACTGCAGTGTCCCTGCCATTTGGCAAGTTCTCTGCTCTGTCAGAAAATTAGAAAGCTTCAGCGTTGAGGAACCTAGTGAGAAGAACATATAAACATTGCCACAGAGGAATCAGACAAATTATATCGGCTATGATTTATTTATGGAGGGAAGGGAAGCAACTCTAGTTTCACTTGTATATCTAACAATGACCTTTCCGATTGGAATGTTTTCAAACACCTATTACTCCCTTAGTCAGTGTTCCATATAGGTGAAAAAGACACATAAACATTATCTACATACAGAGTTTGAGTGACAGAAAGGCACAGGATCAACATCCCAGATATTAGATATGCTTCTGCAACTGATGGATATGCTTTAACAAATAATACACATTTAGAACTTGCAACAGCAACACATATATCCAGATATTATTACCTTGCAATTCATGCACATCAAACAACCATGGCTTGAAAGTAATATGGCTGACTGGTCCATTATGCCATTTTTCAGACCCAAGTATTCATTCTCGATCGACCTAAAATGAGAACAGTAGCATTTAATTAATTAGTAGGCATAATCTAATATCACCAGACAATTAAGAAAATAACTCTACAGTATATCATTAATTGCCCCCACCGAGAAGGTTGAGGCTCTAATTCTTTCTAAACTTTGGTGGCAACTTTGATTTCAAACTTCAATGGTAACACTTTAGAAGCATTTGTTATGGTCCAGCCTAGTATAACTTTTTTTTCTTTTCACACGAGCATAGTGTAACTAGGTAGCAAAAAGAGGTAGAAAAATTGAATGGATATTAACATCATTTGATTGAGAATAGTATTGTCCTACAAAGACCCACTCATATCTGTTCCTGTGGTCGAAGAATTAACGCACTGTTGCACTTTGACTGACTCCAAGGATTGGGATAAACTCACCTATCATATTCAATATTCTCTTCCGGAGATATTGGTAAATTATTTGCATGTTCCAAGGCCAAAAGGTAAGCTATTCCAACCTGTTTAAACATTGAGAGTTGAAATCCCATCCCCCCCCCCACAACAAAAAAAGAAAAAGAAAA
The DNA here is from genome assembly GCA_030441495.1 of Dalbergia oliveri. Lineage (NCBI taxonomy): Eukaryota > Viridiplantae > Streptophyta > Magnoliopsida > Fabales > Fabaceae > Dalbergia > Dalbergia oliveri. The sequence goes on along the minus strand of JAMLFY010000002.1, from coordinate 52,950,222 downwards.
AAACACGTCAGCAATGAAGGATCACATAATATTTTTCAAAAGAATACCAAAATTTGCAGCTTATTAACAAAAGTTTGAAAAGAAAAGAGAATAGGATACGACATCGATGATATTAATATACTACCAGGAATTCTAATGCATATGGATACGCAAAGGAAATAAGATAATATGACAGAGCTTGCTCTCTCCCTGTTCACCTTCCATCCCAACATTTCCAACCCACACTTAAAAATGAATCTTGCTCAATAAGCTAAACATGCTTGATCCTCTTCTCATGAACTTAATTTCAATTTTCATTGCAATGCCCTTTGACTCAGACTTTTCATAATTTTAAGGACCAGAGAAAGAGAAATTAAACAGGGGAAATCACCATCTTACCGCAGCAGAAGAGCTTAAGCCTGAACTGTCCAGACCTTCAGAACCACATATGTATCCTATGATACCCTGTAAACATAGGGACAATGATGGATGGTTTACATTTCAAAATAACGGAAACAACTTGCATACAGTGATCTACATAAGAAGAAGACCAGAAATACATTATGTTCTGGCCATAAGGTTAGAGAAAATATATTTTAATATGTTCACTTGCACCCTTCAAACACTTAACGGAGAACCACTGGTAGACAGGACCAAGATGAAAGACAAATTTGATAATTTTTCAGTACTACAGATCAAATGCCATCTTTGAAGAACAAAAAATTAATCTAAACTTTAAACAACTAAAATAACATGAAAAAATTTATGCTTGAAATTAAATCTCAGAACCCAAACATAGGATCTAAGAGCCCAAACTTTGCCGAACATGGTAACCTTGTGCACTGCTTAAAATCTGAAAGCATGTTGAAGAAAGCAGCCCGCTAAAATTCCTTTCAGAAGCTACAACCATGCCTCCTAACTAATTCTCAGGCTTTACTAATTTTCTGTTTTTTGACTTTGTCCTTAAGGAAAACTTATGTTAATGTCTAATTGTTCTTTCTCAATGCTTTTAAAATTATATGCCCACGAAAATTTAATGATCTGGCTTTGTGTTTGATTTGAAAATTGTTTTAATCATTTCACGAATTCACAAATCACTAGTGAAGTTCATTCTACAATCATCATAATATAGAATGGACCGATCCTTTTCCCAAAAATTTACAGGAGATAGACATTAGGCATCATTATTCCTTTTATTAAACAATTTTTAATAACAAGGTAAACTAAATAGTTAATTGAAGAGTATTGTCTTGCTTATTCCATCGTTCTTATAATCAGAGTGAAAACTGAAAGTTAAACTAGAATATGATGGAGAGCTGCTATCCATATGATGGATATCTAACACTAGTTCGGTATAGTCATGAGGTAATTCTTCATAGCATGATCTCTGACCTTAGAAAGCTCGTTTCCTCCTCTCTGTAATGCATATATGGCTCCTCTAGCATAACGCCCCCAGTTACATTGTTCTTGTAGCTCAGAACAATCCTTTGCTGGGTTCTCAGTTTTTGTCTCGGTGATTTGTCTTGACTGCTGAATCTCATCAACTCTATCAAATACGAATCACTTTATAACTCAACATTGGACAAATTATAATGTGGTATTTATGAAGTTCAATATACAAATTATGCAGTGAAAATGAGAATAACCCGAGGTCATAACTACAATTGAAACGCCAAAAGGCTAATATCTCAATTGAACTAGTGGCTAGCCCAAGCCTTAAAAATTTGGATATGATGATTATGTCGGAGCCTGGAGATGAGATCCTCCACCAGTGGTTGCACATCCAATATAACACTCCCCACGCCACCCCCCTCCCCCAAAAAAAGGGCAGCTGAAATCCTACGTCCTGCCATATAAATAACGGAAAATAGCACTTTACCCTTTAAACTACAGTCTACAGGTCATGCACTTTTACCACTAAAATTTTGAAAATGTACAAATTGACCCTCAACATTTACTAATCATGCAAATCGATCATTATATTAACTTTTCCATCTATTATTAACAAAAATAGCACACATTCAAAAGAGATTATGGTATCCAGTTGCATGGGTTGCATATGACCCAAAGTTTAAGGGGTGTAGTGCACTTACATTTCATTAACAATAGATTAAAAACTTAACAAAAGAACTAAATTATGCATTCAGAAAAGTTTAAGGGTCAATTTGCATATTTTAAAAAATTTGTGTGCAAAATGCCCATGACCTAAATTTCAGGCGAGGTAAAGAGCTTTCCCCAATAAACAATGACAGTCAGTGGAACTTACTTTATTTGTTCATTAGTAAGATTTAACAGTCATATTTGATCTTCAGTAATGATTATTCAACATCTCTTGTAATGCCAGTGATTTTCTTGGAGGCATACATCCAAACTAATGCATCTTGCAGACTAATTTTACTAGTGAAGGGTAGAAAACATCAACAACAAATTAGGAAAACAGCAAGGCTTATGATCACTGACCACAGACCTGAACTTAACTTCTCCTTGAAACTGTCCTGAACGAATTACAACCTACAAGAAAAGTCCCAGGGACCATTCATTAAACAAAGAAATGCATCAGGAATAATCAGAGCATATATTTCTGTTGAAAACTAAGCTTAAACAGTTAAACTTCAAATAGCCAAATAATATTCAGACCGTCAATTTAAACAACAGTTAGAAGTTTAATTAAATGCCTAGCTTCTAATTGAACAAAGGAATTTTTCAGATGTTCTCTCATGTTTGTCAAGATTGTAAATTGAACATTGTCAAATGTTACCTGACTACTGTCAGAAGGGGTAAAGCCGAGAAGTATTCCCCTATTGATTGTCATAGCTGAAACAGTCCCACCCTGCAAATACCAAAAGAAGGAGCAAGAGAACTCATTCAAATTTCATGTGAAATATTTGAGAATACTGTCTGATAATTCAGGCATTTGACATTTATCTGCCTGGCCCGCTGCTCTAGCATGTATTGCTTAATCACATATTTCCTGTAAAACTAGCTTAAGATCAATCATTGAGTTTCATGGGCACTAACATAATAGAAAGATATACTAAAGCACCTGATGATCAATGTGTGCTCCCAAAGGACAAATTCGATAGGGAGATATTGCAACTTGAACTTCCTCTTCCGTCACCATTGCCATTTCAGAAACTATCTTTCTTATTTCATTTAGCTGCAGGTTACGTAAGGATTAATCAATGTCTGTCAAAGAGTATTGATTACTGAATGAGGAAAGGTTGCTCAATCAAAAGGCAACTTCCTCCTCCCCAGCTTTCAGTTCACAATCTCATAATTTTTTTTTTTTCAAATTTTCCGCTCCTTTTAATTATTAAAAGTGCTAAAATATCTCAATAATAAATGACATCGATAAAGTCACATTAATACATTGTGTGTTAAAGAAGTTGCTAGCATCCATCATTCTACAAATTCATGCTGAAAGTGAAAATTATACAAAGATTGAGCCACATTAGCATAATTCACCAAATTTTCCTTTCTCATTATCAATCAATCAATCCTGTATTAAAAATTGTTTAATAAAAGGAATAATGATGCCTAATGTCTGTCTCCTGTACATTTTTGGGAAAAGGATCGGTCCATTCTATATTATGATGATTGTAGAATGAACTTCACTAGTGATTTGTGAATTCGTGAAATGATTAAAACAATTTTCAAATCAAACACAAAGCCAGATCATTAAATTTTCGTGGGCATATAATTTTAAAAGCATTGAGAAAGAACAATTAGACATTAACATAAGTTTTCCTTAAGGACAAAGTCAAAAAACAGAAAATTAGTAAAGCCTGAGAGTTAGTTAGGAGGCATGGTTGTAGCTTCTGAAAGGAATTTTAGTGGGCTGCTTTCTTCAACATGCTTTCAGATTTTAAGCAGTGCACAAGGTTACCATGTTCGGCAAAGTTTGGGCTCTTAGATCCTATGTTTGGGTTCTGAGATTTAATTTCAAGCATAAATTTTTTCATTTTATTTCAGTTGTTTAAAGTTTAGATTAATTTTTTGTTCTTCAAAGATGGCATTTGATCTGTAGTACTGAAAAATTATCAAATTTGTCTTTCATCTTGGTCCCGTCTACCAGTGGTTCTCCCTTAAGTGTTTGAAGGGTGCAAGTGAACATATTAAAATATATTTTCTCTAACCATATGGCCAGAACATAATGTATTTCTGGTCTTCTTCTTATGTAGATCACTGTATGCAAGTTATTTCCATTATTTTGAAATGTAAACCATCCATCATTGTCCCTATGTTTACAGGGTATCCAAATCCGTACATATTTAGTTGTCCCGACGTCACAAGCAACGCCAATGCAAATCTTTGCATTAAAGATACAGAGCAAGCAAAATACGGAAATTACAGCGGCAGTTGCTGATCTCTAGCTGTAAGGAAGTAGCGTTAAAAGAAAACCCAAAAAAAAAAAAAAAACAGCATGCAAACATCAGTTTCCAGTTAAACACAGCAATTGCGAACAAACCAACGCGAGATCGAATAAAAGATAGAGAGTCGTGTGAAAGACCAGCTTGAAAAATGCATTAATGCAGCAAAACGGAACAGCAACATCGTCACAATGCAGTGCGCAAAGGATAATTGACGAGTAAAGGGAGAAAGAGGAGTTGGGGGAGTAGATCGGGATAGGTGTACCTCCGCATCGGAAGGCCAGGCCATGTTCGCAGCCGGTGACTGGTTCCGCGACGCCATGCAATTGGAGCGAATCGGAGAACTCAACACAACACAGTGAGGGAGGGACGGAGGGAGAGGGGATGAGGACGATGATGCAGCTAGCCTATGCCTATTGGCTATGCCCAAAATGGACGTAATCTGTCGTTTGGTGAAGCGGCAAAATCGGTTTGACAGCGACTCAGGTAGACCATGTGGTTTTCCACTTTTTTGTTTTTACCATTGCCAATACCCGCCACAGGTACCAACTTTTTTGTCTTTTTCTTTTCGAAAAATATTATAATTAAGATTTTAATTTTCATATATTACTAGCATAAAATAATTTTATATTATTAACCAATACAAAATAAAAAAGTATCAAATCATGCTCATATTTTCTTTAATTTTTATTGGTTGATAGTCTAATTAAAATTATTTCACATTGTTAATAATCAAAATTAAATTCTAAAATCAAATCAATAAAATTAAATATTTTAATAATATGTTATGTTCATTTGGCATTTGAAATTGATCATGGAATGAAAACTCATAATTACAATTGGACACCCCCAAGTTCAATTTTCATGTTTTGAGTAATATATAGAATTAGAATTATAAGTACACAATCCAATTTCATAAAATTAAAAAATAATTAAAAAAAACTTTTCTTAATCTCTAGCGTACCTTTATATTAGTGTAATGTGGTGATACATCGAAATTTATATTGTCCAACCCAAAAAGAATGTTGTGGAAATCTTAAACAAAAAGAAATACAAATAGGGCAAGCCCGCTTTGAGGTTGCTTTTGTTGCGAGATGTTTTTGGTCCTGCGGGGTCTATGTTACCAAAATGCTTCACAAGTGCCGAGCTCTTGGGTTTTTGTCTTTCGCTTTTTGTCAAACAGGTACTGCAATTTGTGGGGGCATAACCCAATCAAGTTGTGTAGTTTTCTGGGCTCGGGCCCCTTTGTTTAAGAAACAAAAAGAAAAAGTTGACATGCTTGTTGATGAAGTTGTGATCTTTACTTATCTCACTCATCTATCTCATCCAATAATAATGAGATGAATGTTTAAATGAGATACTCAAAAATTGGTGTTAATATAACATTATCAAAAGACATGTACTTATATCAAGAAACACTTTGTTTAAACTTGTAAATTGTGATACACCTTATCTTATCAATAAATTTCATTCGAAAACATATCTTCTCAATAAATTAAATAACATTGTATACCACAAATCTTTAATTTCACAAAAAGGAAGGAATTTCAAAAATAATCCAATTAGGGGTGATTATAAACTTGATTTGACCTAATAACTCCCCATTCTGAAGCTTATTAGCTTACCCCTAACTTTTGAAAATTGGACCTAACAGTTTCATAATTTGAGTTGGTCCAACCCTAAATTATATTATATAAATTTCTAAAACCTATATTTGAATAAAATTTTGTGATAAATTTCAATTAATACATTTAATATACGATAAAATTATTTGGAGCAAATTACACTTATATTCCTTAAAGTGAATAAGCGTTCACTTTTTCCTTAAAATTATATGCGTGTTTCAATTTAGTTCTGAAATTATCAAAAATTATTAAAATTAGTCATTTTTGTTATTTATTTAAGTCATTACGAACACTATTGTATAGACTAATTAAAGATATCAATCTCTATGCATTGCGAATGCTAGTCAATAAAATTTGAGAAAAATGACAATTTATAACTGATATTTATTCATTTAAATTCAACATTAAACTTAATAGAATGATTAAAGTGTATATTCATAAGATGTTAAAGGATCGAATTACACTTTTTTAAATTTTGAGGGTAAAATACACGCTAACTATACTTTAAAGGCTTAGGTCAAATTTTCCCTAAATTTTACTAGTTGATAATACAAAATTATATTTGTCAGTTGTAGAAATTAAACTCTTATAAAGATATCTCTTAGATTTTTTATTTTATAATTTAATTACATATAAATGTTCAAATTTGTAATCTAAAAAGGCAAATTATTGAAAGAGTTTTTAATCACAATAATATGAATCCCATAAAATTTGTATATATTTTAATATCTTAGTTTAATATCATGTTAATTCAATCTAATATTACTAAAAAAAAAGTTAATTCAATCTAATAAGACAATTAATTGGGTCTCTATGGAATTATATTTAATTAGATTTAAATTTGGATAAATTATCCGGTTATGAGAAAACAGATTCGGTTCAGTCCAATTTGCTCGGTCCAACTCGTCCTCTCTGCACTTCTAACAATAGTGTAATCGTGGGGTTGGGGAGAGACCAAGGCAGTCTCGTGATTTTAACACACCAAAATAAGAAAGAAGAAAAACACAAAAAAAAAAACAAAAACCACAATCATTCTCCAAACCAATAAAACCGAACCAAATCAAAACCATTGCTACTCTTATATATTGTCCAATACCAACCTTAACCCTGTCAGTTACTTCCATTTAACTCAAAACACCAACACTTCAAACACCACCAAAAACTGAAAGCTCCTCTCTCTCTCTCTCTCTCTCTCTCTACTGCGTTTGAAAGAAAAAACTCAAAAAAAGCTCCAATGGCAGGTACGATGAAGAAGGTCGACAAGATTCGCCAAATCGTGCGTCTGAAACAGCTCGTCATGCGGTGGAAGAACATGAGCCTCCGCCGCCGCACCACCTTCCACCACCACTCTTCCTCTTCGTATTCCGATTCCCTCGAGTCCAAGTCGTGCGCGTCACCGCGACGCGCTCCCTCCGGGTTCGTCTTCGTGTACGTCGGAGCTGAACGCAAGCGTTTCGTGATCCCGGCGCGGTTCCTTAACCTCCCAGTCTTCGCTGGTCTGCTCAAAGAAACCGAAGAAGTGTTCGGTCTTCGATGCACCGGTGGTTTGGCTCTTCCGTGCGAAGTGGCTTTCTTCAGCGACATCGTGAAGCACCTCGAGAAGGACGAGAACAAATACGGGAAGCTCTCTCTGGAGGAGTTCGTGAACATGGTCTCTGAGGTTGGTTCTGATTCTTGCTGCAAGGAAAGCATTGTTGCTTTCACTCCTCTGCTGAAGAAAGCAAGGGTTTGATTTGATTTGAAATGAACACACGTTTTGTTTCATGTGGGGAAAGTTTTTTTCTTTTTTTCCCCTCAAATGGTGGGTTTTTGGTTCGAATCATCCTTGAATCCATATTCCCTGAAAGTTTGAGAGGGTGTTGGGCTTCAATGAGATGGTTTTGAACTTGTCCTTAAGCTTTTTTTTTTTTTTGTAGGTTGGGTCATCTCTCTAATATTTGTTGTATTTGATGCCCAGTCTTAATCTCTCTCAAACAAGATGATCAAATTTTAGTGATCAATCAAAAATTGTATGGTTAATATAATGACAATTCCAGATCTGTGCTTTTCCTTTTGCTTGTGTGTATTTTATATTTCTTTTGTTTTGTTTTTTATCTACATTTTGTTGCATGATGCATCACTATGTTCTTTATGGTAAAGAAAGTACTGAACTTTTTTCAAATAAAATTCCTAGAATTGCTTTTCATGTATCACCTTAGTAGTGACTGAACTTATGGCAAATATGGAATAAACACATATTCTCCCATATCTCACATGCATTTTGAAATTAGAAGAGGAAGAGCCAAATCAGTAGGTATCATCAGGATGAACTGTAGTTGACAGACTTGGTGGTTTGGATGAGTTTTTCTGGACTCAAAATCTTTTTTTTTTTAACCCAAAAAATAATCATTACTAGTAGATTTGGATAACTTTTAGAAAATAATCAAAATCTAAAAAAGAAAAATTCAGTTTTCAATTTTTTTAATAAATTAAAAAAATTAACTTATGGAAAAATTTAGTTTTTGACTTTTTTTAATTATATATAAAATTTAGATTTAGATTTCATGATTTTTTTAAAAAAACTTCGAACAAACGCGCAGTTAATCTATAGGATCTTTTGGCAACTAGAGGCATTTTCTTTTTTAAAATCCAACCCACTCTGACATATTCTATATACAGGTGAAGGAAGATTTTATAAATCTTCTCATGTTGAATTTTAGCATAAGGAATCTCAACTTTCTGTTATGTTTTCTAATTTCAGATTGCATTTTTTCCCCAACATTTCATGCCTATTTATTTAACTTTATCCTCAAACATAAAAGATTCCACAGGTGTTAGCAAAATCACCGTGATTTTTCCTTTTTGTTTGCTATAGCAAAAAATGTTAGGCATCTGTCAATCTCCAGGTAGGGAGATTCCGTTTATCTTTCTAGTTTTCACAAAAGATCTGTGCTTTTACTCCCTAACATGAATTGAGGTGTTGAATTTTGATCAGATTCTCATTCTTTTGTTTGGCTCTTGGAATTTTTTTTGTCTCTTTGCAAAATAGCGGTACATATTGTGACCCAGTTTTCTTTTGATGATTAATTGTTGATCAGTGGGAGCTGTTATTATTGCTTAGACGAGTTCCTCTTTCTCACTATGATTTACAATTTTTATGAACAAGTTGCATCGCATATACAGATATACTATTGGGAGACAGGATTAATACGAGCTAGGCCATGCTATACAATCTGAAATAACGTGGCTTAAAATGATGGAAAGTACGTATCCATACCCATTTATTAAATCTGGTGTCAAGTCTAACTCGTGTTAATAATTAATTAATAACAGCTCTCAACCATAATTTTTGGGGTACAAGAAAAGGAAGCACCTTCTATTTGCAAAAATTTTTTAAAAAAATGCTACGATTCAGATCGGGGGAGGATTTGTCCTCCATCAAAAGGACGCACTGCCCTTAAAATATTCCTTACATCTCGTTATGTACGAATTATGTTTTTACACATACAAAAGAATACACATCTTTATAAAAGCAATAATTTCTCTGACGAAGAATATGTAAGTGCAAATTTTCTTGACCTTTTTGTGGGATGCTTGCTTCTCTCGTAAAGATCATGTATTTACATTAATGTGTTTTTTTTTTTTTTTGGTGCTGCATTAATGTGGTTCTGATGCATTATATTGAGATAAAAAATTGATAAATTATAAATTATTATGTTAAAATAATGAATATATACATAAAAGACTATTTCAAAGTAATTGAGCATCAAGGATTAATATAAAAATAATGGTAAGGGCTAGACTAAATAAAGATATTAATTAAGCGTTTATGCTTGTGAAACGCACCGCGGCACAGGCTCCGCATACGGATCAATCCCCATAAATAAATAAATTTTTGAAAAAGGCTCAAGAGTACACTACATTGAATTTTTCACAAGCAGAGTAGTGTACAATGATGCTGGACGTTTTATAAACGTATGCAGTGCATGCTCAACGCAAAAATGAGCTAGGATGACATTTGATGCCACCCACACATACGTAAGTCGTTGTCATCATGGTGACAATTTAATTATCAGCGGCGCAAGGCCGACCATGAGAAATAAGTATCCTTGTAAAATGTCATACGAAAATCAACAAATAATATACCAACGTTACATATCGGTTAATTGTTTCTCTAATAAATATGTAAAATGAATATAAATTAACAAAACTAGGTTGGTCCTGGTTAAGCTTTACTTATAAAGTTAGGAATTTAAGACTTGAAAAATTCTTTTGGATAGACTGTTTAACGCTATAGGTATTAGAGATTTAGGACTTATTTAATTTGAGTTTTAATTTTCAATTTTTCAGATTTTGTGAAAAAATACTGAAAATTTAAAAAGTATAAATTTTAGTTTTCATTTTAAATTTTTAGTATTTCTTTCATAAAATTTTAAAAATTATAATAAAAATTAAAAAATTGAAAATGAAAACTAGAAACTCAAACCAAATAAGTTTTAGACTTCCTCACTTAATCTATTAAGTTAATAAAAAAGTATAAATTAATTTATTATTATGCGTTTAAAACTTTAAATACAGAAACGATGAATAATTTAAAATTTTGAAAAAAAAATTATTATTATTATTTTGAGATGGAGAGAATACTAATCGTTACATTTATTTATCCTGTTGAGCCGGTTTCAGTATTGGCTGAAAAACTGGACAGAAAAAGGTTGTGCCGTACGAAACGTGTCCGGTGCGCTCAATCAGCACTGTTTTGGAAAGCGTTACACTCCGTAGCACTTTTCCGTATGCATGCGGATTAATGCCGATACTGAAAAAGCGGCAATTCCATCGCCCCTCACATGGATCCATGAATGCGAGCGTTTTCATAACATAATATTTTTTTTAGTAAAAAATACGATGATAAATTGATAATGTAACAAATTTAATATTTTATTCGAACATCTGTCACTGTTATCCTCTTTCTGTGTGAATTTCCTGGTCGTGGTAAAAAGCAATTCAAGTTTTTCTGGCAAAAAAAATAGAATATCGTTTTCCCTGTTTGCTAAAGTCTTCTGATTCAATCCACAGTGCACAATCCACATGGCTTTGATGCAGATAAGTCACTAACCACTCACATGGAGATTGCGACACTAAACCCGTGATTTCTTGTTCCACTCCTCTCAATAAAACGGACTTTTTTCCTTTGCTTAATCGCTACCTTTTTTTCACAAATTACGGAGGTATGGCCGCAAATCACTCTGCCACCACCTTCAAACTCAAAAAAAACTTTTTAGAACAAAATTATAACTAAGTAAATTACATCAGGAAAATTATTAGTAAGATTTAAGAGTGTTGATAACCTTTTAAAAAAAGTATACAAATAAACTCTCAAGCTTATTGTCCATGAGTTTTTATTTTAAAAAAATATGTAAATTTTTTTTGTTCAATCATCTAATTAATCATATAATCTTATATTGATAAACAAAATTAACTTTTCTTTTTACTATTTAAAAAGTTATATAAAATGAGAGATTTGATTAGACAACAATGTAAAATTCTTTTATTAGTGTATTAAAATTAAATCCAAAATAAAATTTAAATGAAGAAAAATATTTTATTCAATACAAAATGAAGATTAGAGCGGGTTTTGGCTTCAGTAAACACTTACATGTTTATTTATATATAATCTATCAACATATAATAATAAGTCAATTAAAATTATAACAAGAAATACATAGTCAATGGATTAAACCAATTCTATCAATTCTTAATAATTAAATCCATAAGGATCCGTTTGAATGTTTGAATTGAAATTATAATGTAGAATTTTGATTTTAATTTCTATATGTTCAGATTTATTAAAGAAATGTAATATGATTGTTGGAAACCAAATGAGAAAGAAAAATAATTATATAAAATTTAATGAGAAGATATATATTTGATAAATTTTGGAATTAACAATTCATATGGTATGTTAGAGATTAAGAAAAGTTTATTTTAGTTATTTTTTAATTTCATAAAATTGGATTGTGTTCTTATAATTCTAATTCTATATGTTACTCAAAACATGAATATTGAAATTGGGGGTGTCCAATTCCAATTTTAAGTTTTCATTCCATGCTCAATTTCAAATGCCAAATGAATGTAACATTTTATTAAAATATGTAATTTTATTGATTTAATTTTAGAATTTAATTTTGATTATCAACAACGTGAAATGATTTTAATTAGACTATCAACCAATAAAAATTAAAGAAAATATGAGTACAATTTGATACTTTTTTTATTTTGTATTGGTTAACAATGTAAAATTATTTTACACTATTAATACATGAAAATTAAATTCTTAATTTGAATATATTAAAAAATAGGAGTGACTATTGTCACTCTCATTTATCTATTGCCACTTTATATTAATTACTGTTATATGTAGTATTTCTAAAATGTCCCTTATAAACATTGTTTTAACAGTTAGCTTTGTTTTAATTTGCACTTTTTGACGGCGTTGGATATAGATCAAGTAGAAGATATATAGCAAAGTGATAGTGCTGGATAATTGGCTACTGCATTGCTCCTTTAATCACTTCCCAATTGCGATAACCGAAGATCAACCTTGACACAATTACAACATTTCCAAAAAAAATAATTTTTTTTGGTGAAATATAAAATTTGAAAGCATATGTATGATATCAAATTCAAGTTAACACAGGTAAAACAAAATCAAGTTGTCATTATTATTATTATTTGCATTAAAAATAAGGGGTCGGTGTTTATGCAACATCTTATTTTTTGACCTGCCATCCATCTTGAATTGTTTATGAAAAAAAGAGGGCAAATGAGGATAGCTATTGTTTATGAACAAAACTGACGTTTTTATTTTCAGCACCCCTAGCCAACACTTAACGGTTATTTCTGTTCAAACACAGCCAAAAAAATATTTTTTAGAATTGTATTAAAAAATACTCTTAATTATAGGCATAAATGAAATTAAGCATTAACGTTGTTATCTATGAAAATTGCTCTTAAAGAGCTTATTATGCATTACCTTTGTGACTTGTGTGTTTTATTTATTTTAGTTGATGTTTTAATTTATTTTGATAGGATTTAATAATTGTCAATATAATTTTCTATTTATGTGCTTGTTACACATCAATGATTGATTAGGAATGATGAACTTATATGCTTTTTCATATCAATGTTTTGAAATTTGGTTTTTTTTTTAGGTTGAAAATTGGATTTATTATAAGATATTGTCTAGTATGTCTTTTAATCAATTTAACAAAATATCTCAATATCTTTTATATATATATTTTTTGGTGTTAATTGAGATTCTAATAAATAATTCTTAATTTAGTTTTCAAAAATAAATAATTTATTTACTATTAAGAAACCTTAAGGGTGTTTAAGGAATAGTATGCATTATAATAATAAATAGGGAATAACAATAGCTAAATAAAAATGATAATAACCACCCCTTAAAAAAAATACTATTATTTAAATACATATTATTACATTATTATTGTAATAACTACATTAAAAATTATACAAATTTCAATATTCTATCCCTTGCATATCAATTGTCCGCATTTTTAGAGCTGCAGAAGGCAGAGTACAGAGATTGGTGTCGGGTAAAATATGGTTCCACGGGTACCAAGTACCGATTCGTTGTGGTCAGTGGATCAACCTTGTCTCTCACTGTCAGTGTCAGAAACCTGCAGCAAAACCGTTGACCCACTCTCTCCTTGGGCACGTGTATTGTACGTGCAAAGGACCAATGGCCTGTTTTAAACAACACGCTTCACCGCGCGTGACCATTGCGATGCATAGCTCCACCAGCATCAGTGGCCTAGATTGTCGAGACGTAACCTTGGCGGTTTTTACCGTTTGGTGTACCAAACGAGGATCGCTCGACCATGATGTGATCCCACGGCAGAGATTGCTGGGGATCCTCTCCCTATATTCCGCTACATCATCTAATTCTAGCTGATTCCTTCGTTTCAATTGGTAATGCTATTTTAATATTTAAATTTTTCAAATATCTAAATATTTATCTCATAAAATATATAAATTTTATTATTTATTTTTTTAACTTATATTACTCTTCTCATGATTGAAATAATATGTGCTGATGGGTTGTTGTTTTTCATTTCGTACTTGAGTTAATGCACGCAAGTGGCGCTAGCTGCTACAACCTACAATATTCCTACATGAATGTTAGATCATCATCTATATTATCTAGCTGATTAAAAATCAATAATGTTTTTAATTTTTCAGTTTCTTATTTTCATTAATTTTAATATTAATATTAATTATTATTTATTAATTCAATATTTTTATAAATAGTGCATTGTATTTTATTTTTTGTGGTAACATTTTTTATTTTAATTATTGTTCGTATTTTTTAACTTTATTTTCGTAGCTTTTAATTATCGTTTTTTTAATTTTTATTTATTTTATAAATATTTATTTCAATTATTATTTTATCATTTTGTGAAACATTTTTATTTTATTTTTTAGTTTCATCAATTACCAAGAATTGGTGTTTTTTTTAATACTAATTTTTTTATTTTAATTATCCTTTGTGAATAATTCAGATTGTATTTCAATATTGTAAACAGTGCTTTTATTTTGTCATTTTCTTGTTTTAATTAATTTTAATATTTATTTCAATTATTATTTACCAAGAATTCACAATTCTGAAGAGTGCCTTTTATTTTATTTTTTATTTTCAAAGTATTTGTATTTTAGTTATCGTTTATCAAGAATGTGGTTTTTTAATTTTTTATTTTCAAACAAGGATTCATTGTTGTGAATAGTGTTTTTTCATTTTAATTTTCTTTTGTATTTTAAAATTTTCAACATTTATTTTAATTATTATTTATTTGGATTTGCATTTGTTCAAACATTTTGTGAATAGTGCCTTTTATTTTATTTTTAATTTTTATATTTTTATTTTAATTATCAAAATTGCTTGTTATTTTAATTTTTCCCTTCATATTTTTTGTTTTAATTTTCTTTTATGAAGAATTTGGGCACGTTTTATCCATTCTATTTAAAATATTGTTGTTATTTATTTTAATTAAATTAATATTTATTAAGAATTTAGTTTATTCAAAATTTTTTGTGCTGCCTTTTGTTTTAATGTTTTATTTTCATATTTTTTTGTTTTAATTATCCTTTAAGAATTTGTGCTTTTATATTTTATCAGATTTTTTTTAATTACCTTTTATGGAGAATTTGAGTATCATGATATGAAGAGTTATTTTTTATTTTCTTTCTTTTATTTATAATATTGTTAATAGTTATTTCAATTGTTTTTAATTATTTATTTGTTAAGTATTCCCTTTTCTTTAGCATTTTGCCAAACATTTCTCTTCTGCATTAATCCACAACACCACATGTTACATTTTTGTTGAATCGTGCATAGCATAGGCATTGACCAACATGCGCCACAATATAAATATATGTCAGAACGTAAATGCATGAATATTATGGTAGCTTCTGCTAACGAATGTCATCAAGCTGATAATTAATTGATGTTATGATGTCATTTAGTAGATGGTGTCCTAGCACCCAAACTTGAAACCTACCACTCATAATATTCTACTATATATAAAATATCATTTTAGATTATTAAAATTTCTAAATATTGCTGCTATAGGTGTATTTCAAAAATTTGTGTACGTATTATTTATTCTTAAGTGTATTTATGTCACATTAGTTGATAATTACTCAGATAATTGAACATTAATACATTTGAATGGCTTTGCGGAAGCAACATATTTTCTATTTATCTTTTATTTGATGAGTGAGTTCTTTTTATCCAATCAAAATACATGGGTTGATGAAAAAATGCTTGCCATAATCTTTAATTTGCTTTCAAATTTCTAGGGATATTGCACGACAAGATATTTTAAGGATAAAAGCTCGTTCAACACTCAATTCAAGGTACGAGTCATGCGTATTTTGTATTTGACCTGTCTTCTTTCAATTATTTTGGGTCATCTGATCACCTGAATAATTTATATCTAGTACTACTATTACTATACTCTTTTCTCGCCTAACTGAGGGCGTCGAATTGACCTTTTTAAAAATCATTTGACAACATGAAAGAGGCCATTTGAGCATACTATCCATCTCATTAAATAATTAATGCATGTTGTCTCGTGTGGTAGTAGATGAGTTTGATTGTCATCTTACCCCCTAGTTTAAATTTGTTGAGAAACTGTAACAAATTAAATAATAACAAAAAAATTGCAGCCACATGGAGGGATTACTACTTTAAGTAAGCTTTTGATAGGTTTTCGTACAAAGAGACGAATATGCATGCTAAACAACGCATAAAAAAGCACTTGTTTAGAAGCCTCTTTTCCTTATCAAGCACATCATATAACCGATCAACATTTATGACACTTTCATTTGATTAGTTACATTATTTTTTTCATAATTAACCGGTAGATTATGTCTCGAAGTGTTAATATATAAATTCAATTAATATGTTAAATTTTATTAAAATATTATAATTTTAGCATTAATAATTATGTATGTATATTATGTTATTTTTTTATCACTTAAATTAATGAATCATTATTTGTAGGCTAGGGAGAGGTTAGTGTAATTTTAATAAATCTTGGAGAGGTCAATAATAATTTTACAAAATAGATGAGTGCTATGTGTAATTATGCTAAATCTCAATAAATGTTATTGCAATCTTCTGTAGTATAGGGAGATGTAAGACAACTTTTGCTTTCAAGACAATTTTAATATCCAAATCCTTAACATTACAAGCAAGCTTGGCATACAAAGTTATAATTCACTTTCACTATAACTAATTAACTAGTGTTGTTGTTGTTATTTGAACACAAAAGATATATATTAAATTAGTTATTTTTTTTAATTAATTTGTATGCTACTAAAAATTTCAAACTGTATCAATTAATTAAAAAGGGTTCTTAATCGGTCCATGTATCCAATTGTCTTATAGTAACGTTAGTCATTCATTCCTTTACCTTTAAGATATTTGTAGTTGAGATTTTGGAGGAGAGGGGAGGAGAAGAGAGAACTATAATGTAAAGTTATACCACAAATCTTTCATTTCCCTCCTCAAAAATACCAACTCACAAACACATCCTTATGTGCTAATCCCTCGTTTGTTTCCGAAATACTTGTTTGCCTTTTTGTAGTTTTGCCTCTACGGGATTCTCATGATTTTGCGAGAGCTAGGTAGCTTATGTAATACGCTTTGCACTTTCTTCCTTCAGTACCTAGCTCGGAAGCCTAACGTATATGGGTGGTCTGGGCATGGAAACTGGGAGGATGAATACTGCTTTGCCAAAGATTTCCCATGTTCAATGACATTTCCGTAGACCAAAAATGAGAATGATATTTCCTCATGCTTTGCTGGGCCTTTTCTTTGTCCCCTCAAGGATCAAAATAGATTGCTACTGCACTATTTCGGCTAAGACAAGGTTCACTACTTAAGGTTGTGTGTTATTGGGAGCAACGCAAAAAAAAATGGGCTTAGGTTGCTTTTGGTGGACTGGACTATGACTATGGGGTCACTTGTCTAGCCCAGAGTTTGCACAACGTAAAACATTAACGGATAAGGACAACCGGACAAATCCAATTGGTAGGTCCAATCCAAGTCCAAACGCATCAGGACAATAGAACAGACCCAAAACAAAATTTCCTATCAACCAAAAAAGAAAAAAGAAAAAGAAAGAAACCAAATGGCCTTATATTCTACTGACACGTTACCTTTTATTTCAAGTGAAAATTTGATTTCAAAATTGAATCTCTTAAAATAATAATCCTCATCATTGAGCGGAAAATAATGGCAATGAACTGCATCGCCCACCAAAATCACCTTGGTTTTAATTAATTAGTTACTTTTCTCTTTTAATTTTCGGCCGTTGTTAGTTGTGAGATCTGCTTGAGTCAATGTATGAATAAAAACTATGTATCCTTTAATCATTTATGATTAAAACAGAATAAATTAATCTCAAATAATTTATCAAAGCATATCAAACTGATTATTAATTAATGCTAAAATTATAAATAGAACAAATAAATTTATTAAAATATTAAAAATAACTAATTTATTTTACATTTTTAATTATGTAAGACCCAAAATTGTAATTTTATAGAGCCTATTTTATTGGGCAATTTTTGTTGTTAATACCTCAATTCCTTATTAATGGTCATAGTTAGAATCATGTGTCATTTTGTTACTCTATTTCATAATAAACATCAATTTTTTAATTTTTATATGTTTCAAAATAACTTTTCATTTATAATATTTAGATAATATTTATTTTTTTCTTCCATTTATTTATCAAGATGAATAATAATAGATTTTTGTTTTGTGTACCCAATACCCTTTTGAATTTAAGGATCATGATTTAATCATTAGCGTTTAAAATATTAATAAATTTTATTAGTAAGATATGTGATAAATTTTAATCATAATTTATCTAAAGGTGTCAATATCTATAAATTTCATAAGGTCCTGAAGAATCCCCATAATAATAACTATAAAAGAATAATTTTATCAACTCATAATTTTTTATATTTACCAATATGTGTATTGTTTGACTTTTTATATTTATTTTGAAAAAGAGGAATAAGAATAAAAGGTTAATAATCTCTTTATTTTGTATCCAAATATATGGAGTTTCTAATATATTAAATTTTTACTAATTTTCTATAAGATAATTAAAAATGGACGCAACCAATTGATTTTACTCTAACGATGATAATGGCAGGGGGGACAAACAAACGAAAGAAAGAGCGGAAGTGGTGGCCCCAAGGAGAAAGCGCGAACAAGGACGTAGTTTGTCTGAGCTGAAAAAGTGGGAAATATATGTATCAATCCCATCTATCCATGTGTCTCGGGAAGGAAAGAATATGCGTGTTGCATTTCATACACATTTCATACATGAAATGATGATATCGCTTACCTTACAAGTATAGTCAGTCACAAGTAAGTGACTAGAGTGAGTCCACAGCGTTTCAATTCATTCATAATCATCTGCACTCCTCCTGTTTGATGAATGATCACCAGTGCCAGTGCCATTGTGCCAATGGAGCGCTTCACACTCACACTCACTCACAATGCTGCTGCCTCGCGCTCCCTCTTCCTCTCTCCTCAAAACTTGCTTCAATATTCTTCTCACTCCCAGTGTGGTGGACGAGGAGGAGTCTCAGTTGTCACTCTCAACAAAAGGGTCTCCTTCTTCAACCACCGCAACAACACCAATCTCAAGACTACTTCCGCAGCACGGAATAAAGCGAATGGGACTGACACTGAAACTGCTGTGCCTGTGATAGTAGAGGAGGAGAGAGAGAAGGAGAAGGCTTCTCAATCAAGGGGTCTCTTCCAAGTTTCCAGCGGCTACCCCGCCCCCTTTGGCGCCACCCCTCGCGACGGCGGCGTCAATTTCGCCATCTACTCTCTCAATGCTCATTCCGCTACTCTCTGCCTCATTTCTCTCTCTGATTTGCAGGACGTGAGCTCTTTCTTCATTTCTCTTTTCCCGTTACTATCATTGCATTGCATTTTTGTTTGTGCACTGGAAAGGAAATTGCAACACACTTACAAATTCTGACACCCTTCTGCTTGATTTCACAGATTTTGCTCTTAGTCTGTTTCTGGTTCTTGATGATTTCGATTCTTATTTGTTGCAGAATCAAGTGACGGAGTATATTCCTCTTGACCCCTTGGTAAATAAGACTGGTGGTGTCTGGCATGTATTCCTAAAAGGAGATTTTAAAGATATGCTGTATGGATACAAATTTGATGGCAAGTTTTCTCCACGAGAGGGACACTACTATGACTCTTCTCGTATATTGCTCGACCCTTATGCAAAAGTTTGTGCCTCTACACCCTTCTTTATTATTATTGTTGTTGTTATTCTAAAAAATTATACAAATACGATATAGATCAGAAGAACACTAGTGAAGAGCGAGTGATGCATGAAAACCAAATATATTGTTAATTTATAATCATAAATTACAAGATGGCAATGGACCCTAATGATATACTACTCATTTGTCTAGGCAGTAATAAGCAGAGGAGAATTTGGTGCTTTAGGACCTGATGGTAACTGTTGGCCCCAGATGGCTGGCATGGTACCTTCTTCTCATGATGAGGAGGTACTTTATTTTGTTATATGGTTGCTTACTCTAACTTCTCGAAAACTATATTTTGCTATTTATTCTTGCTCTGCAACTTGTTTAGTTTGACTGGGAAGGA
Organism: Dalbergia oliveri; assembly: GCA_030441495.1. Lineage (NCBI taxonomy): Eukaryota > Viridiplantae > Streptophyta > Magnoliopsida > Fabales > Fabaceae > Dalbergia > Dalbergia oliveri. The sequence continues at coordinate 52,930,030 of JAMLFY010000002.1, read as the reverse complement.
GATTTACCTCTGAAGTATCCACAAAAGGACCTTATTATGTATGAAATGCATGTGCGAGGGTTCACAAAGCATGAGTCAAGCAAAACTGAGTTCCCCGGAACATATCTTGGTGTAGTGGAGAAGCTTGACTACTTAAAGGTGTAGTTTCTTATCATTTTCTAAAAATAGTTTAAAGTGTTCCTTGGAACATTTTTTTTCCTACCAGTGGATATCATGTGTAAACAGTCCAACATTTTGTTAAAACTCATAAATCATCTCTCCTAAAAGCTCAAGCTGTGGGATAGGAGCACATAAATAATAAACTGTTTTCCTTTGGCATTATTCATTTTGCAGGAACTTGGAGTAAATTGTATAGAATTAATGCCATGTCATGAGTTCAATGAGCTGGAATACTTCAGTTACAATTCTGTGCTAGGGGACTATAAGTAAGAGATCCTTAAGCAAATCACCTAGTCGTACATATTTATACATTTTCTTGACTTGAGTACCTTGCTGTGCTGTGAATTAATAACCAAATTTGTATCTACTGATTAAATCATTATCATTGACTTATGGTTGTTATATTAGAGCCTTCAAGTAAGATGCTAGACATAGTTTGTCATTTAGAATCTTTGAGAAAGACTTTTCACCCTTGATGCACTTGCATCCTGCAAAGTACCGTGTCAGAATTTTCCTTCCAATCATTTAGCATAATCTGACACATTCATGGTCTCATTGGATGGAATTCTACATTTGTGGCTCTGCACAATCCTCATTTTGACCCTCCTGTAAATTTATTTAAAGTGTAAGATAATGTTGTATCTTTTTTTCTTTTAGGGTCAACTTTTGGGGCTATTCAACTGTCAATTACTTTTCACCAATGATCAGATACTCATCTAGTGGGATAAGAAATTGTGGCCGTGATGGGGTCAATGAAATGAAGTTCATGATCAAAGAGGCGCACAAACGAGGAATAGAGGTGACCCGGATAACATGATTTCATTCTGTCAATTCTGCTTAGTTCCTCTATCTTTTTTAGAATTAGATTATCTTGTCATTGCTATATTACTGGAGCAGGTCATCATGGATGTTGTTTTCAATCATACAGCTGAAGGGAATGAGAAGGGTCCCATTATTTCTTTCAGAGGTGTTGACAATAGTATCTATTACATGTTAGCGCCCAAGGTATACCTCAATTTTTTGGCTCAGTTTCAGCTAGTTGGTTGAAAATTTTGAAGCCTTGGAGGAACTCAAATCTTAAAAAGTTTGAGAAAATTATAAGAAATGAATTATTGGTAAAAATGTTTATAGTTTAGGAATAGTTAACCACTGGACTAGTTGAAAGTGATCAAAAAGTGGTTATATGATATGTAACATTTATCCAAAATTATTTATTTTCAACTGGTAAGAAAACATTTGATTCATGGAGTTTTGTATTTCTTCATTCTAGTTTCTTGGATATTATTTTCATTTATTTGAGCAAAAGAAGTTCTTCTTTAAGATTTTGAATCTGTGAAAATTACATTTAATCCAACTGATAATTGATTATTAGTCATGATGCTTCTAGTGATTGGAGTGAGGCTTTGTTGCTAGAATTTTCTTCTGGATCACCAAATATTTGCACCTATAAGTTTTCTTTCTTTTAAATCACATTTAATTTTAACTAGACCTATTCTCACGTTTTTAGGGGGAATTCTATAATTATTCTGGATGTGGAAACACATTCAATTGCAACCATCCAGTTGTACGGCAATTTATTGTGGACTGCTTAAGGTATGCTTACTCTGATTATATGTGGTATGATTTTATAGTTTATTTCTTATGGATTTGTTTAAATTGTTTTGAAATTCCTTTTGGAGTATCTCTCTTGATTTTTAATTGAAAAACCCTACTCGGTTATTAAAAGATTGTCAACTTTTGTGCTTAGAGGCATGTACATGCTAGTGTACGTAGCCCACCAAGAGATGTACCTGCATGTTTATATCAAAATTTAATGTGTAAAAGACTCGTGAAACAATTTCTTAAAGTCATAAGAGAATATATATAAAATCTAGATCTTACATTAATAATTCAGTTCTGGGTCTGCTGTCACACAGTTAACATACCACTTCTCACATAATTTAATCTACAACTCGATACCATTTACTTATACACAACTCCTTTATATTCATGTATGTTCCTTTGTCTTATTGCACTCTGGCCAGATATGTTTTGACTGTTACTATGGGGTTACAAGTCACTACCATATTGGATTGAAGGTCTTACCATTTTTTGTCTTGCAACAGATATTGGGTAACAGAAATGCATGTGGATGGTTTTCGCTTTGATCTTGCTTCTATTATGACGAGGGGTAGCAGGTTATATACTATACAGTGCACTTTTACTCTGATTTTGCTGGAGACATGTGTCATATTGTTCTTATTTTCCTTTCCTTGTTTGTCATCAGTCTCTGGGATGGAGTTAATGTATTTGGTGCTCCAATAGAAGGTGACATGCTGACAACAGGAACCCCTCTAAGCAGCCCACCATTGATTGACATGATCAGTAATGATCCAATACTTCGTGGAGTGAAGGTTTTTCAGCTTACATTATTCTTTTTAAGTTTATTACAAAGCTTGATTTGTTTTCTGTTAGAGGAGATCCAATATAGATATCAGCAAAACAATACTAGAAACTTTACCTTACCCCACCTTTGGAACCTGTATAGTAGCATTTAAAAGGCAGCTTTTTGAGGTAGCCTTTCATTCTAGGTGCTATTTCCTTTCTTGCCTCACCTAGATTGAGTGCCAAATGCAAGTGGTAAGGTTGCCTTGGCCTCCATATTAGGTATTTTGATTGGTTATTGTAATTATTATCTGCCTCATAGATTAGCTTTCACTCATTTGGAAGCAGTTAGCTAATATGAAAGTTTCTTAATTTCCTCTTCATAGCTCATAGCTGAAGCCTGGGATGCTGGAGGCCTCTACCAAGTTGGCACATTCCCTCACGGGGGTATTTGGTCAGAATGGAATGGGAAGGTCAGTGCAGATGTATCACTCATGGATTCATAACGCCATTTATTATGTTGACTGGAATATAAGAGGATGTGATTACACAGCTTCAAATGGAACTCACAAGTATGTTTTACAAAGAGAGATCTTGACAGTACAATACTATGTGAAATATCATAATTTCATTAGTTCTACATCATGTCATATATATCCTGACTAACCCACCTTGTGGCCGGTTTAAGTGAAATTGTAAGAGTAATTGTATCATGTTCCATTTTTATATTTTTTTTGAGTGAACACTCTATTTGGTCTATTAAGAATTTTGTGTCGAACTATTTTGTCCCTCAAGAAAGAAACTAATCTCGTGGTCCCTTAAAATTGAAAATAATATCCACATTAGTCTCTTTGTTAATTATTCATTAGTGGACTTGCACACGTGAAATAGCACACTGATGACGTGCCATTCAAAACGTTAGATACAAGCAAAATGACATTGTTTTGGAACAAATTGCATTCTTTTTGTGAATTTCAACCACCAAAATAAGTTATTTTAAACTCCGTTCTACTTCAGATGACATATGCATCACTTAACGTCATGTTAACAGGATAATGCACAATTTTATTAGTGTTTAAATAATCAAATACACAAAGGGACTAATATATCTTATTATTAAAATTTTGAGGAACCACGGGTTTAGTTTCAATTTTTAGGGACTAAATAGTCTTGCAAAATTTTTTTAAGGATTACATGAGCTATTTACTCTCTTTTTTTTTTTTGAAACCTGGTTTTAAATTAGATAAATCTGTGAACACCAGAGTGCAGTTAAACTATGTGTAATTTATATTTGTCTTCATTACTTCTTCACCATTTCTATCCAGAACTATACTGAATAGTGGGACTGGGATTATTCATTGATGGAATTACTTTAAACTACATATCAATCTTGACTTTTTTTCAAATGTTCAATCTCAAAGAAGGTTGTTGAACTATGAATTTGACCTAAAAGTAGTCAATTAATGTGCAGTTGTTGCATTTTGCAGTATAGAGACATAATACGCCAGTTTATCAAGGGTACAGATGGCTTTGCTGGAGCATTTGCTGAATGCCTATGTGGGAGTCCTAATTTATATCAGGTTTATCTTTCTCTCTTGTGACAATAGTATTTTCTTTTGGGACATAAACTATTCTTATTATTGCTATTATTATCATTTTGTACTCATTATCATTTGAATGGTTCTTGTACTGGACGTGAAAATTACATTTAAACGTCCTATTTGGCTGGCTTGGGACTTGTTTAATATATTTTATTCTCAGGGGATTAGTATCTAGTTCATCTAAGTGTTAATGCTTTGGGTCTTTTGTTGCTGCCTTTTTCTTTTGCTTTGTGCTTTTGTGCGGTGGACATTACTGTATATCTATGGCACAGGGAGGAGGAAGAAAACCATGGAATAGTATCAACTTCGTATGTGCCCATGATGGCTTCACTCTGGCTGACTTGGTGACCTATAACAATAAGCATAACTTGCCAAATGGGGAAGACAATAATGATGGAGAAAATCATAATAATAGCTGGAACTGTGGTCAGGTAGATGTTAAGAGAGTTGCTTCAGAGTTGTATTTAAAGTTTTTCTTTCCTTCCACTTTTCTTTCAAATGTGATACTTCATCCTGAGATTATTTCACCAATATGAATGTTGTTAATATCAACGTCACAATGTTCAGGGCAATATCCAAACCCCAATTTTGCTACTGTTATTAATCAGACGGACTAGATTCATGCAGATGGTAATGTGAGTCTAAATTGTTCATGAGAAATGAATAAAAAAACCTTCATGGTTGCTTAGAGAATTTTTTCATTGTTAGTCACATATATTCATTCTCACTAATACAAACCTGTCTGGAGTGCTCCCTTTATAATAAATTGGTCTTTGTTGGAATCCTTCCCAAATCTTTCCAAGTCTATAATTTTTACTATCTTCCTCAGTTGTATGTATCATCTTAATTCATCCTTGAAACTGCACTAAGACAAAGTTTTCTAACTTCTGATCCATCATAATGTTTTTGTATATTTGGTTTAGGGTGAGTTTTCATATTAACTTCAGTTCCAACAAAACAAAAAAATTAATTATAGATTGTATTGGAGTTTTTTTTTTTTCCTGGATTGAATATTGTACTTGGGGCACTACTCAAACTATGCACATTCAGCTCTTTTCCTGCCTGGTATCTTGTCATATTGCATCATATTCTGCAGAATATGACTATGGTTGTGGGTTTTCTTTCTATATTTTCTCGCTGTGTGTACGTGTGTGCATGTATTATTACTTCTGAGCTTAATTACTATGTATGATGCCACAAGGCACTTTCTGTTTATAGATCTTTAAATAAATTTTAATTACATTTCTCCAACTAATGTAGGAGGGGGAGTTTGCTAGTACCTCAGTGAAGAAATTGAGGAAACGGCAAATGCGAAATTTCTTTCTCTCACTCATGGTTTCCCAAGTAAGGCCCAATTTAACAGCATAGTAGTAGTTCTTTTCCAAATATAGTTGGACTGCAAGGGCTTCTTTATGTCATCTTATTAGCTATTAACAAGTTTTGCAACAAAAACTCTTGTACCCTTCTATTTGGTGTTTCATCTTATGGCAATTACTTTCACGAAAACTCCTGACATACTGTCAGGAACACCCGATGTGATTATAAATAAGACATTCAACAGAAGCTTTTAATTGTTGTTATGATGAGTTATTAAAGTTCCAGATCCACGGCCTGTTGAAAATTTATGAGTTTGTTCATTGACTGCATATGGTATATATAGTTTGTAAAGTATGGCATTACAAAAGTTTTCACCAAATCACATGTTGATACTTGACAGCACAGTTCTGTTTACTGACTTCTAGTTTATCTCATCAGGGAGTTCCGATGATGTATATGGGTGATGAATATGGACACACAAAAGGAGGAAACAACAATACCTATTGTCATGATAACTATGTGACTCTCTTTCTCAATTTACATCCACCACATTGTTAATTCCATTGACTTATCTTCATCTTTTATGCAGCTTAATTACTTCCGATGGGACAAAAGGAAGAATCCTCATCAGACTTCTTCAGATTTTGCCGCCTTATGACTAAGTTCCGCCAGTAAGTACCATTTGCTTTCTCATTGGGGACAGCACACTTGCATCTTTCTCATATTTTAACATTGTAATCCTGCAGGGAATGTGAGTCACTGGGCTTGGATGACTTCCCTACATCAGAGAGGCTGCAGTGGCATGGTCATTTTCCAGGAATGCCAGACTGGTCTGACACTAGTCGTTTCGTGGCTTTTACCATGGTACTACTCTTTTCTTGTCCGCATTCAATGTCACACGTATGCTTATCAAGTCAGTCCTTATGCTGCACCTAAAAGTGCAAGGCTCTGAACATATCAGTCCTCTTACATTCTTTGTTTGGATTCCGCATAATATATCAATACCTATTCTATTTACCCTTAATTGGCATGGACCCAAATCCAGGTAGACTCAGTGAAGGGCGAAATCTACATTGCTTTCAATACTAGTCATTTACCTTTCACTATTACCTTGCCGGAACGCCCCGGATACAGATGGGAATCACTCGTAGACACAAGCAAGGCGGCGCCATATGATTTTCTCAGTCCTGACGTTCCTGGAAGAGATATTGCAGTACAGCAGTATGCTCAGTTTCTTGATGCCAATCTATATCCCATGCTCAGTTACTCTTCCATCATACTCTTGCGTACTCCAGCTGAAAATGTCTAGCTTGGTGAATCCTTCTGGCTTGTAGACACATGGCCCTCTGATTAGCAGCAATATATATATATATAATAATCCTGTTCCTACTTCCCAGTAGGCATCGTTGGATGAGCGAACTGAGCATAATAAATAAAGAACGCAGAATAAGAAATTCCCACTTTCTGGTTACATAGGAAAGGAAGCATTAATGTGGAGAGAAAAGGTGTATTTAGTGATGGAATGATGTGATGATGGAAAAGTGGACTAGTTGTATTTGCATCGATTTAGATATGATTCTGCTTCCCGTTTTGTAATGCCCTTCTTGTGGTCTCTTTCCTTCCTTCTTCTCTTGTTGCTTTGCTTGTTGACACTTGACATACCTATCTCTCGGACAAGTCGCAAGAGGCTGTGAGCTAAATTTATGATAATGGACGGATGGACGATACAAATTTCTTGAGTCAACAGTCAACAGCATAATTTCTATTTAAAAAGAGGAAAAGAAAAAACGAAGAATGATAAAAAAAAAAAGAATAAAAACGAGTTATCATTTATCAAAAGTACTATAAAGTTGCGGAGGATTCTATTCGATAAACTCTTTCAGGAATCTTTCTTGTTTTATATATGGTTTTTTTCGCTGCTGCTCTTGTTTTATATATGATTAAATACCTATCATTCCTGTTAAAATATTTAAAATATATTTAAAGTAAGACATTAATTTATTTATAATATAAAATAATAGAATTTAACAAAAAATAATTAATCATGATGAATAAATGTCATAATGGATACTTAATCACCATGATTCAATATATATCCTTTAAATTATTAATTAATAGTGTAGAATTATTTTCTATTATCAATATACAGAAATTAAGTTCTAATGATAATAAAAAAAAGGGTTTATCTAACAACACTAGTTAAAGAATTAAAAAATAAAATGTTAGCTTTGGAAGATGAAAATTTATATTTTCAAAATAATAGACCCATAATAAAATTTTGAAATTTATCTCTTTTAGTATCTTTAATCAGTAACTTAAAAATATTGGTTAACAAAACCCATAAAAAAAATACTCAAGTATAAAATAAGGAATATTTCACATTTCACAAACACTTAAAAGTATTTAATTCTATCCTTTTGATAATTACAACCATATCTGCTCTGAAGTGATGGTGATATTAAAAATTTTGAGGCTACACATTTATTAACATTGGAACCCATTTATGAACTTTTGGAATATTAAAGTCACATTTATCTATCCTCAAAATTCAGTTAGGGGCAGGGTGGTAGAATCCTGAAGTAATTAAATCATATGTAGTGAATCATTAATCATTAATGAAATTACTTAGGGGAGAATAGAAACGGATGCTAGATATAAAATGTATCCTTTTTCTCTATTTTCAAAATTATCTTATTCAAAAATGATTTTTGTTTTTTTTTTTTTGAAGATGTACTCAAGAAGAATAATAAATACTAGCAATGACAAAAAATAAATCATTTATTAAATTCAATTTGAATTAATTGTCACAGATGCAAGTAGTTAATTCTAAAACATACTAAAATGGAATGGTATTTAAATTTAACAATAGTAATAGTATTAAGATTGGAAATAAATAATAAATAAAGGTAGGAAAGAGGGAGAAAGAAATGACACGTGGGAGAAATGGAGGTTGAGGGAAGTCGAAATGGGAAAGGGAGAAGAAGAATTCGAGAGAAGTCTAGACCACACTCCACACTCCTTTCGTTTCTTCTCTCTTCTTCTTCTGGTTCTTCTATATTAAACTCTTGTTATCGGCAACGCCCTTCTACGCACTCTGCATCATCTCATCCATCGTCTTCTCTATTTTGTCTGTGTTTAATTAATTAATTAATTGGTTGCATCAATCAATTCATCAATCTATCTAGACAGACAGGAATGGCGGGATACAACAAGTTGTTGAAGAGGAAAGGCCTCGAACTCGATCATGTCGGCAACGACCTAGACTTGTCCGATTTCCCTCTCTCCTTTCCTGCTACCAAGATTCGCCGTCTGGTATTCTTTCTTCTACTACATTCCTTCTTCATTCGACTCACTCGACCCTGTTATTTACTTTCTAATCTCTTTCTTATGATCAGGATGCTGCTGAGTTGCCGCCAATTGCGGAAGCGGTGGAACTGGAACATGACGAACCCTTGCCAACAGCACCAACACCAATTGCTGCAACACGAGAATTGGAAGCTGCCCCTGCTCCCGCTCCTAACGAGGAGAGGGCTCTTGTTCTCTTCAAGCCACTCCTTCATTCCTCCTCTTCACCTTTCTCCCTCACCCTCAACCCTGATCTCCTCTCTCAATTTAAGAGTATGTCTCTTCATACTCCTATTTCCGTTCTTAAATTCAGAACCAAAAAAAAAAAGAGGATTCATGTCGACATTTCACTTAATTTGATCTTATTTACCTTGAATTCGTTGCAGAAGATCAAGCCCATTGGTCAAAACATCGCGATTCTGGCTGTGACCGCCTACTAACAACAGCGGCAGAAAGAGAAGAGGAGGAGAAGAAGAATCGTGGTATGGCTCTTGTGCCTTGGGTGCCCTCATCCTCAACCTCAACCCAATTCCCAATTCTTCAAGACTCCAACAATACAGAGTTGATGGAAGCTGATGATGAATCAGAAGGAGCAGCAGAAGGATCCATGATGATGGATGTGGAGCAACAAGATACTACTGTTGACCCCCAAACTTCAACCATCTACCCAACAGCATCAACACTCCAGCTAAGTCATGGTGGAATTGCAGCAGCAGAAACTTCAGCACCAGAGGGGCTCCATCATCAGTGGCACCAGCAAGCAGCAGCAGCAGCACTGCTTGTTGCCTCAGATTCCTCGAAGCACCTCAACCCCCATCACATGGACACGTTGATTCCAATCACGTCACCTGTTAGTTAGTTAGTGCCACACGGTAGCTTTTGTGTTGTTGCGCCAGCTTTTTATGCGGTTAGTTTTGAGGTTTGTGGAGAAGTGGGTTTCTCCAATTGTTGGCTTTTTGCATTACCAACCAAAGTGATGGGATCGGTTGGGAAGTCTAATCGGGTGGGGGAAGTTGGTAATGGCTATATCGGAATGGTAGCATTTGAAGAAGAGGGGATAGGAATACTAGGATGGGATGGTATGGGAATCCTTTTACTTGTAGAAAAGAAGAAAAGACCATCCAAGTGTAACTAAGAAATTCATGTTTTTAATGTTTTTGTTCATCTTCTACTCTCTTCCTGCATCCTCTCTTGTCAGTGCCTAATGCTGAACAATGACAATGTGTATTTGAACTACTTTCAAGTTTTAACCTCGATTCAAAAATAAATATTACATTGGTTCAAATGCATTTGAAAATGAATTGCGGGGAAATTGAGCTCTTTCATTTATGTTACAAGCTGCTTTCTTCATTGAAGAAACCAAGCATCAACTACAAAATATAAACTGCAAATTACATGTGTAGGAAGATTGACCGGTTTTGAAGATTAATCAAAATGAATGAACATACTTGCACGTGTAAGAGAGGTGCAGATTGCGACAAAAAGAAGCTCCTGTCATTTTTATTATTATTTTTTTAATTTATTCTTCTAAGACACAACAATCGAATAAGTTTTACACGTTCTTCAAAATCAATCAATCCAAAGGGGTGGCAGTTTTACATTCAGAATGCTTATATTATGATTCAATTCTACCGAGTACCATTTCTGTTAAAGCAAAATCACAGCAAAATCAAATGCCAAAAAAACGGGCAGGCAAATCATAAGGGAGCCTTTCAGATGACAATTATATAAATCACAGGACATCATGTCATTCCTAAGTTATGGCCACAATACTCTCTCTTCTATGTCATACTCTGTACTCTCTTCGTCCTTCACCAAAGTGTGTATACATATATATATGTTCCCTTCTATATCCGGCACCCCTATGACAGGATTAAGCTCGAAGAGCAGTACCAAACTAAGCTGCGTGATGATTCTATATACGCTAATCTCCAGTGACATAATGTTTCTCTTCATAGTATCTCTTCTCACTCTGAGCTTTCTTCGCATTGCGTTTCTGCATCAGATAAAGAATTGTCTATCAGAAAGCCAAAAGGCAAATGCAAAAACCGGACAAACAGACAAATATGTAACATAGAATCACCTCGTAAGCTTCGTGGTTGGCCATAATCCGCTGGGCTACTGAGGTAGTAGTAATATCCTTTGGGCTTTCAAGCAAGCGGAATATTCCCATGCTCTTTGGGACCTCATATGGATCTGTTTCACTCTGCAGTTGCACCAACACAACTTGTTCACCAATTAATATGCCAAAAAGGGAAATGATAATTGTGTAGCATAGCAGGTGAACTGTAAAACAATGGGCAAACTTACATATAATGAGTTCTCAGCAACAGTCCCGTGCACAACTAGTGAGATATTGAAAGTCGTGATCTGTTTGATTCCAAATAAACAAACCTCATCATCATCATATGCAATCCATGTGAACACTTGATTCAAATTATGCTCAAGAATGGTGTGAGTGACAAATGGAAAAGATAAGCATGTTCAGATGCGCTCCATCGCACTTAAGAATTCAATGCATGTGTACAAGCAGTTATCTTATGAATCACTTAAAGAAGAAAAACAGGAAGAGCTGAATATCATGCAACTAGCATGCATAATAAGAAGTAAATCCGTGACCTGAGTGCATGAGAAAGAAAAACAGTTAATATGAGTCAATAAACCCAGAAAAACTTTAAATAAATAGCTGGCAGCTTCTTAAATGAAATCAGTTATTGGGCACATACCATGTCCTTTGTAATTTCCCAAGGTGCACCAATAATGACTTCATCAACATAACGGCAAGCCAGCACACTAAGGCTACGCTCATGTAGATGCATTATTGGATAGTGATTCCCTCGTTGTTCACTGCAGGAAAGTTTTTAGTTTCTTATCTGTGGCTCACATGAATACCAGAATACTACTACCCCAGGAAGTCAACTTTACACCATAAAAAACCGCATACCTCACTGTATCGTCTGAGTGGATACCGACCAGAAGAAAATCACCAAGCTCTCTAGCCCTCTTAAGTATCTGAAACATGGAATAATGAATAAAACACAACCATATATACCAAAACAATTAGGTCAAATGGTGCCTCTTGACTTAGAGGATAACACCCTACATGAAACTTATGTGTACCTCAACATGACCTGCATGGAAGAGATCAAATGCCCCATCAATGTATACAATACGAGCATTAGGTCCAGGCCCCTAAAATAGGATAAAGTGAGAATGGAGTATCATATGAAAAGTTCCAAAAGCTATAAAAACAAATTTCCTCAAACCATTTTTAACTTGAAACCACTGATTGTGGATTTGTGGTATAAATTTCAAATCTGTTTTTGTTGCATTAACTAATCCATATGTTTATTGAAATGGTTTAGCATAGCTCTTAAAGAAACAGCACGAATATATCAAACTAAAAATTCACCAACAGAAATTCATGAATGGGTTTCTAGAATTCAAAGTCAAATTATACAGCAGTTCTTTGATAGAATAGATCACACAAGAAAACCAAAATACCTTGCCATTTGAAAACTGAACAATACGTCGGGAAGTTGGCAGGAATTGGGATAGGTGGGAAACCTTTGGCTGACTTTCTTGAGATTTTACATCGGTACCATTATGATCATCACCAGTTTTTTGATGTCTCAAAGAAGACATAATTCTTCCTGTATGGAAACGTAGTAAGAATAAGATGATACATATGAATAGCTTTGACAAGCTTTTCCTGCCAGCCATTTTTTTTTATCTCAATAAAACACTGGGAACAAGAAAAATAACTTTTTCCATCAACAGCCTAAAAGAAGTAGTCAATATTCACAGAACTTCTGGGTTTCTTCTGACATAAAGAGTAAAATAGTACCTACGATATCTGTACTGGAAACACCTTCAGTACGTTTAATTTGCTTGTAACGGCCAGCTTTCTTTGCCGCAGCATAAGCATCTGTTCCATCTGGAAGCAGGCAAGGATCATCGCCATGTATGACATAGTCAATTTTGTATTCATGAAAGAGACGATTCAAGAATTGCTCAGTAATAGCATAAGGAGCATCAGTTATGACCTCATCCACCCACTTCAGTCCACTGACAAGAGCCAGCCTGGGAGATAAAATACATTTTCAAATGAGAAGTTCTGTTCAGTTTTTTAAATCAACAGTAGAAGAGAAGAAGCAAGCATGCATCCCTTTATAATTAATGAGGCCACAATAATCAAATTTCTGGAATTGATATTTGATTATATGTTGCTATCAGTTACTACCATATCAATTCTTTTACAAGCTCGGATGACACCTAAGTTACTCAAGCAAAGCCAAGTTTCTTCTATTTTCATGTAATTTTTATTCTCACAGTTGAACCAAATAAGATTGTCCGAGAGAAAATCAATAGGAGGAATGAAGAAAAAGAAGTATATAACAGGGTACAAGATTCTAAAATATGCTGTCCCTATATATTTTCCAAAAAAAAAAAAACAAATATTTATACCTCTCCTCCATGGACAAAACCGGTGGCCCTTTATTGGCCCTGATCTCCTCATCACTCACAAGGCCTACAACCAATTCATCTCCCAGAGCTTTTGCCTGTCTGAGTGCATTGGCATGACCATAATGCATCAGATCAAAACAGCCATCCATGTAAACCCGAATGCGCCTCTTCCCACCGGATTTCTTCTTGTGGAAAATCCCTAAATGAGACCAGGAACTTGGCATCCCCCCAAAGTAGCTAGTTGACAAGCCCAGCAAGGCTGCTGTGACCATTAGACCACCAAACACATGTGGGTGGTTGTATACCCCCTCCCAAATCCAACTGTTACTGTCATAATCCATCTGATCTTTTCCCTTTTTTTATGTTTTCTGTTTTCCTTTTGTTTTTGTCTCAGAAACAAGCTGTTGCTGTCAGATAAGAGGAGGCACAGACCTGCAACCAATCAACCATCATGGCAAAAGGAATCAATCAAATGAATTTGATTCTCTCCAAAAACCAACCATTATTTTCAAGCTCAATTCAAACAAGCACAACTTTATACACACAAGGAAGAAAATAGTGCTTCACACATTGAAGGAAAAAAAAAAGTTGACAAGCCACAAAAATGAAATTAATTGCATGTAAAATCCAGAAATAAAGCATAGAATTAACAATTGGGGCATCCTCATTCTCCTGATCTAACAAAAACAACAAATAAAAAACACAGCTTTATTATCAAATTCATTAGAGCGAACATCTTTTAGATAAATGAAGTATGCAGATTCAAAATGGGAAAAAAAAATCCGTCCAAGGAGAGAGAAAACGAAAACCCACCTGAGATCCCGAAGTAATAAACGAGAATTTCTATTAGTAAGCAATTGCAGAAGCGATGAATGAGGAATGAAATGAGTTTGATGGCATGCAATTGCATAAAGGAAAAAGAAGAAAAAAAAATAAGAGATCGAATCTTAAGCTTTGTTTTTTGATTTGTTCTTCTTTTGCGTTACCTTTGTGTCTGTGTCTCCTCTTTCTCTTCTCTCTCTCTCCCTTTGGATTCGTAGGGAAGAAAGCTCGTCTTCAGTTTTTTTTTGGCAACAACAATGCTTCCTCTTGTCTGCGAATAATATACGTCGCCTTTTTAGAAGCCAAAATGTAATTAACTAAAATAAACAAATGCTAATTGTACTACTAGTCAATTATCAATGCAAAATACGAAATATCTCTTCTTTTACTGCGTAATTATATTATTACAACTAATCTGTATTGCTTTTTCAATAGAACTGAAATCTCAGCAATATTTTTTAATTTGATGCTTTCGTTGAGCCACGCATGGGCATCTTCTGCCTCTACCAGTTGTGTTTCAATGCACTGCTCCCATTGGACGGTTGCCTAGTGGCTCCGATTTTATGATAATTTTTTATTTATTTAATATTTTGCCTTGACCCTTCTTTAAGAATCACGTAGACACCCGTTCGGACATCATGTCTATGTGTCCAACATTTATTCGTACCTGATCTTACATAATATATTAATAATATATATTTATATAATTTATTTTATCTAATCTAACAAATAAAATCACAATATAAATAAAGTTATAACAATGGAATAATAGAAAATTTTTTAATTTATTTTAAACTTTTAATATTAAATAAAAAATAAAATATAAAAATTTATATAAATATTATTATAAATAATATATTATTTATTTAAAATTTTTTATTACATACATATCGTGTTCATATTCTATAACTTTTTTAATTTTAATGCGTTCCCTAATATTTATATTATAATGGTCCCATGCTCATGCTAATGTCGGTATTAGTATTTGTATTTGATAGGTTTCAAGTAATTTGAATGACTGGAAGAAAATTAAAATTAGAACAATTTTATTTTATAGTAGGGTAACTCGGTTTTGGCTAGGTTAATTCAAATCAAATAAAGTTTGAATATCTGAAATCTACATCAAGGAGTTGTCTGATACTTTTGAAAAATTAGATGTGTAAGCGTAACAGGATAAGATTTATATGGATATTATTTGATAGCATTAACTAATAAAACCTTTGAGGATTAATTTTTATTTAAACCAATTTCAGTTTATAAACTAGTTTGTATGATTATTATATTAACATTTAGTTAAAGTGATCTGACACTTACGTTCTTTAAGAAAGGTCTCGAATTTTATTTTTGTAAATAAAAAAATTAGCATGATAGAAAACTTTATTTTCACAGTTGATTGACTCGACTCAAACTAAATTACTTAGAGTTGAGTAAACTTTGAATTTAGCCGATTTAGAAAAAGAAAAAATTACTCTATAACAAATTTAGATAATTAAATGCATTAATTTTAAAGTGTTAAACAAGTAAAGCATTAATATACTTATTAATATAATGTTAATTGAGAGTAATGATTTGATGGATACTTTGTTGAATTAACACACCATCACTTATAATAAGTCTTCTCTTTTTTTTTGGGTAAGAAACCACAGCAATATTCTAGAAGAATACGAATTTGATCAGAAACGAGTTGGTCCTTGACTCCTCGTTTGGCCAAGTATCCTGGGAATGATATCATGGTCAATGGGAACCAACGAACCGTGGTGAAGAAGAAAGCGAATATCCCAAATGACAGTTACATAATGACGACATTTCTTAATTAAAAAATAAATAAAGACGAAATTTCAGATCAACGCCTTTGACAACATTCATCTGATTCACGCATCAATCGATCTCTAGACACCACGATTTGAATTTCCATTCTCCAGTCATATCCAACCAAGTCTCCGATCCCAGCGTCAAGCTATTTTATTGCCAAGTAATTCCCAGAACATCACAAACCGTGTAGCAGCTGGGAATCAATTTCGTGTTTATACGCTTTCTATTTCAACGCCTGCAAAGCAATCTCTTTTTTATTAATTATGTTTTTGTCTCGTCTCATAGTATAAAAAATTTGGTTGCGTTTATAGCGTGCCAAGAGTTGGGTATATGAAATCACGATTCATAGTTTCAATTTCACAATCCATATGAAAATGAAAATTTTATTCTTCGATTGAACTTTTCTCATCTATCCGCTTAAGCAGTTGAACTAACTCGTTAACCCATATAATTTCTTTTAAGCATAAAATATATATAAATTATAACAGTATACCATACTGTCCAAGCATCCATACGCTTAGTGCTTGTGTTGTTGTCTAGACAATCTAGTACTAAGCCAGAGGCCAAGTGAGGGAAGGGTTTAGACATTTAGTGGCCCAGTCTTTTTAATAGACAAAAATTAGGACAAAAAAAAAAGACTAAGTAAATATTAGGGTTTGCTTCTGAAATCTAGTTTTCAAGCCCTCAAATCTCACTCTCTCACTCTCGTCTCTCAACTCATAGTGACAGCCGCCACCACCAAGCTACTTAGCCTACCTCCTCGAGCCTTCCTTTCTTCACAACTTCCATTTAGCCACTCTTTGCTTACTGTGCTATGTTGCTCAAGAGACCTCCGAGACACGTGTGCCGAAGAGACCTCTGAGTTATGCATATATGATTGGAGGAGTTATGCATATATGATTGGTTTGTATACCCAAGTGAAAAAACTAAATCTAAGGGTTGGTATTCATTGTTGATAAAATATGTATTTATAGTTTAGTATTTATAAATATTATAATTGATTGTAGTAACTTTTTTAAATGACAAACAATTGGTTTAGTATTTGGAAAGTGGTTAAGCTAAAATTTGAAAATCAATTTAAGTTGCTTGGTAACAAAACATGTAATAAAATATGCTTTATTTTCATTAGTTGGAAAATGGTGATTTATTTTGTTCTAAAATTTGAAATTTTGGATGTATAAAAAAAAAATAATGATAAAGGTGGTTAGAAAGAGAATGTTGTGTCTCACTTGACTATGCTATGTAATAATTTTAAAAAACTAACATTTGGATTTTAAAATGAATGTCTAATTTTAATATTTGTAGTATTTAGTAATTAGTATTGTTTATTTGTTTAAAATTTAAATTCAAAATTGGATCCAAATGTGTGTGTATATATATATTGCTAGGTAAAATGTAAATAAACGCTTATCCAAAGTGAAGTCCATTTATGAAATAGTGTACCTATTAAAATTGGAACATTGAATGTTCTTGTATATGGAATCCTTCTCTAGCATGTTTCCTCTTTCCTTTTTTTTTTTTTATTTTATAAGTATCAAAATACTATTTTGCCCTTCATTACAAATCAAATTTTCTAGTCATAATATAATATCCTGTACACGTGTTAAGGTAGTTCCGTTTGGTCCTGGACCCACCAAATTTCGCTAAGTTCGTATCCTACGTCTCCTTGGAGGGCTATATGTTAGTCACATTCTTGATCAAAAGTCCCATAATTGTTCCCAAGAGGAAAACAAGTTAAAGAATTATTTTTTATGATTTTTATGAAACCTTTAAATGTTTCGTTTTGGACCACAAGTTTAGAAAACCGTGAATTTTCGATTTTAACTAAAACCCAAAATTTGGATTTTGATTGGTTGAGATTTTGATTTTTATGATATTTTATTTGAATCCAAATGGGGATATTTCCTTATTTACATTTATGTTTTAAAGTTAATGGAAGTAAAATAAATGATTTCGAAATGTAAATAAGTGAGCGTTGAGACAACCCAAATACAATTGGTGCTCGTTGCTGATTCTACAAATAGACTTATAGCGAGTTATGCTCACTATAGCGAGCAGGCAAGGTAGGAGTCTCGCTGGAGCGAGATATATTCACTTGGATGATTGCTTCTCTAAGTTTGCTACTGAACATGTTTAATGTCAGGATGCAAACGACGCAGTTTCCATTAGTGAGCCCTTTAAAAGCCCCAACTCGAGTCTTCTCTCCCAAAACCCGAAGGCCACCCCCAAACCCTCTTTTTCTCTTTTCTCCCATTCCGCTCTAATCAATCATCCCCAAGCTTCAAAGGTATGTGTATATGGTTGATTTATGTCTTATTATTCTCTATTCTTTCGTGGTCAAGAGTTGGGCTTTGTTATTTCTCCCATTGTTGTCAAGTGGGAGTGCTCCCCAATGTTGTTAGAGTTATTTTAGAGATTGTCTAGAGATTAATAGAGTTTGATCATGGGTCAATGTTACTCTATGGTAGTTGTTGGTGTCATTCCAAGCTCCCAAGATCAAGTTGGTGGTGCCCACATATTCCGGCTTCTAATGGTAAATGGGTTCAAACTCATGACCTTATTTTCAGCCATTATAAGTATGTTTTATATATGATGATTGTTAAGTACAAAATTAAAGATGAAGATATGTATGAAGATGAATTTACAAGTAGAGATATGATACAAATGCGATTTTGTAAACATGTCCAGTTTGAAAGAGTTATGAATCTCTTGATTTTGGCATGAAAATGTATTTTAGAAAACCATGGGACCATGATTGATGGATTGCATGTTATGGAAATGTTTTATGTGCACCTCTAAGAGATTTATTGCAAGAATATATGATTCAATAAGTTGTTATTTTGTTAAACATGTTTAAAAGGTTATGATATCTTTATGCTTCAAGACTTAAGATTTCAAATATGATTTAGAGATCAGTTAAGATATTTTGGCAAAAATGTCAAACAGAGTATGACTTAATTTTATGAATAAGATGCTGCTATAATGTCAAGCTTTTATGATTATAAACATTTCCATTTCAAAGTATGATATTAGAGTTATTGAATATGAAAAGATGTTGGCTGAGAAAAGAGATTTTAGAAATTCAATTTTCACCATACTGAGAAGTATGAAATTCAGGATGATTCGTAGCAACTACCAATACATATTATTGGACTTGAAATCAGAATGCCTACAAGCGGGTGATCCCTTGGGCATGATTTCATAGTCACAGTTATACTAGATTGTTAGAGTTATATAAGTCCAGAGCTTTTAGAGTTTCAAAAGTTTCAGATTTAAATGATTTTATGTATATTAGAGATCTTATAATTTCAAGAATATAGTAATTATATAATAGAGTTTTAAATCCAGAAAAAATCCTAGAAAAGAGTTTTGAGAAATGATTAATTTAAAATCTAAAGACTAGATGATAGTTAAAGAGCAACAAACAGTGAGTTAAGCTAAAATGATCATTAACCTTGGTACCAAGTTGTCCTGAGAGGACCATCTCATAGAGTAGAATGGAACCTAGTTAGGTGTCCAATTTGGATCCCAGAGATTAGAGAAATTGTTATGTCATGGTTGACATGCATAAACAGAAAATTTATATTTTGTTATGCAAGGCATAACCATATATCTCTATTTCTCTATTAGAGTACTGTTATTTATGTTTTCAGAGTATTGATGCTTTTAGAGAATAATTGATTTAAGAGCTATGATGTATATGTACAGAAAATGATTTCTCGATAAAATAAGAATTTAGAGATATTTTTCTACAAATTCATAAATATAGAGATATCTTTCTATATAGATATGCACATAAATATCAAATGGTTTATGATCGTTGCATGTATATTGCATTATATATTCTTGGATATCCTATGTAGGTGATGAGTGAGAGCTCACTCACTGAGTCCGTTGACTCACCTCTCTCTACTCTCCTCATAATTGGAGGTACAGATGTTGCTCAGCCTTATGTTTGGTAGGTGAGTTGTTCTCAGTGATGAGTCTTATTTTGGAGTAAGGCTTAGTTTAAAGTCTTGTTAAGTAGAGTGCTCTAGTAGATGTAAGAGGATTCTGAGCCATGCATAGATTTTCAGATTATGTATTTAATTTTAGTATTTGAACAACCATGTATATGTTTTCAGTTAACAAGTATGAATTGAAATTGTAGAGTTTGATTAAAGATACGTGTAAGCTAGAGATGAAATTATGATTCAGTTCATAAGTTAAATTGATTTTCAGAATATGATTAATATGTTTTAGAGCTTCAATATCAAGTTTTAAATAAAGGTTTAGAGAAAGTTATGTTTTTAGAATGCAAAGTATATTATTTTATGTATATAAAGAGATTTAGAGGTCACGAGACTTATGTGGATGAAATTTCTACGTGTCCGTCACGTTTCCTGGTCAGGTTGCGACACACAACCACCGCTACCACCTTCCTTTTCCACCACCACACCAACTCTGCAACTCCATCAGCCATCACTAATGCCATCACCTTCCTCCTCCACCACCACCACACCAACATCCACCTTCACCCTTGCAAGTCCATATGCGGAGCATGGAGCCTTTATGCGATTCGACGGCAAAATCGAAGCTCATTGTCATTGGAAAATGATGTGACCATTTTTTATAGATGCGGTAGCTCATCATTGTATGCTATATGAACTTCAACCTGTCTCAAATTCTTGAATATATGTCTACAATTTCATGATGGCAAGCAAAAGATGAAGGAACAGAACATTGTTCATTAGGTTAGTGTCTTGGTGACAATGCACATGATGATGTTTATGAAGACGACGTGATTCTGTAGGCTCAGTGGATAGGGCGATGGCATATAGGTGATGCTCCACCACTGGCAGTGGTTTGAGAGTGAGGAGAAAAATGGTGATGGCTTAGGCATTTAGGTAATTTTTGCTTCGATATAAATTTTTTATTGTTATCCATTATTCTTGGGTCCTAAACAGTACCCATACTGAGAATATTATGTAGACTACCATAGTAAATTTTTATCAATATCAATCATTGGATCCATTTTTGTGTTAAATCCATGGTAAATAGCATGAACACTTATGTTCCAATTTTAACCCACATTGTAAATGCCACCCAAAATTTATCGTAAAATAGGTCGTTGGATCAGCTAAAATGAGTGATTAGGTTAGTTCAACGAGATATTTAGTAAAAATTGTGACAAGATCATGATATACAATTATTGGTTGTCATATCACATTGGATGATAAGATTTTCTGTTAATTAGGTCAATATTTAACAGAAGTAAATTAATAATAAAGATATTAAAATCAAATAATTTTAGACATGTTTAAATCAAAACTATTTCTTTTCAAGAATAAAATCAAATTTTGTTTATTTTAAGAAAACAAAAACATAATTTATTTTTTTATTTTTAATGTTTATCAAATAGCAAAGTTCATAGAAAAATACTTGTATAGATATAAGTTTAACATTTTATATTTACATACACCTATAAAATAATGGTTTTGCTAACCAATATCTTTAGAACAATGGTTAAAGTTACTAAATAAAGTAAAATTCAAAATTTAAAAGTGGGTTTATATTTTGAAAACACCAAAATTTATCTTTCCAACACCAAAATTTTTACTTTAGTATTTTTAACTAATACCTTTAGGATATTGATTAAATAAATACTATAAATAAAAATAGACTTTACCAACTTTATTTATGATATACTAATTTAATTATGTGATTTATCAACTTTATTTGAATGTATAGAAGAATCAAATATTATTTTTTTCAAGTTCACAAATTATTGTCCTCTTAGAAGTGCTCACTATTGTACTATAGTAAGATAAGATAGAATCAGAATCCAATTACTATTTATCTGTAATTAGAAACTTACAAACACTCGTATCAGCGTAATAATACCCTAGTATACATAGTTGGTGTTTCGCATTTCATGGGACCTCCATTTCTTGTCTGTATAATCTTTCATTCTTTTTTAACCTTTTGTCCCTCTCTCTCAGTCCAAGCTGAGGCCTCAGTGGATCCTCTTTCTGTTTCTAAATTCAATTGATCGGCCCCAGGTGACCATGTAGCCAATTTAGTTTAACGAAAATTATTGTTTTATAAAAAGTACATAGTAAGTGATTCTAATGTTCTTATATATTTCAAAATTGCTATACTACTGTGAATTTATTTAGAATTTTATATTAAAAATGATATAACATAATTATTAATCATTATATAAATTAATGAGTTATAATATTTTATTTTATCTAATAATTATTATAATTTTTATCAAAGATTCTGTAAATATTTTTCTGAATGTGTAACATTACTTATATTTTTTTAAAAAATACTTAGATATTCTAAAATTAAAAAATATATTTATTCTTTTCATTTATTAAATATCACATCAACTTCATAAATCATTAATGTATCTCATTTTTTCTATACATTTAACAGTATAACTAATATGTTATTGATTAAATAAAATATAATAAATACATTTTGTTACTTTCATGGTTCTAAAAAAATTTCTATAATTTTTAGAGATGGCGTGGTTATCCATGACAAGACATCCCTCATCATCGTATAAAATTTTGAATCCCCATCCACTTTATTACCGTCTAAATTTGATCCTGTTATATTATCAAATAATAACTTAGGCATGAAGGCATTTCAATGAGTTCTTACCGCAACATCATCAAAAAGTTACTAGAGGCAACCAGGACTTATATAATGTGATAAAATCAACTCCCTCAAAAATTAAAATTGTTTGGTTAAGCTACAAGAATAATTTTATATCTAATATGTCATCTCATATAAATATCATATTTGGACTTAAAGTGTAAACAATACATATACTCACTTTATTTTGTATTGAGATTTAATTAATTTATTTTGAAAAATGAGAGTAACAGTTATCTAACTTTAAACACATGAAAGATAAAAATAATACCTAAAGTTACTTTGTCAAAAAATAGTTTGTGCTTACAATAAAAATGCTAAAAAAAATTAGACAAGTAAACTTGTTCCACATTTCCATCTATAAGTCCTTTGACATTATTTTTCATTTATTATTGTATTAGCTCCGACCTTCTTGTGTTTACAAAAGTATGACTATCTTTTATAGGGTTTTTTTTTTTTAAGATTTGAAAATACACTATTTTTTTTAGAAGATTTAAATTACTTATCATCTTAACAAAACTTTTTGAGCTTATTTAAGTTGATTATATGTTAACAATTACAGAATTTAGGAATATATAAAATGAGTAATTGTATTAAGTTCTTATAGCTACCTTTCATTTTTCATTTTTAATTGTTTTGCCCAAAATGTAAAACTTATCCCTTATAAAAGAAAGAGTTAAAATACTTGTAAAAATGAGTAACTCCATATATAAAAATATTTTAACCTGAAATTTCTGTCGCTATAAAGAATAATATGCGACAATAAAAATATTAAAGTCATAAACAAGTCGATAATTGTACTTGAATACTTCATAGTTTGTACAGATTTTGAGGTATTTTAAAGACTTTGGTACTAAAAAAATTAGTGAATTTTGATGTTGGCTCCAAAAGAACCAAAAAGTCTTGTTTACTGATATGGGTGGATAGACTTGGATATTTGGCTCATGCTCCACAAGGGCACAAGTTGAAAACCTCTTATTGATATGAGAATTTTATTGGTAGATGATATGTAATTCCTATTGAAAATCCTTGAAAGGTTGGGGATTTTCCTTAACTTTGATGGAATACTGACATTTACCCTATTAAAATTTTTTATTACGAAAAAATATCTTGTTTAATTTTAGTTCAAATATTTTTAAAATTATTTGTTTATAGTTCTCGCTACTTGTGATTGGAGATTATCATGATGAATTAAATGACTTTCTCTCAATTAACCAGTCCAATATTTAACCTATATAGTTTAATGACAATGAATAAAATCATGTGATTTTAGAAATATTTGAATTGAAATTAAATAAAATAATTTTTAGAAATCAAAATCAATTTTTTTCTTTCATGAATAAAAAATATACTCAAACCTATTTTAAATTTATATTATGAAAAAGAAAAAGAAAGTGATGATATTATATTAGGAAGCAAGCAGGAAGGGAAAATGATAAAAAATGCATAAAGTGTCACTTTTATTCATGAAATTTGGATTATTTAAACATCTGTGAAAATAAGAGAGAAATAGTTCTGTAAAAATTATCGAGATTTAGATTTTATAAACCAAAAGAGAAAAAATTTAGGACTTGGGACTTTGTTGACACATTTTAAAAATCTTATAACTATTTGATACATTTAAATTTTTAGGATTAATTCTAACCTATTTTAATCTAATACCACGTGAAGATGTCACTTAACGTGTCATGTTAACAAAATGTAAGGATTAACTGAAGTTATTTGATCACTAATGTGATATATAAAATATAATTTTAGAAATTAAAAAATTAATTTTAAAATTTTAGATATTAAAATAAAATAAGCAGGGCGAAAAGTAACACTTTAATCGATAAAAAACCGCCCTAACAACACGGTGGAGGATTCCCATCTTCTCCCACCGAACAACAAAACAAAACAAGACAACCTCAGTTCTATCATCTGCTTTGCAGTTGCAGTTGAAGTTGAAGGTGAAATGGGTGTATCACTACTTCCACTCCATCATCCTCCCATCACCACTTCCTCCTGTTTTCTCCGAACTCTTTCGCCCCCAAAATTCACTTTATTTACGCTCCCTGCCCTCCGCCGCCCCGCCCTTCCCTCGCCGTCAGAGCCAGCACCAACGGCGGCGGTGACAGTAGCCCTCCTCAGCCTCTGCTTCAAGTGAAGGATCTGAGGGCTAAGATCATCGAATCCGACGTGGAAATCCTTCACGGCGTTAACCTCACCGTCAACCAAGGAGAGGTCCACGCCATCATGGGAAAGAACGGTTCTGGAAAAAGCACCTTTGCCAAGGTTCTATGCTCAATTCTTAATCTTCTATATTCCTGTGCCTCTCTTTCAATTCGGGTTGACCTTGAATTGAATTGTAATGTTCTGCTCAAACTGGTTGATTGATTCTTGTTTACGCTATTTTGTATATCAATGAAGCATTTTGATTCGTGTAAAGCTTAGGACTTGCTAATGCTATGGCATAAATGGAATAAGAATGATGAATAGAAATTAAAAGGGTTGAATTTTATGTATTTTTTCTTTTGCAGGTTCTTGTGGGGCATCCGGATTACGAGGTTACAGGAGGTAGTGTTGTGTTCAAAGGGGAGAATTTGCTTGAAATGGAACCCGAGGAACGGTCCCTTGCTGGTCTTTTCATGAGCTTCCAGTCCCCTGTTGAGATTCCAGGTGTTTCTAATGATGAGTTTTTGGTCATGGCCTACAATGCTCGGAGAAGAAAGCTTGGCCTCCCTGAGCTTGGTCCACTTGAGGTGTGTGTGTCATCTTTTAGCTTATCAGCAGTGCATCGCATTCATTATTTCTGATTTTGTTTGTTGAGCTGAATATGTGGTTCTGTCTTGCAGTGTTTTTCGTACCTGATGGAGAAACTCCAACTTGTTAACATGAAGCCGGACTTTCTCAATAGGAATGTCAATGAAGGATTTAGTGGCGGTGAACGCAAACGCAATGAAATTTTACAGCTTGCGGTATCTTTTAGCTTCTTTATTTCTTTCTTGTTACTGAATCATACATTTTTGTCCCGTGGCTCCTGGCTTAGCTTTTTGACTTTAACCTCCATCCCTGGTGCAGGTCTTGGGGCAGACTTGGCTATTCTGGATGAAATTGATTCTGGATTGGATGTTGATGCACTCAGAGATGTAGCGAATGCTGTCAATAGAATACTGACCCCAAAGAATTCTCTGTTGATGATAACTCATTATCGACGAATTCTCGATCTTTTAAATCCATCACATGTCCATGTTATGGTAAGTTAAAACTGATCTTCAATACTATAGTTAGTTTTGGACTTGGGGAAGATTAGACTCAGTGAATAAAGACAAGAAGTTTACCCCTACCGATTTCCCGTTAAGTTTAAAGGGAAAATGTGTTTTAGTCGTTTAGTTTAGGATTTTTGGTGTTTTTTCTTAGTATGAATGTACTCATTTAATAGCAAAGTTTTTAGCAGATATTCCTGATTAAATTGAAAGTATTTTTCTTAACATAAGCTTCTTTAGTTTGTTGAATAACTTTTAGAGGTATTTACTTGCATTTTATGGGAATTTTCTTATTTTCGTTCCTACTTAGCATACTAATTTTTATATGGAAGAACTAGTCTAAGATTCTATTCATATCATAGATGTAACCAAATTCTAAAAGGAGTTTTGCATATAATAATTGTATGTTATATGGGTTTCCAATTGGTGATATTTTAATGCTAGTCCCATTCCTTGTCTCTCCCCTTTTCCATTCTGTTTTACCTCTTTTATGTTCATTGGGATTCTGTGAAGAAAATCCTTAGTTAAGTGGTTTTGATCTTTCGGGGATTTTGGTAGTTTAGAGTGTGGTGCTAAATATTTAAGTTGTTTGAATTCACAAGTTGGGGAATGAAGGTCCAAAGAACATGTAAACTTGAGTAGATTGAATCTGAAAATTCAAGTAAGGAGGAACTTGATGGAGTAGATTTTCTAAAGAAAGTAGTTGATTTCTCAAATATTTTTGTGCCCGAGTGCCTCAAAGGGATGTGAGATTGTCTCAGAATTTTTTTTCTGTCACATAGTTTTCAGTTTACTTCATCGTCCTTCAATGGTATTGGCTGTTGCTGGTCACTTTATCTTTTGATACTAATTTATTCCCCCTCATTTACTAATTTCTTTTTTCTTAATTATTAGTAACTTGTATTTATCCTTTAAATTTTACTGATTTATTTTAACCTCTATTTTTTATTTGAAAGTTATTATTATTATTTTTATTTATTTATTTTTTAAAATAAAACATATGTTAGAATTTTGTAGCCATCACTACAACATTTTTTGAGATAACTTTAGAATCTCAAAGTGAGAGAGAGAGAGAGTATATGGTGAATATTAGCCTTCTGAAAGATATTTGTTTATCTTCCTTGGAATAGACAATGTATGAGAAATTTTATGCTACAGCTATGCTGCAAAATAACGTAAATGAACCTTTCTTCTTAAAAAAATTCAGGACAAGGGGAAGATTGCAAGGACAGGCGACATATCTATGGTTGAAGTTATTGAGGCTGACGGATATGAAAGAGTCTCTGCCTTGCCTTAATAAAACTTGTACCGGTATCGTCTCTGACTTACGTTCGAAAGTTCCTTTGCTTGTTTCAGTTTACATTTACTTGTTATTTGCCTCATGTTGCATATATTTGCAGGAGTTTCCCTTCTAAGATTATAATTGGGACTAGACAATATGTAATTTGGTGGAATGATTAGCAATACTTTCTTGAAGTACTAATGTATGAGAAAGTGTTAGTCTTCTGAGGTCAACTATATTTTTTAGTCTTCTGGGGCCAGAACTATATATATATATATATAATTCTGATTTGATATTTTTTGTTTGCTCCAAACCCGGATGAGATGACTGAGTAGTTGCATGTTATGGAACTTTCTTCCAGAACATTGAGGTTGGAAAATTAATTATTACACTGCTGGAAGATGTTGAATATCTTTGAGGAAACTGGGTACAAATCTTAACAACGTTAATGCTAACAACGTTAATGCAACGTATGTTTCTGTGCACACAAGATTTTTTCCTTTTCTATGCCAGGAATAGCAGTTAATGACGCTAGGCACATAAAGCAGGTGTTATTTACTACTAGTGAAGTGATGCTTGCTGCCCGTCTTTTAGCATAAGGCTTGCAATTTTTAGGGTCCAGAGGCATTCAGTAAACATCTTTTTGTACCCGCCAATAATCTTATAGATTCAAATTGGAGTTGCTTACTGATGCCTTTTTCTGTAGTAATATGCTGGAAGATGAGAAAATCTTTGAAGGTTGAATCTCATTGCATCAACATTAGTCTCAATACCATCACTGCAGATAATGAGCAGAAATGTATTTTCAATGTAATGTTTTGAGTTCAGGTGCACTACCAGGTAAATTCGTTCATGTTCTATTTTGAAAGATCTGTTCCAAATTCGTAGCACTGCATTTATTTAATTGATCATAAAAGTTTCCAAAGCATTTAAGATAAGAGCTATACAATAATAGCCTTTTCTGATTATCTTTTTCTAAGAATGAGGAGGGAAAGTACCTATGTGTAATATACTTGGAATAATTTTGCATACTTGATAAAATTTTCTTAAGGTGCCAGTCTGTTTATGTTGCAGGTATGTAAGCACTGATACAGTGAAGCAGTTGCACTAATACGCTGTTGTCTCCTTGTTTCCTCTCATTCTGTCTAAAGCTTATCGGCAGATGTTGCATCACCATTTAGGACAAATATTCTTCTGGGTATTATTACCATAGGCTTCGATAGAGAAATACAAAACTATTTATTTATGCATTTACTAACTTCTCGACAGAGGTTTGTAGCATGCAAATTTTCAAGTTTTGCTTCTCTTTCCTTTTTAATTGGAGGTGCTTTTTCATGTTAACCACTAACTCTTGGGCCGTGCTACATTTGCTGCTAGTGCAGTGAAATTTGTAACATCAGTCTGCATTGACCACGAAATCTTAGCTTGCTATTTGCAGTTGCTGTTGACTTTATATTATTATTGTGGATGTTAAATTGTAGATGTTAAATACTTAAAATTTGCATTGGAGGTACCTCATCTACCTGCGTAGTTTGAGAGCGGCTAACGATAACTTTAACTAGTGTCACCAATACGTAGTTGTAAATGGTGGAAGGCGACGAGATAGGTAAGATTGATTGCTGCAGGGTCTAGAAGCATTATAAGTGCTATTTATCGCTGTGTGATGCCTTCACATAAAGGGTCAAAAATATAATCCCATCCCAATTCATTCCAAAGATGAATAATTTACTTGCTCGGTCCACATGGGACTCGAGTGGCGCAAGAGTGAGGACACGCTAGAATATTTGTTCTGGATTCAATTCCGATACCTGAAAGTTAAACATTTATGATTAAGGTCGGTTTAATTTCAATGAAAGAGCCTTTCTCCAAAGTAATACCGATTACACTTGCACTCTATAAGCTTCTTTGGATATTAAGTTGATCACTACCTCGAGATTTTTTTTTTTAAAAAAGGGTGATCCGTACCCAATTTTTGGGTCCTTACTTTTGTCAACATTTTTGGATCTGTTGTATAATTGGTGTGTAAGTTTCTATAATTTCATTTAATTTTTAATTAAATTCTTATAGTTTAAAAATTTTTAATTAAATCTCTATAAGTAATAACTGTTATAAAAAAATAAAATATTCTTACTATATATCTAAAAATATTCTAGAAATATTCCTTTTTATACTAGATAAAAATAAAATATATTAAAAATATTTTATTTTTTATAATGATTATTACTTACAAAGACTCAATTAAAAAATTTATATAATATAAGAATATAATTAAAAAATTTTAAACTATAAAGACCTCCTTGAAAATTAAATGAAATTATAGGGAGAGTAATTAAACCTTTTTTCTTTTTGGGTCTCATTTTGATAATTTTTAAACCACTGCAAATTATACACACCACTATTATTTTTCTTCTATAAAGGGGCTGAAGCTCTATAATTCTCATCACACAATTTTATTTTCGTTGATCATCAACATTATTCTGCAAGATACGATACATGGACAAAATTGATTTCTCGAATGAGAAGACCACAAACATTGTGAAGCAAGAGACACGGGTGACATTGTAAATTGCAATAACAGAATGGGGTTAAACAAAAACCGCTAGTTACCCATAATTTATCTAAGCTAAATCTGTACATCCGATCAACAGGATTGCCTGTATATATAAGCAAGAAGAAAATAGGTGAAAGGAGGACTATGATCTGGACATACAGAGTATTGTCTTTGCCCAATGATAGTAGACTGAAAATGTGGAACCAAGCAAAGCCAGCAATGTATCTCTCATCAAGTAAAATGAAGCCATCGGCGCATCCAGGAGCAGAATAAGTAGTTCCAGCCTTTCATTTCAATTGCAACAATATGCATTGTTTAACTTATCTAGACGTAAGTAGGCGCGTCAGCAATGACCATGCTTACCTGAAAATCTCAGAGACAAGGGGGTTAATGAAAATCTCAGCACCATGGGAGAAAAAGCCTCTCTAAACTATAACTCTTCATACCAATCCTCACATAATTTTGGAAATGAAAGCACACTGTAATCACACAGGTTCCCCCTATTTTGAGGTCCAAACAAAACCAATAACTATTTTAGCAACTCAACTACAATTTTTGTCCCTATAATTTTTCCAGCCAATATCAATACTCAGATTTGTCCAGCCATTCCACTTCACGACAAGGTCTTCAGACCTATTTTGAGCTAAAATAATCACTCAAAAAGAATTAAACTTTGACCTCAGTGGAGCAAGTTTCATCCTTCCATAGTTTGACTTGTGTTCACCAGCCCAGATAGCAGTTGTTATGGTTATGGAAGTGAAAAGGCATCCACGGAATGGTGGACAGAGAACCAGAATAAACAATCAAAAGATATTGGGCATGTAATGTTATTATTCAAGCAGATGATAAAAAAAAATCTAAGAATGAAAAATGCAACCAAAACCCAATTAAAACAACTTGAACAAGTTTATCATGCCATGTGATTCATTATTTCTGACAACAATGGAAATGGAAGTCTCTAACACTTACTGTTTCCTTGCTTCTTCTGAGGATGGCCTCTGTCCAGGAAGGGAGCAATTACGCCATCTAACTTTACTAACCAGAGAGCAACGGCAGATGATGTATGGGGCATAGATGCAAAAGATGCAATGATTTCTTCAACCACACCGCCCGGAAAGTTGCATTGAAACAGCCAGTCCTCATTTATCGCACCAACAAAATCAGATAGAACCTATAAAAATAGAAATTGAAAAGAAAATTATTTGAATTTGTCAGGAATAGAAGGAGCTCCGGCAAATTCTATGAAGCAGAAAGCTAAAACAAAAAACCTGCAAAAGCTCCACTAAAGATGACGTGCGTCTGAGCGTTTGACCCATAGCTTATGAGCGGACTTCCTCCAAGCACCAAACAGGGCATCTTCAGGCATAACAGACTGAAAAAAAAGCAATGGGAGTAGAGGAAAAAGAAAAGCAAGTTTGAAAATATCCATATGCATAACATGTATGCAAGACCATTATGAGTAGTCAATAAAATATCAGGAAGTTGGAAAAGCAGAGAAAAAGATAGCGCGACACATGTATCAATGAAGCATCAATGCATATCTTGGATCAAAGTAACAAACTATCTGATGCACTTTCCAGAACAGAGCTACACTTTCATAACAATACCAAGTGGCATAAAGTATTAATATTCCCACACAAAAGCACACTGCTTTCTAACTTTGAAACATCTTGTTCCTTCTTTCTGGAGAAGACACATGAAAACCTACATTTGTGCCCTAAAGTAATCTAATACAATATTACAAAACAATAAATCCATGCCAGCATGCAATGTCGGATGAGAACATGAAAATCAAAGCAGATGAATGACAACTCACCTCAATAGCATGAATTGCAGCTTTCAATGATTGAATCTGTGATGATAAGACTTTATGATTTGGAAATGTATTGCTGTCCTCTTTCTCCTGCATGTGGCTTTGTGAATTGCATATCTCTCTTCTAGATCAAAATCAAGCTCAAATGTTACATGGCAAATTTTGCAGTGTCTCTCATCTCTCCAGTATAGATCATGACAACTCAGACATCTGGCTAGAGAGTCAAGATAAGACCTTCTACCATATTTTACAACATTGAGATCTAAATAAAAGGATCCCCAAATCCAAGAATCATATCCTTGAGCACGGATCCATTTTTGCACTTGTTCCTCACCCTTCTTTCCAGCTTCAATTACCACAGCCCCAGCTGAAGGTAGAGTCTCTTTTGTGGGCCCAATCAGATTCAGATTGTCTACATCAGATACTGGAGAATAACTGTCTTCTGTAACCAGATCCAGCTCAGACTGATCAGAATGTGAAATACACCCCATTCCAGTACTGTTAATCTTAATCCTGGACATAGATCTGCATAGAGATGCTTGCCGCCTCTCCAGAGATTCAATGAGAAGAGCCTCCCGTTTCCCTCTATCATCCAGTACTGACAGCAAGGCACATAAGGCCTGTAAACAGGTTAAATACATACAATCATCAGCACCTAAATGGTAATGCATACAATAGACACACTAAACTAATAAATATATGTTTAATTGTTTCACCTAAAATATCTAATTAACTAGAAAATAAATTTCACTATTCAAACAGAGCTTTGCATAATAAGAAAATCTAAGAAATTCACCTCTTCAGTATCAATCACCTCCCAGTGACCATCTTCGGAAGATTCAAAATAAACCCTCCTATGGCCAGGATCGTCTGCATTACAAGGGCCCAAGAAAAGCCAGTAACTATTGTACTGACGATCAGATCCCAAAAACACTGATTGAATGGGATGTGAATCATTTGAACCCTTTCCCTTCTTCCCATGATTATGGAAATCTGAGAGTAATGATGAGGAATCCATTGGACTGGGATGAGAACTTGAGTACACTTCTTTAACACACTGCATGTGTCCAAGGTTCCAAAATGACCCAGGATTCCTTACTAGTGATCTTTTTATTTTTGCTCCAGAACCACGTTGGATGCTGGAATTGCAATCAGCTGCAGCTCTCGTTGGATCCTGTTGAAAAAAAATTCATAACTTTAAGGGATAAGATGAGTTTACTTAAATTTGAGAGACGGGGTTACAATCCAAGGCCAAAATATACACTTCCCTAAAATGTTCAGTATTTTACCTTCATCCTCATGCTGGATCCAGAGGAAAGAAGATCAGTTAGAGCTGCCAAAGCATTCAACTTTTCTTCAATTTTCAAATAAGAATATTCACTCTCCATCAGTCCTAACAACCATACTTCTCCTGGATGGCTCTCATCAATTTCAGTATATACTTTCAGCATATTATTTTTATTCTTATGACTGTTTGCATGCTTCAGCTTTCTTATATTGGAGTTTCTTGAATCTTTTTCAAAATCGCCATCACTGCTACATGTATCACAGTCACTCAGTTCATCATCAACACTTCCAGCATCCTCCATATCTGACTGAAAATCGTCTATGTCCTTTGTAACAGTGCTCATACGCAGACGATATGCAGATGGTGAAATCTTTTCAAATAAAGTAATGTCACTTGAAAGTGTGGAACATATTAAAGACTCCAGTTCCTCTGTTGTACCACCAAGGTTCAATTCAACAATCTTCATAACATCAAAATACAGTTGAAATCCATCAGTAATATAGTACAAAACTCCGACAAACAAAATCAAATAACAACACTCATGAAGCTAATTTTGAAATAGGCATTAGTTAATTCCCACCTAACTTATATTTTTCTATATCACTCTCTTTACACTGGTCAAGTCCAATTAAAATAGGACAAACATCCTACAACACATAGTTACCTGCATTGACTTTGCTAGCTCAAATACTTTGCATCCATTGTTTCCTCGCTCTGACAAGATTTTAAACAACTCTCCCTTCAAGGTGCCAGGTTGTACGCCATAGTTTACAAAAAGATTCAGTTCCTATGAAACAAAGCATAAATGTGTGTTAGCATTAGCTATGAAAAAGGATTATTCAACAATTGATTATATGTATAATAAATTTGTAAGATATGTATAATTGATTATATGTATACCTTGCAGTTGCATGGAATAAAATATTCAAATATTATTTTAGCTTAATATATGGTGAAGTAGGTGACAGATAAGTAAACATATGCTTTCCAATTCGATGCGGAATTTAGGCAACTTTTACAAAGATATACACATTACACACTAATAATCGAAAGCTCCTATACTGTTTAACCTAAAAAGTTATGAAGATATTTGTAAAGTGTCATGTTTGTATAGACATGGGTTTACAGTAAAGCTTACACATGACAACATATCAACCGTTCAAAATATAATTTAACATTATAATACATAGATACCATAAAATTCAATAGTTAATATGCTGTCACGTGTTAGAGCACACATAGACCAAACTCTATTATAACCATTCTTTGTAAAATGATGTTTAGATCAGGTCTCTGGAATACCTTGCTAAGGGCCTCTCTTCGTAAGGCACCTTGCTTTGAACCAAATCCAGAAGCAACCAGCACTTGACGAAGTATTTCAACCCAAGTAAGAGCATTTAGAGATCTTCTCCAGAAGTCCAGCAAATATTCCTGACTTTCAACCTGCCAAATCATTAGTGAAACCAACATGAAAAGAATTCATACTTATCTTCAGCAAAAATTGACAAATGTGAGTTATTCTGCATAACAGACAACAAGCATATGATATCATGACCACCAAAAAATGAGGTAAGGATACTCACTGAGTGAATCAATGCAAGAAAGTTGCATGACTTATTTAAATGAGGTGAAAACCCATTGGTAAGCTCCACTTCAATATTGGATAGAAGAAGTGAGAGAAGGGCCATGTGAATCTTTCCAAGTAACATTGAGTCCTGGTAGGCACATGCAGTAACGTGAGAAGCATTTCGCATGTTACTAAAAATTTTTAAACTGAAAATTTGAACGAGAAACTGGAAATAGTTCCAAATGATGAATCTGGGTCAAAAATGACAAATTACCTTATCATGAAATGCTTGAACAAACTCATCAAGAGTGAAGGGGCATATATCAACAACTATAGCATATGTATAAAGGAAATGAAAAACCTGCCCAAGAAAAAAATGTTAGTCCTATGACAATTTAAGATCAATTGCCACTAAAAAGGTTTCAAAATAATAAGAAATAAAGCAAGAAAATAGAGCTTAACAGTGATAATGCACAGTAATCTATGAAAGAACTTAGTTCAGTCTTATAGCAAACAAATACTGCAGGGTTAGCAAGCAAAATTTTTGTGTCTTTTGACTTTCAACGATGTCAACAGCTGAAAAGCAGTTTATTCCATGGAAAGCATGTCTCACATCTTTTACAGACAGGCTTGCCACACCAGTGTAACATTAGCTATTAGCCCTGAAGCATGGGTACTCCAAAATGACTGCCGTACCTACCCTAGTACGGATACTTGTTGGGTACTTTGAGTACTTGTTAATCAACAATTACAATAAGTAAATGCTACTTAAATACAAATTAATCCTTATAAAACATTAAATTTGGCAATTAAATGAATTAAAGTATTATCTTATCCTTTCAAATCCTATGTTTCTTTAGATATTTTTGTTTGAACATCATAAAAAATATTTATTTTATGATATAATTATTTTATTGGTTATAATTTTATATTTTTATATAATATATATTCTCGTACCTATACCCTAGTTTTTAGAAAATTTTTGTACCCAGTACCCGTATTTGTACCTGGTACGGGTTTGGTACCGTACCTATGCAACATAGGCTGTTAGCAGTTAGAGATTGCCAATGCAGTGTTCTTTACTCAGCTGCCACAGACCTCTCAAAAATTCCTTTCCCTCTGTGCCATCCAAATTATTAAAACTTAAAAGGGTCGGACTAATTGGTTTATTTTGATTAGTTATTTTGTTTTCACTTGTTTACTCATGACTGCACTGAACTTTCAAAAGGAGGCAAATAATGAGAATATGAGATAGTAACGGGATGGAAGCATGACCAGAGAAACCCTCTCTTAGTAAAACAGGAAGTTCTAAGATGTCAACTTTTTAAAAAACTTTTCTGGGATAATATGAGATAATGGGCCGTACAACAATGGAATCAGACCTTAGCTAGCCCCGGATCACTGACTATACTAAATATACAATTATACAAACAGAAAAAAAAAATACAAAGATGAAGATTTAACAAGAAAAATAAGAAATAAAGTAACACATATGATGAGTGAATTAGCTTGAACAACATATTATTATGCTAACATTCTTAATATAACCTATTAGATCATTCATTTACTTCTGTAAGTATGATGATTAAATTTTACATTTTTCTCTAACATGGAAGCCTTTCTTCTGCCATAGACTGTCAAGCCATCTGCCAAAGTAAAAACATATACTATTGAAGAGAAACTCAAATAAATGAATATAGAAGCACATCTGCACGTAAGAGGTGCAAAAGTACAACAAACATATATCTATTCACAAAATCAGATCTTTCAAGACTCAAGTCATAGACTCATAATGATTGATTGCATATATGCACCTTAAATAATTTCTTCACAATTTCTGGAGAGGAGTCCCAAGGTTGCAAACAGATAGGTTTCTTCATTTTGACAGTATCTGGGGGAAACTTAGCTAGCGCATCTGTAAAATCCAGAGACAATTAGGGACTGGTAATAATCAGAACATTCCAGCTTCATGCAATCGCTAGAGGATAACACATACAATTAGGTAAAACTTGTTTATCCCAAAATTACCTTTACAGAGAGAGCAGCCAAGCACTCCACTGCCAGTAAGATGATCAGAACACATCAGCAGATTGGTTCCTTCTAATTCTCTCAGCTCTAGCTCTTCATCATCGATTAACATTGAAATTCGATCAACGCCCTCCTCAGATATTGCACTATCCAATGCAAGTTCACATTTTTCCTTCAATGGCTGGTTCCGGATCACATATTGATTAGATTCCCCCTGCCAGGTAAGAGCAAGTCGTAAATTTGTCAAACTCAAACCCTCCAACACTAACCACAAAACTACAAATTAAAATTTTGATTTACCACTCTTCTTTGCATGGAAAGTTTCCTCTTATCCTGTAGTTTATTTCGCTTGTTCTGCATTTTATTTTTTGGAATTCTCTGCTCAGAATGAAACAACCATCAACTGTTATAATTAAAAAGACACGTTCTCAAACATGTATTATAGGAGGAAAACAAGGGAAGCATGATGATGAGTTTAGATAACTCACATTCATGGTTACTGTTTTCCGTGACCTTTTGTTCTCACAAACTGGTTTCTGTATAGAATTTGAGATTAGACGAACTTCCTGTTCTCGGTCAGCAAAACCAAAACCAATTGGAAGGTCTTCAGCATCAGGATTTGTTGCCCTCCAAACCGTCATCAAACCTTTGCCAATACCATGTTTCTTCACTGGTGCTTTCTTATTACAATCAGTCTGACTTCCACTTGCACTCTTGGAAACCTGAGGACAGAGGAACTGACATAAATAAGGGAGTGTTTAAAAAAGTACTAGAAACTTTCTCAGTATAACCAAAGTTACCTTCCTCCTTTTGGTGAACCCATGGTCTTCTTCATATGCAGGAGTGTAATTTTTGGGACCTAAGCAATCAAAGACAAAGTTATTAACATAATTTTACTCCCCTCCATCTCTGCTCTCAAACAAAGGAATGAAAGTTGAGTACCAAATTGCAGCAAATTCATCAAGAGTCACAATCCATCAACAACCTGTTATTCACAACCAAACTAAACTCCTACTTTATGATTATACTATTTTATTGAACTCTTATTGAGTAAAATTATAATAACATAATTTTGTGAAAATATCAAGAGTAATTTAAGAATAATCCTGCAAATATTTATGAAATGAAAGCTCCCTCTAGTTTTATTTTATTATACAATACAAAGGCCATTGTAATTGATTTTTCAGAGGGTCTACGTTCTGCAAAAGAGCTGAGTCTAATTTTTGATACTAGGAGGGATTGGCTGCATCGGCTGCATAAACCTTGACAAAGGCCAAGTGTAATATATTCTAAAAATAAAGCAATAATCCTATACTTAAAACCAAATCCGACCTTGCTAAAATTTCCAAATATAAGTGAACTATTTTGTATTTTCGTTATTGAAGCCTGATATTGTTATGATGAAAGGCCAAACACTTCTCGTTAATTTAGTAAAATATTCATTCATTGCTTGTATTGAATGTGTACTAATTCACAAATACAAGAAAGCATCTGTTGAATCCACTGCTGATCCCCATCAAACAGGACTGTCTACGAATTATATGCTTATCACCATGGTTCTACTTCTACATCCACTGGAATAAAAGCGTGGTTTTAAATTGCAAACTACAACGTCGCAATACTGCAGTTATGACAGTCACAGAAATTGAATCGCAACAACATCATCAGCACTTACAGGTAATCACAACCTCAATTTAAAATCACGATTTATAAAAATAACAGCGACGAGAAATTAATCATTCAGTAGCATAAACCAGTGTGAGAGTGCGGAGAGACGCACCAGAAGGAAGATAATCAAATTGGTGACAAATAAGAGGACTATCGCCGTAGTCCGGTGGTGTGAACAAATCCTGAATACGTTTCTGTTTGTTCTTTTTTCGAACTTTTCCTGTTACGGCCACATCGTATGTTGAAGATGAAGGAGCGTCAGCGTTCTCCTTCTTCTTCTTCATCTCTCTTTGGAGTTGCATCTTTCTAGAAGCTTCGGCGATTCCAAACAGGCTTTTACCAGCACCATGAGCTGGGAATACCTTGCACGATGGCACGATCACTCCATTTTCTCTCTCCTCCGTATGTGTTCCTTCCATTACGCTCTGCGTTCTATGCCTCTCATCTGCACCGCCAAAATCCAAAGAAATGGAAATGGAAGGGATTAGTGGTGGAAACACATAATTAGAATGAAATATTAGCAGATAAATGCGTTTTCAAATAGGAATTATGCAGATAAGAATGCATTATTATAAAGATCAATCACTGAAACTAAAATTAAATTCCGTCAAATTGGATTATAATAGTTGAGAGAGTGTGAGCTAACATCAACGAGAGAAAGAGGGAGAGATAAGAATCATAGCGAAAGGTTGGGGTAATTGACCTGAATTGCAGCTTGGGCACTGTGTGAGGAAAATGAAATGAGGGAGGAAGTGATGAAGCGTATTTAAACTTGGAGCATAGAAGATGCATAGAGAAGGGATAATGAATAGAGTGAAGTCAGAAGTGAGAAGTAGGGTTTTGGGTTTTGCGGAACAAATATCTACTGTTTTATTTTTATTTCATTTTGCAAATTAATCCATTCCCTTAACCAAAATATCAGTAGAGACACAATCCTTCTCCTTTTTGGGGGCTACCGGCTACGTGAGACTGACACACACACTTTTTTCCGTTGGTGTCATTCCCTCACTTTGTTGGGCTCAATTTCAGCCCATGGTCCAACCCGTTTTTTTTTCTGGGGTTACGACCAAAAAAATTCTGCGGTTCACGCTTCATGTTTAAATTAGACATTTAGGTCTGAAAAAAAAAGATATTTTGGTCTGTTTGATTTTTATTTTTATTTTTATTTTATGTCTTTTTGCTGTTTTTTTATTTTATGAAGAAAATAGTTAAAATAATAAAATTTTATTTTTATTTTCATTTCATGTTTGCCTTTTTTTTTTTATAAAACCTTGAAAATAAAAAATACAAGAAATGAAAACATGCAAATTAGGGATTAAATAAACATCAATAGAGGATGATAATGAGTATTGATGGGATGGAGATAAGCTCCCATTTCTATTTGGAATTTTATCTCCCATCTCCATCTCATTACAGGTCTCCATTCTCTATTCCCTATAAGGATTTGATTTCATACAAATATCCACAAATTTATTAAAATAATCTAAAAAAAAAATACTTTGAAAATTGAAACATAAATGTCGATGAATTTTTTGATAATTCATAAATATCCATACTAATAAATACTAGTAATGCAATATAAAAAGTGTTATACTTTGAAAAGTAGTTAATATGAAAATTATATGTACGACTTTTGAGATAGTCAAACACTTTCAAATGACATAACAATGCATAATTAAATGTTTAAATTAAAAATATATATATTGACAGTGCATAAAAATTGATTATTACTACATATATTTGAAATTTTGTTTATAATATTTCTACAAAATATAAACATTTTTTATTTACATTTAGTTGATGGTTATAAAAATCCAAGACTATATTAATGATTTAAAATTATTCTGTAGATTAATAAACCACATAAAATATTTTTATTATTTTTTCTCGAAACGAGACAAGCTTAAATGTTTTTTTTTCAGTAAACAACTTTTTCATCTTAGGATTTTCAATTTGACATAAATTTGATCCAAAAATAAAATTTGATCTCAATTTAATTCTAACAAAGCCTTTTGACTTAAATTTAGTTATAATTTTTTTAGTTTTGACATTAATTTAGCCATAATTTTTTTTTATTTCGACATTACATCAAAGTGAAAATTTAACAAAATGGCTAAATTGATATCAAAATTAAAAAATATTGGGATTAAATTGATATAAAAATTTTGTTAGAATAAAATTGATATCAAATTAAAAAAAAAGTGTATTGATCATGTGGTCCATTATTAAATCATATTTAATTTAAATTTTAAAAAATTACACAAAATGAATGAGTTGCCAATTTTTTTTTATAAATTTATAGTGTAAAAATACATTATAATAACAATTAATTCCTTAAGAAAAAGGTTATGATAAAAAAATGTTATATACTTTTTTTCTTCTCTTTCTTTTTGGTGTTGTGTTCCTATTCAGGCTAAACGGCACAGTCTATGATGTCGTATGCTGGAAACGAAAAAGGTTGGGAAAAAAATCAGGTCACAGTCAAACTCGAACCGACAACACAGCGTGTGACCTAATACGACGTGGCCTCTATAATTAGGGTTTAAGGTATCCTCCTCCTCCGCTGCAGGCAGCGAGCGAGCAATTAGAGAGGAAGAGAGAATCAAGAAAGAATCAAAGAATCAATCATTGAAGATGGCGTCAAGGGTGTCTCTGAAGGCGAAAGGGAAGAGCTCGAAGGGTTCGAGGCCTGCGGAGGAGCGATCAACAAGCGAGTGCCTGAAGGAGTGGACCACATGGGCCATGAGGAAGGCCAAGGTCATCACCCACTACGGCTTCATCCCACTCGTCATCATCATCGGCATGAACTCCGAACCCAAGCCCCAGCTCTCCCAGCTTCTCAGCCCCGTCTGAACCTCAACCCCTCTCGCCAGCGATCGGCTTATCGATCTCACGTCGCATCAACCACAACCCTGTCTTTTTCTTTTTTCATATTTGTAATTTTCGTGTGTCAATTTTCTCCAGCGTATCTGATGTGATATGATGGTGTTCAAAGTTGGTTACCGTATGTAGCTCGTTTGTTCTGGGATATTTTTCGAAGACGCGGTACTAAAGAGCTTTTATTGTTACAAATAATATTCAAACACTGTCTACGTGCTTTAGAGTAATGATTTCGGTTACTTCTTGTTCTGTTGTTTCAAGTTCTCTCTTGTGTTTGTAAAATTATTTGGTTGTACATTTTTTTTCATGCATCTGCTGTGATTGTTCCCTGCTTCAGGATATTGGATTTTGCAATTATGTTAATGTTTACATAGCTGATTGCTGATCTTGGAGTAGGCCCTGATCTTTCTCGAAAGATTTCCGCAATATCAATTTCATCACCAGGGCCGATTTGAAGTTGTGCGGTGATCAAGAATCAAGAATCGTCATTTGAAGAATTTCTGAATATCTAATTGATGTTTTAAAAGATCTTTTGAGGGCTAGGTTTGTGGTTTACTCTTCTTCTTGTTGTAAGAAGGATGAAACTTAATCTTTCTCTGGCCTTGGTTAACTTGTTATGGGTTTTTCTTGAACCTAGATTGTTCGAGTACCACAACTCCGCAAGTATACATTTTTCCCGTAGGGGAAATAGGGTTTAATCGTCACAGCTTTCTTCATTGTTTTATGAATTTGAGACTGTTGTTGAATGGTGCCTTCGTGTGCATTGAGAGAGGCTTTCAACACATATATACAAACACATTTGGTTGAATTAATTGGGAAGTTTTGATTCTGAGTTGCTGACTGTATTCATAGCTTGAATTTTTCATTCATAGATTAGTGTTTGCAGTCCTGTGATAATGGGAATGGTTGTGTCATAGTTGATCTAGTGATTAGTCTAGTTAAATGATTTTTCTATTATGAAGGGTATGAAGAGGATGGCTTCGAATCCGGTGAAGATGAACACCTGCCTATTATTGAATGCAGTGTAATGGTTTATATTATGTCTGCAGACTGCTGAGCTCAGTATCTGTAAAACAAAACCCCCTCTCGTCCTTCTTCGCCACTGATCCAGCTGCTGATTTTTCTAATTTGATTCTAAAATTTAAAGCAGGAAAGTGCAAACTATAGTTTAAGTCATGGAGGGTTTGTCAGTTTCCCGTGAAAGATGCTCAGTAACCAAGTGTTGAATTGTGATGGTAAGATTACCGGTAATTGTACTCACCAGATCTTTAGAATTGTGCTTGTAATATTTTTTCTCAAATGCATGTGATGTAATAAGTAACTCAATATTTGGTTTGCAATAGTTGGAGAGAGAGTATTTTCTTGAGTCGTTTGTAACTTTCGAAATGGCTCTTTGACGAAGAGTCATACAGATACAATAACCTGAACCTAGATAAATTTTGACAGATCCCATTAATGTAGCATCTTTGTGCGTTTGGGTTTTTCTTTACACAACAATATCATTTGAAAATTACACAAGACACTATTTATTTGTTTTTTTACTTCTTTTACAAGAAACAACAATTAGACAATTCCAGTAGCAAAGGCCTAATCATACAAAATTTTCAACATTCAAAATGAAACTCCAGAGACTCGATAATCCTAAAAGGGATAACATCTTTATTTCTTCTCTCCACAACCAGATTGAGAACCGCGTCCCCCCATCAGGGATTTCATCTTTGTTTTCATGGTTTTATTACTCCTCCATGTTGATGATACACCTGATGGACTCCCCTTTAAGCATGTAATCAAAAGCCTTGTTGATCTCTGAGAACGGAACCGTGTGAGTGATGAATTTCTCCAATTCCAGCTCCCCTTTCATGTACTTCTCCACAACAGAAGGAAGATCAGTGCGGGGTTTGTAGTTACCATAGAAGGTGCCCTTGAGAGTCCTCTCATTCAACAAATTCATAGGATGAGTTTTGAATGCATCATCTTTGCTTGGCACTCCAACAAGCACAGCGACACCCCAACCATCGTGGACACACTCGAATGCCGAGATCATAGCCTGGATGCTGCCAGTGCATTCAACAGCACGATCCACACCTCCATTGGTCATCTCAGCAATAACCTGTTGCACAGGTTTGCCATGATCCTTTGGGTTCACAAACTCATTAACCCCAAACTTCTTAGCTAATTCGAATCTGCTGGAAACTAAATCAATACCGATGATTCTTTTTGCACCAGAAATCCTTGCCCCTTCAGCAGCGGCAAGGCCAACAGCTCCAAGCCCAAAGATGGCAACAGAGGAACCAGGTCTTGGTTTTGCAACATTGATGGTGGCACCAAGACCTGTGCATATCCCACAACTGAGAACACAGACTTTGTCAAGTGGGGCTTCAGGGTTGATCTTTGCAACACATCCAGCATGGACCACAGTGTATTCACTGAAAGTAGAGGTTCCCACAAAATGGTAAATGGGTTGCCCCTTGATGGAGAACCTCGACTCTCCATCATGGATCATGACACCCCTGTCAGTGTTGATCCTGAGAAGATCACACATGTTGCTTTCCTCTGACTT
The DNA here is from genome assembly GCA_030441495.1 of Dalbergia oliveri. NCBI lineage: Eukaryota > Viridiplantae > Streptophyta > Magnoliopsida > Fabales > Fabaceae > Dalbergia > Dalbergia oliveri. The sequence goes on along the minus strand of JAMLFY010000002.1, from coordinate 52,886,613 downwards.
GCAGTGTGGGCATTCCCGCACTCCCCAGTGAACACAGGGAGGGCATGGTCACCTGGTTTGAGATGAGTCACACCCTCTCCTACGCTCTCCACTATCCCCCCAGCTTCATGGCCAAATATGCGAGGGAACAGAGGGGTCTGGCCCTTGGCTTCCCAGAAGTAAACATCAGTGTGACAAAGAGAGGTGTAGAGGATCTTCAAACGCACCTCACCAGCCTTTGGTGGCGCCACCTCGACCTCTTCGATAACCAGTGGCTTCCCTGCCTCCCATGCAACCGCGGCTCTGCACTTGATCACCTGCCCAGCTGTGCTTGACATGGCTACTAAGTTACTCAGATCAGATCAGATCAGAACAAAGATGAGAATCAAATCAAATCAACAGGTATGTAAGTAAGAATGAAATGAAGACTGAGACAATTGAGAATTGATGAGTGATGAGTCGGTATTTTTTGTGGATGAAACGGTAGGCCTCAGGGCTCTACTTATAGTGGGAGATAAAGGGGAACCAAAACCACTTTCAAGATTCTCCGAACCCACTTTGATTAGTGGTTTTGTTTCCAAGCGGCGCCTTATGGGTCAATCCGGATCCAATTCTTTCTCTCTACTCTGTGTCCTCCTTTATTTCTGTTCAATCAGGTTTTGTTATGTATGTAAATTATGGATAATTAAAAGATAATGGTTAAATAAAAAATTATGATGATATCACTACTATATACATGTCAGAATTTTATTGAGGAAATCGAAAATGAGACATGGAATCGGACGGAAGATTTGGTTCCGAATGCACAGCGCCAGGTATCTGTTGCCGGTTTCTTTCTAGTTTCTAGTAACAGAGTTGGCCAATGGTCGGGAGTCGTTTGTTTTGGTCTAATCAAGTTTTTGACTCTTAATCCCAAGTTGTTTTGAAAAATTCTACTAATGAAACAGGCAAAGAAAACTATGTGCCCCGACAACCTGTACTGTACCTAAGGAAGACCGCAGCCTATATGTGGTTTTTTTTTTATGACCAGTTGGATTTGAGTTTTCATTCTCAAATTTTAAATTTTATAATAAAAATATTAAAAATTTTAATTTTTAATTCTTAATTTTTAATTTTTTTTTCATAAAATCCTGAAAATTAAAATAATAAATCCAAACATGTCCTTGCTTTTTCACTCACTCTTTTATCTTTTCTTACTTCTTATGAACAAAGACACATTTCTTGTCTCTCGATGATTTTGATTATTTACTTAATTTTTTTTTTCAGCAAAACAGCTTAATCCGAACATCAAATTTTGCCTGTAAGTTTTTTGGTACTCAATTTGAGTTTTTAAACCTTTTAAGTACGCTGTATCATCTATTCTAAGGACCTCTTATTCTCGTTAAACAACTCTGGAAATTGCTCGGCCTCCAGCCCTTATGCTCTGTGAAATATTTTGATGAGAAGCTGAATAATTTGTCCTAGTTTTAGAATCACAATTTTGAAAGACAAGAAACAGAACCAGGATGGAGCAATGATAGTGAGCAAGAAAGATATGTGGAAATTTGGAAAATTCACTGTAAAACCAGAGATCTGTGGTAATATTCGGCTAAAATTATATTTGTTAATAATTTGAGTATTTTTTATTATAAACACGATACAAAAGGAAAAAAAATCTTTCATGATATTCAATAATCGAAAGATATATGCATGAACTAATAATAATAACTTATGTTTATTCGTGTATTTTCTTTTTGGTCAGAGATGGGCTTTTTTTTGGACTGAAGAGCTGGGCTCGTTTGTTGTTACATACAACGTTCTACGACTCCCCTTGTTACTTCTAATGATGTTTATTTTTTCTAATGATGTTTATTAGCTTTTACTTTTGGGTGTATTATTTTTTATATTGGGCCCGAGGCCCACAATCAAGTAAACACCTTAAAAACGTTGGCTATACCAAAAATCAGTGGTTGAGGCCTTGGCTCACTTGGCAGAATTTCTGCCTCTAAGGATCGCAGGTTCGATCCTTGTCTGACTCCAGCCCCGCCACCCTTAAGCCCAAAATTGGCAAAAAAGCATGGTGGCATAGCAGGGCAAAATTGCAAGCAGCACTAACAAATTTTGGTTTTCCAATTTTCGCCTCAGAATCAAATCCCAACGTCCCAAGCCAAATTAGGGTTTCTGGTATCCGAAACCGTTGTTGCAGTAGCAGAAGCTGAGCTGATTGAAGCAATGGAGGTGGGTAAGGAATCTCCAACACTTGGAAAGCGAAAGGAACCCGAAGAAGATTCACAGTCACAAGTCACCGCAGAAACCCCAACCGAACCCGAACCAGAATCAGAACCCAAGACAACGAAGAAGCCTCGCAGCTCGGCACGAACATGCGTCCACGAGGTCGCAGTTCCCAGCGGTTACGCGTCCACCAAAGACGAGTCCCTCCACGGAACCCTCTCGAACCCTCTCTACAACGGTCCAAAGGCGAAGTCGTATCCCTTCACCCTCGACCCTTTCCAGAGCGTCTCCGTCGCCTGCCTCGAGCGCAACGAGTCCGTCCTCGTCTCCGCCCACACCTCCGCTGGCAAAACCGCCGTCGCCGAATACGCCATCGCCATGTCGTTCAGGGACAAGCAGAGGGTCATCTACACTTCCCCTCTCAAAGCCCTGAGCAACCAGAAGTACAGAGAGCTCAGCCACGAGTTCCAGGACGTTGGTTTGATGACCGGTGATGTTACTCTTTCCCCTAACGCTACTTGTCTTGTTATGACCACTGAGATTCTTAGGGGTATGCTTTATAGGGGTTCTGAGGTTTTGAAGGAGGTTGCTTGGGTTATCTTTGATGAGATTCATTATATGAAGGATCGTGAGAGGGGTGTTGTTTGGGAAGAGAGTATTATCTTTTTGCCACCTGCTATTAAGATGGTTTTTCTATCTGCTACTATGTCCAATGCCACGGAGTTTGCTGAGTGGATTTGTAATATTCACAAGCAGCCTTGTCATGTTGTGTACACTGATTTTAGGCCTACACCTTTGCAGCACTATGTTTTCCCCATGGGGGGTAGTGGGTTGTATTTGGTTGTTGACGAGAATGAGCAGTTCAGGAGGATAATTTTCTTAAACTGCAGGATACTTTTTCAAAGCAGAAAGTAGGTGATAGTGGCGGCGGCAGGGGTGCTAGGTCCAATGGCAGACATGGGAAAGGAGGGTCTGGTGGTTCCGACATATACAAGATTGTCAAGGTCAGCCCCTCTTTATGTTACTGGTAATTTCTTCTGGTGTCTCGGAACACTTGTTGATGACCTGCTCTTGTTAGCGATTGAATGAGAATTTTTATTTGATAGTGTGTTGGGACTATGAATGAGTTCATCCTGTTAGTTAGTGATTGAATGAGAATTTTTCTTGATTTTCAGATGATCATGGAACGGAAATTCCAACCTGTCATTATTTTTAGCTTTAGTAGAAGAGAGTGCGAACAGCATGCAATGTCTATGTCCAAGCTTGACTTCAATACCCAAGAGGAGAAGGATACAGTGGAACATGTTTTTCGCAATGCGGTGCTCTGTTTGAATGAAGAAGACAGGAGCTTACCCGCCATTGAGTTGATGCTGCCACTCCTTCAGCGAGGGATTGCTGTCCATCATTCTGGCCTTCTTCCTGTAATCAAAGAATTGGTTGAGCTTCTTTTCCAGGAAGGTCTTGTGAAGGCCCTCTTTGCTACTGAGACAGTAAGATTCTATCCAGCTTTCAATTTCTTTCTTTGTTCCTTTTTCTGTTATTTTTATAATTAGTCTTAGTTGCACTTTTCTACAGTTTGCAATGGGTCTAAATATGCCAGCAAAAACTGTTGTGTTCACAGCCGTTAAGAAGTGGGATGGTGATAGTCACCGATATATTGGATCTGGTGAATATATACAGGTGAGCACTTTTTTTTTTCGGGGGGCTTGTGGGTGGTGGTTAGTGATGATTTAGTTATACTACAAAGGTATTACCATTCACAGTTCATTATTAATAATTTGCTGCCTATAGATGAGTGGAAGGGCTGGGCGCCGTGGCAAGGATGAGCGTGGAATTTGTATCATAATGATTGATGAGCAAGTAAGTCTACTTTTTGTCAATCCTGTTTTCTGTGTGGTGTATTGATTTTGGCAATCGGATCTGTACCCTTTCTATTCATTCCTGTTGGCTTTATTGGCATTTCCTTCATCATGAGGTGGGGGTGTCACTTGTGAAACTATTAAGTTTTTATGTATATTTTTTAACATTCTGTTCACATCTATTTGTATCACAGTCTCTTGTTTGACTCTGGATAGAAAACTTGATAACCAATTGATTTTACATTAATCAATTCAATATTTATCCAATTATTTCATGCAGATGGAAATGAATAATCTCAAGGACATGGTTTTGGGTAAACCTGCTCCTTTGGTTAGTACTTTCAGGCTTAGCTACTACTCAATTTTAAATTTGATGAGCCGTGCAGAAGGCCAGTTCAATGCTGAACATGTGATAAGAAACTCGTTTCATCAATTTCAATATGAAAAGGTTTCTACTGAACCATTTCTTTCAACATCTTATCAGCATTTTATTCACTATGATCTATGACTAATGGACTTAACACTTGTTCAGGCCTTACCTGATATTGGGAAAAAGGTGTCAAAGCTGGAGGAGGAAGTAGCTTTGCTTGATGCTTCGGGGGAGGTAGTGCTTGTTCCAGCGCCCTCAGTTTTGTTTTCTTGATTATATGTTCTGTGTTGTATTAGTACATTGATTGATTTATTATAATTTGTATATTATGTAGGCTGAAGTATCTGAATATCATAAGCTAAAACTGGAATTAGCACAGCTTGAGAAGAAGATGATGGCACAAATAATAAGGCCTGAGATGATTCTTTATTTTCTTGTTCCTGGTCGATTGGTAAGTGATATTTTAGCATCAGTGTGGAAAGGAGTTTGTGTTATTTTTTTTATTCTCTAATTAATCATGAGCATCAGTGTGGAAATGAGTTTATGATGCATGGATTTATATTAATAAACTTCTGGTATTTGTTTGTTTCTTCTTCCTTTTAACTCTTTGCCTACAATTGTTTACATATTTTGATTTGTCTGTGTGAACTATTTCTTCCGCTGCTACCCCTTCTTTAATACTTTACTGACATGGACTTCTTAAGCTTGCAGATCAGAGTAAGAGAAGGTGGAACTGATTGGGGCTGGGGTGTTGTTGTCAATGTTGTTAAGAAACCTTCTAGTGGTGGTTATATAGTTGATACTTTACTACATTGTTCACCTAGTTCAAATGAAAATAGCTCCTCACGGCCAAAACCATGCCCACCTCACCCTGGAGAGAAAGGCGAAATGCATGTGGTAAGTTCACATTTCAAACTGTTACGTTACTTTTTCTTAGCTCTTCATTGAAACAAACTTTTTGTGTCTGAAAAACTTCTGTTACTTTACATGGAGTGCTTACTTTTGCAACAGGTCCCTGTTCAATTACCACTAATCTCCGCCCTTAGTAAACTGAGGATATTTATACCTCCTGATCTGCGGCCCTTGGAAGCAAGGCAAAGTATACTGCTTGCTGTACAGGAGCTGGGCAATCGTTTTCCTCAAGGTCTTCCAAAGCTTAACCCTGTCAAGGTAATAATTTTCCATAAGCAGCTATCTGAAGTTGCTGGTTTCACCTGTCTATCTCTATCAAAATAGTGAGATAAATACAACTCTTCAACATTAGATATAAGAATTAGGGGTTGGCTGCTCTAGAATTTTTTGTTTCACCTCCAAATGGGCGCATGCCACTTAATTTATATGGTGACAACATTAGCAGAATTTTTAATCACTGGCATTCTGCTCGCTTTTTATAGCATTTGTTCCAATATTTGCATTGCATTAGCTAAAAGCCTGAGTGACCTTTCTGTATATGTTTTCTGTTCATTGGTTTTTTGGTATTGGAAGTTCTCTTTCTTATTCTCGTGTTATCAGGGAGGAAGATTCTTTTAAGCACATGATCTTGTTGAGCTTAAATAGTGTTAATTGTCAGGACATGGAAATACGAGATTCGGAGATAGTTGAACTTGTAAATCAAATAGAGGAACTTGAGAAAAAGTTGTTTGCTCATCCTATGCATAAGGTTTGTTACAAACTTACATTGAACTCCATACTCCTTATTCTGTAAATTATAAATCCCAGGTTCCTTTGGTTTGAGTGTTTCGTTAATATTTTGCTGCAAGTTAGCATCAAGATGTGGATCAAATTAAATGCTTTCAGAGGAAAGCAGAAGTAAATCATGAAATCCAGCAACTGAAGACAAAAATGCGGGATTCCCAGGTACTGACTTTGCCGAAGCATCTTTCTTTGATATATTAATTATTAAATATGATCACATGCTGGAAATTTGGAACTGAATGGAAGTCAAGATAGTATCTGCTATGCACTATATAACATATTCATGCCCATATGACTTTACATTAGTTCAATTGAAAGGATATGCTGGACTATGGATAACTGTGCTCCTTTATTTTCCCCCTGAACTTGGTTGCATGTTTTCTTCTTTGTTTTGATGGATTCACTAGTTACTGAAAGCAAATTCATTGATTTTTAGCTACAAAAATTCCGAAGAACTAAAGAATCGCTCGCGAGTCTTAAAGAAGCTTGGTCATATTGATGCTGATGGTGTAGTTCAGTTGAAGGGACGGGCAGCCTGCTTGATTGACACAGGCGATGAACTCCTTGTCACTGAATTAATGTTTAATGGTGAATCAATGTGCATTTCTTGTAGTCCATAGTGATCTCTGTATTGTCTGCAGTGCATTATGTTGCATAATCTGATTATTTTTCCCTTCATTTCCCCTTCTCCTTCAGGTACTTTTAATGATCTTGACCATCACCAAGTTGCTGCCCTTGCAAGTTGTTTTATTCCAGGAGATAAATCAACTGAGCAGATACAACTGAGAACAGAGCTTGCTAGACCTCTACAACAGCTTCAAGACAGTGCAAGAAGGATAGCAGAGGTTTTTTATTATTTGACATTTGTTATTTCTTCTGAGTTTGTGATTTAAATTTTATATAGGGTCGCTCTTTGGTCACAGATACAACATGAATGCAAATTGGATATAAATGTGAATGAGTATGTGGAGTCAACAGTAAGGCCGTTCTTGATGGATGTGATATACTCTTGGTCAAAGGTTAGTCATATCATATTTTCTGCTTGAGTGCGTTCTCTACTTTTTAAGTCATTTGCTTGATTCATATTACAAAGTTTGTATTGATGCAGAAATTATTATATCCTTTTTCTGCTTTCTTGTTTGGGCTCAAAATGAGAAATTGCATCATAGACTGCTGCTTGAACAGGAGAAATTCCTGGATTTAAAAATTTTAATTTACATTGTTTGTTTTTGTATTCAAGTTCAAAGTGTTGGGATGGGAATTTGTGAACTGTTGGTCATGTTTTGGCTTTATCAAGAGGAAAATAAAGTAACAAACAGAAATAAAAGAAGGGGTGGTTTATTTACTTGTTTTATAGTATATATTAATCTCTACTGTGTTTCCTTTCAAAATTTTCTCCCAGGGAGCTACTTTTGCAGAGGTCATACAAATGACTGATATCTTTGAGGGCAGTATCATTAGGAGTGCTAGAAGGCTAGATGAGTTTTTGAATCAGGTAAACAATTGTCCAACCTCTGGCAACTAACTATATGGTTTCAAATTTGACGATCAACTTGCTTTAAAAACATTTTGTTTCTTGCTAATAGAATGTGGTTAAGCTGGGGATTTGATGAACCTTGACTCAATAAGTTTGCTTTTCTAGACAGTTAAAGTTAGGTATTGTAACTAACTTGCAATCAGATGGAATATTTGATATCTGTTTGGTGTTTGAGGTGTTTGATTTCCAAAATTGAAGTCAGAAGTGGTTTTTGCCAATGCCAGTTACAGTAGAAGTGGCTTACTTGTGTTTTGGCAATTGATTTTATTGTTGGAAAATTCTCCCATTCTTCCCGTAAGCTGAATGTTCTCAATTTTTGAATTTCATTGTTTCATTTGTTGCAAAATATTCAAATTTTACCTTTACAAGCTTTTACAAGTAAACAATTAGTATGCTTGATTATTTCCAAGTTGTATGACAGATTTTTTATCTGATTGAATGGAAGCAAAGGTAAATAACATAGTGACATGATGAATTTTGAAGTATTCTGATTAACTTGTCTCTTTCCAGTTGCGTGCTGCTGCTAATGCAGTTGGGGAGGTTGACTTGGAGAAGAAATTTGCAGCAGCAAGCGAAAGCCTTCGACGGGGTATTATGTTTGCAAATTCGCTGTATCTTTGACTTGTTGCCTGCAGGTCACTTGCTACGTTCATGGTAGTACTGACTGGCAGAAAGTTTTCCTCGACATCCATCTTTCTGGGTGCGCTAAATTCATTGTCTTAATCTTTCCTTGTAAATATGTTATATTCAATTTTTTATGCACGTTGTAGTTGTATACACAGTAAAGGACGCCGAAAATTCCAGTAGTAGAAGGCCTAGTGTGGGATGTTATGAGATTTGGTCTAGTTCAGAGAGGTAGCATATTTCACCTGTTAGTCTACCATCAGAAAGCAATTAACTAGTCGTTAATTCGCGGATGAATCAATTTGACCTGTAATTGCTGAAAAATTTAAGAAATTTAAATTGACAGTTTATTATATGTTATGATTGATTAACATTGGTTATTACATGAGAGGTAGGACTGCTGTTAGTCTCACCAGTCACTTGAAGTCCCTTTTGAAATCTACACCTATTGGCTTTTGGGAGATGGGAATTATGTGTTCCAATAATCTCTAACAATAATAATTCGCGGATGAATCAATTTGACCTGTACATTGATCACATGAATTTTAATTTGAAGATGAATTTTTGGAATTGACCTAATCATTATCAGGATGTAGATTATAGTAGCTCCGATTTATTGTCACTAGAAGATGGCAAACGAACGTTTCGGGTGCAAACTGCAATAATCCTTTCTTCAATGGAAGTGCAATGTCAGTGAAAATTAATACTGATTCTTTGTTTCTTCATTAAGTATTGAATGTTCAATATGTTTATGAGTCTTAAAATTTCATTATATTTACTATTGTTCTTTGCCAGTTTTTTCTAATATAGATATATTACAATTTTTTTTAATAATGAAAGTAATTATATTTATTTACAATGAAAATTTACTAAATAAAGTATATTATTTGCAATATGGCAAAACTATATAGATAATTATGGGGGAAACTATGTTTCTTCACAAAGGATACAATATATATTTCATTTGGCTATAGTCTTTCCTTAGTATTTAGTCAACTATGTAGCATATGCATTTGTAACTAATCGAACTCTAGTTCTAATATAGATAATTTGAAATATATCGTATCATATTTCCTAAAAATATTCTTATTTGCATGGTTATGGATTGTGGAGGTATATAAACTGTTTAGAAATCGATGGCACTTTGAAACTGATTGGAAGTTGTTGTATCATCTGGATCATTAATATGATTCTTTTTCTTCATAAGATGATTGTTAAATGAATTGTAAAAAAAATTATTTATTTACTATTGTTGCTAATTGTTTTATTTTGGATTTTTTTTTATAGAAATTAATATATTTATTTAAAGTTTTTAAATGCATAAATATGTATGCGGTATGATTAAAAAACTGGTTAGTTAATTCATATTCAATATATCATATTAATCTTCCATGCATTGTATGGGTAATAATTAAACTAGTTCTAATTAATAATTTAATATAATATATCTAATATCTTATAAGCTTAGATTGATTTTATCTTTGACCAAAAATTATTTTGGATATTAATATAAGTTGGTATGATGGTCCATATAATATGTAAAGTGATATAAATAATTTTTTTATTTTAAATGGGCCTTATATATCTTAATTTCAAAATATCCATTTTGAAAAACTAAAAAATATTTAGTGTATTTACCATCATTACATAAAAACTAATTAATTAATTAACATTTTTTTGATAATCTTCTACAAGAAGCGGCTATGTATTATTTTATAAAATTTGAACAACTTTCATGTTACATTTTACAACGTTATAAGCTTTAAAATTTAAATACAATATAACTAGCCCAGATTGTACAAGATACGAGAAAAAATAAAAGAAACATTTTCTTAGTTAATCACAACATGAAAATTAGTAGTATGAATTTTAATCATGGGCCGTTAACTTTTTTGAAAATTTAAAATTTAGATTTCCTTCAACAATAATTTTTCACATTTTTTATGAACCTTAAATAATTATCTAATAATCTATTTCAATCTATTAATTTTAAGGTCATAATATGTTCAAATTATTAATTTATAAATCAGCCTATTTATACATATTAAAGATTTATGTTGGTATTATTTTACTTTAAATGAAAAGTAATTTTATCTTTTTATATTGAAAATTATTACATTATAATACCTTATTCATAATTAATTTTATAATAATTATTTAAATTAATTTATAGTTTTATATTATGATAATTTATAATATGCACATACCACTATGCTAGTTATTACTAATTACTAATAATTATTAATTATATTGATCATAAGTAAAAATAATGAAATCTTGCACTATAAGTTTCTTTTCCTTCGTTTTCCTTCAAAATTCAAACTCATAAATATATTATCATATTTGATATTGTGATAGAATAAGGTCGATAGGATAATACTTGTTAAAATTTTAATATTATATAACGTTTGATGTGATATTGTATAAGATGTTGCATTATATAATATATAATTATCCTTTCACTATTACAAGTAATTATAATCTTAAATAAATGTTCAAAAAAAAATTATAATGAAAGGATTTTTTTAGTTAATTATTTTATAAATTTAAAAACAAAATATCATTATTTAAAGACTTATTATTTGTGCTTATAGTTATTATAAATCATTATTAATATGTATTATTGATAATTATAATTCATGTTGATATAATTTATTATTTAATTAAATTTTAATAATTATTTATTAATTTAATGAAGTATACAAATTAAAATTGTATAATACTCTATTTTCTAAATTTTTGAATATGTTTAACTTGTATTTTTCATTTGTATACATTTTCATTACTATATGAATAAAAGAAGTTTACATTAAAATAATAATATTTATTTCTTATTTAAAATTAATAGGATGTAGTGTAATTCTTGGGGAAAATTTGGTTAGAATGTAATTTAACTGAAACTCAAAGGTAGTTTTTGCTATATTCCCAAAAAGGAAAAAAAGAAAAATACTATTGCGTGAAGTTCAGTTCCAACAAAAAATTTTAAAAAATAATAATAATAATTGCGGAGGATATACGCACCGACTTGAGCAACCTATATAAGTGCCGAGCGAGCAATTAGACCAACGTCTTTCAGATTTGTAGTGTAGTGTAGCGTAGGATTTCATTCTCTCTTCTCTATCTTGAGAAAGCGAGGAAGCGGGGGAGTGATGCGTGCTGGGACATGCATGGGTTCTAGGTTCTGGAAGGAAGGAAGAACTTGATGACGGGAATATAATTTCGATCGAAGTCTCTTGGGGTTCAATTTTGATGTGTTCGTTTCTGTATAATATATGCCCAGGATTAGTGCAAAGATCGAACTCGTTCGTGAGTTCCACTGAGTTGTATGTTTGTATATATGCTTCTTGCTTCGAGTTTTTGTTGTTGCATCTGCGTGGACTAGCTAGCTGCAGAAATTAAAGATGCTATTGATTCATATTTGTCCGTCCCAGACATGCATCAGGTGATCGATTTTGAAGATAAAATTAATCAAGAGTTGCTCCTCCAATGTTCGGGATCATGGAAATTAAAGAAGCACAGCAATGCCTGCCATCAATTAATGTCTTAATTCAATCGTATTTAACGTACCTCTTGGTCATTTGATTTTCAAGGATGCCAATTTTTTAAAGATATGGGAATCAAGAACTCGTCCAAGATTCAAGAAGAACACAAGAACTACTGATGAGCGAACAAGCTATAGATTCAAGAAAAAGATTAATTAGAGGTCGAAACAAATTAAAGAACTTGTTGATGAAGAAGTGGTAGCTGTTGAAGGTAGGAGTAGCTACGGCTTTAAACAAACAAAAGACTGTGAGGGAGTCTTGCTTTTGTCTTGTTGTATACCAAGCTATATAAGTCAAGAATTTAAAATTTTAACTCATTTATGTGTTTCTCTTTATCTTGAAGATTTCAAGTATATGCTTTCGTTTGTGAAAAGAGTCAGAAAATTGATGAGTTGATATGATTGTGAATTCGTGGCTATTTTCTTGACTTGACTATCCTTCAGAGTGAAGAAGCTAACTTGAAGAAGACAAAGAAAAGAGGAGTCACTGTTGAATGTTGTCGAGGTGTTTGCATTTTTTGTTCTCATTCTGATATTCTGTGCATATCTTGAAAGAACCTTTATTATTTGATAATTAATGCAAATAATTTTGTTGGATATGCGTGTATAGGTTTGGCTAGTGATGGCCCCTGTGCAATACTGCTTAAAGGTAGAAAGCACATCGTTATTCATTTCATGCTTAAAGGTAGAAGAACATTGTCATTACTTTTTAATTTTTTGGTACGAGTGTTTCTCTCTTACAGTAGGAGGAAAATTATTTTCAGGATTAAGGAGGACAGTTGAACAGTTATTTGCATGGCCTATGAAAGATGTTGTGTGGCCTTCTTATCATGTCATCCCAGTACTTACCTCTAGATTTTTGACTAATTTCAATTATCTTCAACTTGCTATTTCAATTGTTTATGCATGTAACAGAAATTTGTATGCAGATATCTTCCCCCCCCCCCACAAAAAAAAAAAAAAAAATGTATGCAGATGCAGATACCATGATATAACGGAAACGGCTAGTGGAACATTGGCCAGGGAGTTTGACCTTATATATGAGCAATTTCTCGTGAGCTGATATATGAGCAATTTGTATGCAAATGTATGCTTCTTGCTTCATGTATATATGCTTCCTCTAGGATTGCTAAAAAAAAAACTAGTATGATGCTGAGCTTCCTTCATATTGAACTTTTTATATTGACATGATCAGAATATGATACATTTCAAATGGGAAAAGAAAAGGATGTACAAGGTGCAGGGACAACAACATGGACACCCCCACCATTGGATGTAAAGCACTTCAATAAAAGAATTTGAACGTAAAAGTTGTAGGTATTATTCTTTAACATAGATGACCCCACCATAAGATTAGAGGTATGTTTAATACGTGAGGATGCATGCTCCTCCATCTGGCCATGTGCTCAAAACCAGTAGAGTATGGTGATGAGCTTCATAGTAAATTCTTGATATTGACATCAGAAAATGATATAATTCCAATGATAAATCACGAGTATAACAATAATGTATGTTACTGAACTTCATCAAGTCTTCAATTCTACCATAGCTTGACATGTCAACTAGCTGCTTGAGAGTTTAGAGTCATCAAAACTTTAACTCAAGAAAGGCGAAAGGAAGCTTCTTAATTTCCAAATTGGAAACTGGTATATTCTGTTGGAAAACTTTCGATTTTGATCATAAAAAAACCAAACTCCCCGTCATTCATTCCTGCTTGTGCTGCCTCACCACTCTTATAACTATATTAATATATACATATAATAATACAACAATTATCAAATAAGAGTTTGAAAATCGAAGTTTGTGGTTCAAAACCAACAATATGCTTTCCTTCGTAGGGGAGAACCCTTGACCTTTAATTTGGCGTTAATAAGTCTCTTCTCGTTTACCAATTTATAAAAGAAGTAAGAAGGCAAGAATAATTTTTTTTTTTACCTGGCAAGAATAGAACCTGATTATATAATTTTTTTGTCATAAATGCTCTAATAGAATTTGATAATGGTTTGTTGTTGGTCGAAGAGTGTATTTTTTCGGTCAGTTTGGTCGAAGAAATTGAAAGTAGCTTGTCTTAAAAAAAGGTTGATGGAAAACCCAAGTGGAGATGGGCCCACTTGTAGTCCAACTGTATCACAGCAAGAATGTGCACTGCCGTCTCCGCACCCTCTCTCGGTCACTCTCATCTAACACCCAACTAAACATTAATCTGATTTCTATGTAGATTTCATTTGGGCGGAGCTTTCAATTTGCCACCCTCCTCGTTTCCATCGACGTTCCAATCACAATAACCAAATCACTTTTCTCAGTAACCTAACCTTACCTTCCCTCATACACATATCATTAACATATACTCATAGGTAAAGAAATATTAGATAGCCATTCTAATTATATTACATCATTCATTCACTCCCTCTATGCTCAATTCAATCTCAACCTCAAACTGAAATAATAATAATGATACTAGCAAGCAGGCAACATTATATGTAATAATTGTTTGCTTATTTTATTTTCCTTTGTTTCTCACTGTGTTTGCTGTTATAGGAGAAGGAAGAAGAAGAGGAAATGGAGGCCACAATGGCAGCTTGCAAGTCTGTTAGCTCGCCTCCTGTTCCCCTCGCAGTAAGCTTCCAATTCCCAATTTCAATTACTACCGAACTATTATTGTTATTATTTAAATTAATTTAAGGTTGCGTTGTTCTAAATCTGAATCTCATCTCAAATGGATAAAAAAAGGGCTTATTCGCGGGGACAAGCGGAGGAATGAAGAGTTCCCAATGCAGTTTCTTAAGTGCTGCAGCAAACACTAAGGTTAGGTTTCCTACGCAAACAGCTCAAACTCTTAAACTCGCTCACAAGCACAGAGCACGTTCTGGGCCTCTTCATGCTACCTGCCGCGGCGATAAGATCCTGATCGCAAATAGAGGCGAGATTGCGGTTCGCGTTATTCGAACAGCACATGAATTGGGGATACCGTGTGTGGCTGTGTACTCAACCATTGATAAGGATGCACTTCATGTCAAATTGGCTGATGAATCCGTTTGCATTGGCGAAGCCCCAAGCAGCCAATCGTGAGTTTCACATTGCACATGATGCAATCATACATGTTCCTCTGCCTTTAGTATTGATTTGATTATTAATTGATTAAGTTTGCCGCTCATTCATATAATGCTTCTATTTATGACGTGACGCAATGGGGTCGTTTGATCTGTGCAGCCTAAGTAGGAAAAGCCTTAGTTGTTGTTTTAATCCGATTTAAGTTGCTTCCTTTTTTTTTTCTGGGCAGGTACTTGCTGATCCCAAATGTTCTGTCTGCTGCTGTTAGCCGCAAGTGTACAATGCTGCATCCTGGATATGGTTTTCTTGCTGAGAATGCAGTGTTTGTTGAAATGTGCAGAGAACACGGCATCAATTTTATTGGGCCTAATGTCTGTAGACTCAGCTGTTTGCGGATTGCACTGTTTGTTTGCTCAATTGTCTATTGGTTGCCATAACTTGAAGCTTTACAATGACTATTTTTAACATTTGCATTAATTATGGAAATTTCAGCCTGATAGTATCCGGGTTATGGGTGACAAATCAACTGCCAGAGACACGATGAAGAAAGCAGGGGTTCCTACTGTTCCGGGAAGTGATGGGCTTTTACAGGTATTATATTCAACTCAGCTGTGTAAATAGCTTCAGATACCTCTGTATAAAAGTTGGAGGTCAATTCAGCTTCTATGGCATCAGTTTAATGAAAAGAGTTACTGTAACAGAGCACGGAAGAAGCTATCAGGCTGGCAAATGAGATTGGTTTCCCTGTTATGATCAAGGTAGGTTGCACTTTTGGTTATGTATCTGTAGCCTTATGCCTATTCAAAGTCAATTCCAGCTTTTTGGGTTGACATATATAAATCCACACAGGCCATTTTTTTACCACTTCTTTATTGTTAACATAATGTTAATTTGAATTTGTGAGGATATTGGGGTGGTAATAGCTGTAAAATAATAATAAAAAAAGGCAAGGATTTCTTCTGCAGAGTAGAGCAATTACTGGAGGAAAAATGATAAATATTAATGAGTACTATGGCAAACCATAATGATCAAGTATATCTTGTGGCTTGGCAGAGTACTCAATTTGCTACCATTATCTTATTTTTCAGTTCGTGAATTTTTGAAAAGAAGTAGTTGTTATTGTGTGATATACTGTTATTTATGAACCATTTGATTGCTGATCAAAACTGGTTAAACAGGCCATGTACAGTTCTTCTCCAGTCAATTCATGTTTGCTGACAAACGTATATTGTGTTTCTTAGGCAACAGCAGGTGGTGGAGGACGTGGCATGCGACTTGCTAAAGAACCTGATGAGTTTGTGAAGTTGTTACAGGTACTTCCCCCAGAATGGAAGTTCCTGTTATGTTTTCCATATTGATCAATAATTTACATTTTTAGTCTCTATCTTTCATGATAGCTGTAGGCAAAAGCTTTACAGGGTAACCTGATACTCAAATATAGTTTCAGTATAGAAGCCATAATGATTAAGTCTACCAATGATCTGATTATGTCTTCTATATTGCTTGTAAATGATTGTAAATTTTTATCCCAAAGATATATGCATTTTTGGTGAATCTTTGCTTTCCAATCCCATTTCCTTGCAGCAAGCTAAGAGTGAGGCTGCTGCTGCCTTTGGCAATGATGGGGTTTATTTGGAGAAGTACATTCAAAATCCTAGGCACATTGAGTTCCAGGTAATGTTATCTTTTTTCTTGTTGAAGTCTATAATTTGATTGAATACTGGGGATTAGGATAACACTTGGAGGGAATCTTATCGATGAGGAATATGGATCTGAGGGAGGCATTCAAGTTGGGACTGGGGATTACTTAAGAAGGTCACCCTTGAACTTTAGCATTTGCACAATGCACGTTCTTCAAATACAAATATCCTTGTTGTTTCAGAGGCTCTGACATAGAAACTTAACTGTCCTAATTGAGGACTGTATTCTTTCAGGTTAACTAGTTCTGATAAAAAAGGAAAATGGTTAACTCCAAAGCCCATAAAGTTTCTCACCATGAAGTTTAAATGGGGCTTGATTAGAAAATAAAGTCCACATCATTCCAATTTAATGTTTTGCATTGGTTAATTTTGTAATGATGTAGAAGTACCTTGTAGCTTCCTTTTCTTTCTATATGGTACAGCAGGTGGAAGAAGAGACATGGGATTTTGGCAGATGGAGTTTTTTTCTTTTGATAAAAGTAAATGGACCGTTTTACAATTGCTTCAACACATTTTTGGTTGGCTTGGGTTCTTCCCTTGATTCTAGGACTGAATGTTTAGAAAAACTGAGTAAGAAATCATGGGTTTATTTATTTGGTTTCAGAAAACTATTTTGTTTCCGTTTTTTCTTTTCAATTTGCTTCTTGTTTTTTAGGATTTAGTGAAGAAAATAGTAAAAACTAGAAAATTCAGTTTTTAGTTTCCATTTCCTCTTTTCACTATCTCCTCCACTAAATCCTAAAAAGTTAGAAAACAAACTAAAAACAAAGAATTGAAAGCTAGAGATGAAAACAAAAGCCAAACAGACCCTTAATTTATTAAATGGCCAATTCTTACTGAATCACTTGCAGCTTAATACTATTTATAATAATAAACATTATGTGCTTTACTTTTTCAATTTTTCAATTTCTGAATCCACTTTATAGTTTAACTCATGTTGTTACTTTCTAATCCATCGATCCCTCTGCTTCATGGCTTTACAGGTTCTTGCAGATAAATATGGTAATGTTGTTCACTTTGGAGAACGTGATTGCAGCATCCAGGTACACCAAACTAACTTCCTTCATTTTCGTCGCCTGTATCTATTTGTAGTTTGTCAAATTGATTACTTATATTAACCGCAATAACACTCATCTTGAATATATTAAAGTAACATTTGACAGCACATAAACATCTGTGTTCAGTAA
The DNA here is from genome assembly GCA_030441495.1 of Dalbergia oliveri. NCBI lineage: Eukaryota > Viridiplantae > Streptophyta > Magnoliopsida > Fabales > Fabaceae > Dalbergia > Dalbergia oliveri. The sequence goes on along the minus strand of JAMLFY010000002.1, from coordinate 52,868,859 downwards.
ACTTCTTGTAATTTCTGATCTTGGTGAAACTATGATCTAAACCTATATGTGAAATATTTTACATATGTATGAAATGTGTGTTTCTGACTAGAGTATAATCCTCTTTATACCACCCCACACTGTAAATGATTAAAGTAATGTTTTGTGCTGTAATTAAAGTAATTGTCATTTCCAGCTATGATTATTTTATAGAGATTCTAGTTCTACTTTAAAGTTTCACATGTATATCTAGTGTTGATGTTACTGGAAAACGAATATCAGAGATACATATTTGATCAAAGACAGAAAAACTGAAACTTGTTTCACCATGTACTGTCAATGTCATTGAACAAGTTTGTACTATGATAAAGAGATCAAAATATAGTTGTTCTGATTATTTACTTTGCCTCTTCGTAATCCCATTACAAGTTATCCTACCTGGAGTAATTAAATCTGTTGACTATGACTTTTCATACAGAGACGTAATCAGAAACTACTTGAAGAAGCGCCATCTCCTGCATTGACCCCAGAGTTGCGGAAGGCAATGGGAGATGCAGCAGTTGCAGCTGCAGCATCTATCGGTTACATAGGTGTTGGAACAGTTGAGTTCCTCTTGGATGAAAGGGGTTCCTTTTACTTCATGGAGATGAACACTCGTATCCAGGTTGAAACTGATTTCTATTATGCTTGTCTAATATGAAATGCAATAACTTCTGATACATTATGCTCAGAATTCAATTTTTGCAAGTTTCGCTGATTAATTTTGATTGTCTTCTCATCTTTTTTATTCTTTTGGGTCGTGGCTTGGTTGGGATCAGGTTGAACATCCTGTGACAGAAATGATTTCCTCTGTTGATTTGATAGAAGAGCAAATTTGTGTAGCAATGGGAGAAAACTTCGTTACAGACAGGTACTAAAGGAGATATTTTACTTTTGATTCCTTAGAATTTGGCTCTTATTGAAGCTTTTTTCCACAGGAGGATATTGTACTCAGAGGACATTCTATCGAATGCCGTATTAATGCAGAAGATGCTTTTAAGGGATTTAGACCAGGGCCAGGTATCTTGATGTATCATCATCATGTACTAAAAGATGCAATGAAAAATTACAATCTAATACCAGCTTCCTCATCTGTAATATTTGTTTGAAAGTTGAAACACTATATATTATTACATGCATATGTTGGGTAACATGACCAATTAGCTTCTTTCTCTCATTTGAAAATTGAAATTGATGTGCCAAGTGTTTAGTATAAATCTATTGCGTTTTATTGTTATTTTAATACTGAGGAATTTTCACCCTCAAACAACAGGTAGAATTACAGCATACTTGCCATCTGGAGGTCCATTTGTCAGAATGGATAGTCATGTATATCCTGATTATGTGGTTCCTCCCAGCTATGACTCCCTTCTAGGAAAGGTTAGCTGTCTGTCTCTCTTTGCATTTTTTCTTGGTACAGATATGTCTCTCTTTTATTGATTTGTCATACTCATCTTAGTTACAAACTACATAATTTATGCCGTGATGTTCCATATGACCAGCAATTAGTAAATGCGTGAAACCTCTTTATATATGAAACTATCTGGGTTTGTTCAATGCAATCAATACTCTATTTGAACATTTATTGATCACAGTATTTTCCTTTTAAAACAATTTCTCAATTGTTTTAAAATTGGTCTTCTAGATCCTGGGTTTTTGGATTTAAGCAATGATAGGTTTTCAATATAACTTTTTCAGTTGAAATATTAGCTGATGTACAAGGCAATGCCTTGATTATTTTGTGTGTCTGCTTTCAATGGTTTTGTAAGCAAGGAATGCAAATGTATACTGTGATTGTTAGAAAAAAGAATGATGCATTGAATACCTAGTTTGCAATTGCTTGTCTGTATAAAGCAGTTGATTGTCTGCTTTCAGTTATCTGCGAAGTGCTATTTTCATTTGAAACCCTTACTCATGACTTATATTGTGAACATTTTGTAGCTGATTGTATGGGCTCCAACAAGAGAAAAAGCAATTGAACGCATGAAAAGGGCACTTGATGACACTATTATCACAGGTAAAATGATCTGATTTTTATGATTGTGATTATTCTGTTAGATATTGTACTCGGTGTAAGTGAAAAAAAACCTAATACTTTTCCCTAGCACTTCGGTCAATGCACTTTACAAAGAGAAAAAAAAAAGTTTGTTTCAGACCCTTCACCTTCTATGTTGTAATTAATAATTACAATTTTGTTACAGGAGTTCCTACAACAATTGATTATCATAAACTTATCCTTGACATAGAGGTGGGTGTACCTTTTATGTATTTTTGTTAATGAGTATCCTTTGATTATATTTGCTGGTGGTCTCAGGAGCTCCCAAGTTAATAACTAATATATGGAATATCTTCATTATATTGCAGGATTTCAGAAATGGAAAGGTTGATACTGCTTTTATTCCAAAGCATGAGGAGGAGTTGGCAATGGTATGAATCTAACGCAGCCCTGACAATATGCCACTATCACTTGGTTTAAAAATTATTATATGTCCTTGTTGGACCTGCTTCAGAACATTTTCGGTAGGAAAAATTTCATATGAACTTGCCTTTAGAACCATACCCCGTGATCCTTCAATACAATAATCGTGGTTCTATATTGAACTTAGAGTTGATATCTCCAATTCTAGCTGAAAAGACCTCCATGATTGTGAGAAAATTGTGGGAACTGCCTCTGGTATTCTTTGGCACTTGGCATTAAGGTTTGGAAATTTGGATATGAAAGACTTCCCTACAGATAGATTCTTTTTTTTTAAGTAGATACTAGATAACTAAATCATTAGGTCTACGCATTATGTCAAACTGCTGTATAGAAGATGACAAGGTAAGTCTATGAACTGGAAAATTTGTACTGTGGTCTTGTGGAGAATAAACGAAAATTAAGACAATGGTACTGTTTGATGATCAGGTTGAGCATCCTTGCTAATGTGTTTTTTGAGTTTATAGTGCTAACAAGGAAAAAAAAACTATTCTAAATTGTCCCGAGTCAATAGTTTTTGTTGATGAAACTTATTTGTTTTGCTTGATTTTGTAAATTATTTGGTGTCCTCTGCAAATGCAGCCTCCACAGAAGATGGTACCTGCCAACAGGGCTAAAGAACTTGCCGGTGCAACTGCCTGATGGATATGACTCAATGATGCCACCCTTTTTTAGGAATCGCTTTGTTGAAATCACTATGTAGTCCCAGTCCCAACTGATTGTGAAAGTTCCAATGAAATTTTGGTAGACGGTCTCGCACAGTTGTCTTTGTTCACATTATTCTATAGGAAAATTTATTCATTTAGTGTTTGATTTTATCCCAATATTTATTAGTGCAAGGAATTGGGAATACCTCGCAATTTTTCCAAATCATAGTTGTCACAATGCTTCAAGCCCTTGGCTTTAGAGAATCATTGTCCCCAAACCCCAGGATTGTTTGTAATTCTTGTATTAAGAGCTCTATTGTAGTCCTGTAGCTACAATAATAAGAACTTAAATTGTCATGCTACGATCGGTTTGTCTCATGGATCAATTATTATACATTTATTTTAGTTTTATACCCCCTTAATGTTAAGTCTTTTCTAATTCTGTTGATTATATTATCTTTTATTTGATCCTTATTTTTTGCATGTATTCAACGTGAACAGAGATTTTTTGTAACCCGTCCTTTGTTTGTGGATCTTCGGGCTTTATCTTTGCGAAAAAATAAGAACGTGTTCATTGATAGGATTTGGATATTTGACAGGCACATTTTACAATTTAGATAATGAAGTACGGCCATACTTATTAGTTCATTCTTGTTTAATCCAATGAGTTCTGCCAAAAGAGTTGGCCACTAGCAACTGGACAAAGGCATGGTCAAACACCCCAGAGAACTACTGCATCTTTTGCATGGTAAAGTTTGTATGCTGCTCGTATATTAAGCTGTGGGTTTTACTTATTGACAAAACTCGTTTTAAATTCCTATTTAAAAGTTGCTAAATATACATCCAACAATTGAAGTTTCAGAGACAGAAAGTTAAACTTGACTTAAAAGTTGCTGTTGTCCAACCAGCATTGCATTGTTGCTGCGTGCGTGCCTAGTCTTGACTCCGAGACCACTTGTAGCTGTAGCACCTTTTACGCGTCAGAGAAGGACTGAAATAAGAGTATTTGATACCAAATCTGAATCTGAATTTGCCTCAAATTGCATGAAAGAGAAAGGTAAAGAGCATTAGCATGGCCCGCTCTTCACATTCTCCCCTGTGAAGATGTGCTTGAACGGCTATCATAACCGGACATTCCAGACAGTGAATGAGATTCACTGTAACCATCCTAAAAGGAAAAAACATGTAATATTATGTGATGACTATAATATAATATAATTCAAGCCAAAAAACGAGGTTTATCAGTGACAGTGTCTCACTTGAGCTGAGGAAAATGTGGAGCGTGAGAAATTGTTGTGGTTACTTTTTTGAGTGCTTCCAGCGGTAAGACCAAACATCATCATCATGGGCATGTTGTCGTCAGCAAAAGCTCTGAGTTTATTCAGCTCAGGCAATACAACTTTCCCAAGGTCAGGTCTATCTTTTCTTCTCATTTCTGCACACTGCAGGGCAAGCTTGGCAAAGTGCAAGGCATGTTCAACTGGCCAGTCCTCAACAGCAGGGTCAAGCATCTCAGCAATAGTCCCCTTCTCAATGGCCCTTCCAACGTGGTGTGTCAAACCCATTGGTGGCTTGGCGGTTAAAATTTGTAGAAGCATGATTCCCAGTGAGTAAATATCAGACTTGATTCCTAGCATGCCAGTTTGCTGGTACTCAGGATCAATGTAACAGAAAGTTCCTGCAGTTGATGTCATGCGGTACTGTGTCACGGAGTCTGCAACTGAAGGAGGGACAAGCCTGGCTAACCCCACATCACTGATCTTGCTCACAAAGTTGCGGTCAAGCAAAATGTTTCCCGGTTTCAAGTCGCGGTGTACCAGTGGTTCTGGTTTTGTCTGGTGGAGGAAAAGCAGGCCGGTGGCAATCTCAGCAGCAATTCGGAATCTTAGCTGCCAGGGAAGAGCGGGAGAGTTGCCTCTCCGGAAGAGGCAGTCTTCCAAGCTTCCATGAGCCATGTATTCATAAACTAGGCAACCATACTCTGGGCAAGCTCCAAGGAGGAGAACCATGTTTGGATGCCTTATGCAACTTAGCACTTCAACCTGCATGAATCAAAATATCAAATGCCAAATTGATTATTGATTCAACAATCTTTAAACTTGTTCCATTGATTAACTCTGATGATGAGGAAACCGTATTTGCCCCTTCCTTTTAGCCATTTACTTTTAGCAGTTATGTGTGATCACTGATCATGTACAAGTTTTTGTTGACATTTTTATACCTCCTGCTGAAATTGTGACCGTCCTTGAGCTGCATCTGGCTTTAAAACTTTTATTGCAACTGGTGTGTGATCTAGTTCAGACCTATAGACTGGTCCATAACCTCCTTCACCGATCCTGAGGGAGTTGGAAAAGCATTTTGTTGCTTCTTCAATTTCCTCAATGGTGTATCTTCTATACCTTGCAGGACCATGTAAGAAAGAATCTGCTGGCTTCTTCTTCTGCTCAGATTCTGTCATGGCTTTCATCTCTGCATTCATTCTTTTTTGTGCTTCCAACTCTGCAATCTTTTTAGATGCTTCTGCAGTCTCCATGGCAGCTCTACATCTTGCTTTCTCTGTCTCAGCTAGTGCCAATGCTGCTTCTTCAGCTATTTGTGCCTCTTCCAGTTTCCTTTGTTCTTCCATTTTCCAACGCTGAAGTTCCATTGCCTGTTGGAGAAGAGTGTCAATTTAAATGACAATTCCTGTTTTAATTAGTTTGTTGTGTGTTTTGTAGGTCACACTTAACAACTTAGATAATGGCATGTCAGTAACATTGTAGGCTTCGACAAAATTTAAATCTACAACATACCTTTTGCTTTGCATTAAGAGCTTCCTTGCAAGCTGTACTGTACATTTCCATTGTCTGTTTGAGCTCTAGCTTCAGTCTCCTCATTTCAGCTTCTACATCATCCTGTAATTTCAAAGCAGACACATATTAAAGCATGTCCTGCTAAGCCATCTCAAGAGCATAACATAAGAGCCTCAGAAACTTGATCTTGACACAGTACAAAGACACACATGATTCAGACTACATACAAATCACGGCTCCTCGGGCATGTTGAAAAAGGTATATTAGATCATCATGCTGATTATATAAATTTATATATGTAGACATTGAGCTTACCGAAATTGATACCCTTCCTGATGAAAATCCACTGTCTTGCGAACTGAAAGAGTAGTCACCTTGATCAATTGACTTAGCTCCTGAATAGGATGAACCGAAGCTTCTCATATCAAAATCAGATCCCACTGAAAGCTGAGGGATAAATCCGGAGTCCATGTCATCATACAATGAAGGGAACAATCTATCAACGCTTGGTCGTCCACTGCTCACGAATGAAATATCAGATTCAGAGATTGAGGACTCGTATGGTTTGTAGTTTGCTCTACCAGGTCTTGTGAACGGTGATCTGTACATAGGAGATATCAAGTTAGTCCTCTCATTAAGCCCCTGAAGTCTATTATAAGCTTAACTAAACTTCTCATCCGTTTTGCAAAAACATCTATCACCATGTCTCACGTATACAACTCTCTTGTGGAACATACTGGCATTTGAAATTAGCATTCACATGTTTTTATGCATGACAATGATGGCATCACATCTTACATGAGTTTGTATGCAAGGTTTCCACTATGCTCCAACCATACATAAACAAAATGATCGATATTTCGTGTTATTTTTTAACAACGTAGAAAACTTCACTAATCAGACTTAGAAAAGATGCATCAAATTCGAAGTAAAAATAGTAAAAATTACATGATCGCTTAAACTGTTCATAAAAAAACACACTCACACAGAGTTTGGTGAACGTGTGCAGTTAATGTTGTTTGTGCTAACTTCATCTATCACTCCAATTAATGATTCTACTTCAGGAAGTACTTACTTGATTTCCTCGTCATCCATGTGCTGGCGTGCAAGGTATCCTGGTTGTTTCTCTGTTGACCCTGTAGTAGATACAAGAAGATAAGTTTGTCATGAGTCATATTACCAAAGAAAATAGATGTGACGAGCAATGATATAACATGAGCTAGCATACGTCGTGGAGGGGTGCGGTTGGGCATGAATTGTGCATCCACTCTTTCAGGACTATGGGAATAATGCTGAGGCTGAGTCTGCCATGTGTTGTTACGGGGTGCAGGTGCAGGCTTAGTAGGCAGTGGAGCAGTCGCAGATTGCACGCTTGAGATCTTTCCTTTGGAAATAATGTACACTGTGCAGAATGGTGGCGCCCCTTTGGACACTTGGCTTGGAACATCCGTTGTCCTAAATCTTCTGTCATAAAAAATTCATCAACACGAGGATTCTGTTATGTTCTAACACTGGCTCTCGTACCTGGGTTAATACTAAAATATGATTCTATTAAAGTTGTACCTCTAGTCTGCCTTATTCCACATTCTAACAACTGCCACCAAATTCACACAACACATTTTCTTCTTTAGGAACCAATTAAACATGCATTGATTTCCTAGCATTTGTTGAGATTAGGCATAGTTGGTCAGACTAATGTTTGGTGGGCAGAGGAATGAATCGTGAATTACCTGACAAGACCACTCCTTGATGCTGCCCCAAGTACCATAAGTTCAATGGAATACGTGGTAATACTTTCTATTAATGCCTTAGGTATGTCCATTTCATCCAAGATGATTTCTTTGCATTGTATCTGTTGCAAATAATGACAAATCATTGAAAAGGAACGAATTAAGAAAAAGAAGCAGATTCCTGAGTGGAAAAAAAACAAAAATAAAGAAGTTATGGGAAATGGACACAGTTTAAAAAACCAAGCTCTTTTCATGGTAAAAACTTTGGTTTCTCATTTTATTAATGTATTCCTTCTCTTTCTGCTATGCTCTTTAATATTATTGATGAAAGACGGAACTAACATTCTTTCTATTGCAGAAGACACGGAATGAACTGTAAAGCTCCTTGGTTTCATTGTCCATTTGTTGCTTGTATGCTCTTCCCACATCATCGTTGCTATCGACAGATACAAGGTTTCCCACTGCACTCACAATCATTCAATTCAGTGATATGTGCATGGTAGTTGTGCATTACAAAATAATTTATTCTAATAAAAAAAGGGCAAAGAAATTTACAAGTGGCAAAAGTGATTGTATATATGTATGCAATATTTGCTTCCATTGGAAAAGAAAAATAAGTGGGCATATAATAAACTTTGCATCATTCGGGCAATATAGGCATACATAGAACAATTAAGATTGAGATTTATTAATGATTACTTGTTGTGGAATGGAGGATGCTTTTTGTCTAACATGGATTAGTAATAAGCATTGGATTGAGATTTATTAATGATTACTTGTTGTGGGAATGGAGGATGCTTTTTGTCTAACATGGATTAGTAATAAGCATTGCTCTTTAGGAAGAAGATTGTCAACTGCCCATTTTGCAGCATATTGGCTTGTCTTGTTATTTTCTATTGCCACAGCCACCACACGTCCTGCACCCACCTTCTTCTCACTAATATATCTTGACATCGTTACCTTCCGGCTATTCTGTAAAGCCTGAATTTCCCCTTCAAACTTACAAAACAGCTGAAAGAAATTGATGTTTGAGAAATTATATAACTAACAGTCTGTATTAGCAGCCTTAATTTGCCTGCTATGCTCTCTTTTTCTTTTTACAATCCTTTAGAGACTTAAGCCAAATATGGGGCTTTCTAAGGAAATGATTTGGTAAATGCAAGTATTCAATCAAACATAACGTGTGAATCAGCTCTATTTTAAGCATTTGTTGAGACTCCAACAAGAATGTTTAGTGCTGTCTTGGAGCCATAGTACGTGTCAACCCTTTTATTAGGTTGCACTTTGTTGTTAGCTTCCAAAATTAGCCAAACATTCACGCGTACTGCATCTTGTGCATGTTTGGACTTATGACTTAGACCGCGAAAATATAGTAAGGTTTACACAAACGGCAACAATAATTGGTTTTAGGAAAATAAACTCGTGTTTTGAGTCATTTCATGTATTGACTATTGAGTTGTAAACAAAAATTTGTCAAATATAGGATAAGGGTGCCACATGATGTTGAAATTTTCTCCTTGATAATCTCTTTATAGTTAATAGTACTGTCTGTAATCTGTTCTTAATCAAGGGGCTTTATTTATTTCTTAATTCTTGTCAAAATCTTCGGTAAATTCATATGCATTAATTTTAATCTGTGGTAGATCAAATTTGGATTTGGATCAATACTTTTTTTAGGTGATCATAGATCATTGATTTATGATTAATTAATGTAAAGTTTAAAGATAAATTGCCGTCAATTGAAGCTTACTTTCTTTCGAAATTTTTATGCTTTTACTAAATTTATATACTTCTTTTATTAAATGTTCTTGATAAAAAGAGCAAACCATTTTATTAAATGTTTAACACATAATATAAGTATATTACATTTATTTATATATTTATTTTCATAAATTTATAGAATTTAATTTGAATGCACTATTAGTATATAAACATTTTACACATACATGATACATCCAATAATATATTGTTACATTAGCAATAATGTGTGACTTAACCAACTATTTTGAAAGGCTTACATTGTCTTACATGTAGAAATATATGATTGGTTGATATATATATATATATAGTGTATTACAACTAAAGTCAATTTTTACATAGTTTGATTTTTCACTGGTAGGTTCAATTTTTTTCTTTATCAATATCTTTTCTATGCATCGAACTTGATTAAGTTTACAGCTCATTACATGCCCACATCCTGTTAAGCCAATTACTAGAGTTTACTGAATTTTTATATAAATAATAATGGAATGGAGGTGAAAAGATGAGAATCTTGGAATCTATCTCGATTAATTTGTAAATTATTCCGCTGGGACTTCTATTTGGTTCATCCACTTTGTGTCTTGCGGTGAATTATGAGGTTGATATTGTTGTAAATTTACTAGTTTTGTGATACATAAATTTTGCACTGATGTAATTATGTCAAGCAAAGTAGTCGGATGAAGGAATTTGTTCTTTGTTCACTTACATTCTTTTATGAGTTACGATGTCATTTTAATTTCTTGTTTATTTTCAATAATCTTTTACGAAAAATGTTTTATGGCTCAAATTGGATTACGAAGAAAGATTACCATCGATTTTCTTTCAATCTTAGCATTCCTACCATATAGCACTCTGATATTTTATAGATGATTGAGTTTTTCATACTTTTCGTATTTGGAAATTGAACTAGCATGCAAACTCAAGACATCTTAGCCATGTAAAATATCAAAAAAGAATGAAATCTTTGGTTAATTCAATTTTAAACTCAAACCCACCTCATGATTGAGAGGAGTTTGTAATCAAATCCAAAAACAAAAAAAAAAATGTTAATAAAAAATTAAAGAAATATTCAGTTTTAACATCAAACCCATGCATGTCATATATGCCCTTTTGCCCTCATCACTTTTTCATTTATAGCACAAATGTTACATCATGAAGAAGAAAATAAGTCCCAATAATAATAATATCCATCACCCATAAATGTTGCAATGTTGATGGAAAATCCAAGCAAAAGTAACCATTAAGGTATAGTATCTTATTAAACAACCATTTACTAGAAATTGATTTCACCAGATGATCCCCTTGGAGACCTCACATCAGCTTCACTAGCAGAAGAAGTGTAAAAATCATCATCCTGATCCCTCTCCTTCACCTCTTGGATTTTCTCCACAGCTTCCTTCAAATCCCATCTCTTTTCCACATCCCCGTCACAGCATCCCAAGGCGATCTTCAAAAGCTTCACCATCTCTCCATCACTGTTATTGGTTTTCCCCATTTCTTTATCAAACACTTCACTGGTCCACTCTTCTGGGACAACTGAATGAACCCAATTTGCCAAGCTCACCTCACTTCCTTTGCCTTGTTGCAAGAAGTTGGCAGGGAACTTGCCAGTTAGGATCTCCAGGATGAGTATTCCAAGGCACCACACATCAGACTTCTTTGTGATTCTTCCATGATGCAAGTACTCAGGAGACTTGTAGATCACCATGATGTCCTGAGCAAGGTCCTGGTTTATCAGTGGGACCAGCCCATAGTCACAAAGCAGTGGCTCAAAAGATTCAGTCAGAAGAACATTAGAGGACTTGAGGTTTCCATGGGGTGCAATTAGGCTTGGCATGTCCTTGTATAGATATTCAAGGCCTTTTGCTATGCCTTTCACAATCTTCAACCGGATTGGCCAGTCAAGACTTGGCTCCCCAAGAGCTTGGTGTCCTGAAACAACGAGTAATTAACCATGTGTAACCGTACGTACCATAAGCAAAGATATCAACATATATAACATTGTAACACACACAAAATACCATCAAAGAAGTGAATGGAATTCTTTAATCAAGTACTAATTAAACTTTTTACTGTATTGCATTTAACTTTTCGAAGAGAAACAAGCTTCTGACTCACTTTTGTAGACACAACCACTAATACAGACGAGAAAGAGACGGATGATATGGTAGATAAAAGAACGATGCTAAATGAATCGAAATTTTTTTGTGCGAAAATAGCAAATGTTTATCAGCCGTCAGATTTCCTTAATAGAGCAATCATGGATGAGGCAAAACTAACACAGTTTTATAAATGCATTGCTCCAACGGTATGCGTTGATTTCGTACTAATATTTTCGAGCCATGATTCATTTTCCTATATAAAATACGGTGAGAGCAAGAGAGTGTCGTATTTCACTTCTTTGTATGTGTTTCCTCACTTTCTTGTATAGTGTCCAAAAACAAGGTTGAAATAACAAAACTCTAAAATGTAGATGAGACTCGTTATTTAAACCTAACAAAAGCGACACACCCATCAACATATATGGATAAAAGGTAGGTCCATTTATGTATTTTTAAAAATTCTTAGATACTTTCAAGTAAGATAAATACTTACTTTAATCAATTAGTAACTAACAAATCAATTATTATATTAAAAATATAAGATTAGAGACAATAATAACCTATAAAATTTATATGTCAATTAATAAATTGATCAAAATAATAATCTCTCTTACTTTCAATGCACTAAATATTTTTCGTATTTCTCCCATTTAATTATTATCTTCTACAATCTCATCATTGTTTTTGGTATGTGTTGAAGTAGATGTCAACAAAATCAATGTTCAGATAACTTTCTCCAAAATAGATATGCCTTGATAATGAAAAAAGGATATTTCTGCATCCTATATTTACATCGATGTTCAATGTATATTTATTAGCTTACATTATAAACTATCGGCTATCTATATAGTGATCAGCATAATATTGCATGCATTCATGCATTAGATGAAGAAAAATATATACTATGTGACGATTGATATAAATAAAAGTAATATATACATAATATATGCACAAATGGGGTGCGGTGGTTGATAAATATATATAATACATACCATGGAGGCGAACCGCCAAGCTGCCATTCTTAACAAAGTCGGTAACCAAGAGCTTCTCCTCCTTTCTATAGTAGTAAGCAACAAGAGGGTGGAGATTGGGATGATCCAGCCTTCCAATCCTCCTCATGTGCTCTTGGAACTCCTCCTTCCCAACATTGTTCATCTGCTTGAACCTCTTCACCACTATTTGTGTGCCACTGGGTAGAGAAGCCTTATAAGAAGAGCTGAAGCAGCCACTGCCCAAGATCTCAGCCGAGGCTCTCAGCAACTCTTGCAAGTCAAACCTCTCTCTGTCATTCCTTATGAAAGACAGCTTCATGTGGTCCCCTCTCCTGCTGTGGTTGGAGCTTTGTGATCTCGTTGACCTCCTGCTCTCATCACCCGAATCATTTGCCTTCCCTTTCTTGGTTTGGTCGTGGATGCTCGAATCTGGATTCTCCACCGAACTGTTCTTTGGTCTATTCTCTTTCTTCTACGGTGAAGGATGAGTATCACTGCTCCAATAACTATCACTGCCAAACCAACAACTACGGCAACCACAATAACACTCACAGTTGACGGCTTCTTTGAAGAATTCGAATTATCTGAAGAATTTGGAGGATTCGAATCCGGAGGAGGAGGGGGGAAGGATTCGGTTTCGAATCACATGTACCCAACGGGGCTCCACATAAGTCTTTATTACCTGCTCATCATTTCACGTATACATACATACTAGTTTAGATATAGGAATAGATATATACCACATATAGTTTCAACCTAGAAAAGGCCAAAAACATGAGGAAGATGATTGATTTACTTAATTACACCTAAATTTCACACCTGTTTTACATCTGCGAATTATGAGTATAAATTTTGCGCTAATAACATCTCCAACATATTCCGACATTATATTTACCTCAGTCTGCATAGTACCACATGTCATTTTTTTTTTCATACATTTACGTGGAAATCAACCACCACTTATTAATTACTTGTCCATTCAACATTAACTATATAATAACAATAACTTATGTGTGTGTGTGTATGAAATATGACATATTCCTGTAACATGTATATCATGTACCAATTGGATAAAAAAAAATGGCAGATGCATAAAACTTTCTAGTGGGCTCTGAATGATAGATGGCTTATCCCTTTTGAAGAACTATTTCTAATATTTGAACCGGTAACTCAGGTCATAAGAACCTTACCTATTGTAAATGTTCACTCTCATATATCAATTGGATAATTAAGGAGAATTTAAATATTGTGTTACCCACCAGCAAAGGAATCGGGAGACCACTTGGTAAGCGAGGGTGGTATTGGGCCATCCAACTGATTGTTTGATACGTTGAATGAACGCAAATTGGCCTTTGGAAACTGGGGAATAGGGCCAGTGAATTTATTCCCATCCAACCTCACCTCCATAAGCTTTGGCAGGTTTCCAAGAGAAGCTGGAATAGCACCCGTAAGCTGGTTGTTTGACAAGACGATTTTCTTCAACCACTGCATGCCTTCAAAAGCATCCCCAGGGATCTCCCCAGAAAACTTGTTCTTCGAAAGGTAAACTCCCCTCAAACCAACTAGCTTCCCTATGTTTGGCAATGCACCATCAAATTCATTGTTCATCAAGTTTAAGGTTCTAAGATATGGTAACCCCTTGAGGGAGTCCACATCAATGGTCCCCTTGAGCCCCATATTCACAAGTGATAAGCCCGATATCTTCCCTCCACGCTGGCACAGAACGCCTCTCCAGTTGGGCTTATTACCTGAACATGGAGAGGTTGATGTGCTCCATGAAGACAATGCATCGGTGTTTTGCAGGTTGCCCTTCACCTTAAGGAGCAATTCTTTGTCTGAGGCACCATTGGAGGATGCAACAAGGCATAGGTAGAGGAGGGTGGTGAATGTGATGATGATGCAACAATGACAAGGCCTACCAGTGATGGCCATTGTGATAAAGAATAAGAAGGGTAGGCACACGCACTAGGGCGCCGTGCGCGCCCTCAAGCAAGGCCTGCAGCTTCACAATGGGAAGAAAGGGTGCCACTAATAGCTAGAGGTGAAGAAGAAGAAGAAGGGAGGCTTGGAGGGCGGAGAACTTTTGATGGCATTGAAGGGTGAGAGAAAGAGAAAGAGAGAGAGAGGAGGGCCAAGAATAGGTGACAGAGAAAGAGAGAGCTGTTTTACGAGGAATATTTGAGAGTGAGGTTTGACCAAGTCGTTTATTTCTTGTTTTGTGTCTTCTTCAACGCGAGAATTACCCGGCCAGCCTCTAAAAATTGCAAGTTACAGCACCTTTTTGCATTCCTATTTTTAAGGCTTTCTGCTGACTCTACCTTGACCCAAGAATATAATTGCCAGCAACAAACAGCCAAAGCCGCAGCACTCGAACACTACGTACAAGGTGCAACCCTGTCTCTCCCTGATTGTCTCTCTACAGTACTATGTTGTCCGCTAAATCCTAACCCTTTGTTGCAGAAATAATTTCAGATCAACTTTTTTGTGGAAACATTCCTAACAACTCATATTTAGATATACAATAATAATAAAAAAATGGATCTCATTTACAACTCATATTCGGCTAACTTTCCTCCTTCTTCGTTGTTTCTGATTTTTCCTTTTATATGTTTTTTTTTCTTCGTTGAAGGTAGTAAGAAATCAAGTAGATTCTATAAAAATGAGAAAAGTTGACCGGAACCAAAAAAAAAAAAACAAGAAAGAAAACCGAAATCTTTAGACTTAGGGTCACTCACTGCCTGACTAGGTACCTGTCATCTCTCCATACAAATCAAGTAATGATAATATATATTATTCACTTGGACTCTATACTATAATTTTAGTTTTAAACGGTCCAAATCATATGTTAGTACCTCAGATTTATAAATAATTGCTTAAAACTCAGCGACAATCGAGAAGCCTCAAATCTTAGCCGGAAAAGAATATCAGAAAATGAAGGACAAATATGAAACTAGGCAAATTTTTTAGGAACAAACAGTTGTTTACAATGTAATTTCAACTGCAAGCTAAAACGACAAGTTTTTAGTAATTCAATCATTTCTGAAGCCGCTTTACTCATAAAATGACAACATGGAAGATCTCGAAAAATATTAGATAAAAATTCAGCCCAGCATTAAAATCTATAAGGGTGACTACATTCGGTTAAGAGCCTAGACTACATATGGGTACAAGGCTAGTTTGTTTCCTTACAATGAAATATTTCTAGGACTTCTAGACAAAGCTTTACTCTTTCTTGATGAAGCATCTATTGGGGTCGAATTCTGTATACCCAACATCAACTAGACATAGTCCATCAGGGGGTGCTGGAGGAGCAGTGGCACGCCTACATGTGGCATCCATGAGCTTTAGCAAGGCGTCATCTCCAGCACCAGCAGCAGCTTCTCTAATTGAGGTGGCCACAAGAACTCGAACCATCTACAAAAAAATATGATTAGCCCCAACCAAATCATAAGTGAAAAGATATGCGACTAGGAGCAACGAGTTTTAGTCCAAATCTAGCAGGCCAGTTATTTTATCGCGGGAATTAAAACTAAGATTTTTGCAGGAAAATATAAGAGAATGGTACTTTGCAAATATCATGAGGCATAAAAAGGACTATTAGACACGAGCCAAGCCAGGCACATAGCACAATCAGAGGGAATCAGAAAATTGGTAAAAATCGTGACTATAATTGGGTTTCATCAGCCATAGAATCATTCTCGGTAACATTCTGAAAAGTAAAATATCAGTAACAATGTAAAGGTCTTATGCCCTTCTTCATTTGTGTTTGAAGCACACCTTGTTAATATTATATCAATAAGGTCTCACTCATATCAACTTCCTATTCATCACTAAGCATTCAGTAAAACTTACGATGCTTTGCTTTGCATGTTTACATCAGCAAATTTCATTATCTGTATTTGAGTAGTAAGTCCATATTGGAGAAGCCAAAATCAAACAGTTACCTTGCGTAAAAAGCGATTGGCCACCAGCTCAACGCACATAACTCTTGTTTCTTCCCCACAATCCTAGAAATGTCATGCAAAATCAAACATAAGTACAGCTTGTCTCTCGAGTCTCAAACAACAACCAAAGTACTCAGCAGTTGAACCAAAGGTAGAAGTGATCAAATTCCAGTTGAAAGTAGGATGGATGAGGAAGACTCCAAATATGTGGACAACCGAAGAGGTAGAGGAAAGACCACAAAAGAAAGTTCCAAGGTAAACAGATATTCAAAATTAAAATAAGCTTACAGTTATTAGCAATCTTGTTTCCATAGCTCGAGCATGGTAAACGAAACACTCAGTTGGTGGACCGCTGAAACAAGATGACAGTTCATAGTCAATTCAGGGAATATAAGTTCCCCCTTATGAAAGTCTAGTCAGCACCATTGAAATATGCAGGCGCGCCAGCAATTACTTGAGTTCTCACAAACAACAAACTACCACTTAAACATAATTAATCTGAATTAATATAAAAAATTTAATATTTGATTCGAAATAATTCAATATTTGATTCGAAATAATGGTCACACAACCATTAAAATTTGCTATCCTGCACAAAAATATTATGCGGAACTGCTGATTGACAAGATAATGATGAAGTGAAAGACAAAAAAAAAAAAAACCATTGCAAGCCATTCCAAAGCCACTTTGAAATTGAATTAATGCGAAAGAAACACTAACTATATAACCATAACATCATTTATATTGAAACTAGACAACCATAACATCGGCAGAGACTAATGCATATTTGATAACTCAGTATCTTTTTCCATTATTGGAGCATAAAAGTACCTATTCCAAGTTCCAAAAAAAAATGAAAAGAAAAGAAAATAAGTCTTATAAAATAAGATAACCACCTATTTTCCCTACAAGAGAACATACAAAATTTAAACTAGTCACTAAAGCAAGAAGCCTTCAAAGTTTTTTCTTCATCTTTGCCACATGGTATAACAGATCATGCACAGAATTCAATAAAACAGACCAAAATCTGTTGCTGTTCCTCTTGGATAGGGATAGAAATTCAAGTTTTGAGTTCTTACTCATTTCTTGAAGCTTTTGTGTCACGGGCAAACATCTTGTAAGATAACAATTTTCCTTCTAATTTTTGCAAAAGCCTGTCTACCTTTCGTACACTGAAGGCATAAGATTTCCATTCCCTTTCTATTTCATCCTTGTCTGCAGAATCATTGTCGGCAGAACCATGAATACCATTACATCTAAAATTGTCGGAGAACTCTCCATTTCCATTGCTTTGGTCCCTATTCTCTCCATCAGTGAGTGGGAAAATATATAGATAACGCCTCCATTTGGCAGAGAAATTAGGATGAAAGACACGTGATACCTACAAAAAGTTACATTTACTACTGATGCCAGATTAACTGTTCTACGAATAACAAAGAAGTTAACCTGCAAGCCATATTTCTTTTTCTTTTCTATTGTGGATTTGACATAATTGATAGCTCTATTAAACATTAGCTTCAAATTGCTTATTAAAAGGAATATTACCTCAGAAACTGATATGACCCTCAGTTTTCCTGGTGCTGCATTATTGATTGCATCCTCAATATCTCTTGGTTTAACATCCTTCTTCCAAGTATCTGTAGACAATGAACACTAGATCAGGGGGAAACAGGCTTAATGAATCCAAAGAATGCTAAAAAGGATCCTCCCTCTCCCCAACCCACCCTAAGCATGTCAAAAAACAGGTAAGAGAGTAGCTAATTCTGTAACTTCTGAACATTTCCTTTTCTTTCATGGTATACCAACAACTTACTAAAATGGAAACAACAACCCACATAACAGGAGCTCCTTCCTACGATCAGAAATGACTTACAGAAAGAACAGACTTGTTGAAGAGCTGTCACTCCTTTGTCTGTACGACCTGCAACAACAGCACAGCCTTCAATAGGCAAACCTTTATCCTTGAGCTGTTGAGTTTTCTTTTCATCAACAAATTTACCAAGTGACCCTTCTACTATGCTGCATCAAGAAATGAATACAAGAGCATGAAGTGGAATGAGTTGTCCAATAAAAATAGATAAATAAAAGATAATTCAACTAAATACTCATTACACGCAAATTAAAGGACAACTAATAGATCATGATTTTTTCATATACATTGTAATAAAGCACATCACAGAAAGTGAATTTGTAAAGGCAAGTGATGAGACCAAAAACCCCAATGTGATCATCTGATTCATCTCTTGATTCAGTAATAAGAAATAAACATCTCATCCAACAATCATTGAGATGTCAATTACCTAAAGTCCTGAACAAATAACCGTTGCTTCCTAATACATACAGTTTGCGTTATGCACAAGACTCTTAAAGAAGAAGAACTTACCCTTGGACAGTGTTCAAGCCAGGCTGCTTTTGCCACCCATCAAAAGAAGCCCCGTGATATGAAAGGATAATTTTGAATGTTATTCTTGCCCACCTCCCATGGCGATCTTCAGAAGCAACACTTTCGAACTCAGTTCTGCCAGGAGGTGCTGGAATTCCAGCATCATTATGATCGAGAGCTGTCTGTTAGAAAGCCACGAATTAAGAATGATGAACATACAAATATGTGAAAGACAGCACACGATAAAGAGTATCAGTGTTCAAACTCCAAAGGATGCTAATGTCTGACAACAATGTAAGAAGTTAGTTATCAAGCATTGAGGTATTTATTTGTGCCAAGTATTATCACTGACACTGATATCGCAGATCAAATGTCTTAAAATAATACATGAGACTCTCTATCCAAGATTGCATCGCACGCACCCACTCAAATCAGAAATTTGGGTAAAATGTTAAAAGTGGAAATATTAGAATGAAAACGAACCTCGGCTCCAAAGAGAAGCGGCAAAGAGGAGTTGCCATGGACAATATTAGTCAAATAAAGATCATTGACTCGATGCCAGGGCCTTGCATACATAAACTGGAAGCTCTCCCTGTCGAAATCAACTAAAACGTGAGACACGTGTTTCCTATGTATCCCACCAATCAATAACAAATCCCAGTATTTTGCGTGTGTTGTGTAACAATTAACAAATAAGTAAATAAATTACCTAGCAGTCCATCGAGGGTATACGGAGGGATGGGCATGGTTGTAGTGGACGTGACCACCTTCAACTTGTATTTCGCTCTCGCTTTGCTTATCCTTATTATTATTATTATCCATCGAAGATGCGAGCAGGTGGAAGTGATGCAGGGGAGGGGGAGTGGGGGTCGTCGTTAGGAACAGCCAAAGGGGAGGGCGTTCCTCGCAGCCGTTCCTCGCCAATAATCTGCGGAGAGCAATAATAAATTATAAATGTGTGTTGTGTTTTGCGGATAATAAATATAGCGGAAGATGCTACTACTACTAGTACTGTGCATCGTTCTGCATTAAGCTCTCGAATCTACTCCCCCCCCCCCCCCAAAAAAAAAAAGTTCCCCCCAAAGTTCCACATGTGGTGTCTTCTCAATGGCAAAAACACCACTAGATCCACCCCCACCAAAAGTCATTTTGTATTGATTGCCTAAGCCATTTATTTAGAGCAAATAATTATTTTAATCCTAATGTTTTTATGATAGAATTTTTCACATCAATTTCATATTAATATGTTTTTCTAATTATTTGAAATTTTACTTTTCACCACCAAGAATTGCTTAGAAATTCGATTAAGATTATTTTTATAATGTAAAATGTTGGTTTAAAATTATAATTGCTTAATTTAAAATTGAATGAAATTATTGAAATATTTATATTTATTAATTTTTTCAAAATTTACGAAATGTTTGGAATGGGATAAAAAAAAAAAGAAAAAGAAAATTTTGTAGCCTATACATAATTTACATTTAAATGTAAAATAATTTTTATTTGTGTAAAAGATCTTCTCCAAAAGAATTAGTTAAATATATTTAAAAGAAAAACTCATCCAAAACCACTCTTTTTGGGAACAAAAAGATTATTTTCAAATAAAATTTTTAAGAGAGATCTTTAAAAAATAAAAAAATATTTTACATTTTAATATAAAATTAATTCATATTTAGACACAACATAAAAACTGTTATTTATTTTTAAATATATTTTTATAATGAGAAAAAATGAAACTATTAAGTTGATATTTATATTAAAAAAAATTATGTAAAATCATGTTTTATGTAATACGTTGTTTTTTATTAAATTAGAGGGAAGGTGATATAAAATAATATTAAAAGAAAACTTTAAAAGCACAAAAAGCATAAACAAAAGGTAGATGTCAGTTTCGTAGTTTTGTTGAATAGCAAGGTCGAATGGGAAACGGCGTCGAGGTTGGATAGCTGGAGCCGCTATTGCTAGAAAATAAATAAAATTAAACTCAAATCAAATAATTTCGTTCTGGTGCACTCCGTCTATAATTTTCTTGCGTTGCGTTTGGGTGAGTAATACTAATAATCAAGCTTCCTTCAAGTCCAAACGCATTATCCACTAAGCACTTGTAAGTTCCTAATATTTCTTCCTTCCTTCTTCCTCTAGGGTTTTCTAGGGTCTTGTTCTTCCTTTCTTTCTAAATCCTAAATTTCACTTTAACTGATTCATTGCTGAATTTACTTGATTTGAAACGCCGTTTTGAATATCTATCTGCCTTCTTTTTCAATATTTTATTGATTGATCGTACGTAGCTTTTTTCTCGCAATCTACGGGGGCAATGAGTTCGTCTTCTACCGACGCTTTTCCAACAATTCAGGTAATGTCTCTCTGTATTTTACTTTCTTTCTAGCTGCGTTTTTTTTTTTAATAATAAAAGTAAAAGGACAAAACCTACGAGTTATTTTTCTATTACTGGAACAAAAATAAGTTCAAATAGCATAAATAATTTTACGCATTCACTCTTTGTTGATTCGCTCGTGAGATATTTATCAGAATCTGGATTCGTGTGAGAAAGGTTGTGATGGGTAGTGCTGTGCAAGAAAGTTCATTGAATGAAGGATCCACAATACTACTACAAGGTGACCATTAGGGCTGGGAGTGAGTTGAGCCAACTTGCTAGATTCGTTAACATAACTCAATATAAGCTACTCTCACGAACTAATGAGCTGAAAATCTTGTCTTATTCGTTAAATGAGTCAAGTTTGACCTTTCATTATCTTCCTGCTCATTAGCTCGTAAGGAAACTCGATGTATAATTTGCTTTTACATATATATGATTTTTCATTTTTATATTACTTAACGCTTTTTTTGATTAAAATATCTAACAGTTAGAGCAAAAATTGATATATTATAGGACTTGGGCCAGTCCCACGTTCGATCGTATAGCCAAACCTGAAATAGGGCTACCTTCATTTACTTCCACCCATAGCGATGATGCGTGTGCTTTTCACAGTTTTAATTTGTGATTTCTGTTGTGATCTGAAGTTTGATGATTGTATTCATTATGATGAAGTAAATGAGGTCTGGGATGGAAGTCTTAGTATTGCTATCGTAATTGTCAATCTTTGCTTTCAATTGTATGATTGACTTGTTAGTCAATGGATAATATATATTTGCAGGAAGTTATGCTGGAGTTCCGTGCTGGTAAAATGTTTTTCGAGGGAAAAGAGTTGTCCCTGATACACGAAAAGGACTTGTTCGTATTGCTAGGGTATGGTGCTATAAATATCCTTTTGAATCTGTATGTTTGAGTGCTATCCTTCATTATTTCCTCATGTTTTGAACCTGTGACAACCGCTGGTTTTCTTAAAGTGATTGCTTTTTTTTTTCTCAGGGTGAGGAGGGATTAGTCCATTTTCAGTGGCTTGATTGGACACAAAATGCTGTTGAAGATGTATCCTTTGTGTTCCCTTCCCAATTATGTGTTCTTGACTATCGTTTAAGTACAAACGTGCACGTGGTTTGTACTTTGTCTGTCGCTTGCTTAGTTGCTTTCTTTTTCATTATTCACTTTAAGTGAATATTTTTAAGTTTCTTGTGAGTGTGGCCGAGTTACATTATGAAACACGAGATAAAACATGAGGGTTGAAGTGCTGACATAATCCTTAGGTGGCATATTGACACGTTTCGAACTACAAGTTAACGATGCAAAATTGAGTCCTAACCACAAGAGCTGTTTGATTCTTTAGCTAGACTTTAAATAGCATTATTATTTAATAATGTTTATTATTTATATGGTTAGAACCTTTAATTATTATTGACTTTGGAAGGTTTTCTAGATATGTTCTTTATTTGCTACTACTTTATTCTCAAGGGGTATTTTCAAGTTTTGAAGATACTACAGAAATTCTTGGGGAGGTTGCTTTCAACTCAACCAATTATTATAATAAAAAAAAATGCTTTATGAGTGGCAGACATTGCTGTTAGAAGCCAATGGGTGTTCGGGAAAGTTTATTGGCTGTAGAGAAATGGACCAAACCAATTGGTAATTATGAAATATGATGTGTACAGCAGATTGAAAAGATTTTAAAGAGAAGCAAGCAATGTATGTTTAGAATATGTCTGAACAGATTGAAATAAATTGAGATCATTGGTTTTCTTCCCATGTTGGTTGATGCTGTCCTTATGAAGGATGGCTAGATTTGTTATTTTATAGCAAGTAGTTTTTTGGGTGGAAGTAAATCAATTCTTTATGGATTTGTCTTGATTTTTCTTGACCTAAGCTAAACACAGGATCAAATAATATTTCCCAATGAGGCTGTTTTTGAGAAGGTTTGACTTCTTTGCCCAGAATAATTTTTGGTTATACTATTCATAATTGATTTGCTTACTTGTTGATGGTTTTGACTGCTCTAAGTTTTCGTTGCTTAGGTTAATCAAGCCTCTGGAAGAATTTACATATTGAAGTTTAATGATGATAGGAAGTTTTTCTTCTGGATGCAGGTCTATCTTATTACTAATTATCCTCTCGTCTCCCTTACTAAGTGCTTTGCCTGCATTATTGGTTCTTACCTTTCTACATGTCCCTTTTTTGTATATAGGAACCAAATGCTGACAGTGACTCGCAACTATGTAGCTCAGTGAATGATTACATTAACAGACCATTAGGTAATTAACTTCACTTTTGCTTTGAATTAGAAAGTACTGAGCTTCAATTAGAAAGTACTGAGCTTCCTTTTGTTGGCTTAAGCCTTTTGCTGGCAGCCATTCCTGCTCTGCTGCTTAAATGCATTGTGAATTTTCCCTTTTTTTTTTTGGCTGCATATAACTGGAAGAGAAGCAGCCGGGTCAATATTTTTCCATATTAATGTTTGAATAACTTTAGAAAATAAATATGATATGAATTCATTCTTAAAGAAATATAGCTTCGTATTTTAGCTCTGTTGTTGACAGAAGTTTATGGAAGCTGTGAAAACAAGTGAACATGATTCAAATGACTCTTATTCTTAAAGAGTGATGTTTTATGGGGACATATAATACAAAAGCACTGTATTATCATTTTTTTTTGTTGATCCTTTTAATTATGGTGGCCCATGTCGTCACCTTTGGAGTTATTCCAAGATCCAGTATTTTGTGCTGACCTTATATTATCTTACACTTAGTTTGACTAATTGTAAATTTCATTGAACTGTGTAATAGGTCAACCCAAGTACTGTGATTATATACATATGGAAGCTCTCTAGCAATCGCACTACCTAAAAGCTAGTTTGCAACCTTTCATTTTGTTTTGACTTCTGGATATTGCGATGACAATTTTGACAATTAGTTCAAAGGTCAAACTGACTGAGGCAAACAACCAGACGTATAATGTGTGTGAAACTTTTTCTTCTGAAATAAAGGACAAGTGTTTAAAATTTACTGTTTAACAGAGTTCCTTGGTGAAGAAGAGCCTGATGGATCCCTTCCTCTTCAAGTTTCCGAAGATATGGCTGAGGATGATATCTCATCCAGGTACTGATGATTTGGATATTCAAATGTTTGCATATGTTAGGACTTGCGAAATTTGAGCTTTATTTCCTGTAATTGGGGTTAGTAATTTGCACTTATTGCCATAAATACTGTTTATCCCAGCTAAAATTCCGTTTAAGTTACCCTTTGCAATCAAAATGGAAATAACACATGTCCAGGCATTTTCTGTGTTTACTCACCCTTTCAGATCTTCTCACACTGCACCAACTATTTTTTATCCTTCCCATTTTTGACTGGTTTGCTAGATATCTCCATTCCGTTAGAGATGGTGCACCAGCTCAATGTGGTTCCTCTTTGTCTGCAGAAGTCAATGATTACCCTGCTTCTTTTAGGTGGATTTATATCCTTGTGCTAGACGGATTGATTCAAAACAGAATCATTGAGACATGGCCGTGAATGTTGTAGCTTTTTGCTGTTTGTAAGCTCAATTTGTCTATTTAAAACAGAATAATCACTACTTGTAATTACAGCCAAGATCAGGTAAATCTGATGTGGACAAAATGTATGCTGCTTTTATAGCAAATATTTCTTTTAAGTAAGAGAAGAAGTAAAGGGCCTGAACGTCATGTTTTAAATCACCAAAATGCTTCTCACCACAATTCTTATATTGGCCAGACAATGTATTAAGTACCTAATTGCACATGGATTCTTTATTTATCTAACCTCTAAATATCTTTCTTTCGTTTTAAAAAAAAATGAAATGGTATTATTTATGGTTTGTTGTAGTGAGTCACGATGATTCTTTGTTAGTTTGATCTGCATATCACAGTCCTAATGATCTGTTTTATTATTTTTTTAGGTAAAAAAACTCTTATTTTATATCTTCAATGGAGATAAAATTAACGAGAATACGGTCAAAGCTTTGATGTGATTATGAATTTAGTTGGGTAGTTTATTTACCGTAGGATATCCAAACCCTCCTTATTACCTACTTTATTATATAGCCAACTGGACACTAAATGTGTGGAATTTATCGGTGTTAATTAGAGCTGCAAACTTGGTTGTCCCAAGCTTGGGTGTGGAAGCAACTAGTGATGTAACATCTTCTGGTCCAGTTAAATTGGAAGATCTCCAAA
The DNA here is from genome assembly GCA_030441495.1 of Dalbergia oliveri. NCBI lineage: Eukaryota > Viridiplantae > Streptophyta > Magnoliopsida > Fabales > Fabaceae > Dalbergia > Dalbergia oliveri. The sequence continues at coordinate 52,843,433 of JAMLFY010000002.1, read as the reverse complement.
GAATACTGAGTAACATTGGGCCTGCAGGTAATAAGTTTATAAGAAAGAGATGTTCTATTATGTAATTTTGACTGTATAGAGACCTAACATGTTATTCTTCTGATGAGATGTTTGCAGATAGTATTGTTGATGCTGATGGAGGTAATCATGATATTCTAATCCATTCTTGGCCATCTGTTAAAGGAAATAAAGATACATATCAACTGATAATATTGCATGCTATTGTATTCAAAGTTCAAAGTAGAGGATTGTACACCTAGTTGCGAAGGAAATTTTTCACAATGATGATGATGAGGGAAATATATATGAACTAAAATGAATACAACATTTTGATTGCAAAGTTTTGAGTAACAAAATTTGGGTCACCTGAATACTACATTCTGAAGATATCCAAAGCTTTATGTTTCTTGCTGGAAATTGTTGCTTGTGTCATTAATTTTGATTTGGTACTAAAGATTGGACTCTTTAAATACTTAAGCTGGTGACATACTCATCAAATCTTCATCACATGATGAGGCGGGCTAGTAGGAGGGGTTAGGCTTTACATCAGTTTGTTTTGGGTGAATTTCTGTTCATGAAGGATAACTCTCCTTTGACAGTTTTCTTGTGTATCATTAGGCTTGGGACTTGGCGATATATTGAAGCCCGATCTAATAATGCCACTGATGGAGACATTACCTTTGGAGCAGCGTTTGGCTCCCTACTTACCTGAGGTATATATATCAATGTGGTGATTGAGTTTCAGTATTCCTTTATTTACATATCCATGTAACATTCGGTGGTGTAGGGTAAGTGGTCTCCAGAAGATATATTGGAATTGTTGCAGAGCCCACCTTTCCGTCAGCAAGTAGATTCATTTACTTATGTGAGAATGCAGAGCCTCACTTTTGTTGTTTTGCATTTAATTTCCAAAGATGCATAATAATTGTGTATTTATTGCTATAGGTACTTCGAACAGGACAGATTGATTTGTCTCAGTTTGGAATTGATCCAAGTAAATGTAAGACAGTAGTACTTTCATAGTATTTAACCTTGCCCAATTATTATTTTGATTTTGCTAATTCTTCTTTCTTTCTTGGCAGACAAGTTCACAGTTTTGTCTTTTCTTGAGGCCCTTGAAGATTCTGTTTCCAAATCGGTAGAGGCGGAGGACCCCAGGCAAGATGATCAAGATTTAAGATCTCAATCTTGTAACCGTCGTGACCCTATGGATGAATCTTAGTAGCGTGGCTTTTTCAGCATTCCTTTTTTTAGCCCTATAGTTATGAGAAACCTGTGTTTTTTCATAAACATATTTTGATTGAAAAAGGAAGTTAAAAGGCAGTGAGAAAATATACTAATTTACTTGGGATCTTTTAAGGCAACGATTAATAAAATCTAAAGCCATCTGTTCCTTTTTCTACCTGGTTTTCATAATCTATAATCTGTATAGCTAGTAACCAGTGCCTCTCAATAGGTTACGGCTCTTGAACATATGATACGGTTTAGGTGTCTTGGACTTGAGTTTTTTCGTTACATATGAATTGTTTATTAGAGGTGGTGAGCCAGAGTGGCTTATTAGTATTCTGGTGAATTGTCTTCAATGATGCTAGTTTACCTGTAGAATTACCTGTTTTTCATATATAATATGTATACATTGGCCTTTTCAGATCTGACACGATTTTTTGCTTCTATAATCCATAATATAATTACTTGTGTCCAAAGCACTCTGTTCAACTTTCAATTTGGGTTGGCAGCGTATGCCGCATTGTAGTGGATGGAGTACTCAAACGAGTCAAAAATCAATTGAAGTGTATGCCTTGTCCATGTGATTGGACTTCTATCTGGTATGAAGCAAACGGGTAGCATTGTGTTATAAAATGGTTGTCAAATGGTTTTAGAAAAGCGAGGGATTCGATAAACTCATCATCTTGCTTATCATTTTTGGCAGTATTCATATAATTTTGATGTTTTAAATCTGTTTTGGTGACAGTATCAAAGTTTCATTTGTAAAGTGGTAGAATCGAAAATGCAAGATATTTTTAATGTTTTAAATCGTTTTCGGCTTTGCCCACAATATCGGTTGGTCCAAGGTCATTTTTGAGTAATTGCTGTTTTGGGGTTGTTTGCTTGGGACAAACATTCCAAACTTGTTGGAGACTCCTTCTGCTGTTTATTTGAGGTATGGATGTTCTACTCGCCCATGTGCTGGGTTGGTTATTCAGATTATAGAGCTTGCGAATCGCCTGTGGCATGTGGAAATTACTCATGGGTCCAGAGATCGAAAGTGGTTGGGGCTTGCGAACCGTTTTATGTGTAAGATTGGTGTTGTGCTAGACAGACCTGCAGGGTATGGCGTGCTTCTCCTTGATGGTTAGGCTGGGGTTCCTTTCTTCAGGAGTACTCCTTGTACTAAAGATCAAATCAAACAACCAACGTAAATAACCTCTCAAATTACTGGTCTCAATTTTTTTTTTGGTTGGTCGAACATCTCATTCTTTCAAGATGTTCCCATTAAATATCCATTATAACAGGGTTAATGATTTGACGCACTTTTTATGCTTTACTGAGTGCATTTCGTGGGCAGACTCAAGACTACAAAAACGTTTTACGGACAAATTTTTTGACAAGAAACCTATAAAATATTTCAATTAACAGCATCCTTATGATAAAAATTGGAAGAATAACATAGGAAAACTGCTCAAGCTACGTAATTGACTTTGCCAAATTCTACTCAAAACAGAGAAACACCTGGAAACACCAGCCAGATCCAGCTGTTAACCATTTGTACAAATTTCAATTCCCTTGCATACTGGTGAAACTTCAACTTCTAGAAGCTGACTTATCTAGGAGCACTATATTATTTGAAGAGGAGCTGGATAAATTATGATCAATTGAAGGCTGACTCCTGCTTCTTTCTGTCCTTGCTTCACTCCGATAAACCTCTTCACTTTTACTTCGGTTTTTGCTCTCAGTTGGAATGTCATTGCCACCCTTTGGAACCTCAAAAATGGTTATGCCGCCACTGCCACTTTGAAGCATTTCTTCTTCCTCATTTCCCCCCTTGACTGGAAATTTTCGAGAATTTCAACAACCTGGCTCATGAGAGGTCTGCCTTTGGGGTTTTGGCTAAGACATTGGTATGCTAAATGGGCCACCTTTATAGCAGTTTTAGTTGAATATTGCCCATCCATTTTAGGGTCTAAAATTTTTAGTAGTCTTTTATTATGATTCAATAGTGGGCGTGCCCACTCAACCAAGTTATGCTCTCGGCTGGGCCTGCTCTTGTCCAATGCTCTCCTACCAATAAGCATTTCAAGTAGCACCACCCCAAAACCATATACATCACTTCGAGCTGTCAGATGCCCTGTGACAAACAGCTTAGTTAATGTAAGCAGTCCAGCACTGATAATGGTTGCACATGTTGAAATAGTGGCTTGATCATGTCACTTAAAAGTTTAAAGGACTGTCAACAAGAAAGAAAAGACTTTGTTTCCCATACCTTAATGATATATTTCAGTGTTAGAAATAGAGCACTAAATTTTGAATCAAGTGAAAAAACAGCTATCATGTCTCTTGGGAGTACATGAAAAAAAATTTCCTTCAACATCCATTTTCATTAAGAAATTTTATCAAGAGAAAGGAAAAAGAAATACAAAAGCAGAAATTAAGATATCCTTTCATGAGAGAGAGAGAGAGAGAGAAATGTTACAGAAAAAATATCATGCTAATTCTACTATGAGGAAAACCACATAGTTTCTTCTTCCTTAGTCCTCACAATCCTAAGGTTGAAGAATTAAAGAGGAATGATCCAATTTACAAATGCAATGCATGCAGGTTTTCATTTCCAACAACAAAGTGCGGGACAAGGCTAGTACACATCTCATTAAGTTGTTTCTGTCGACTTATAATTGTGTAAATACATAATAAGTGAGAAGCTGCAACTTTTCCATCTACTTAATAACTCTTGATGTTTCAGAACTTTTGGAAGATGAAGATATCTGAGAAAATAAATTAGCATAAATAACTTCAGATAACTCACCAGTCATGACATACTCAGGAGCAGCATATCCATATGTGCCCATCACTCTTGTTGAAACATGGGTTTGGTCCCCCATCGGCCCATCCTTTGCAAGACCAAAGTCTGAAAGCTTTGCATTGAAATCCTGCAGGTTTATACCTTGATATTAGATAGCTGAAAACTAGACAAATTTCACTTGTTTCAGTGGCATACAAGTCAGCATTTTTTAAAAATGATGGCTTGCTGTTCTACATATCTCTTTCCAGAATAAGGAAAAAAAGAAATCTATTGAAAGACTTGTGATCCAATTGTGTAGGAAAGTCTTCTTATTTTTCCATAAATAAAATGCAAAATTTTACTGGAGAATTAAAGTAGAGAAAACCAGCTGCTAGGGATAAAAAAATCCTACAAAAAGAATCCAGAAAATACAAACAATAGGTGAAACACATATTGACCAAGCAATGCTCCCCAATCTCTCTAAATATCTCAGTGAAACCCCTCCGAAGATACCATTAACTGAGCAACATAAAGATGCTCAAAAAGAAGTCTTCATCGCGGTTTTTAAAAATTCAAATGTCTAGTAAGTCAGGTTGAATAATTGGGAAAAAAATATAAGGAGGATAAAAACAATTTTCCCTTTTCGTTTCAAATTTTTTAGAAGGTAAAAACTATTTTGCAATTTTAAAAAGAAGCCACTAATGAGAAAGCTAAAAATCTGGCTTCTAGAAAAAATAAATAGGCAAGAAAACTTTAAGGGCCTGTTTGGTTTAAGTTTCCAGTTTTATTTTTAGTTTTCCAGCTTTCAGGATTTTGTGAAGGAAATACTGAAAACTAGAAATGAAAATTGAAAATTGGAATTTGTAGATTTCAGAATTTTCAGTATTTCCTTCACAAAATCTGAAAAACTGGAAAACTGAAAATAAAAACTGAAAACTAGAAACTCAAACCAAACAGGCCTTTAAGTTTCCAGATTTTTTTTCTTTTTCAATATAAACTAGAAGACAACAAACCGCATCTAGCAAGATATTTGATGTCTTGAAATCACGATATATGATGGGCCTTTCTGCACCATGAAGAAAAGCAAGCCCTCTTGCGGCATGTAAAGCAATCTTCATTCTTTTGACCAAGTCAGTGTTGAGCCCACTCCTACAATCAATAAACAAGGGGGTGGTTAGGAACTTATGACTGTAACTTAGAGACAGTTTCCTTGCCAAATTTTCTTTTGTTTTTAAGTAACATTGTTCCATGCAAGGCTCTTAAGGAATTGAATAATAAAAATCATAAGCTTTATACAAGGCCTCCATATCAGCAGTGGAAAAAAAAATGGGATGCTGATTACATAAATTGATGATAAGATTGAGGCTTCAATATTAGCAGGTTAAATTTCAAACAGGACAACTGAAACCATTTCCAATATCTTGTTTGATAATATAATTCATCATGTAAGGGCCATAAACATACATAAAAGCTCTTGATTGGCAACATCAGTTCTTTAAAGTTGATCCTTTAAGACAACGTTAAAAGCATGCCAAAGAACAACTGACCAGTTGAATCCACCAAGGCAGAGTGTGATAAAATTAAGTAATGCTTCTTCACTAATAGCTCTTCAAAACTACTAAGTGGCAGATGCAAGAAGTAAGAACATCTGAATCATACATAAGATAAAATATTGAAAGCGTTAAAAATTTTTAACTGTTATTGCCCCCAAGCAAATGTTATATTGGGTAACAGCCACCAACACTAAAGGGAGGGAAAGGCAGAGAGAGAGAGAGAGGATTGGATGGTGGCGTACACAATTTTGAAGTTCAAGGCAGGCTTCCAACAACCAATCCACAAGGTGTCAACATTCCAAACACCCTTATAATTGACCAAGTGTTTTGGATGAAGAGATAAATATGTAAATGTTATCCAATAGGAAGGTAAAACACAACCGCCATGCCCTCATACAAATCCAATTACAAGTAACATGTTAGTTGTGAACGTTACAACCTTAGTTTATAACCTAACTCGAATTAAAACTCAGATATTCTTGCAATTTCATCAGAAGCTTACTGCGAAAAAGATGTTTCTCCAAGCTGCCACTTGCCATATATTCATAGACCAATAACCGGTGGTCATCCTCGCAGCAGTATCCAATGAGCTTCACAAGATTTGGGTGACTGAACTGACCTAAGTAGTTAACTTCAGCCTGCAAAGAAAACAAAATCAGGCAGTTAAGTCCATTCCTCTCTACTGCTTACTTGCAACAAGTTTTCTTGCCAGTGTCATTATTTGAACACAAAAGCTGAATTCAATTATAATCACTCTTGGCAACAAATAGCCCATGATTATAAAATTTAGGATTTATTTTCATACATTGACAGTGTAAAACCATCCAATCATGTATTGTTACACCAGTGTATATGATTGACTCCAATCTTCACTACTTAAAAAAATCCTGCAAATGGAAGGTTCTAATTGGTTGAGAGTGTAAATGAATGCACCAAAATTAAACTCATAGATTTAATACTGAAATAACTAACACTTTCAATTAAACCACTATCAACTTCTGTATGACTTTTAAAAGTATTTATTATAAGAATCAAGCACTCTTAATGACTTATTTTTAATATGATTAATTGAGAGAGTATCAAATTCAATTCCATATCCACTACTTTCTCTTTTGGAGTTAACTCTTCAAAACCAATAAATGAAAAGGCGAAACTAACTAAGAGTAAAACAAGGAAGTTTAGTTAGGTAGTTTACGTACGAGCCATTCCCTATCGCCTTGAAATCCTTCGCGATTAAGCTCCTTAATGGCGACTTGAGTGGACTTGTAACCCGGCCTCACACTATCATCAATGACACCTTTATACACAACTCCGAAGCCACCTTCTCCGAGAATCAAGTCAGGGCGAAAGTGCTTCGTTGCGAGCCTCAGCTCCTCGTACGTGAAAATATCAACATTGCTGTATCCAGCACCTTCGCGCAGATCCTTGATATTCATGGAACTTAATGGAGTCGTTGACGATGCAGATTCATGTCCTACTAACCCTACTTCGTCAGTGATAACATATAACTGATGATGATTCATTGAAAACAATCAGTAGAGAGAGAGAGAGAGAATGAGATTTACTACGCACCTGGAGGCCTAGGCTTGAGATTTGAATCGGAGACGGAGTGGTGCTTTTGTTCTTCAATGCTGAAGCAAATCCCCATGAATCTGAAGCACGACTTCGCAATCTAGATCGAGATTGAACATTTACACTTCATGGCTCGCTCCCCTTGCCGATTTGGCTCGTCGGAGGGTTTTCTTGGATCTGATGCGCCGGAAAAGAAAATAGAAACCGAGGCCCGAGGAATTGGAATTAAATATTTGAATTTGAGGTTTGAGAGAGAGAGAGAAATGAGTGAAGAATGATTCAAAGGAGAATGAAATGATGATGGCAATGACATTGGCCTGGCTTCCACCGATGAGAAGAGCGCCGAAAGCGCCAAACTAAGGGCTCCCAATCTTCTTCTTTCCTTTCCTTCCCTTCGGTCCCATCTTCGTTACGTAAATTGCCTTCCACTTTCACTCTATTTGCACCTTTGCCATTTCTCTCTTTCTCAAATGGTGGGCCGGGTTGACTCTGCTGTTATGCATTTTTTAAGTAATTTGTAGTGAGCAGTATACCCTCCAACTAGTTCATTTATTAATTTGAATAGTAAACCCTGATTAGGTCGTCGAAAAAAATAATTTTGAACAAATTAGTCTTTCAATAATAAAATATATTTATGATCTTTTATAATAAAAAATAAATAAATTAATACTTTTTATTTTTTTATGAATTTTAAAATAAATTGATCAATAACAATTTGTAAAATAGTTTTTAAAACATGAATAAATAAGTCTATCAGAATATTAGGAAGTGATTAATTTATCCTATATTTATAATCATAAAGAACCATAAATATGTTTCTTTTTCTAAAGGGTCAATTTGTTTTGCAATATTTATTTTAGGGATCAACTTGGCTAATCACTCTAATTTGAATTTAATTTATAAGTGTGCGTAAATTTTTTTTACACAAATAGATAATTATGTAGTACCACACCAATAAAATTGTTTGATTTAATGACTTACTATTTTAACAGTTTAACAAATAAAAGCATATAATTAAAAAAATATAAAAATTTTTTATATTATCAATACATTAAAATTAATTTATATTATTTTCTTTTTGTATTTATCATGAAATTCACGGTCAATACATAGCAGCAAGAAGTTAGAAGAATACCCAAAAAAAATTAGAAGAATAGCATTTCACCACGTCAACTATATGTTATGTGAATTTTGTTTATATAATTTTATAAATATGCAAATCGATTTCTAACATTTCTAACGTGTAAATAAATCTAACATAAAAAAACTTATATTTTTCTAACGAATTAGAGATAACTCCTAATTATAAATAATTAAATATTGAAGTTTAGATTATCAAAGATAAAAATAGGATTTTTGCATATATAACATGGCATTGCATAAGGTAGAATAGACACATTTGAGCTAGGTCAGTAATTTCCATTAATAAAATTGACAATGTTAGCAAATAGTATAACATTAAAACTTTCTCTAGATGTTAGGATGAAATTGAAAACAAAATGAGAGAAAACGGGAAAAAAATTAGATAAAGTCAAAATTGAGAATGAAAATAGAACTTTTATCAATTTTGGTCCTATAAATATTTAAGCGTACGTGGCTAGTACTTATAAATATTAAGAATTTTAAATTTTATCTTTATAAATATTTTAAAATTATTTTTTTAATCTTTATAAATATCACCACTTATCTGACTAATATAACGGAGGCTAAAAGCAAACAACTTTTAAAAAACCTCGATCATAACCCAAAAAAATATATATAAGTATCAAAATCAATGTACTATTTTTATTAAGGATGGAAAATATATTTAAATCTATTTCTTCACACTTTTTCATTTAATTCATAATATATATAAGATCCCTTTGACGGGGAAAAGGTCCTTTTCATTTAATTCAAAATATAAATAAGATACTTTTGATGGGAAGGGGTATTAGAGGAATTTGCATATATATATATATATATATATATATATATATATATATATATATATATATATAATATAGGTTTATCAATTTTCGTTTTTAAACAAATACTAGCTATTTTGTATTTTCCTCTTTCATTATGTGCTCATAATCCACATGTAGAAGAAGTACTAATTAATTATATTACTCATATTTTAGTGAATAGAAAACATTAATAATGATTAACACATAATCTATCAGAGTGATAGATACTTATTTCTCTTAATTAGTAGTCTCATATTTGATTCCTAGGTATGGAGTAATAGTTGCTACCAGTAGGAAAAATAACATTAAACATGTTTGAAGATAAAATAGCTCTTATTGTTTGAAATTGACTCTAGCATGAATTTGTCTAGTAGCTTCTTTGTCTTGTGCTCTTTTGTTTTTTTATCACCGCATGTGCAACTCCTGTTCTTCCATAATCATTCGAGTTTTTTGAATTGGCCAACTAGAGCATCTCATCTGCAAATAGTTGTGACTTGTGAGGCTATTGTTCCTTTATTTTGAAGCATGTAATCCTTGATTTGATATTGATGCGGCTCTTCAAAAACTGATAAGCTCTTTATACTCTCAAAAATGTGTTTTCAACAAAGCCATAATATAGCATCACAAACCAATTTTGAAAAACATCTCATAAGATGTTTTCAAATACATCCTGACTCTTAAAAGCCAAGAATAAAAGTATCAAATAAAAAATTAATTTATAATTTTCATAAGTCAACACTCCTCCGAAAAGTATTATCAAACATTTCTTGAAGCATCAAATTAATAGCTTGCATAAAGTTCACCAAAATCAACATTAAATAAAGAAAGTAAATATCATAAACATATACATAAAAAATATTTTAAAAAAATTAGTTTAATTATTAAAAGCCTTTTTTCATTGAAATTACATGTCATATTCGACAACTCCGGACGTAAAGTGCAATTTGTTACTTGCGACGATAGTTACTTATAAGATCAAGATAATTATATATATTTGAAGGCATGCTTACATATTCTTGGGGATATATATATATATATAGGCAGAAAGTTTTTGACCGAAAAAAAAGGGCAGAAAGTTGATGCGCAAAAACAATCATTATTCGAAAGTTATTATGTAAATGAAATATGATTTAATTAGATGACAATTTTTAACCCTGTCAATACATTAATTTCAAATATTAATCTTTACAAAATTGTTTCAACGAGACCCACTGTAAAACAAATAGCTTCTCGGTGGAAGCAGAGACGTTTGGGTCTGGCTTTATGCGTACAAGAATAGTCCATAAGAAAAAGCCGTATTAATTTAGTAGTTTAATGTTTGTAATTCCTCATGATTCCCCGGCCCCGTGATCTCCTGTAGATGTTGCCAATGACAAAGATACGGATATACATGTAACTAAATACTACGTCTACATATGTGGATGTGCTAACTAACTAAATTTGATAGCTTTTCTTCGGTTGTAATCAGATGTGAGTTACCTGCTGACGGAATTCTCCAGTCTTTCTGTAATTTGTCACGAAAACATTCATAAATAAAAAATAATATCTGCACATCTTCTTATAACATATTTATAATATAGAACAAGACAAACAAGCTTATGGACCCTTTTTTTTTTTCCTAGGCCTATAACTTTATTTATCTTCTTTCTATATTATAAGTATGTTATAAAAAGATGTTGTACCCATCATTTCTCTTCATAGGGAGTATCGCATTATAGCACACTACTCTGTGTGGAAAGCTTTGTTTTCTTCCATTTTGATTCCAAACATACTACTGTTATTCTACTGTGTTTACCTCTATGTATAGCATATTTTTCTTCCTTGTTTCACATTTGTGTTCATGAACAAAAGTTGAAGCCAAAATATTCTCAACTATTGCTTTAGTCGGATGCATTTCCACCTTATTACAGTTGGATAATAATGATTGCAATTTGCAAGGATTTACCAAAGGAGAAACACCTTCCTCATAAAAACATGCCCGATCACCGACTCCTTTTCCTTTTCATGCATCTCCTCTTTCTACTTTCTTTTTAATCTTAAAATAATTATTCATTTTAAAAATTTATTTTATCTATAAATAATTATTTATTTTAAAAGTTTAAATATTATTAATTATTTTTTATCAATAATATTCTTATTAAATACTATTGACTCACTAATAAAGGAGGAGAGAAGAAGTTAAAGTATGAAAAAAAATAAAAATAATTTAATAAAATATTCATAATTTTTACTAATATTAATATTTTACCGATCATTTTTTTAATTTCAATTAATATTTATAATTAAATAATTATTCAATGACAGATAAAGTATATTTTATCTATAAATGTCTAGGTGCCTTTATTTTTTTTAGGTGTCAAAATAATTTTTTTAGCTTGCCAAAGGCTTCCATTAGGAGTTCACTTTTTAAAAGAAGTTTGATTCCTAAAGAAAGAGATAAGCAAAAGAAATACCAAGTGTTCACAATATTTTTTCTTTTATTTTCCGTTGTTATGATTAAATATTTAATTTTTTATATTTTAATAAATTAAATTCATGAGACATGTGATTTATTTTTAATTATAAATGACTAAAAAATAGTAATATCTTTTAATTTTATATGAACAGCAGAGAAAAAATCATTAAACAAACATGGGAATTTATCTGGTATCTATAAGATTCATGGATATTGACACCTTTAAGATAACTCATATCTAAAAATTTACCACGTGTCTTACTAATTAATTTTATTAATATTTTAAATACTCATAATTAAATTATAATTTTTAGATTTAAAAAAATATCAAGATACCAAAACAAAAACCATGAGACATATATTTCATAAATTTCAAACACCACCGGCTTGACTGCATGTCTGCAAACGCTATTGTACGCGCTTTTATGAACTTCCACCGTCTTCATCATATTGCTGCATAATTGTATTGACTAGGGTTGCATGCTGGCAAGAGTTAAAGGGGTCGTTTGCTTCCAGATTTAAAATTATGTTTTCAGGTATTATATTTTTGGAATGATATTTTTAAAAATATTATTTTCTTAATTTTTTAAATAAATTATTTGTTTAATATTAAATATTTTTAGAATTATTTATTGAGATTTTAAAAATAAATTTAAAATTTATTTGTTTTGTAATATATATTTTTAAAAATATGTCATAATTTTCAAAATATCCCAAATACAATAATATTATTATAATCTAAAATTAAAATTATATTTTGAGAAAAAATATAAAATTAACAATTAATTTTTTAAAATTTATTCATCTTAATCAATATAATAATTAATAAAAAAATTTAAATTGAGAACGTAATAGATTTATGAAGTTAAGTGCTGGTAAATAAAAATTATGGAGAAAAAGTTAAGTAATTAAAATATATTTTTATATATATATATATTTAATAACTACTATTCTTAAGTGATAAAATTTTTTTCACATTTCATTATTGAAATGAGATCTCACCCAATCATAAAAAATAATTTTTATTAAATAATTGATGTTTGAAAATAATTTTATATAGCTTAAAATAAATATAAAAACACATTATTTTTAAATAGTTATTTTTAAAAATAATTAAATATGCCTAAACAAAACTCAGCCGAAAAGATTTTCTACGTTACCCGCGTTCAGTACAAAAACATCTCTTTGGTGGAGATTGGTGCCGTACTACTTGTCTATTTTAATATTTCACATACTACATGGAGACTCACCCTCGTTTTTCACGATGGAAACCCATTCAATGTTAAGGTTTTCTTGAACAATTTCACCTTAATCCCAAACAACTCAAAATTTGAGTAAGGCCTCATCAAATGTCAATTTAAAATAAATACACGTACGCGATAGTGCTGGCCTGCTGGGACAGGATGCATGGTGGGTTGCGGCGGTTGGTTGTTGCTTGCTGTGAGGGCAGTGGCAGACTGGCAGTATTTTCATGAGAAAATTTCAGTATTTTAATTACAAATTAATATATGTTTGTATCAATGGGCTTGTGAGGGGTAGCACTTTTATCTTCCAGTCATAACTAAGATGGATCTTGACAAATATTTATCAGGTCAAATGAATATGAGTCACTACCTATTGTATGTTTTGCATAGAGTTTGTAAATTTAATTTTTGAATTAATATCATTTTATAAATTTGATTTTAATAAAAATGAATTTAATATAATGTTATTTATGTTTGAAATCTTTTATATTAAAAAAAAGTGAATTTTAAAAAATACTTGGAATGTATCTACTATACCTTTTTTAATCCGTGAAATTATTAAAAAGGTATATATTAAAATGTTAATATTATCCTTCATTTGTCACTTCATAATTTTTCAGTTATACGTGTGTAAGTTATATAAGTATTGATATATATTTTTCTGAAACTCTTGAGTTTAGTATTAAATTAAAATAAAGATCTACTATAAATAAATTATTATCACTTTTATTGACATGACAACATTTGATCAAATTATTATGAAAAAACCAAAAGACTAAAACTTTTGACATTGATTTGAAGCTAACGGTGTATAAAAATGTTATAAATTTTTTATCCAACTTTTTTTTATTTTTACATGATTTAGTTCTAATAAAATTTTTAACATCAATTTTAATGATAACATTTTTAATTTCAATATCAATTCAATCATTCTGTTGAGTTTTTACTCTGAGAGATAATTGAATTGATGTCAAAATAAAAAATATTGGGATTCATGCAACTATACTAGACATTCTTCTATTTTGTAAAATTATCACTAACCTCCTTTGATATTTATTAAAATTGCACTAACCTCTCATATAAATACTAATTTATTAGTGTAAATAACACAAAAATATGTTGACATATAATAGATAACCCAAAAAAAAGTTATCACTAAAGTTAACTTTTTGGTTTTGGTTACCACTAAAGTTAACTTTTGTAATAACCCTTCAATTTATCCCTAATATTTTTAATTTTAACATCAATTTAATTATCGTTAGATCTATACTAACATAGAATGCATTTGAAGATAAGTGAAAATTTAATAAAATAATTAAATTGATATTAAAATAAAAATATTAGAAATAAATAGGAGTAACATCTTTTTGTTGGAAACAAATTAATATTAAATAAAAATGCCAGGATAAAAATGGTTATTTGCTTATAATTTAAAGATAAACATATTTTTTATTTAAAGAATAAATTCATTTAAAAAGAATCTATAATTTAATGACCTTGCAGCCAGTAAATTCTTCTAAAAGTCTTTGTTGCAGCATGCACATATTTAAATGAGTAGTGTTAAAGCACCAAAAATGAGTACCGTTATATGAACATATAAAAAGAAAAAAAAATAACAATCACGAGCTATTGAACTGATAAAAAAAAATATTTCGTTCTTTTTTTTAGCTGCAATAAATTTTTATTGGAAAATAGATAACAAAAGAAATTTTTTTTAGTGAGCATAAAAAAAATTTAAAAGACTTTATTACGGCATAATAAAAAAAGAGCACCTTGCGATTTGGGATTTCCCGCAGCTTGGCTTGCTGAGAGACTCAGTTTTTTCTTATTCTTTCTCCGTCACCAAAAAGCACACCACGTTAATAGCACGCTACCCAAACACATTGAAAGACTTCTGTCTGTTGTGTGTCCGTGTAGGGGCCAGCTCCATGGCGCGTGGCGGCTCCACAACTTTGATGGGTTAGGTGGGCTAAGTGATAACTCAGCCCCCACAATTGTGGACTAAAATTAATGGGCCAAAAATATAGGGCTGAGGGGCCAGCCCATAGGACATGGGATTGGTTAATATCACTATCAGTCGTTTGATCCATGTATAAGATGATAATAAAAAATAATTTAAATAAATATATCTTATAAAAAAATAAATATATAAATTTATTTTGAAAATAACTTAATGGTTAAATAATTAAATAAATGAACAAAATGTGAATCTTTCATTCTATTTTTTATTTTATTTTGAATATCATATTTATAAGATTGAAAAAATATCAATAAATGACCTTTAACTAATAATAAAGAGCCTATTTTATAAAAATTCTATACGTTTTGAAAGTCAAAATTATTAAATAATAAAAGAAGATAAATGGATAATATTACTATATCATAAATCATTTATAAGGATGACAATAGGTATCCATAAGATGAGACATGTCCACCATCCCCTATTACTACTTAGAATTTTGCCTCATCACTGTCATAGGTCTTCATTCCCCATTTCTCATAGGGATTTGAATCCTAGTCACGAGTATTTGCGAGTTTATTAAAAAAAATTACAAAAATAAAAATTTTAAAAATATTTGAAATTCGAAACATAAATATCCATAATAACAAATAATACCAACATAACGTAATCCAAAATAAAAATGAAAATACATAATGCAAATTTTATAAAGATAATTTAAAAAAAAGTGTGCTAAGATTTTATTGATATATATAAATGGATATTTAAATTATTTATATAAATGGGAAATTAGTGGCTTTCTTGGGGGATGTATTCCTTGTCCTGACTCATTTAACAAACAATGACTCTGTCATATCCCAATGAAGACTAAACTTGTTCATATTGCAATAATCCTTGAGATACCCACTTTCGTAGGATTTTTTTTTGTAATCCCTAACCGTTCACATCTTTTTAGCAAATTAAAATATTTAATTTATAGAAACATAAAAAAATTTAATTAATAAAAATTAATAAATTATATTTACTTTATGTGATTTCAATTACACCTCTTTTCCTTGTACTTTATTTTAGTAAATTAAAATATCAATTTTCAAACATAAGTTATAATTAGTAAAAAAATATAAATAATCATAATTTATATCATCTCAATTATTAGAGTAATGCATCAATTATACAATTATTTTTAATAAAAATATAATTATTATTATTTAATTTTTAAAAAATTTAATAAATCATTATCAAATAAGTGTAAATTATGAAAATAATTTTTTCAATATTTTAATGTTGAAAAATCAAAATTTTTTTCAAAAAAACTTAATAAATAATTAGTATCGTTATTAAATAAGTGTAAGCTATGGAAATGATTTTTTAAATATTTTAATATTGAAAAATTGAAGTTTTTTTTCAAAAAAAATAGTATGAAAAATTGTTGAATTGAGAAGTTTAAATGCTTAAGTTACAAAATATCAACTATGATGTAGTGAAATGGGTAAATAGATTTTTTTTTAACTTTCAAAAGATCTTGGTTTAAAGTAGTTAATTTTTTGAGAAAGAGAAAGAATTGAAAAATATATTATTGATTTAATTTTTGAAAAAAATAGATTTTGGACAAAATATGCACTGATTTATGAAAGAGCATCATATAAAAATACACTATGCAAAATGAATGAAGGAAAATTTTCTAATATTTAAGTTGAGGAATAAATATTAAATTTTTTATTTGATTTATTGTTTTTATGGTTGTTTTCAAAAATATTTGTGCAAAGGTTACATTTTTTTCTTCAAATATATGAATACATTTATTTTTTTTATCCTTTTTAATTTTTTTATTGTTTATTAATAATATTAAAGGCTATAATATGTTTCAATGTTGTGTCAAATGTAAGTTATAAAAATTTCAATTATAATATTTTAAGGCTTGTAATATGTTAAATATTTAAAAATTGTGGAGCTAATAATTGAAATAACAATATAGAGTATGTGTCAATAGAAGAAAGCTAGATATGAAAATATAACTAGAAAAAATAAATAATAATTATAATGTAAATAAAAATTAATTTTTTTGTGAACAAAATTTTAAAACTTTACTATAAATAGAAATGTCAATAAAATAATGGGACAGAAATTTCTCAATGAATGATACCTTACAAAACTTTTTTTGAATTGAGTCTAAATTATCAGTAGTATAGATTAGTTATAATTATTGCTAAAATTAAGCAAACTAAATTAAAGTGAATAATAAAGATATAATACGAAAATTGAAAAACATGGTATTAAACAATATATATCATACATAATTAAATTGATATGGGATGCAACAAAGTATAAAACGTGATATATATTTTTTACATAAAAATTTATTTAAACTTGGTATCATAATTAAATTATTATCAAATTGATTTAAAATATTTCTTAGTTGATATTAATTAGGAGACTTTTGAACCAATATCAAATTAAATTTCAAATAAAAAACTGATTGCACTATAATAATAATAACAAAATAAATCTTTAGGATATAAAATGACAACTGATATCTAATTGACATGATAGCAATTAACGATAACATCAAATAATTGATATCAAATAAAAAATGATAACCAGTTGATGCAAAATTTGTGTATTAATCAATTAGATTTTGTATTATTTTATTTTATTAGGAGTCATTAAAACATAATAAAATGAAGAATATATGTTTGTGTAAATTGTAAAGATGTTTTTTGAATTAAATTAAGTCAAATTTTTAGGCAAATATGTATTATTCAATTTTAATAATATAATCTTTTTCCCATTATATTATAGAGCATTATCAACTTGTTTCTTTTTTAATTTTTATGTGAAAAATATTTTATTCCTATATGTAATAGTATAGATGAATATGAATAAATGACTCTAATATTATGCAATGCTGAAATATAATTATAATGATTTATTTATCAATTCATTACATAATCCAATATAAAAAAGAATTAATCATTTTGCCCCAAAAAAATATTCTTTTACACTAATTTGATGAACTATGGTATAAAATGCATAAAATATAATAAGAATCAAATATGAACTATCGTCACAAAAATAACTTTTAAAGTTATAAATATATGTTTAATAGTAGTGGTATTTAAAGTGTATGATAATAGAAACCTATCTTAAAAAGTTAAAATTATACACATAAGAATAAAATGTACAAAATGATCAATGTTAAAATGTTGAAAAAATAAAAAATATTTTCATTTTAGAAATGAGAATATCCATCTAAGTGGCAATAGGAAACATAAGAAATGAAACCAAATAGTATTATGAATCATATAATATAAACACTATAATTCAAAACTTATTACTGTAAAATTAAAAATAAAATCAAATTTCACAAATAAAAAAAGGAAATTGCAAGAGGAAGAAGCCATAAAAGTGGAGAAGGAAAAACATTATGACAGAAGAAGCTAAGATACCTAAAGATCATGATATTTCCTTTTATCAAGGCACCTTTTTCAAATGACATCCTCTTTTGATGAGAAAAAATAGAGAAGGTTCTCATAGTGGCAAAAACTCACATATTAACATTAAAGATAATCACATAAAAATAGCTATGACAAAGCACTTGAAAATAGCAATCACTCATAGCAAATAAGATAAAAGCAAAAACTAAAAGAGTTATGCAAATGTGAAGTTATTTAGTTTGACTTGAATAAAAACAAATATCTATTAAATAAATTAAAAGTAAAATTGAAAAAAAAATATTGCGATAAATTTTTTAAAAAATACATTTCATGCATAAATACAAAAGAAGAATGTAGACAACAAAAAAATAATGGAAAAGAGAGGAAGAAGAAGAGTGAGAAGAATGG
Organism: Dalbergia oliveri; assembly: GCA_030441495.1. NCBI lineage: Eukaryota > Viridiplantae > Streptophyta > Magnoliopsida > Fabales > Fabaceae > Dalbergia > Dalbergia oliveri. Next base: position 52,824,864 of record JAMLFY010000002.1, on the reverse strand, counting down.
AGAGGATAATGGTAAAAGAAAAAGAGCATAAAAATTGTAAAGAGAGAAAGAAAGAACGGCAAATAGAGTGAATGAGAATATATGAGTTTGAAGTTAAAAGAAAAGGTATATATATATATATATATAGGATCAAGTTATACCAATGTAACTTTAAGTACCTAAGTAACTGTTACATTGTTGAATAACTTTTATTGGATTAATTTTTAACAAAACCCACCGTTGGATTAGAAGCAACTTTAACATTGATTATGATGATATTTGATTTGATCATGATAATATTAGACTTTATTTAATCATGAAAACAAATGTATTCACCAAATAGGAGCCTTCAAACTTCAATGTGATCTTTGTTGGCTCTTTTCTTTGAGCCACTGTTATCAAATTAATTATTAAATAAAAATATTTGTTGATATTTTAAGTAAATTTATTTTTAGCAATATCAACAAATATGAGAAATGTAATTACTCAATGTAAATATTTGTTTTGAAATATAGATTCTCATTTGCCTAACTTCCTCTTTTGTAACAACCATGACCGTAAATCAATTTTTACTATTAAGGGTGTAACAATATCTCTACTTGTCTTGTATTCAATTTGCACCCACCCTTTTTTTTCTTTTTTATCCTTGCTGATCATTGGTAAGAACTACAAAATATAATCGAATAAAGTAAAATAAAATTATGTTTTCATTTTGGTTATATTGCATTACTAAAACAAGACTATTTAAGTTGCAAAATGAATTGAAGATTATAATACATAGCTTCTCATAAAGGCATGGATGCTAGCTCTACCCCTCATTGGAGAGCAATCAATTAGCCCTAAAACTTCAATCTTGCACTCAAAATTAGAGGATCAGGCCTAGTATCGCCTTGCACAACTATTTCCTTTGGCTTGAACCACGTCTTCTCTGTAAACTATATTGAATAGTAAAAAAATAATAGAAACCAATAATGAAAGCGAAAAGATTATAACAACAAATTGGGAGGGGAAAGGGAGATAGAAATACAAAAAGTAAAAAATGAAGAAAGATAAGATAAAATGGTAGTTCCACAATAATAGATACAAAGATAAAAATAAAATAAAAAGATTATCCCTCACCTTTGTCTTTCCGTCATGATTGACCATTGCTCACTATCATCAACAACTTTCCAAAGAAATGGCGTGGATGAAAAAATCGGAATACAAATCACCAGAAATGACATGGGATGATAGAAGAAATTGTTAAATAGAAAAAAAAAAAGAAAAAATCAAAGTATGGTAGGACAAATTCTAAAAAATGAAACACAAACATGAAGTGAGCTTCTAATACAGTAAAGATGAGAGAAGGGTGAGGGAGAAGATTCACTTTGGGATTTAAATATAATTGCATTTTCCTTTTATACAAGTATGATTACATCTCAATGATGATATGAGTAATAAAAGTAGTAATGATAATATTTTATTTTGATAAATATAATGAAGATATTATTACTAATTTACAAAAAAGAATGATAAGTATCAACGTGGATTATTTCCTACTTCCTAAATTTTAGATTTGAATTTTAAAAAGTTTTTAAGAAAAGAATATGCATACATTGATCTAAATGTGAAATTGAATTGAACAATTGCCATTTACTATTGTAAATTGTAGGTGTGAAAAGAATATGAATTGATGTAAATATGATTTTAAATTGAGAAAAATATATGCACGATAAATATGAATGGTGTTTTTGAATCTGAAATTGATGAGCATTTGATTTGTGTATTCGAACTCGTAGATATATACGAACCGTGCATTTGAATTTAAAATTTAATAATTTCACAACTGATATATAAATTATAAAATATGTTTTTTTATTCTAATAGTGTATTTGAGTAATGTATCAATATTGAATTTAGTTTCAATCAAATAATTTAATAAAATAAAAAGTGAAAGACAGCTAGCTGGTGCTTTATACATGTTAAAAACAAATTTTTAAATTCAAAATTTATTCTTTAATTATTGTAGTACAATTCTATTATTGAATACTGATAATCTTCAATGATATTATAATAATATATGATAATTATGATTATGAATTTTTATTTAAATTATTAATTATTAAAGTTATAAAAATTGCTGGCCCTAAGTTATTATATAAGTGATACCTGGAAAACTTTCCTCAAAAGGAGTATTGAATATTAGTATTACTAGTCTTTTACCAATTATAGATGATAATAAAAAATAGTTTATTGACTATTGTAAAAAATAATTAATAATTTATTTAAATATACCTGGAAAACTTTCCTCAAAAGGAGTATTGAATATTAGTATTGCTAGTCTTTTGATCAATATAGGGTGATAATAAAAAATAGTTTATTGACCATTGTAAAAAATAATTAATAATTTATTTAAATATATCTTATAGAAAATTAAGTATATAAATTTATTTTGAAAATAAGTTAACAGATAAATAATTAAATAAATAAATAAAATATAAATGTGTAATTTTATTTTATATTTTATTTATCTTTATAAGATTGAAAAAATTTTAATAGATGACCCCTAATTAGCAATAAAGTACCTATTCTATAGAAATTTTACACATTTCAAAAGTTGAAATTGCTGAATAATGAAAGAAAATAAGTGAACAATTTTATTATATCATGAGTCATTTATAAATATGACAATATGGATATCTATGAGAGATAGGACATACCCTCCCCTTGTCCCTATGTAGAATTTTCCTTCCGTGCCTATCCTTATCGTCATCCTTATCTCCATCCCCTCAGGACCTCATTTTCCATTTTCCATAGGGATTTGAATCTTTATGGATATTAACGGATTTATTAAAAAATTTTCAAAAAAGTAAAATACTTTGAAATTTAAAACATAAATATCCATAATTACAAATACAACTAATGCAACATAACCTAAATTAAAAATGAAAATAATTTGCAAGTCCAATAAAGATAATTAATAAAAATGAAGTGAATATCTAAATAATTTATATAAATAGTAAATTGATAGGTCTCCATGAGACGGAACCTCATTCCCATCCTGTCTTGTTTAACAAATTAGGGCTTTGCCCACATCCCTATAAAGACTAAACTTATCCACATCTCTTCCTTATTGCATGTGATCCGAGTACCTTCTTTAGTGATTTTTTCGTTACCCTTTGCCAGTTATATCTTTTTAATAAATTAAAATATTTAATTTATGTAAACATAAAATATATTTTCAAACTAATAGAAAATAATGAATAAATTTAATTTATGTTATTTCAGCTATACATCATTAAAATATTTATTTAAAATATATATAATAATTAATGTGTTATAATTAGAAAAAATCACAAATAATCCTAATTTATTTCATCTCAAGTATTGAAGTAGTGCATCAATTATATAATTATTTTCAATAAAAGACTAATATAATTATTTAATTTTTAAAAAAATTACTAAATGATTAGTGTAATTATCAAAGAAGTGTAAATTGTGGAATTGATAAGTTGAAATATTTTAGTTGCAAAAAATTAAATATGGTGTAGTGAGACATGTAGATATTTTTTTATATGATTTTTAAAAGCTCTAGAGACTTTATGAGAAAGAAGAAGAATTAAAAAATATATTATTGATATAACATTTTAGGAAAAAGACAAATTTAGGAGAACATGTGCAGCAATTTAGGAAACAATATGTGCATGTAAAAATTAATTATACAAAATAAATCTCAATATATAGTAGAAGGAATCTTTTCCAACTTTTAAATTGATGAATGAATTTTGAATTTTTAGTTTGATTTATTATTTTTTTTATCGTGGTTTTCAAAAATTATATTTATGCAAAGGTGACTTTTTCTTTAGATATATGAATGCATTTTTTTATGCTTTTCAATTTATTTTTTATTAATAATATTATAACATTTTAATATTATAATACCTTTCATTAGTGTCAAATATAAGTAAAATAATTTTAATTATAATATTTTAAACATTCTAAAGATATTAAGGCTTGTAAGATTTTGAATGTTTAAAAATATTGAAATTGATAAGTGGCATATAATATTCAATATATAGTATATGTTAATAGAAGAGACATATGAAGGTATAACTAGATAAAACAATTAATAATTACAATGCAAATAAAAATTTAAAAACTTACTTTAAATAAAAAGGATGAGAAAATGGGAAAAATAATTTGTATATGGTGCTTTCATAGGTGATTTATACTAATATGAGATAATGAAAAAAGTTTACTTGTATATGGTGTTTATAGAATCCACAGGTGGATTCTATGTGGATTTTGTGTTATTTTCGTTTTACATTGAATTTGATGTTAATTTTTTTATACTGAATCTGCCTTTGGATTCGGTTTTGTATTTTATATTGCCTATTGTTTTATACTAAAAACACCATATTAATGTAAATACACCACCCAAATCCCATATGTTAAAAAAAAGACCTTGAGAAAATGGTGGGATATAAATTTCTCTATGGATGACACATAGCAAAACTTTCCTTAAAATGAGTCTAAATTATTAGTAGTATAGAACCACAATTGTTTGCCTCAACTTCCATAATGTGGCGCACCTCATATTCATCCATGCTCCACCAACCTTGTCAACATCGTCGTGACACCATTCTTCTTTGACTACCTGTAATGCAGCAAGCATCATTGTACAATATCACTGATCCAACAAAATTTATCCAGATATTACTCTCAACAAAAAGAATTTATAAAAAATAATTGAAAATAAAGTCAAACCATCCCACATGTTAAGATGAAAAAGGTTGTAAGAGAAAAAAGGTTGAAAATAAAATAAAATCATCGCGCCCATTGAAATTCAATCCAGATATCACTCTCAAACCATTGGGCTTTTGCTTTCGTAATAAAAAATTTATGCAAAAAGGGTTCTAGACTTCTAGTAATAATTTTGTGTTTTTTAATATCATAGATGAGTTGTAATTTTAGTTCATTTTCAACTTAAAAAATATTATAATATCTTTTTATATAATTATATAATAGTTACACAAGGTCATTAATGTAATAATTATACATACAAAATTTTAATGATATAATAATAAGTTCAATTATCATTTTGTTGTTTACATTATTTGTTATTATTTTCATGCTCAATAATTTTAATTGATGAAATATTTTGTAGAGCAGTTTTATTTTGTAAATGAAAGAGAGATATGAAGGTGTGATTGAAAAAAAAATTAGAAGATAAATTAAATTAAAAAACTTACTTTAAATATTAAGATTATGAAAATAATGGGATATAATTTTCTCTATGAATGACACTTGAAAATTTTTTCATGTAATGAGTCTTAGATATTAATATTATTTTAGATAGATTATAGATTAGTATAATGATTTTCAAGCAATCAAGGAAATCAAGTATATCACTCAAAAAAAAAAAAAAGAATCCAAGCATAATATAAATGAATCTCAAGACAGATCAACATAGTTTTCTCCATAATTAATCGTAATGGGCCACGCCTATTAAATTTGCTTAAATATCAAACCAATATTTTTTGATGTGTACTCTTCTGTCGCACCAATCTAACTATTTAAAAGGAAAATGATATTTTAATATTATATATTTATTTTATCATTATTAGATGAGCTTATAGTTCTCACTCAATTTAACAAGCTCATCTAATAATATTTGATATTTAAAATAGTTGAGTGGCAGCGTTAGGTCTCTTATCTTGGACTCCCGTAAAACTAATTATACATATAAACATTGGCTTAAGCCAAAGCAAGCAGTTAGATGTCAAGACCATTTGATAAAGCTACAGTAAGCATTACTTCTTTTTCATACATTTGAGAATGTTCTCAGCCATTACTATGTCTACGGGCAAAGTTATATAATTTTTGTTAAAAAATATATTAAATATTATTTAAATTATCATATTTTTATAATAATTATCATAAGAATTTAATTTCTATATACTAAAAGTGCATGTAAAATTATATTGTTATCCAATCATGTGTTGGCACTTCAGTAAAAGTAGTTAAATCTGATATCCACTACTTAAAAAATTATATAAATGAGATGATTTGATTTGATGACACTATCAGATGCATAGAAATTAAACTCTTATTATATTTATATGTACTTATTTCTAATAGTTATTAATGTCATAAATTATTTCACTCAATATAATCTTAAATAAGTTTGGGAAAAAAAAAGCTTAAAAATTATGAAAAAAAACTGAAAATTTAAAATGTAAAAATTGGGTGAATGAAAAAATATAATTAGTGGAAAAACTTTAATGTACATTAGACAAATATTATAGATAATTATAGATACTTGCAGGAGTATGTCATCGGAATAATACTAGTGTGCTCATGGTGGAAGAACTTTTTCCTTCTCCATTTGAATTCTAATTAACTACAAAATACCTAAAACTATAAAAGAGATCTATCGAGATAATAATCAAAAACAAAAAAGGATTGCATCTCCTTCTTAAATTAGAAGTATGCTGCAATGAAGAATCCTATCTGCATTGTGGTGGATTGATTGAGGATGAGTTGGCTGACATATCCAATGTTAGAGTGTTTTCTTGCCGTTTTCTTGTTTTGATGTATTGCTATTTTGAGTTCATGTAGCTTTCTCTCGTGTTTTGGGTTTTTGTTTACGTATCCATGTCGTTTTTTCTGAATTTGGTTTGTACTTTTTTTGCTACTCTCTTTAAGAGTTTAGCACTATATAATTATCTAAAAAATAATAAACAATAAATAAACATGTTTTTGTGAAGCTGCATGAAACAAATAAATCTCCATAGAGTAGAAAATATATAATTACTCCTGTCATGGTTTGATTGAGTGTGACAATGGATGCCGTCTCAAGATAAATTTCATTGAGGTAGAGGGTTGTTATTTGAACACTTCAATTTTTCGTCTAAAAACTACTTAATTTTTATTTTTTTTATCTATTTTAAGTTCACTTTCACTATACAAACAAAATAGGTTCTCAAATTACGAAAAAATGTTAATCTAATCGCGAGCTACTTTTATCGGCAAGGTCATTTAGTTATTCAAGATGAGATGATTTTGTGCCTAGCTAGAGTAAGAAATCATATTGCAAAAACGTACGTGCTAGAAATAATTTAGACATACATTTTTCATCTGAATATCATTATTAATTACTCCCCTAACATTGAGCCACGCCAACTGCCATTGCCCCATATTTTGCTATATCTTTGTTATTTTAACACCTTATATTTTCAAAAATTTAAATACTTTATTCACAAAATATATGAATCTAACATTTATTTTTTCTTTCAATTTATTCTTTTTTCATCACTTTTCTCACACCCACATAGATCCACATAGGTATCTATATCCACATAATTGTTGAAATATAATTACCTCTTTTGCTACCGGTGAAATTGTACAATATTCCATTCAAGATGTAAACCAAAAGATAAAATACATCTTTTCCCCTTAATTTTCCTATATATACCACCCGAACTGGATTCGGGGAAACTAGCTACCCGAGAAAAGCATGGAGCACAATTATAATCTCTCCCTTTTACTCTTCTTTGTTTCTTTCGTGTGTGTCCCCCTCTTCTTTCTCTACTACCGCCACAGGTCTCCATTCACCGCCCGAAACTTGCCACCTGGAGGGATAGGATACCCGGTGATCGGTGAGACCCTCGAGTTCCTGTCCACAGGATGGAAGGGACACCCCGAGAAGTTCATCCTCGACCGCATGAGCAAGTACTCCCGCCAGATATTCAAGACATCAATCATAGGTCAACCTACTGTTGTGTTCTGTGGAGCCGCAGCCAACAAGTTCTTGTTCTCCAACGAGAACAACCTCGTGGCCGCATGGTGGCCAGACACGGTGAACAAGATCTTCCCCTCCACCCTTCAGACCAACACCATCGAGGAGTCCAAGAAGATGAGACACTTGGCCCTTCATGTCCTCAAGCCCGAAACTCTTCAACGTTATGTTGGCGTCATGGACACCATGGCACAAAGACACTTTGGCGAGCACTGGGAGAACAACACGGAAGTCATCGTACTACCTTTGGCCAACAGGTGACCCTCATTAATTAATAATCCTAACGACAAAATTTATGGCAAACCCAACCCCCCCTTCTCCCTCTCTGGATAGATTAATTTAATTTAAATTTATTGAGAAAGTAAAATTTTTTCTCACTATCGTCTAATTGTCTCACATGTATAGAGAGTCAAACATATTTTATCTCTCTTTTTCTCTTCCTTGTCTCTATGTAAATACGTATGTTTCATTTTTTTTACACATGCAAATTTTGGATTCATAAATTCATGCAAATTAGTCAAACAATATATATATATATATATATACAATGTTATTTCAAACACTTAAAAGTGTTTCTTTGAGATACCAACTTTATTTTTATTGGATGTGATAGTGGTTTCCATTCTATCTATCAATCCATCACATCCAACAATAAAAGAATGGGTGTCTAAGTGGAACATTTATTTTATATGTTGAAATAATAATACTTATATACACACATATATATATATATATATATATATATATATATATATATAAAATTTTACGCATCTATTTTGATCTTTTGATTTTTTATTTTCAAAATAACCTTGAATCTCATTCTTAGTTAAAAGAGTAGCATTATATGTACAATAAAATTGTACAACAATATTATACACTTTTCACAATATTATTTTATCTTTTAGTGAGAGTTAATATGGATGCACTATAAGACAAAATAACATTGTAAATGTTGTTATAATATTATTGTGCAATAAATTATACACCAAATATTATTCTAATTGAAAATTGCACTTCATCCCATTATTAAAATATCTCACTTATTTAATTAACTAAGATAAAATCAAATTAAGTTTCTAAGTTTGAACTTTATATCCGTAGAGCTTTATATTTCTATATAAAAGGCAGAACGAACTGAGAGAATGTAAGAGAGAGGGAGATGAGAGGGGAGGGAGAGACCCAAATTTGGAGGGCACAAATTTTTTAATTCTAATTAGAAATTGTGATATGCTACTTAAAGAAAGAGATATAATTAAATGTATAAAATTTGAAAGGAATAATTTTCTTTTTGTTATAATAAGTTGTTATATAATAATTAGACATAGTTCATTTAGTATTATATAAAAGATACAAAAGAAATAGATATAATAAAGAGTAAACACTCAAATTAGTCCTTACAATTTCGTTGATGGACAAATTGATCCCTCACAATTGTAAACATTTAAATTGGCTTTCACAATTGTAAAAATAAGCAGTACAGTCCAAACCGGCTCAAGCTTCTAAAGGGAAGTAGAGATGAAAAAAGAACTTGGTTGTAAGAAGGTGGAACTCGTCTTGAAATAGAGCTTGACCAGGAGAGCGGAGCTTGGCCGAGGAGGATGAGTTCGGATGCAGGTGGCTGAACTCCATCACACGCCAATCTCACCTGTGATTCCTCGGCCACCAGCCTTCTTTGCCCTAGCCGAGCTCTTCCTTGTCCTGTTTAAGCTACATTTGCTTTAGAGACGAGTTTTACCTTCTCCAAACTGAACTCTTTGTCATTCTACCTCCTGCCATTTACAAGTCAACTAATAATATCATATTTTGACAATTATGAGCAAATTTGAGTGTTTACAATTTTTAGGATCAATTTATCCATAAAAACAATTGTCAAGGACTAATTTTGGTGTTTACTCTCTAATAAATTAGAAGTTGTAATATGCAACTAAAAAATATATATATAATTGAGTTTATGAGCATTTGTGTGTGTATCTGACAACATAGATTCGCCTTCTCGTTGGCTTGTCGTTTGTTCATGAGCATTGAGGATGTGAACTACGTAGCAAAACTTGCTGATCCTTTTAAAGTTTTGATCGCTGGAATCATATCGTTGCCGATTGACTTGCCCGGAACGGCCTTAAACAAAGCAATCAAGGCATGCAAATTCATCAGGAATGAGCTGTTGGGGATCATAAGGCAGAGGAAGGTGGATTTGGCTGAAGGGAATGCATCCCCTACACAAGACATATTGTCTCACATGCTGTCGACTTGCAATGAGGATGGACAATATATGAATGAATTGGATATTGCCGATAAGATTATTAGTCTTTTGTTGGGAGGCCATGACACTACTACGTCCGCATGCACTTTCATTGTCAAATACCTTGCCGAACTCCCTCACATTTATGATAAAGTCTATCAAGGTGAGTTTATTAATTTCCTTGCTGGTTTTCAGTTATTCTCTATCAAAATTTGTTTATTCAAACATGGACAATTCAAATTCAGCCTTTCACAGAGTTGTTTTTTCCTGCATTGGAAGGGACCAAAAAAAAAAAAAATCCTCCTCGTAATATCACCACCATAAAATCATGTTGGTCCTAGCATTTGTACTCCTCTAATAGAAGTTCAAATGGTACTAGATCCACTTGGCGGAAGAATTTGATTCCCTCCAGAAGGATATAAGTATTTTTCGCCTTTCACATTACTGCATGACATACTTTTGAATGTATTGATGATTTAATTAAAGTACACATTATCAATAATTTTTAAACTATAAATTATTTTTAAAATTTCAATAATTTTGTTAATAATTATGGTAATTTTTCTAAAATTACTTTTAAAATTGAAAGGATAAGTTAATGAAAATGGATAAGTTGATAAGTTGCTTTATTTATCCTTCTTTCTCCTCTGCAACTTTTAGCAGTATTCCAAGCCTGCTCTTGCTTGAGTATTTTATCGGCTTCAAGATCCTTCTCCGAGCTTGGGATGCCAACAGGGGTATACTTGTAAAAGTTGGGTGTACTTGTAAAACTTTATTATATTATGGTCTAATCAAATTATCTCATTTGAATACTTTTTTAAATAGTAAATATGCGAGTTAACTATCTTTGTTAACATGTCAATGTATGATTGAATAACAGTAAAAAAATTCATATTATTAATGCATAGAAATTAAACACATTAAAAAAAAAATAACAACTTGTCACATTCTTAGTATACAATTGCACACACTAGACATGATTAATGTGATATATATCCTTATTTGTGTTCATCTTGTGCAATTTGTTTAGAGCAAATGGAAATTGCAAAATCGAAATCACCAGGAGAGTTGTTGAATTGGGATGACATCAAGAGGATGAGATACTCTTGGAGCGTGGCTTTTGAAGTCATGAGACTTGCCCCTCCATTCCAGGGAACTTTCAGGGAAGCTATCAATGACTTTACCTTCAATGGGTTCTCAATTCCAAAAGGATGGAAGGTAATTAATACATCTTACGATTTTCCTATAATATAATTTACAAACACGTTTAATTATGTACTTATGATCTTTTCATTTTCTTGTTATATTTGTGGGTGAATAATGCATCTCTAACACAATATTTATCCTTTTTTTTTTCCCGAAAGAGGCATATGGTTGGATGAAAACTCTAAGGCGATTACATGGGATTGTTGTACATAGTTGTGCAAGACATGAGTGCTGCTATTGTGAGGTCATATAAATTAATTAATTCTTTTGCTATGTATGTATCTATGTAGTTGTATTGGAGTGTGCATTCCACACATAGGAGTCCAGAATACTTCCCGGAGCCAGAGAAATTCGACCCGAGTAGATACGAAGGAAAGGGGCCAGCACCTTTCGCTTTTGTGCCATTCGGTGGAGGACCTAGGACATGCCCCGGAAGAGAGTATGCCCGACTGGGAATACTGGTTTTCATGCACAATTTTGTGAAACGGTTCAAGTGCGAAAAATTGATCCCAGATGAGAAGATTGTCTTTACTCCCTTGCCCAAGCCTGCAAAGAACCTGCCAATTCGTCTTTATCCTCACAAAGCCTGAAAAAAAAAAATTAAAGGATTTAATTTGGGCCAATATCAACTGTTTTCTTGTCCTTTATTTGTTTTTCATGAATTTTGTATCCTTTCTTGTGTGTCCTGGGTGTAGAATTTCTACATGAAGCCAGGCCCTGCATAGCTGATGCTGTGCACTCTACGTAACTTGGCTCATTTCACAGCATGGCACACAGTTAGTAGCAAGAACTGGCAACAATATGTCCTAGCTAGTTTGATCTTACTCCATTTCATTGTGTCTTCAAAGAATTCTGTTGGGTTGAATGGCTGCTGTAAGATGCAAGACAGTTGAAGTGTAATAATATGATGTACTTATGATGAGTAAACCACAGCCAGACGAGTAATATAATCATGCATAGTGTTGCTATAAATCAAAAAGTCATGAAAAAATACTGCCACAAAGCTTCTAGGGAAAGGTTTGAATGCCTTATTCATGTTAGCTTGGAAGGAAATTGTGAAAACTAAAATGAAAAGCTCAAAATAAGATTTTGTAGTTATTTTCACGATTTTTTTTCTAAAATCATGAAAAAAGGAAAACTAATTGAAAATTGATGATTTCTAAAACCAAATATACTATAAAATTTTGTTCAAAAGGCTCTACCTGGTGAGGGTGTATGTACCGGACGCAGTCTTATTCCTCCTTTGTAAGATACTATTTTCATGATTTAAATCCATAATCTCTGGGTCACAAGATAATAATTTTACTATTGCATCAAAACTCACCCTTTTCAAAACATTTAACCTTGAAAACAAAAAAATTAACCAGAAAAATAACTCTAATCATTTGGATAAGATTATTTTGGGTAAAAAATATTTTTTCATCCAAATAATATTTTTTACTTGTTTAGATAACTTTTTAAAGTAATCAGAATTTAAAAAGAAATCTGTTTTCAATTTCTTGGAAGCTGAAAAAAAAGCTTCTGGAAAAAATCTATTTAAAACCTTTTCATTTATATGCAGTTTTTTCATAATATCTATTATGTGCGTGTTTATGCAGATATCGATATCTATATTCCTATATATCTTTGACTTTTTAAAATCCATTTGGCTTTTGTTAATTTTATCATTATTACATCATTACTAATATTTATTTCAATACATTGGAATATATAAAGAGCGAACTTCCTAATAATGTCTTATACTTGAACATAAGAATTACATATTCTTTGAATTTGGATTAATTGTTATCTCCTTTCACGTCGATATTTATTGTTACATTCAATGTGTTTTGGTGTTGAAATTGAAATTATAATCTGTACTTTTAATTTCAATTATAATTCTAAAGGAATAAGAATTGGTTTAGAATCTGAAATTTTATGTTTGTATTTATTAAAGAATTGTAACATGGTTATTGAAAAATAAATGAAAAAAGAAATAATTATATAGACTTTAATGAGGAGGGAGATATTAGATATATAAGTTTTGAAATTAGTAATTCATAGGAATGGGTTAGAAATAATTAAGAATAATTCATTTTAGTTATTTTTAAATTCCATATAATCGGATTATAAAGTTATAATTCCAATTTTATGTATTACTCTAAACAAAAAAAATAATAATTAGAACTACGGTTCATAATATTTTAATTCTAAATTTCAATTTCACACTAAATTTCATACGCCAAACAAGACATAAGTGATCAAAAAAATAAAATTACATAAGTCTATATTTATTATTTATTTTATTTTATATATAAAATTTTAATACATACATTAACCATTTTAATATAATACTTAACTTTAAAAAATATTAAGTATTAGGCGCATTGGCGTGGTGCAATTGTGTCATGTGGCTCGCTTGGCGAACTGTTGTGCGGGTCGCTTAGCTAGAATAAGGGCTCTGCAGTGGGAGGAGTTTGTTGTGTGGAATGTGCCTCTACTAGAGATCCAACCACAGCTTTTGTGTGTGATAGCTAGTTTGTTTTTCTTTCTTTCTTACTCTAAAAGTTGAAAAAAAAAACTAAAAAAAATATTCTTTTAACCCACGTGGATCGGAGGGGTATGTGTATAGCAAATTTATTCACATGTTAAGAAGCCATATAAGAAAAATTATGCTCAATGTATCTACGAACATATAAGCCCTTTATATTGAGTGTTATACACATGTAAACTTGATGCTGTAAGAGAAGAGAATATATTTATTCTGATCTATTTAATAAATGATATATTAGTTATTTTATTAAATATACAGGAAAAATATGAAACAAGCAATGACCGATAAAGCAAATGTATTATTTATTAAATAGAATAGAGTAAATGCATTCTTACTCTCTACACCTAAATATTTTCCGTAAACTTTAATAATTTAACAATTTTAGGTAAAAAATTTAATTTAACAGCTACTCTATTGCAATTTCCAGAAATATATTAATCTTTTAAAAAATACATCTGGGAAATTACATTATAAGCATCTGTCAAAATTAACCTATATGAGAGAGATCAACGCAACAATTATCGAAGCTATCAATTACATCTAGCGTATCCGCCTCTTTGAGGTTTTATCTATTGATTCCCGTTTTTTTTAATGGAAAGAAAGAATTATTTATTGATTATCGTTGATCATGTGTAAATTGTTTATTTGTATTTCTACCTGTGCGTAGCACAGGGTTCCATTCTAATTCTAATATATATATTTGCATATCAACGTGTATATTTAAGTGTGATCCGTCTCTTGAGGATCTATTCCCTGAAATTGCGGATCTGAATATATATATTTATATATCAGTGTGACTTCATGCTGCGTGTAGTAGTTCATCAATATTATTAAATAATTTATTAAAATTTTCAAAATTAAGATAACAAAAATAGTTCTATTGTTCATCGATTTTTCATCTACCACTTAAAAAGACATACAAATGAAATATTATGATTGGGTAATGATAGAGAAGTGTTTTATTTTGTTAGCGCATCAAATTAAACTATTTTTAAAAACAGTTGGATCGCAATATATATGTAATAAAAAAATTGGTATTTACTTAATTATATTTTTAAAAATGTAAATAAACTTAGAGATAGTGGTAGGTCCTGTATGTCTTAAAAAGTTATGAATTTGACTATTATCCCCATATCTATCCCCTAATATCTTGGTTAAAATAAAAATTATATTTTTAAAAATATATTATATGTCAAAATAAAGTGAAAGAATGAAATGTCAAATAATTTGTAAATTATATGAAATTTCAAATCTATTTAGTAGGAACTTTTAAATCAATGTTTGAATTGAGGAAATTTCATGCCTATATAAAGTTGATAAATAGTCATATGACCACTTAAAAATGTTGTATAATTTTATATTCTAATCTCAACTATTCATATAAAGTCTAATGACTAAGATTTATTTCTCATGCTCTTCAAATTAACCATTCTTCTCACTTTATCAGACACGCATATATAGATAAATTCATACATAAATGGGGATCTAATAGCTAGCTCTCCGTCGACCACCCTCTGGACCATTTAGAAATGGGGATGGAGCCCTTCTCCATGTGGGAACCAAAGTCGTTTTGTATCTACTAATTAGTTTTGGTCCCTATTGCATTATCCCAATTGTTAAGTGATGATATTTTAAAGATCGCAACAAGAATTTTAACATATTTATAAGAACTAAAAATATATTTTCTTTTATATCTGAAAGAATATAATTATATTTTTATATAATTGACAATGTAAGAGGATTTTTACATAATTATTTAATTATATATTGTTATAGTAATAGTGATAATTGACTTTTTCAACCACTACTTAAAAAATTATTCAAATGAAAATTGAATGACATTGTAAAGGTGTCTTATACTATGAGTGTATTAAAAATAAACTTTGTTTGAAAATATTTTAAAATAGTTAAAGAAGCCAAAACTTACAATAATAAGGATCAAAATCAAACTTTTTACAAAAATATTAAATTAAAATTTTTGTAAAATTCAAAATAAAAAATTATCTAGATTTTATAAATGATAAAAAATCTGGAGATTCTCATATCTGAACTTACGATATGCTAATCTCAAAGTACAGTAATATACTATGGGAAAGGTCAAAGGTCAACTAACATTGTGATGTAGCATGCATTGCTTGCTAGACAAACGACGTAAACAGATTCAGAAATTCGTGGGTATTTGTGCTGCGTTTTCTGGTTAGTACTATTTTACGAAGCACGTGAACATCGCGCGATTTGTTATGTTTCGTTAATGCACTTTTGCCCTTTCAGAAGTTGTATTTCAATATCCAATTTTTTGAACATCTAATTTAAAAAATATATAGATTTTAATTTTAATTTTTTTAATTTATTCTCCCTTCATTGCAACTCAAAATAATAAATTCGTGCACTTTTCAACGGAAATGTGTTGGTGCCAACGAACACATAGATATGGATACAACGCGACATAGATACAATGACACGATTTTTACAAAATATATGATACGATATGATTAAGATAGTTGTCCAAATGTCATCAAGCTTGGATCAAGTGTCAAATATCTGCGCCGAAAGTTCTGGATTGCTTCTTAGGTTGTTGCCATTGAGCACTGCTAGCTGTTTCGCAAGAGAAGAGACCCTTTCCTTCCTTTATATATACACACTCACTACCACCGAAACTGGTGGATTCGGGGAGACCACACGAGAAAAGCATGGATCAAAGTTATTGTCTGTCCCTTCTACTTTTCTTTGTTCCTTTCGTGTCCCTCTCCCTCTTCGTCGTTCTCTTCTACCGCCACAGGTCTCCATTCACCGCCCCAAACTTGCCACCGGGAAGGATGGGATACCCCTTGATCGGCGAGACACTCGAGTTCATGCCCACGGGAAGTAAGGGCCCCGAGAAGTTCATCGTGGACCGCATGATCAAGTACTCCTCCCAGCTGTTCAAGACATCGATCATAGGCCAACCTACTGTTGTGTTCTGTGGAGCAGCAGCAAACAAGTTCTTGTTCTCCAACGAGAACAAGCTCGTGACCACATGGTGGCCAGACACTGTGAACAAGATCTTCCTCTCCAACGTTGAAGCCAACGCCAGCGATGAGGTCAAGAGGATGAGACACTTGGTCCTTCAGTTCTTCAAGCCCGAAGCCCTCCAACGTTATGTTGGAGCCATGGACACCATTGCACAAAGACACTTTGGCGAGCATTGGGACAACAACACGGAAGTCACCGTATTCCCTACGGCCAAGAGGTGACTCTCTCTCTCCCTCTCTCCCTCTCAAAGAGTGAGTATCATACATTTACTTCTCTCAATAGCTATTCATAAATTATAATATTAATTTTGGTAGATCCGACAATTAGATTATGTAATATAACAATGGTGATTAGACTCGTCAAATTTCATTAAAAAAAATCGGCTAATAATATATACCTATGTAATTTAATAGTTAATATTTTTTTATATTTTTAAAAATATAGTATTCATCAAAATAACATAGAGCAATAGAGTGTCAAATCATCATTTTAAAATAATATAAATTTTTATAGATTTAATTTACTTTATAGAATGTTTTAATGCAACTATTGTATCAATGAAGTTTTATGACTATTAAAAATCATTGAATGGAATAAGAGTACTATGGATTTGGATTTTCTAAAGTTAGGATATTACTTTAGAGAACAAAATGAGGAGTTTCACTTTGGATCAATAGAGGGAAAATGATATCACTTTTAAATTTATTGATCAAAAGGTAAAATTTACTTATTTTAATTTCTTTCTAAAATAAGGAGTTTCACCCTTAAATCAATAGAATGAAAATAATCTCAATACTAAATTTATTCATCCAAAGATAAAATTTATTTACTTTACTTTCTAAAATGAGATTCTCACTTTAGAGAAGCTTTATCTAAGTACTATAACTTACTTTTAGAGTTAATAATGGATCTTCATCCCATATTATATATGGGTACTTTTAACAAATTATGCGATTAAAAAGTTTCCAATAAATTAAAGGTAATATTATAAACTTTTGAGTGGATCTTAATAGAGTGCCCTAAAGATACTTATTAAAAAAATCCATTACATATATGGACTACTAATGATAACACATGACACTAAAAAACCCAAATTGCTTAAGAATAAACTACATATATGTAGAGTTTTATCTTCCTGTATAAAAGGAAAGCTAGAGCAAACTCAGACTAGAAGGAGAAGACGGAGGGGAGGAGAGAGGGAATAGAGAACCAAATTTGGAAGTTAACTTTTCTAATTGTAATTACAAGCTGATAAGATATATGCTACTTAAATATTGAGTGTATAAAATTTGGGGGAAATGATATTCTCTTAATTGTTATGATAAGTTGTCATGTAACAATTTGAAATACTTTATTTACTACGTAAAATGGATATAATAGATTAAAAGTTGTGATATGATACTTACAAAAAAGAGATTCATTGAGTGTGTCAAATTTAGAGGGAACGAGTTTCTTTTTAATACACACACACATATATATATATATATATATGTGGTTGCTTACGTCATATTTTTTACTTTGTTATATCTTTGATTATACATGTTCCATTTCAATGCAATAACCGAGTTTATGTGCATTTGTGTGTTTATGCGTGTGAAAACAACATAGATACACCTTCTCGTTGGCTTGTCGTTTGCTCATGAGCATTGAGGATGGGAACCACGTAGCAAAATTCGCTGACGCTTTTAAAGCTTCGAACGCTGGAATCTTGTCGTTGCCCATTGACTTGCCCGGAACTGCTTTCAACAAAGCAATCAAGGCAGCCAGAGTCATCAAGAAGGAGCTGTTGGAGATCATAAGGCAGAGGAAGGTGGATTTGGCTGAAGGGAACGCATCCCCTACACAAGACATATTGTCTCAAATGTTGTTGACTTGCAATGAGGATGGACAATATATGAATGAACTGGTTATTGCCGAAAGGATAATTGGTTTTGTGTTGGGTGGCTATGAAACTGCTAGTACCACGTGCACTTTCATTGTCAAATACCTTGCCGAATTCCCTCACATTTACGATAACGTCTATCAGGGTGAGTCTATTAATTTCCTTCTGAGTTCTCCGTTATCTCTATCAAAATTTGTTTGTTTAAACATAATCAATTCATTCTTGTCCTTCACACAAAGATGTCAAAACGGGCTTTTGGTGCCCCGCCTGTAAAGATAAAATGGATTAAAATATTCAACTCAATTCATTTTGGAACAGGCAGTCAAAAATTTTTAAAATTGCAAAAAGAAACTTTTTAATGGTTTGATTTTTTTTAAAAAAACCTTTTTAATTTTTTCTCTAATTAATATATATTCAATTTTTCAAAGTCCATTCAATACTCAATAACAAATATACATCAATACCGACGCATTACATTTACAGTATTGTCAAGTGTTGTGTTTATGATTTAGTGATACATTGATACTATAGTAAGTAAGTAGTGACATGTTTACTATTTTTCTCAATTTCTCCTTTCCTTTTGGTTTTTTGTTTTCGAAAAACAAGTCTTGGGCTTGTCTGATGGTCTTCTTCAATAGTTTAATATACGGCTTTGTTTTTCACATGTTTTTTTAGCTTTGGATAATAAGGATTAGTATAATAGTATTTAACAACCAATAAATTTTGAATTTTTCAAAATAAAAGGCTTGACCTATGGGCCTAGTCCGCTCAACCCGACTAAACTCAAGGTTAAGTGGGCAGATTAGGCAGACTAAATTTTTTTGGCGGACTCAAAAAGTTAGCCAACCCATAAAATTGGCAATTTTGGCGGATCAACCGGACGAATTGGGTCCATTTTGACATCTCCACCTCCACATTTTACTGCATGATATTGTTTTGAGTACATCATGAGTACCTCATGACATGCTTTCGAGTGTAGTGATGATTTAACAAACAATAATATCATTATATACTGTTGTATAATGAACATTCAAATGAAGATATTTGATTGGATCAAAATATAACATCCCTTTACGTTATCTATACATTAAAATTAAAGTCCATATAATATCCAAATTTTTATATACTTGGTTGATTTGAAATCATCATGAATAAAGTAAAATTTGAAAACTTTCAACAAAAAATAAATAACTTTAAAATCTTTTGAACATTATGATGAGCTTCAGTCATGAAATATGCACTCCAAAAACTCACAGCTACTATACAACAACGTAAGATATAAAGTATTTATTATCTTATTTAAAAAATTTATATCATGAGATCATATATGCAAACATCATTGTCATTTATGCATGTACCAATAAAAAAGATTTACATAAAAGATTTAACTCTGACAATAGTTCAATTGAAACAGATAAATTGAGTAAAAGGAATTAATCTTGGCAGAAAAGCGATGTTACATATTAATAAGCTTGTAGTGTAATTACGATTTTATTATAGATTAGTTTTGATCACTTACAAGTGGGTGGTTACACTTTAGCTGATGTGACAAATACATAGTTGCATACATATAAATTAAATCCATTTTATTATTAGTAATGTATTTGGGTGTTCTTTTATGGGTCCAACATTTATTAGTATAAACCTCGTAGCTCCTTAAATAATTTACATGAGAGTACTAATATAGAGCGTGTTTGGATTGAATATTTAGAGAAATATTATTTGTATTTACTATTTATGAAACACCATATCAATACACTTTTATCTATCATTAGATATGGTTGGCCACTAATTTGGAATCCACATCAAATTCAATAATCAATGAGAGCATATAAATGTCCATAAAATATGAACATAAATAACGTTATTCTATTTTTAAAAAATAATGTATTTAAGAGAATTCTAATTGACTTTTTATAAAATTCTTTATCTGGACACTAATATAAAAGAATTTTAAATTTTCAAATATTATAATTTTATGAGCCATTTTTCAGAGTTTCAAAATGGTGGATTTCAATTCCATCTCCCTCTCCAACCAACTCTCTTATATCATTCATCACCCACCATCTGTCGCTAATCGCCACCGACTGCCGGTCACCAATCATTTGCCACTTGCCGCTTATCATCGGTCGTTGGCCGGGTACAGCACATTATCGGTTGTCTCGCCTCACATCTTTGGTCATTAGTCGCCTTACTCTCTCGTTAGCTGCTAGTATTTTGAAAATTAAATAATATAATTACCTTATATATTCAAATAAAAAATTAAAATGAAGGGAGTTTAATTAAAGTATTTAAGTTTTTCTTGCTTAAATTCCTGCAAATTCAAGAATATTTCATTCAAGTGATAATTTCTATATATATGTGTGTGTGTGTGTGTGTCTGCTTATTTGTGTTCATTTTGTGCAATTTGTTTAGAGCAAATGGAAATTGCAAAATCGAAATCCCCAGGTGAGCTGTTGAATTGGGATGACGTCAACAGGATGAGATACACTTGGAGCGTGGCTTGCGAGGCATTGAGACTTGCTCCTCCAACCCAGGGAACTTTCAGGGAAGCCATCAATGACTTTATCTTCAATGGATTCTCAATTCCAAAAGGATGGAAGGTAATCAAAATATATTAGCTAGGAAAATTTACGAACACGTTTAATTATGTACTTATGTATCTTTTCTTTTGTTATTCATGGGTGAAGGCATCTCCAACACAAGATTCTGTTTTTTCTTTTTCCCCATTTTTCGAAAGAGGCATGTGGTTAGATGAAAACTCAAAGCAATATTACACTGCATCGTTGGTTGTTGTACATATATAGTTGCGCAAGACATGAGTGCTGGGCTGCTATATTTTGAGGTCATTTAATTAGGGTCGTTTGGAATTGATTTTATTTTTTTGTTTTTAAAAACTGTTTTAAAAATAATATTTTGAAAACTGTTTTAAAAGTTATTTTGGATAATAATTAATGAAACCAACTAATTATAATTTTGTCATTGTATTTTTTATTTTATTTTATAGAACAAAATTTCAAAAATATCTTTCAACTGTTTTCTAATTTTTACTTTTAAAACACAAAACCTATTTTTTTGGTTTTAAAATCAATCTGAAAAGATTAATTAATCAAATAATTTTTTTTATTTTTAAAAACTAAAAATTATTCTTCAAAACAATTTCCAAACCCCTAATAATTTTGCTATGTATGTAGTTGTATTGGAGTGCGCATTCCACACATAGGAGTCCAGAATACTTCCCGGAGCCCGAGAAATTTGACCCGAGTAGATACGAAGGACATGGGCCAGCTCCTTTCTCTTTTGTGCCATTCGGTGGAGGACCTAGGATATGCCCCGGAAGAGAGTTTGCCCGATTGGAAATATTGGTTTTCATCCACAATTTAGTGAAACGATTCAAGTGGGAAAAATTGATTCCAGATGAGAAGATTGTCTTTACTCCCTTGCCCAAGCCTGCAAAGAACCTCCCAATTCGTCTTTATCCTCACAAAGCCTGAAAAAAAAGATATAATTTGGGTCAACATCAATTCTTGTGCAAGCCTTGGATGGGTAGTGGGTACTACTAGCTAGCTATATTCACAAGTGTTTTCTAGTCCTTTAGTTGTCCTTTCACGCAATTTGTATCCTTTCTTCCGTGTCCTAGGTGTAGCTTTCTAAATAAAGTCTGGCCCTGCAATTAATGCTGATGTTGTGCACTCTATGTACTTATTCACAACATGGCACACAGTAAGTAGCAAGAACTGGCGAATGTAGAAAATCAACAATATGCTTGCTTGCTAGTTTGATCTTATTACTCCATTTCAACTAGTGTGTCTTCAAAGAATTCTCTTCGATTGAATTTCTGCTGTAATAGGTGTAAGACAGTTGGAAGAGTACTATGATCCTGCATAGTTTTGCTATAAACCAAAATGTCTTAAAAAAAATAAAATACTGTCACAAAGCTTCCAAGGAAAGGTTTGAAGTTCATGGTATAGCTTGTAATGTGGATGGCGCATTAGTATGGTTAAATGGCATGACTAGAAATTCTTAATAGCCATTATGTATGTGTTTCTAAAAGCTGATGTCTAAATGTCTTCTTCCCTCGTACGAATTTGATTATAACCAAAACGCAAATCTAATTTAGAGAAAATTGTTGTTATGTATCATTCATCAATCTCTTCAATAGCAGACATCGAGAATAAATCTAGACTGTGATAGCATTAAGGGTCCCGGTAATCAATGCAAGAAAGCCAACCGCTATCCTTTTTTTTCCCTCTTAACAAGACTGGTGAAGAAAAAAGAGCTCAGGCTGTCCCGAATTTTTCCAATCTTTAACATCTCAGAAACCAGTTTTTCAATTTCTGTTTTCTGGGAATGAGGGTAGTTGTAAGGCTTGATATTAACTGGTTTGGCTTCTGTTTTCAACTCAATCCTGTGATCAATATCCATGCAAAGGGGACCCTGTGGCTCCTGAAAAACTCCCTCAAAGTTCTGCAATAGCTGTGTAATCTCTACTGGCAGTGGTTGCTGAGTTGTGGTAACATTGTCAGGAAGTAGTTGTAGCTCACACACTGAAGCAATGTTCTCATCAGAAATCATCAATTTCTTCATGGCTAGCTTTATTACTAGTTAAAGGCTAAGGCTGCAGCTATTTTTCAGCATAGGGTAATGTATTCGATTGTCAGGTTGTTATAATCAGCAAGGACCCTTTGAATGCTTGATGCTTCTCATTCATAACACACCAAAAACTATATTAGCCCCACAAACTTCAAGTGGCATGAGACTATATGTCAACACTGAGATGCACACGACGCATACCTAGTTTCAACACTCCTACTGACAAACTTCCACCAAATGAATTATATTCTCTAAACCAATGGCTGTGCTAGGCCACTCCAACCGTTGTGCTACTCTTTGGCAGCAAAAAAGTAAAGGTACTGCTACAATCAATCAAGATATTCACTGATTTACCTAGGTCTATAACAACCTTCCATGTCTGTTTGAACCCCTTCAATGCTTCTTAATTGAGGGTTCTCATACAAGTCACTCCCAAATCGCTTTTGCACAGCATCGACAAAGAGCATCCAATTGATGGTGTAATCGCCTTGCATCACCATCTTCTTATCATGAAGAAACAGGCCCGACCATATGACATGTACACGTAATATAAACGACAATAGCTTAACATACGTCTATATCATATCATGTATATTATTTGGCCAATGACTAAGAGAGAGGTATACATGCAATAATGCAAATGGTTGCAGTGATATTTCTTTGTACGTGGAATTCCTTATCTTCAGGCCCTTCTCCAAGTATCCTCAAGGCAATGTTGGTGGAGAGGTTGGTGAAGTAGACGTTGGTGTGGATAGGGCTCGGTTTCGTGACATATATCTTTGGTTGTTTCTTCAGTTTTCGATGTTTTGTTGCTAACATTGTGTTTTTGGTCCGGGAAACGTTATTTTAACCAACTGCATCTTGGCTTTCACACTGACATCCAATCTATCATCTTTAAATTTTGTGTGGTCTCTATTTAAAATTACAAGCTTTGATTTTATATCTTTAGGTCTGTCCTTTAGTTCCAATTTTGATTTTCATTTCAAGATTTGTGAAGGAAATAAAACTGAAAATAAAAACTGAAAATTGAAATTTACATTTTCAGAATTTTTAGTATTTCCTTTATAAAATCTAAAAACTAAAAATAAAAATTAAAAACTGAAAATTAAACCAAACAGATCTTAAATTTCGTTGAATGTTCGTAGACACTCACTTGTATGTTGAAATAACACCACTTTTTTTATTTTCACCTGTGGAGTTATGGTGTCGTTTTTATAAACACTCGATGTTATCATTGTTTCTCTCTTTTGAGAGTCGAGCATCTCTAATTTTCAAAAAAAATAAAAAAAATCATCAAGGTATCTCTGTTTTGTCCCGCTCATGTGAAAAGAATTTCACCAATGAGTAATTCATTTGTAACTATGATTACATGCAATCATGCATGTATCCGGCTTTTTGCTTTGTTCCCTTGAATTTTTAATAATTTATGTGTTTATTCAGTAAGAAAAAAAATGAAAAAGACATAATATTATTGAGGCAGAGAGAAATATAGTGGATAGTAATATTAATTAGTTGAAAAAATAGTTAATATATCCTTAATGGGGATAAAATAAAATTATAAAATTATTCTATAAATTGATTTTTAAAAAAATGAAAATAGTTTTATACATACATTGTTTGGAAATTTAAGAGAGAAATGAATGATGGAATGAAGATTTCAATACAATAATTTGGGTGTATAGCCAAGTAAAAGAACAGGGGTTATGATTTTACCTTTTCTTGTTATAAAATAGGAAATAAATAAAAAGTCATAAATTAGTATTTGTTGTTAAATAAGAGAATTAGTTAGGTAAGAAAAATAAATAATAAAGGGTTGTTTGAAATTATTTTTGTTTTTATGTTTTTGAAAACTGTTTTGAAAATAATATTTTAAAAACTGTTTTGGATAGCAATTAATAAAATTAACTAAATACAATTATGTCACCCATTTTTTTTGTTTTAAAAAATAGAATTTCAAAAATATCTTTCAATTATTTTCTAATTTTTGCTTTTAAAACACAATATTAAAATCAATTTAAGAAGAATAACCAACCAAATATTTTTTTCTTTTTTTTTATTTTTAAAAACTAAAAATTATCTTGCAAAATACTTTTCAAACAGTCCCTAAAATTGTTAGATTTGTATTTTAGATTATTTCGGTTGATAGATAATTTGTAAGTACTTAATAATTTAAATCATATTGAAATAACTATTTGATAGGAGAAAAATAACTATAAAATATTGGAATAAGTAATTAAATATAAATATTTAAATCATATTTATTTTAAAATTTATAATCAAACACCAGTACAGACTGTTATTTTCTAACAATTTTATTTTTTGTTAGATTATTGCATATATGATTAATTATACTTGTGTGTGATATATAGTGAAAGAATAATATTTTTTTTATATATAATATAATATCTTTTAAAATATATTATTAAATTTATATAATATAAAAATTTTAATAGATCTTATACTATTAGATTTTAAATTTATTATATCTTTTCTTATCATATTAATAGAAGCCGTGCTTAGTAACGTCCTCTTAGGATAGAGCTAGAGCTGCATATACGGACCGGTCCCGACAATGGACTTGCCTTTTGCCTATTCCGCATCTTCCCCACCTAAGCCTATAAGTCTGCAAACTGGTCTGCATACTATTCACATTTTTTGCCCCCACAAAAAGCCGGCGTTCCAAATCACTGTCCAACCCGCGGACTAATTTTTTTTTTTTACTTTGACACATTTATATTTAATTTTCAACCTAAATCACACCAAACAATCACAATAAAAATATTTTAAATTTTAAACTATAAATTTTACAAACAAATGAACAATCAGAACTGATTCTTAGTTCAACTAAACAAAGCATATTTAAAAAAAAAACACACACACAGATGATGAAAAGATAATAATTCAGAGTGACATAGTGATCGTCTCTTACACAAGTTTGTCTTCTCTCTCTCTTTCTAAATCTTGTTTTGAACGAAGCTGGGTAAGTAGGTGACACAACATCACACAAGTGGATGGGGCTCTGCTTGCTTGGGAAGTTGAAAACTTTGAACACTACACAACATGAACCGCTTACCGGGAGACAAGGAAAAATCACCCCCACCACCCTTCCCTGCATAAATCCCAGAGGTGCAAACTGTTGTCTCTCTCTGTGTAGCGGCGGAGGTGTCCCGCCGAGGTCTCCTGGCGGCAGCTTAGCGAAGCACGGCAGCACGGCGTAGCAACCCGCCGATCGAGATCTGCTGGCGAAGCACGGTAGCTCGACGTGGAAAGTGAGATCTGGTGGCGAGAGACGAGAGTGAGAAAGTGAGATCTGAGACAGAGTTGAGAGGCGAGGCCTTGACCGCGAGGCTTGAGAGACGACAGTGAAAGAGGGCTTGACTTGGGTGGAGGCCAGTGGCGGCCGAGTTGAGAAAGGTCGAGAGGGAGAGGCCACGTGGCCGGCGTGGGTGAGTTGAGAGAGAGAGAGAGGGTGCCGCTTAGGAGAGTGAAGACTGAAGACTGTCTCTAACTCTAACTCAAAGCCAAGGCAAGTGCCAAGTACAAGTAGCAATCTTCCACTAAGTATGTTGGGCTCGGCCACTAAAGTCTAAAACGTCCCTGTGGGCTGCTTCCTGCTTGGGCTTAGATGTCTTTCATGGCTAGTAGTGAAATCAGAAATGGTCCGTGGACTGAACTGCCAAGCACTCTAGGATCAGTACTGTACTAGAGCAATTTTTATGCAAAGCTCCATAAATCCGGGCTACCCATTAGCCAGCGGTTTAGGCGGGGGATAAACAAAATCCATGGATTGGCGTAAAAATTTCTGATTAATTTTAAGTGATTATTAACGGATTAACGGAAGGTTGCAACTCGTATGTCAACTAAGAGAAGGCCTTTCGAAAATGAATATATGCTTTAGACTACTAGTTGTAATAGAGTTAAGGTATTCTAATGATCACTGTAAACATATCTTGCGGTGCCAATTCTCTTTCAAAATATCATGGATCTTGCCACATGGTTAGTTAATGGTTAATATAATTTGTGTTGACATACGCGATCAGTATATTGTGTGATCAAAACAATTATTCTCTTTTGTTAGCCAAAATATAAATAGGAACGTGCCCAAGAATTGCTCTGCTCAGACATGTTATTGTTGCTGCACAAAGTGGCTCAAGAACATAATGTGGAAATAAGGATCATGGTGGCCTTGAATGAGAGTTGCTATAAAGTAAACGTTGCTGGTGTAAACTATATCTGATATTTACTGGAAAAATCTCATCGGTGCTGAGAACAAGACGTTGGCTTTATATTGCAGTGGTAAACTCCTCTATCTCTACTCATCTACTCAATTTCTCTATACCGACTGATGTTATAATTTGTTTTTTAAAATTATTATCAAACCATTTGTCTCAAAAATCTTTTTTTTTTTTTTTTATTATGCTGGATTAAAAAACTTAAGTTGTTAAGTTCTGACATATTAATAGGTTAATATCTAATATGCCCCTTACTAGTGGTGAAGTCAGAAATTTTGGAGGAGGGGGCCAAACTAATTAATATAATATAAAATAAAATAAATTATCATATAAAAAATATAAAATGAGTCATTATATAGTGTTTTTATACAAATTATTGATAAATTAGGATTTATTTCATCATTTATTCTTTCTTTTCTCTTAACAATAGAGTCAATAAAACTTTCTTCTTAAACATCTCTTAGGTTTAACATAAAAAAAATGCATATCAACGTATTATCTAACATCAAGATAGAGCATTGATTATAAATAACTAACTGGTAAGTAGAAACTCCACTAAGGAGACATTTGTTTCAAGGTTTGAAATTATATTACCAGAAATCACATTCCTGGAATGATATTCATGGGAATATTATTCAGAGTATCTTTAAAAAATTATTTATTGGATCGTTTTATTTCAAGATTTGAAATTATATTCACAGGAATCGTATTCTTGGGAATGATATTTTGGAATATTATTCCAAATATCTTTAAAAAATTATTTGTTTAGCATTAAACATTCATGGGATTATTTAATAAAATTCCTGGAAATAAATTTAAAATTTGTTTATTTTATAATCTATATTCTTGAGAATATATATCATAATTTCCAAAATACCCTTAGATCAAATAATTGTGAGGAAAAAGTCAAATAATTGAGGGATGATTTAATAATTGTGCTTAGTATTGTGATTCTCAAGTCATGGAAAAAAATTTTCCCCATCCTTCAACTTGGAAATGAGATTTCACTAAATTATAGAAAAATCTTTTTCCATAGAATAATTAATACCCAGGAAATTTTTTTTAACACTTGTAACAAACGTAGGAACATGTCATTCTCAACTACCTATTCCTGAATAATTAAATATACCACGAAACAAAGGTCAGTAAGTGGATAAAATGAGTTAATAAGAGAAAAATCTTAAAAAATATATTCTAGAAACAATTATATGTTTCGTACTTTTATATCATATGTGCTACTATATCAAAAAACTTTTATTATGTATATAGATAACAGAATTTTTTGGGATCATAAGATAAAATATACATATGATTATACAAATGTGCAAAATTTGGAGGGCCGTGGCCCTCATCCCCCTCTCTCCACCTCTACCTCCTACCACTTAGTTATAAAAGCTCTATATCATATCATGAAACTATTTATTTCAAAAGCTTAAGTTATTCGATTGTGGCACATTAATAGTTTTATGTCTAATAAAAATATTATTATTTGCTACTAATTACATAATTACTTTAGCAGAAAACCTTATAAAAACATACTAGAGTTTTACAAACATCTTATATATTATTCATGAGCCTTTTTGATCTGGTGTTTAAGTGTTTAAAAATAGTGATAAAATATATAAGGACTTGATTTAAACCCCTTTTTCAAGTTGTGTGATACCATCAAATTGATACTAGAGGATTTTTTTTCAATAAATATGGCTTATTTGGATAAATCTTTAAAAAAATAAAAGTAGAATTAGAAGTTACAATAAATGCAACATGAAAAATTATTTTATGTTTTTTTAGAAGTACTTTTTTAGAGATAACATTCTCTCTTCTACTGACATTGCTTCTTAATTATGGAGAAACAATTCCTTATTTGGTCTTAAAAAATATAGAAAAATTATTATTTTTTGGTTTATACTCTTTTGAGAAGTACAAATAAATAACACTAAAAAATTTAAAATACCTTAAATTTTTTTTTTTTCAATCGCTTCACAACTACTGCAAACAATGCGTATCTGTTTTGATAAATATATTTTGGTTTCAGCATTTGATCCTTTGTAATTAATTAACACGACGGGTGAGAGTGACGCTAGAAGGATGTATCATTATTTTTGTTTCTCTTTTATTTCCGTAGACGAATGCTTGAACTGGAGGAGCAAAAATCCTCCCACGCAAGTATGCAATGCAATATATATTCAGTTCGTCACTAACTGAACTGTTTCGCCCTTCATTCTTATCCTCAACATCCTTAATTAACAAACACCTGAAGCCGTCCAACTGGGAAGGTTCACATGACTGTTTATACAGAACAATATACATTGGACCACAATTAATATTGACTTTTCGGATAGGACTTGAATATGAAAATAAATGTGGTTTTGTCGTAGCATTCTTCTTTTCTCCTCTTTGATCCAGAGAGAAAAAAAAAATCCAATAGATACTCTTCTTCTATTTAATTTGTTTACTGTTTACATTTATTTGTCCTAGCTTAACTTGGTCTAGATACAAGGTCTGTCGTGCGCAAGATGCCATTAACATGGGTGTTTCGTTTTCTTCTATATCTCGTGTCATCCAAAAGAAGTGCGTTTCGCGAGGGCTGAAAGTTAGAGTTCGGATCTCGAAGGTAAAGTAAACTAAATTAAAATATATGTGCGGTTTGGTTTGACCATGGATCGAATCCACGTCCACAACTGGTGGAAGAAGATTCAGATTTTCATAATCTGTAAAGATATTAATGTATGTATAAATTATAATGACCCAATTCCTTTCTTGCTAGAGCCAGACGTCTCGCACAAAACTTGACGTACAATTAATTGCATATATTCTATTAGAATAATATACTAGTTATACATTCTTCGTGTGTATATCACCTCATATTAATGTACAAGTGATAGAATTAAACTGTAAGTAATGCAAGTGTGAAAAAACTTTCAAATTATCATACAGTAAATTCTTCTATTTACAAGAGGTTTTAGGTAGTAAATGGAAGAGTCAATCATATTTAATTTACTGAGATGATAATACATAGTTAAATAAGGTGTGAAAGAGTGCATCAAAATTAAATTCTTAGAATAAAGTATTAGTTAATAATATTTGCAGCAAAATTTCACAGCTATTTGATAAATTTTTAATACTAAATTAAGTATAAAATAATTAATATTTTAGAAAAAAAATATATATTTGAAACCAACATTTTTTTTATGAAAAAAACATATATCTCATCTGTCGTCGCTTACACCGTCTTCTTTTGTGT
The DNA here is from genome assembly GCA_030441495.1 of Dalbergia oliveri. Taxonomy (NCBI): domain Eukaryota; kingdom Viridiplantae; phylum Streptophyta; class Magnoliopsida; order Fabales; family Fabaceae; genus Dalbergia; species Dalbergia oliveri. Next base: position 52,794,164 of record JAMLFY010000002.1, on the reverse strand, counting down.
GAGTGCAACAAAAGATGTTTACTATGTTAATCTTTCAACAAGGAGCGTATCATGATATTAATGAAATTAATTTTGATACTGTAACTATGTATAGAGATTTTTTAATATTATTATCTAATTAAATTATTTTATTTATAGGGTTAAATACATTTTATTTTTTTATACTTTAGGTGTTGTGTAATTTAAATCTCAATTTTTAAAATCGTGTAAAGTTTAAGGTGTCAAATTGCACAAATTTTATTGGATGTTAAGTTAATGAAAGGGCTTTATTGCATAGTCTACAAAGTTTACGTGTCAAATTGCATAAATTTAAAAATTATGGTCTAAATTGCACACCACCTAAAATACTATAGTAAAATATACTTAACCCTTATTTATAAGATATTTTAAGTAGTGGATATAAGAATCAATTATATTTATTGATAGGACAGTGTATAATTGATTGAAAAAAGTACTTCTTTTAAAAAAAAAGTTTAAAAAGTACTTCTAGAATATAATTTTTTAGCATGTTTATTTGTGCTTCTTAAAAAAGGTGGAAGTAGACAATATAATTAGTTTTTATATATGCTTTTTTCGAAAGTAGGTCCTTACATGCTTTTGGTAAAAACAAAAGCAGTAAAGAAGAGAGAAAATGTTCATGGTTGATTTTTGAAATTATTTAAATTCGAAATATATCCTAATAAATTTTATGAAAAGATAAAAAAAATAACCTCTCAGTAAATCACTCTCACCCCCTCACCCTATTTTCACTATCACATTTGTAATAATTTAATTATTTTGCATTACATTTTATTTTGTGTATGTATTATCTTATAATTCAATAAAACATAACTCAATATTAATACATATATATAAAATTAGTTTAATAAACCCAATAAATATTGCATCATATAAACAAACATAACATGTTAAAGAAATGGTTTTTATTTTATTTAAGTATTTTTATTAATTTTATTCAGTTAAAAATAAATAAAATTTAAAAAATAATTTTATATAAAAAAATTTCATGTGCAAAATATAATGAAAAATCCAAACATTTTTCTTAGGAAGTAACTTTTCTTATCCTTAATTGTAATTTTACTAAAAAAATGTACTTCTATATCTACTCTATCTAAACAGTTTAATAATTTCTAATTTTAATAAAAAGTACTTTTATAATTACATCTAAATGTATAAAAAAAATTTGCTTTTGCTTATGATTCTGCTTTTGCATTTGTTTTAATTAATGAATTAAGGCTTGACCCCAAAAGGGAAAGCAAACCAAAATAAAAAATTTTACACAATCCAAACTATCAAAACAATGAACCAAAACCTGAGAGTTATTCTCCACCTAAGAAAAAATTAGCTCCAAAACCTGAACCAAAAAGAACCAGGATCTTCAAGGTATTTTCCACCACTAAAACAACGAAACAACTCCAAGATCAAATGGTAAACATTCAACAGCAGGCTAGAATCTCTGAAGATAATGTCCAAAGCCATTGGCCATGTTAATAATCATGAGACACCTTGCAACCTTCAAAAACATGAAGTGTACCTGATCAACAGCATTCTGCTTCTGAAGAATCTGAAGAAGCATTTCTTCTAGAATTTTAATTTATAAATTTTCCTAAAAAATATCCTAAGCCACTGGAAAAAGAATTTAAAGTGATTTTTTAAAAAAATGATTAACACATATACAATGTATTAAAAAAATTTAAAAGTCTTAGTATCCTAAGGTACTGGATAAAGAACAAAAAGTGTGTGTGTGTGTTTTTTTTAAGTTTTTAACACATACAATATATGTATTAAAAAAATTTAAAAGTCTTACTTTGGAATCAAATAATTTTTTTTTTTTAAATTTTGGAAGTGATCAAATTTTATCTTTATAACTCTAGAATCAAATAATTTGTTTTGGAGGATTCAAACCCCAAACAAAAGATCCAATGAATTTTAAAATATTATTAAAAAATAAGTATTTTTAATAAGTAAGTGTCAATAAAAGTATTATAAAAAAATAATTTTAACATTAAGTGATCATTAAAAAAACTCATAAACTTTTCTTGATAATAAAAAAATTATTTTTCTGAACAATACTTTTATTGATGCTTTCAATATTTGAATTGTTAAACATACTCATTTTTCTTACAGTCAAATACATTTAATCACATTTATAAAATATAATAAAATAGAAAAATGTTACAATGTATCATATATATATATATATGATACTGTCTTGTCTCCAAGAGTGGATCAGTCATCTTACCCCTACACTTGGTTGATATTTAATTTCTTACTAGTGTAATTTCACGCCATATTATTGATAATGCCACTTCAACAAAATCTGTACTCGTTTTCTTGTTTTCTCTCTCGCACATGAAAATAGGCACCCCGTAACATTGTGCCCTTAAATTGTCGGCAAGTGTGCACCGAGTACACATGCCAACTGCGTATTATTTGGGACTTGATTTTGAGTGAAATTATACCATTTGTGTATCCCTCTGATTTGAGGTTTGGGTTGAGTGGAGTATGTTCACCTTTTGTATCTCCATTATATTTTCATAGTAAAATATTTATTTGTTGCCTTTGTCCGTGGACGTAGACTTTAAGCCGAACCACGTTAATCATTTGCGTCATCTTTACTTTACGCTACCGCACATTTATTTTGCTCTCTCGTCTGCCTTTTAGACCCGTCATTTCACAACAAACTATTATCAAAGCTCTCGTAGAGTTCTGGGCAAATTTGTTCGAAGATGTCGTCCATGAAATTTGATATTCAACAATTTGATGGTCCTATCAACTTTGGGATGTGGAAGGTGCGAATGATGGTTGTTCTTGTACAGCAAGGCTTGAAAGTAGCACTTTCTGAAAAAAAAAACCCGGCACAATGGAGGATTCGCAATGGTAAGAAGCCGATCAAAAGACTTTTTCCATTATTCAGTTATGCATTATAGATGATGTGCTCAGGAGGTCCTTTTGAGAAAAAACAGCAACACTATGGAACAAATTGGAGTAATTATACATGACTAAAACGGTGGCCAACCGTCTCGTGTGTTGTAACGTCTGTATATGCTTCGTATGGCAGAAAGGACATCTATGATAACTCACATAGATGAGTTCATATCACTTGTGTTGGAGCGAAAAATATGGACGAGACATTCTCTAGTGAGTAACAAGCAATGATGTTGCTTTGTTCTTTACCTCATTCCTACAAGTATTTTCGTGAAACACTCATCTATGGACGTGAGCGTCTTGATATTGATGAGGTCAAGTCCTCATTTTTGTGTCGTTAAAGGATGAAGCATGATAGCGGTGATGTTAATGGTGTCACATATGGCTTGGTAGCTAGAGGTAATTGGAAGAATGCTGATTCGAGTAGTTGGAGAAAGACAGATGTAGATATTGTAAGAAAGAAGGGCATTGGAAAGTACATTGTCCAAGGCTCAAAGACAAGAAAGAGAAATATTTAAGTGATGCAGCAAGTGTTGCTAAAGATGCCGAAATGTTCTCGCAATATCAACCAGTTCAATTGGTGATACTTGGATGCTTGATTCAGGCTACTCATACCACATATGTCAGAAGGGATTGGTTCACAACTTACCAGTTCAGTTAATAGTGATATTGTTCTTATGGGAAATAATACATCTTATAAGGTTGTTGGCATTGGTACAATCGGAATCAAGTCACATGATGGAACCGTGAAAACTTTGTTTAATATTCGGCATATTCCTGACTTAAAGAAAAATCTTATTTCTTTGAGTACTCTTGATTTTCAAGGGTATAAGTGTTGTACTGAAGGTGGAGTTCTGAAAGTCTCCAAAGGTACTCTTGTGATGATTAAAGGTGGATTGATTACTGGTCTTTATCTACTTCAAGGTAGCACGTTATTGGTGCTACATTAGGATCATCTTCATTTGAGTTAGATACTACTCGCTTGTGTCATAACCATGAGGTAGGGGTGCCTATGGTGAGTAAGCATGTCTTGCCTAGTGGTCGAAAATTTGTTATGCATGACTTTTGTAAACATTGTGTTTGTAGAAAGCAAATAAGTATCAGGTTTAGTATTACCATTCATAGAATTAAGGGTGTTGATTCTAATTTATGGAACTCGATGCTTGTTCCGTCAAGAGGTAGTTTTATTTGAGTATGCCTTTCAGCATCCTGGAGAATGCGACTTTGATAATTTGAAACTGGATGAAAATCAAGTCAAGGTGTAGATTTGTTGATGTGATGGTGGCTTGTTTTCTTATGGCCAAGTTAATACAGGCAAGCTACACATGTAGATGTAGGTGTACAATTGCATTCAATGCAGTTGTTAAGTGTGCAAATGAAGTCCAAGCATGGGTGGCAAATGATATGTTGTCTTTGACATTTTTGTAAAAGTATTACATGCCATCTTTGACAAATTGGTAGCACGTATCATGCTCAAGGGTTTTATATAAGCCCATTGATGCAACTCATTTGCAGTGGGAGCCAACATAAAGTGCAAGCTCAAAGTACCGAGAGGAACCAATCATTAATTGGTTTGTAAAATCTTCTTTTTGTAATATTTTATGAGTATTGAGCACATACACATCCTGCAGGTATTTTGGATGTATCTGACTTGGTTTTGAATGGGATCTTATCACTTGTGTATCCTTATTACTTAGTGTTTGGGTTGAGTGGAGTGTGTACACCTTTTGTATCTCCATCCTATTTCCATAGTGAAATATTTGTTTGTCGCTTTTGCTCGTGGACGTAGGCTTTAAGTCGAACAACGTCAATCCTTTTATATCATCTTTACTTTACGCTCCGCATATTTATTTTGTACTACCTTTTGGACTCGCCATTTCACAACAAAAAATAAAAAAATAAAAGTCTTAGTATCCCAAGGTACTGGATAAAGAACCAAAAGTGTGTGTTGTGTTTTTTTTAAGTCTTTAACACATACAATATATGTGTTAAAAAAATTTTGAAAGTCTTACTTTTTAAATAAAAGATTTTACTTTTAATTTCTTAATTAACGTTGTTAATGCGTATAAAAAATTTATATATGATTTGTTTTTGCTGGGCCAAGAAAGGTTGGAGAAAATAACTAACTGAAGAAAATAAATTCTTTCCACCTCATCAAGAAAAGGAACTGTGCTGTCGTGTAGATGGAACTCGAAGAACACTTGTGCAATAGTGAAGGTGTCTGTTCTTCAATATTGATGTTAATGTGCTCACTGAATAATTTCAGATTTCATTATAATCAACGGATACAGATACAATAAACGTGGTTTAAAATGAGACAACAATGTACCCCTCTGAAAAACAGATAGTACAAAGTAGCCGCGTAAAGGAAGACTTTGATTAATCGTAATATCAAAGCCATGGTCACATGATTAAGAGACTTGAATCCTTTCATATCAATACATTGTTGATATTTCATAGAGATATATTTTTTGAGCCTATGATTTTGATATATTGTTTTGAGAATAGTAATGAAATGATGTATAAATACTTGAGAATCTTAATTATGATTATGGTGAATTAACAAATGTACGTAGTATAACTAATTGATAAAAAATGTGAAATCTTTTAGTCAGTAAAACAACTGGAATCTCAAAGGGCGGTGACGTGATGTTATTTTAACATTAAAAAAAATGAGTATATATTAACACCAAATATAATCTAAAAGTGGAAAGTCATAGTTTTTTTATTTTTAAGAATGATCCACACAAAATTTAAAGGTAATAGATTGAGTTTCAACACCATGTTTAAAATATGGGTGGTTGAAAAAGCATCTTTCGATCTTAATTTGCTGCCTAAAAAAAACTGGAATATTAAATTATTAACAAATGATTCCTCATAGATAAAACAAATTGTTCTTTTTTCTGCAGGTTAAGTTTTACCAGTAATATAATTAAAATACTTAATTGTGTACATAATTCCTAAATTTCAGTCATAACTAAAAAGATAATTGGAATCGACACACTCTTTATACTCTTGGAAGATAAGTGAAATCTTCATCCCATTCAATGATACTATTGGAATGTATAGACATGATATCTAGGAGTCAGTAACAACATATTACATTTTTCTGAAAATTACGCGGGGCGCCTTAAGCATTCAAAAGACAAATCGCATTGATGCACTAGCCGCTCTTCCTGCAGTGATCTCACTCAGAATAACATTTAATGGTATTTTGCCAAACTCGGTTATATGTTCTTATCTAGTATGCTCGTATGTAACCAACAAAATCTAGTATGCTCGTACTCAAATCCGTCATAATTGCATAATGGCGTAATACCATTGACAAAAGAGATGAGCATGAGCCAGCAATGTTGGACTCTTGAAGCATAGTATTAATATTTTATTTTAAACTACATATCCAAAATTGCCCTTCGAAACATATATTGAGTCATATACTAGTTTTTCAGAATTTAAAAATCTATATTAGTCTTTACATTTTAAAAGGGGATAAATTGATTTCTTTATATAGATCTATTCAATTTTTTTCAATTGTATAAAAGGGACTAGTTTATCTATTTTTTAAAATGTGAAGGATTAAGATAAAATATTTAAATTTTGAGAAACTAATTTATCCTCTTATTTACATTATTTTGAGTATTTAGTCTTTGTTTTATTAGGGTATTTCCAGAGAAATTACCGTGTATACATCACACTACATTCCACCGCATGCCACTTAGAGAGTGAGAGTATGGTTAATTAACTCACCCGAATGGTTCGTCAATTGGCCTCCCATTTCAATTTTCTGCTTTCCAGAACTCATGTCCTTGCCTGTTATTTGTAAAATTCGTACGCCGTTAATTAGGTGAATGCTACAACGCACCGTGCAAGATTAATGGGGGATAAAAAAAGGGTGCATTTATACGCCTTTTTATGTATGGTGTGTTATAGCATTTTTTAAATTTAATTAAATTGACAATTTGTTAAGTGCATTTTGTGATCATTATATTTATTTTTTTGGTGATTCGAAAATTAACGGAAATTTTTTAGTACCCTACCAATAAAATTTGGCCACTTTTAAAATGTAAAAAATATCAAATAAAATCTATCACTTCTGAAGTGATCAAATTTTATTTGCATAACTTTGGAATCAAATAATTTTTTTTAAAATTTTGGAAGTGATCAAATTTTATCTTTATAACTCTAGAATCAAATAATTTGTTTTGGAGGATCCAAACCCCAAACAAAAGATCCAATGAATTTTAAAATACTATTAAAAAATAAGTATTTTTAATAATTAAGTGTTAATAAAAGTATTATAAAAAAAATAATTTTAATATTAAGTGATCATTAAAAATACTCATAAATTTCTTAACAATTAAAAATCATTTTTCTTAACAATATTTTTATTAACGCTTTCAATATTTGAATTTTGAACATACTCATTTTTCTTACCGTCAAATGCATTTAATCACATTTATAAAATATAATAAAATAGAAAAATGTTACAATGTATCATATATATATATATATATATATATATATATATATAAATGGTGAAAGTGTATAAATACTCCTTCACTCCACTTTTCATATTACAAGTTGCATGATGCATCTTGCAAGTAGGTGCCTATGAGTCACCGCAAGTAATTATTCATTTTCAATTTCTTTCTTGAATCTAGCTTATATGATTTGATATTACTGTCTTGTCTCCAAGAGTGGATCGAGTCACCTTACCCCTACACTTGGTTAATCTCTAATTTCTTACTAGTTTAATTTCACGCCATATTATTGATAATGCCACTTCAACAAAATCTGTACTCGTTTTCTTATTCTCTCTCTCTCACACATGAAAACAGGCACCCCCTAACATTGTGCCCTTAAATTGCCGGCAAGCGTGCACCGAGCACACACGCCAACTGCCGTAGCCCTAATGCTAGCTACTTAAATGCATTGCAAACAACGCCCCTCTTATCTTCCATATTCCTTATTCAGTTATTCCCTATATACCACTCTCATCATCCCCACCCCCCACACACACACACACGGAAAGCATGGAGCACAATTTCTACCTCTCCCTTCTACTTCTCTGTGTTTCTTTCGTGTCTCTCTCCCTCTTCTTCCTCTTCTACCGCCACAGGTCACCTTTCACGGCCCCAAACTTGCCACCGGGAACGATAGGGTACCCCATGATCGGTGAGAGCCTCGAGTTCCTGTCCACAGGATGGAAGGGACACCCGAGAAGTTCTTCTTCGACCGCATGATCAGGTACTCCTCGGAAATCTTCAAGACATCGATCCTAGGTGAACCCGTGGTTGTGCTCTGTGGAGCAGCATGCAACAAGTTCTTGTTCTCCAACGAGAACAAGCTCGTGACGGCATGGTGGCCGAAGAACGTCAACAAGGTGTTCCCCTGGACGGCTAACACCAGCTCCAACGAAGAGTCCAGGAAGATGAGGAAGTTGCTCCCTCAGTTCTTCAAGCCCGAAGCACTCCAGCGATACGTAGAAATCATGGATACCATAGCACAAAGACACTTTGGTTCCTTTTGGGAGAACAAGACGGAAGTCACCGTATACCCTTTGGCCAAGAGGTGACACTCATCAATAATCACAATATTAACAACAAAACACACCTCTAGCTACAAACACTGTAAGAAAAATGATTATAGTTATCAAGAAAAGAAAAGTTTATAAATATATTCAGTCATTTTATATTAAAAATTACTTTTCTTAATAATATTTTTATCGATATTTTAAATGTTGTTAATGGTAAAGCTAGATCATTTTTTTTCAGCAGGAACCAATATTTCACAATTAATTTTATATGAATATTTTTTATTTAAAAACTTAAATAAAAATCATCATATATAAAAGAAATAAGTGTTTTGGAATCAAAATTCAAGAAATTATACATACATATATATATTTTTTTGGGGGTACATTCATACATGTATCTATATATGTATAAGATATTATCTATTATAATATTCAAACATCTAATTAAATGAAAAGTTAATACAAATTATTCAAATAACAAAAATTAGAGGGGTCAAATTAAAAAATTGAATAACTTGATAAAAGAAAATGGAAATGTTGAGGGAGGAGGGTCCCCCTTGCCCAACAAGAGGCTCCGCCTCTAAACATTTTTAATTATTTTGTAGCTTTAATTAATTAATTAATTTGTTGCGCACGTCTTAAATTATAGAAAATTAAAAGTTCCACACGTCCTTTTTTCTTAATTTTGTTATTGTATATTTTATCATAGATGTTCCATTTCAAGAACTTGTATTGGGTGCATGCGATAAATGAGTTTGTGTATGTGTATGTGTATGAGTGTGACAAGAAGAAATATATATATATACAGGTACACCTTCTTGTTGGCTTGTCGTCTGTTCATGAGCATTGAGGATGCGAACCACGTAGCAAACTTGGAGGATCCTTTCCATCTTTTGGCATTTGGAATCATATCGTTGCCGATTGACTTGCCCGGAATGGCCTTTAACAGAGCAATCAAGGCATCCAACTTCGTCAGGAAGGAGCTGTTGAGGATCATAAGGCAGAGGAAGGTGGATTTGGCCGAAGGGAACGCATCCCCTACGCAAGACATATTGTCTCACATGTTGTTGACTTGCAACGAGGATGGACGATATATGAATGAATTGGATATTGCCGATAAGATCCTTGGCCTTTTGATCGGAAGCCATGACACCGCTAGTGCCGCATGCACTTTCATTGTCAAATACCTTGCCGAGCTCCCTCACATTTATGATAAAGTCTATCAAGGTGAGTTTATAAATTTTGCTTGCTGGTTTCCAATTATACCTATGAAATCTGTTTATCCAAATGAATAAAGTTATATGTTGCCGCATGATATTTGTTCTGGTACATCACGAACACTGCGTGTGATATACCTTAGAGTAGAGTATATCGATGATTAAATAAGAATAAAAAGTGGACTCGTCTGTGAGGTTTAGTATAGTGATGCTTATGGGCCGTCTATTTACAAAACGGTCGTCAAATGACTTGAGAACAAATTATTAAAACCTACACCGATGTCCATAATGGTCCATTGACTTAAACGATAGAAAAAACACTGTGTGATATGCACATAATCATTAATACTAAAATTATAATATTTTAACATTACTTGATTAATAGATCACTAAAATACTCTTTTTTCTTAATCATGAGTTTTAAGTATTTTCATTATGTGATAAACAGAAAGGTATTCTAGTCAGTTTATCTGTCAAATTTTATTAAAATATCATAATTTTGCAATTAATGATTATTTGCATGTTGGTATTATCTTTTCCATCACTTAACAGATGTAAAAGAGATCATTGTACAGGTTTCAATATACTTTAGAGACCTCTGCTGATAAATTTATAAATAGAAGAGTGTCAAGTATAGTTACACTAATAAGCATCAAAAGATATATATCAATGTAATTCATCCTAAAAGTAATTGTTATAAGAAATTTTAAAGATTATAAATCAATAAATTATTCTTAAAAATTCAATTAATAAGACATTTGTTAATAAATATTGGTGTTTTTTCTTAAAGTTCTATATATATTTAGAGAATGACTTTCAAAATTGATATTATTTCTCTTTGTATTTATGAGTTTGATTAAGAGGGAAAAGAAGGGGCAGAAGTTTTTTGAGGTTTACATCAGCGTTAGCATACTTGAATTTTTAGAAAAAAAATATTTGAGAGTTTTATTAGCCGCTCAACTATTTATTGCCCTCATCTCATGATCCCCTTGACCTAAGGGCTGTTAAAGAGTTTATAATGTTTTTTACTATCTTACGCCTATTAAAAATATTATAATATCATTTTTAATTATCTTATAAACATATTAATTATCTCCATTAGTTTTAATAACATATTAAATTATAAAAAAGTATAAACTCTCTACTTTCTTCTCCGTATATTTATGAACAAATGTAAGGCGGAACCACCCAAAAGCCAAAACTTCTGATTTTGTCATTATTCCTTCCCCTTTGATATTTTGTCTTTCCTCGCAACTAGCAAGCAGATTTGGTAGGTAATAGTTATTTGGAAGGAAAAAAAAATAATCTTAGTTTGATAGTAAAGTCGAAAAGACAAAATTAAAGAGATGTTCATGAAAATCAATAAGCTACTTGTTCTTTTTCTCTATTCTTTTTTTCCCGTGTAACTTTTGACTTTTGAGTATTCCAATGTCCGAGCCAGTCAACAATCAAAATACATACACAAATCAATATCTTTTGTTCTCATTCCTCAAAACGTAACTTATTCTCTCACGGAACCCTACCTAATTCGGTTGGCGTTTGAATCACGAACTAACCTCCAAAACAGATTGTCAAGGCCGACATCATTATTTTTGTGGAAGTTTGAAGCTATAGTTTCGTCTATTGTTATTCAAAACTGTATGAAGTTAAAGTTTACAGCTTGAGTCACCTTTTGTAATTAACCACTGAAATGATGGGTACATTTTGTTTGGAGGTAAGCGAAAATAAAATTTTTATGGATAAATTTATATGTAAAATTACATATAAAATTTATTCATAAAAAATTTATCTTCACTTTTATCCTCTAACCAAACACTCATGTAATGTAAGTTTTAGGTTCTCTTATCAGTCCAACTTTTATTATTAGTAAACCACGCTACCTTAAATAATTTACATGATGAGAGTACCAAATAAAAAAGAACAAGCTTTTCCATGTATAAGTTCCACACGAAACATTTCTGTTAGGAAAACTTCTCCTTAAATAAAAAAGAATAAACATTTCATTTAATTTCCTCGCAACCTACACATATTTATTAGTGAAATATTATTTTGAGATGTAACATCCGTTTGTTTGAATTTTTTTGGAAAAAAATTACTTCTTTCATTAGAAAATACAACAACAATTAAGTCTTATTCCATTAAAGGGTGTCACTTATATATATGAACCGGACAATGTGGTGTGACAAATTTAAGACATGAAAATTTAAGACAATTAATTAAATGCAACCTAAAATTTCGTTAAAAAAGTTTGTTTTCATACGTTTTTTATAAGTTGAAGAGATAACTTTTAAAAAGTAAGAAAAATTTTACATTCTAAAAGTACTTTTTATGCTTAAACTAAAGCTCCCACAAATTAAACTATTTAATTAAGACTAAGCAAAACATTATTAAATTTTTTAAAGATACATATGCAAAGTAAGTTATAACAAGTGTTTATGTTATAGGAGGATTTTAAGGTGTCACAATAATTTAAAATGATATTTTCTATTTTTTCTTTTTGTACAACTTAATATGTAAACCCTAATCCTTATTTGTGTTCATTTTGTCCAATTTGTTTAGAGCAAACGGAAATTGCAAAATCGAAATCCCCAGGAGAGTTGTTGAATTGGCATGACGTCAACAAGATGAAATACTCTTGGAACGTAGCCTGTGAAGTAATGAGGCTTGCCCCTCCACTTCAGGGAGGTTTCAGGGAAGCCATGAATGACTTTATCTTCAATGGGTTCTCAATTCCGAAAGGATGGAAGGTAATTAACATATATTAAGATTTTCCTAAAATTTACAGATTAAACACGCATATGTACCAATCATCTTTTCATCTATCTTCTGTTGTTATATTAGCATATCTATGTTGATTTGATATTTCATCTTCTTATTTATTTTATATATATATATTAATAACTCATTTAATTCAATTCTTTTGCCATATATGTTTGCAGTTGTATTGGAGTGCAAATGCAACACATAAGAATCCAGAATATTTCCCAGAGCCAGAGAACTTCGACCCAAGTAGATTCGAAGGAAATGGGCCAGCTCCTTACACTTTTGTGCCATTCGGTGGAGGACCTAGAATGTGCCCCGGAAAAGAGTATGCCCGATTAGAAATACTGGTTTTCATGCACAATTTAGTGAAACGGTTCAAGTGGGAAAAGTTGATTCCTGATGAGAAGAATATCGTTGATCCCCTGCCCAGGCCGGCAAATAATCTCCCGATTCGCCTTTATCCTCACACAGGCTGATAACAGGGATTTAATGTGGATAAACATCAACTCTTGCAAACGTCATGGATGGGTGATCCCAAGGGTTTTCTTGTCGTTTATTTGTTCTTTTAAATTTGTAATTGTATCCTTGCTTGTGTTTGGGACTTAAAAATAAGTTGTCACAACAGCTTGTCACAGATATATTAGAAGAGAGCGAAAAAAAAAATGTGCTTGCAAAAAAGATAGTGTAGTCGAGTATATGACTCCTATCACTCATATTCAGTGGTTATTTCAGTTTAAATTAGTTTGTTATTCTCTGTATTATTTGAGAAAATTCAAATAAATTTTCATATTTTAATTTTTTTATTGACTCTTTATAGTTTAAAATATTTTTAATTTAGTCTCTACTATCAGAACACGGTTAGTGTGTGTGTAAATGTATATCAACGCAACACATTGTTTGATTAAGTAATCATTATGTAATGTTAAAGTCACGAATTATATCATAACTATTTACTAGATGCGATAGCATTATTTATTTATACTTTTATCTTATCACAGTTTTTCAAGAAGAAAATCATGCTGTCATTGAGAAATTACCATGAGTATTTAAAAGATTTTCAATTATCCAAATTTAAACTTTTATCATAATAAAATTATAAAATATTAAAATATTTTATGAATTTAATTTTAATACATTATCAATAATAATTTTTTCACATAGATATTATTATCACATTAAAAGTGTTTGACTTTATCTATACACTTTAAAGTCTTTGATATAAAAATACATAATTAGATAACAATGAATTTATGTTAAACTTTTATATTTTGGAGTAGCGAAAACACATATTGAAAGATGTTTAATTTGAAGAGTGCACTAAATTAAAATGAAACGGTATTAATATAGGTCCGGACTTAATTATGTGTATATTAATGATTAATTTTTATAATATTTATATATTATAATATTAAATTATATTTTAAATAGTTAATATATTACCACATATAATATTCACATTGAATCCAAATCTATATTAATATCATCAATTAAAATCCTCACAAGATAAGACCTACACGTACCTTAGAAACTAACATAGTGTGCCATGTGATATAATTTTTCCTATATAGAGCGACACTGTTTTATCCTTTTTACATAGTTCGAAGTACAAAAATACAAAAACAAGGGCCATATCCTCCGCATCCGATAGGGAAGCAGAGGAGAATACAGACATCAAAACACAACCCAGCCTAATATATATAGAGAGGACAGTATCAATGACAAGTAAATTATAAAGTAGACCTTATATGTCTAGGTTTACTATGAGCCTTATATTATTAGTTATTAAATAAATATTATTTTTGTTGGATGATTTGATTCAATAATCAATAAACAGGGGGTCTATGATGAAAAATATATGAGATTCACTATAAAATCTACCTCAATGACAAGACGAAAGCCAAAAATACAAAAACAATAAACACAGACTGTCTTGAGTTTTGCTATATCCTCCCAAAAATCTTTTTGTAAATCATCCTAATACTAAAATAAGTGAAAATATAAATATAATTAATATTTTGAAAATTTAAAAAGTAAGTAACACTTATTTTATTTAGCAGGTAGAAAAGTTTGTAGGAATATTTATTAGTAGGAGGATTTAGAATTATTCATTACAAGGAATCAATTTATCCTCCAAAATATCAATTAATCAGGAATCAATTCACGGAACTTAGTCATATTTTAGGGTTGCTATGGTAGTCTTTCAAATTATTAGGAATCATCATGATTCTTGATTTCAAGTTTCACAAAGGTCAACTGTTCATATTTTGTAATTAAATACTAGAATTGATGAATTTTCGGAAATACGCACATTGAAAGTTTTAACAAATTGCATATTGATAATTGTTAAAAATAAAAAGGGGGGGGGGGACAAATTCATCAATATTTCAAGAAATTAATCATAGAGAATTGAGATTAATGGTGGAGAAAATTTTGCATGGTGATGGAGCATTTAAGCGGATTGATGACATTATGGGAACACGGTCTTCACTGTATTTGGATTTTTATGCTAGCTGGAATGCTGGTACTGTTCAAAGTTTTATTCTCATTGTTTATCTTTCGTCTACAGATCCCTGCGTAACTTTCTGTGCATGGAGGACAATATTTCTTTTCGATAACATCATCTCGACATATTCCCATTTACGGTTCTCTTCTTTTATATTCATATCTTCGCTTTCAGCGGGGTCATCATTTCAAACCAATTCATATAAAGTCTACACGTAGGTCTTTTGCTTTGGAAAATATGGTATTCGAAAATTTCTTCACTCAAAATTCGTCCTCTTGTCGCACTCACAGAAGTAACTGTTGCGACCATTGTGCGGAGAATGGGCCAGCTAGTTCAACTAGTCTTCAACCAGAGGAACTGGTCACCCACTTGTAGTGTGTATATATATATATATATATATATATATATATATATATATATATATATATATATATATATATATATGTACATATGACCCGAGTCGACTTGAAACGCACGATTTGATCTTTGGATTATGATTTGATTGAAAATTTACATCAGAATTCACATTAATCCAGTTAATTTGGCTTGATCTATTTTCATACAAAAAGTTATTAATATATATATATATATATATATATATATATATATATTATTTTTCATTTTATATGATATATTTTTTCTTGCCACTTTAGCTTATGTTTTAGCTTTGTTGGTTTGCCGGTCGGAAATCATAATTTTGTCTGGAACTGTTTATAATAGCTTTTAGAGATTAATTTTAATAAGTTGAAAGCGTAAAAATATTTAATATAGACAACCAACCACATTTTTTCTTATATGTTTAACCTTTATGGTAGTTATTATAAAAATCTAACACGTCTAATGATGTGTCAATCAGATCACTAATTTGGATGTGATTTTTTTAGTAAAGATTTTTTTGATAAAGTACTAAATTTTTATTTTTCACAAGTATATTTAGAAGAAAAGAAAATGAGAGGAAAAAATAGGAGAATTATTTTCTCTTATTTGTTTGTGGGAAAAAATGAAAGAAAAGAAAAAAATTTGATTATTTATGATATTGACATTAAAGTGAAAATGTTAAGACTAAAATTTTTATTTACTCATAATTTAAAATATCATAATTGTGTTCCTTCAGTTAGCCTATATACATTACAAGTGTATCCAATGGACAGTGACATGCAAAGTAGATAATGACAATCTCTTAACATAAGGTACCAAAAAAAATCAATGGCACTTTGTTTAGCTGAAGAAAGAATACAACAGGTAAGAAAATGAGTAAAATTTTATTTTTCATAAGTATATAAAATAAAAAGAAAATAAAAGCAAATAAAATTGAAAGAGAATTATTTTTCTTTTTTCAGTTTGTATTCAAAAGGGAAAGGAAAGGAAGAAAAAAATAGTGAGGTCAACTGATTACCCTTATATCATTATAAAAGATTATTCCAACCATAAATATGACATCATGTAACAAATTAGCAGAAACATAAAAATTAATGCAATTTAATCATAAGTTTGTTTATCAAAATAATGTAAATAAATATAATAAAAATTGACGGTCTACTTTTTATATAAAAACATTCACGTTTGTATATTTTTATTTATTATCAATCCTAGTTCTTTGTTTTTATTTTAATATCTTTATTAATATTGACTAGATTCAACTGGTCGATATTATGAAAAATGTGCGGGTAATATTGGAAATAATCACAAACAAGTTGTTGAGTCTCCATTTCCTTTCATTTTCCACCTTCTTTTGGGAGAAAAAAAATGGTAGGTGACATTTTTTCCACTTCTATTCTTTCGTCTCTGTTTTCCTTCCACATTTGAAGTATATAAATTAATTTCATTTCTTTCAGTATCTGTTTTCTCTCTTTTTTTTTCACTCAACCAAACAAAGTCTCAGGAACAGATTTGAAACTATCTTACTAGGATTGTCTTCAATTGATTGTATCTTAAGACTAGCTGAAACTTTTGTAATCATTTATTATTCTTTTTATAGATTGTAACTGTTTATTATTATTATTATTATTATTATTATTATTATTACAAGTGGATTGATAGACACATGAATCTCTATCTATCCACATTTTCAATTTAGTATAAATTTTAATATAGATATTTTTAATTTTTTTGAAAGTAAACTAAAATTAAGGGAAAGGAAAAATAGCTAGTGAATAGCAGCGGTTATTGGTAATTTTAGAGTAGAGTGAATGTTATTGGAACTTTTTTTTTACACAAATTTATCCATCATTTATAAAATATGTTAATAGACTTGAAAAAATAATTGAATATATTGAGGAGAGACCAAAAATAATTATGGAGGAGAATTGCCTTTATATATTGTATTGATTATTATTATTGCAGAGAGAAATTTTAAACGTAGTTTTATTTTATCATATTAATATAATTTGTTAAGTTTCAGTAGGCATTCAAAATGCATGTTGCTGCCATTTTGTTATGAGTATTGCTATTTGCCACCCAAAGTGAGGTGTTCATGTCCCATCCAAATCAAAGAGGGAAAACAAATTTTGCTTCAAGTGAGGCTGCTCACATAGAATTCTAGGTTGATAGATTGGATATTCACACAGGTCCAAAGTGTTGTGTTGAATTCATTAGCAGCATCTACGGTCTAATTTTATATTTTAAAGAAGCAATCTGTTTGAGCACTTTGTATTCGGCTGACAAAATTGACTATATAAAAGCAAATATGTACTTAAATTATCAGAAAATTGACTTGGTGAATGGTGAGCTTCCCATTTTATTTCTCTTTTGTTTTTATTAGATAAAATCTATTGGCAAATGGAAGTAGAATTTTGATTTGATCAGGGCAACTAATTAAGGACGACGGCTATTGTTAGACATTCGTTACACACTTATTTTTCTTTTTGAGTGCCCGTAGTATGAATTACAATGTTAGGAAGATGTAATAGGATAACATTTAGAGATAGGAGAACAAGGGAGAATAGGAGGAATCACAGAATTCTAGAGGGAGAGAGAAAATATTTAAAAGAGGAAAATCACAATTCATATACAGGTTGCCAATTATAATTCCTAATGCCCTTATTTATACTGTTTTTCATTAACTAATTTTAACTCTGCTAATTGAGTTATTAGAGCCATTTATATATGTTACATAAAAATAGAATGTGAAATAGGTTATCTAGCTTCTCAATACAAAGATTATCTAGATTGTCAGTAAGTATTTAATAGAACTCAAGATCATAACTGCAGATATTGGAAACAATGACTTTCACATGATATATTGAGCTCCCTATTAAACAGAAAACAAACTCATTCAGTAATTCGAATACGTTGTACTTACAATTGCCGTAATTAATGAAGTGAAATCCCTAGGATGAATGACTAAACAGACTCGCAAGCAATTAGTATGGAAAATGATAATTTGATAGCATACATTCATACAACTGGACAGATGGCAGACCGGGGTACATGATATATTGGTAAACATTTCAGACGAGAAAACCCATGATGGCGTATGACACAAGCATGGTGAACCTTTGAACGGAAGCAATGCTAGAGACAAGAAAAACAAAAATCCCTGTGCATCATGACTCGCAAGTTACAAGATATTTTACGTACAAGATTCAAGATTGATTAACATATAAAACAGGGACCAGTCCGGCCATCTTGCCATCCCTGCCGGGACGTTTCTTCTTAACCTGCACGGCAAGAAGTAGGGAATCAACATCAGGCAGACTTCCGAGTGGGGTACAATTGATTTTCCCATGCACGGTTCAAAGCATGAGAAACAAAATATACAATGGTCAAAGTAGGCAAATGCTAGTTATCTAAATCTCTACTTCAGGCAATATACAAAGAAATGTCTCCTTAAAGACTTACATAAAACCAGCCATCTACTTCATACTCAATCTCAACTTCTTCTCCAGCGGTTAAACTCAACTGCCAGGGTAAAAAAATGAAATTAGCTATCTCCATCTGCCCACCTAAATAATCAATCCTACCTTTAAATAAGACATCAACAAATTGAAGACGCCAGGCCAAAAAGCCCGGTTCAAAGAAATATCAAATATGCATTCACATGTGAGCCCTAAACCATCAAAATTAAAATTTTCAATCAACTTACTTCATCATCTCCTCCTGCTGTGAAATCATAAAGGGCAGATCCAGATTGCGGATTTCCAGATGCAACTCGTTCGTCATCTTGAGAGCCAAAACTTTGAGATCCATTCCCTGCTAGGGGGTTCTCAAATGATTCGTATCTTTGCATGACAGGGGATGAATATGGTGGAGGCTCTTCTCTTATCTGAAAAGATATGGAAATTTAATATCTAAACTATTATTAGGTGAATAAAGAATAACTAGAAAAGACAAAGGGATCTTACCGGAGAACCAGGACCCTCATAAATAGAAGGACCACTCCCTCGGCTTGCTCCCTTGTCCTGCCATAAACGAATCAGATTAGCATCAATAATTTGAAAATACCAAAAAAAAAAAAAAGGAGTATCAATGACATTCTATGACTCAATAGAAAAGCAAATGCATATGTGATTTGTCTCTCCTACACTGACATTTGACAACGATACCAATCTCTATAGGCCAACAATGAGCCCAAAGGCCAACCCTACACACAAATATTGATCCCACATTCCTAGTTTGAAATGTGGACCGGTCCTATTTAGCTTTGGATATGTTCTAATAGTTTTCACAATAAAGAATGCATTTTGGTAATGATTCAAAGGCACTGTTAACTTACAATTATTATCTAAATAAAGAGATAGACTATTCAATCCCCATATTAGATCATAATGCTGCACACTATATTATTCCTCCCAAAGCTATAAAAAAAATTATGCAAAATATGAAAGGATCAGATGAGCATCAGAATAGAAGCATGGTACATGTTGCAATACACATTGATTCTTAAGCATAATATTTTGTACCCGGGAACTAAATAGTGAAGGGTAGCCCAATCCGCCAAACTGGGACGACATAGAAGTTTCAACTGATCCTGTTGAATCTGGAGATGATGATCCCATTGACCTTGCATCATCTTCCTGATATTCCAAGGATTGGATATTAGAGATACAGGCCATAAATAAAGTTCAAGACCTAATGCACCTATGTTAATTAGAAACGGATCTGATTTAATCCTTACCTCCAGTTCTGAAGACTCCAAAAGAGTTTTTGCCCACATATCATCATAGCTAACCGAAGGCCTAGAGATCATATTCTCTTCATCAACTTCAGGGGCATCTGTTCCTGCTCCTGCCAGAAATTCATTCACCTAATGACAAAAATAAGCATAAGCTTTCTATCAATTTAAACTCAACCAAGTCTCAAATAAGAAACTAATAGAAGCAAACAAATGATAAAACAATTGCAGAGAATATACAACTGAATTTTATATATTTCTGTGAAAGATGAAAGATGAGATAGAAGGCAAATACAGACAGAGAGGCCTTAAGCACTAAGCAGCTCAGACTCTCCTTGCTTGATACAACTGATTTTCTAAGAACAATATCCCACCCCCTAGAAAAAATATACTATATCCCCTCTAACAAAAACCACGTGTTATTCTCTCCTAGCAACATTCAGACCTCATCCCCAAAACCATTAGGCCTCAAGCCCAAATGAAGACCTACATGACGCCTCTACCCTGGCTGAGTCAGCAAGCATTTCCCTTCCCAAACTTACCATGTACTTCTTTCTCTTGTAAACCTTTATGGAGTCAAGGAATTTATCTCTAACAACACCCCCATATTGAACTACCACCTTGAGAATGCAGGGAAACTAATTTTAATATTTGCTGCCAACTCCCACATGCTTTCAAAATCAGGGAGGTCTTTCCATCAAATCAGCACTTCACTATCCCCTTGCTTACTCACCGGAGTTGCCAACATAGCCTCCGGTTTAACCTTCAGCTCCCATTCCTCAGTAAAACCTTGGGGCAACGGCTGACACTTGATTTCAGGGGCCAAACACTTCTTGAGTAGTGACACATGGAATACGAGGTGCACCAATGAACTAGGAGGAAGTAACAGCCTATACGCGACTTCCCACGCTTTCTATGATCTCAAAAGGGCCATAATACCTTGGACTTAGTTTCTGGTTGATGCGATTTGCAAGGGTTTTCAACTGATATGGTTGAATCTTCAAGAACACCATATCCCCCATCTCATACACCACTTCTCTTCTTTTTTGATCCGCCTGGGCCTTCATCCTCTCTTGAGCTCTGCTTAGGTACCCCATTTCAACTCCTCAATCATCGAGTTCCTTTCAGCTATTAACTGGTTCACTTCTTTGACAGCCGAGGGCAATGAATCACCCTTTATAAGTGCTAGTGGGTCTCTCCCATAAAGTATTTTAAATGGGGAAGTATTTGCAGTAGATTGATACATGGTATTAAACCAGCGTTCAGCCCATGACAACCATTTACTCCATTGTTTCGATTTAGCACTAGAGAAACATCTGAGGTATGTCTCCAAGCATCGGTCCACCACCTCCGTTTGCCCATCTATTTAAGGATGGTAAGCCAAGCTATATTTCAGTTTTGTTACTACCCGCCTAAACAATTCCCACCAAAAACTACTCATAAAAATCCAATCTCGATCAATCACAATGGATGAAGGAAATCCATATAGACGAACTACTTCTTTGATAAAGAGGCCAGCCACTTCTTTTGCAGTATAAGTATGATCGAGTCCTAGGAAATGGACATATTTTGAGAGTCTATCCATAGCTACTAGGATAGTATCCATACCATGAGCTTTGGGGAGTCCCCCTATGAAGTCCATTGAGATATCCTCCCACACTCTAGATGGAATTAGCAGAGGTTGAAGGAGACATGCAGGTGATAGTGTTTGAGATTTGTTCCTATTACACACCTCAGCTTTGGATGTATCTCTGAATTGTTTGTCTCATCCCTTCCCACCAAACCAGCCAGGAGATTCACTTATAAGTCCTGAAAAAACCAGAATGCCCCCCTAAAACCAAATCATGGAATTCTTGCAAGATCACCTAAGTTCTGGGAGAACCTTTTTCACAACCTTCCCCTTGTAGTACAGTCTCCCCTTTTTGAGCTCAAAGCTTTCTTGTCCCTCCTTTCCTTCGATTAGCCCTTGCATAATCTTCTCCAGTTTCTCATCTGCTTGCACTTCATCCTCCAGCCCTTCCCAATTATGAAAGGTGACCAAAGATATTGCTTCAAGGCTGGTTAGCTTGGAAAGGGCATCAGCAGCACCATTTTCCCTTCCCTCCTTGTATCTTATCTCAAAATTGAAGCCTAGTAATTTTGTTATCCACTTTTCTACCCCTCCCCCATCAATTGTTCATCCACCAAATGCCTCAAACTCTTTTGATTGGAATGCACAATGAATTTCCTGCCCAATAAGTAGTGCTCCATTTTGAATAGCCATAACTATGGCCATGAGTTCTCTTTTGTAAACCGATTTTTGTTGAGGCCTATCAAATAGCTTCCGACTCATATATGCTATTGGTCTCCCTTCTTACATCAGCATTGCTCCTATCCCTTTTCCTGATGCATCGTCCTCTACAATGAAAAGCTTTTCAAAATTGGGGACAACTAACACAGGTAATGTGGTGGTTCTAACTTTGGAAGGGAAGGCATTGTATTGGTATTAGGTATGAGAGGAGCAGAGGCAATTTCTGTTTTGGCGTTTGTTCCGTGAAGGTATTACACGTCGTTTCAGCTGGGGTTAATGAAGGACCCTTATGGGCCCTTCTTGTGCCTCAGGCAAGTGGGCTCAGTGATGGACTGTTGTAATAAGGATGGTGCGGCCGATTTGGCCATGATTGATGTTCCCAGTGGCGATGACCTTCGAGGTAGGGGGAAGCTCCGGCTGGTCTCTCGACCTTGAGTCACGGTGCTCTCTATGATGGGGAGAAGGGGTTTGTGTTCACCCCTATTTCCATCTTGAACCCCCTTTCCAGTGGTCATCTGAACCAACTCGGAACGAAAGCCGTCGTGGCGGTGAACAGCTACGCAAACAATGTCGCGGGTTTCCTTCCTCTCCAACAATTGCACTACTAGATCAACCCTCCTTCCCAGCTTAGCAACTTGTTTCTCCATTGTGCAGCTTTAGTGATAAATGAGCTCACACACTCCCAGAGATAAGAGGCTGATACCAATTAATGGAAGCAAACAAATGATAAAACAATTGCAAAGAATATACAAATGAATTGTATAATATATTTCGGTGAAAGATGAAAGATAATATAGAAAGCAAATACAGAGAGAAAGGCCTAGAGCACTAAGCAACTCAGACTCTCCTTGCCTGATACATTTGACTTTCTAACCAAAATATCCCACCCCTAGAGAAAATATACTACTTCCCCTCTAACAGAAACCAAGTGTTGTTCTTTCCTAGCAACACACACACCTCATCCCCAAAACCATTAGGCCTCAAGCCCAAATTAAGACCCGCATGATGCCTCTACAGTTGAGTCAGCAAGCAATTCCCTTCCCAAACTACCCCTGTTCTTCTCTTGTAAACCTTTATGGAGTCAGGAATTCATCTCTAACATAAACACACACAACAAAACAACCAAAAATATAATTGTCCGAGTCATTTACGTCCCATTTATCATTTAGAATTAAGCATGGAATTGGAGTAACACATAGAATTAGAATTATAATTTCATAATCCAATTCCATGGAATTCAAAAACAACTAAAATTGATCATTCTTAATTCTAACCTATACCTTATGAATTGTCAATTCCAAAACTTGCAAAATATCTCTCTCCTTATTAAAGTCTATATAATTCTTTCTCTCTCATTTATTTTCTAATAATCATGTTACAATTATTTTCTAAACCCAAACACAAAAATTTAAGGTTCTTTTAGAATTAGAATTGAAATTAAAATTACACATAACAATTCCAATTCCAACGTCCAAACAAACCCTAGTGTAATTCTGCAGGAAAACATACTTAGCTATGAACATAAGTATCAGCAAAATTCTAATATCAAATAAAGGAGAAGGAAACCAAAAGAGATAAAAAGCTGTAACTTAACCAATTCATACCCTATTCATTGCTGGTGCATTGTTTCCCCACAAGCCATCATCTCCAAGGTTTGCTGCCCAAGCATTTACTAGGTCATCATCAAGTGAATCAGGCTCAGCAGGTGCTGCTGCTGGTTTGGATTCGTAGATGAGGTCAGATATACCAGTAGCAACAGCTGGATCACTCAAACCAGTTGATGCACTAATATTGTGGCGTGTACGATAGATGTCAATGAGTTTGGCACTGTTAAAAATTTTCAGGAAAAACCATATTTAGAACATAATACCATGAATACAACCACAACTGATAAATGTTTCATGGTTGAAACCAAACACCGTGATACAATATGAAATGGAACTGAATATATGCAGCATCTATAATACTACTGCAGAAAGGGAGTAGGATCTCAGGTTTGGTGTGGACTACTAAAACTCAAATGAGGGGACCCCTTTACTTTTCTCTCTGTTTGGCAAAATACTTTTTTAAAAAATATAGCAAATTAAGTATTGAAATGAAAAATTGACAGTAATATGTTATCTTGTTTATATCCCAATTAAATTAACTGGATTCAAAAAATCTAACTCAGATAAAAAAGTAAAATTTGAAATTTTAAAACTTATTGAATGGCTCATTTGATCCATGTACTAGGAAAAGGCTTCATTGCTGATATATTAAACAAATAAATGGAAACAATAAAACAATCTTCAGATAAATATAGGAATTTTCCTTATTCAAATATGTATTTTTAATTGATGTTGCTCCCACTCTCTGTTTGTTAGCTGATTGTCACTAACACGGAATCAAATTCTGAACTACGTCAACAATGGAACCAAACTGCAAATCATACGATTAATGGTTTAGAAATCAAAATGCTTGAAAATCCATGCCCTTGATCACAAATTGTATTCTGCTCAGTTTCAAACATAAAGAATCCAAATATTAGATATAACATGACGTGGTTAATAACAACTAATATTTAATATACCATACAAACTACTTAAATTCCTGCCAAAATGACTGATATAATCTAATCGAATCATTCAAGAAGAGAACATTAATTAAAGAAGGAATTTATTCAAAAAATAGGTTGCCAATAAAGATGGGGCATAAGGTATTTTTAAAGCAAAATTGGATAAAGGAAAGAAAAGAAACAACCTAAGTGAAAAGAGACCAAAAGCTCTCTCTTTGCATGCCAAGGAACCTTGAAAATTTATCTCATAATAAATCCAAGATCTATCTCTACAGAATGCATGAATTTAGCACCAAGCAAATACATCGACGAATAACATATATTTCCTATCACCATAAATAATTGCCTATATTGCCTCAATGAAACCTCCTAACTAATCAAAAGAAGTAGTCCTAAATTCACCAAACAAAACAAAGTGCCTATACTACATCGAAAAGGTTTGGGGGCAATGTAAGAAGATCTACATCGGATCTTCTAGACGTAGTTTCTTTCAGCAAAGGACTCAATAAGAACATTCAAATCTCTCTAGGTAAATTATCTCGGGTGCGCAATGATGCCTCCCTAGCATATTAGGAGTGTTTCCATTGCTGGCACCCCATTAAAATTTGGTTACCAACAAAATATCAAGGCTCTAAAACTTCTGAAAATGTGATTAGAGTGAAGGGCTGGCTGTTGACTTAATGCCATCTCATAACTTATGGATGCAGTTTTAACATCAAAACCCCATTCAATCTCAAGTAAGATCGCCAAATCCTAAGAGCAGTTGTACATTAACAGACCATGACATTGCCTACCAAAAACTACAACCCCTTAACATTGCAAAGGATCAGCAGAGACAGAAAACAACATAGGAAGATTGTCTAATTGGTATTTACTAAATAGGCTTTGTTGTCATTGGTGTTTAATGCATAAAAAAATTGAGAATGCAAAGTTTTAAATAAGTTAGACTTGAAATCTGAACTACAAAAAATGAAGACACTCAAAAACCTAAATTCCCTGGCCATTTGAAAAGTATTCTAACACACTACACTAACTGCAGAAGCTAAGAGCCTATGTTTCTTTAGATGCAACATGAGTAAATTGCATGATACACCTAAACGCAGAATGCATTGGGAACAAATTAGTACCTTATTGGGCCCAAAGGAAGATACTTCGCTCTTGGAACATAACAAAACAATGAAACAAGATCTAGCAGCCTTTCATGGGTTTCATACAGTTTCTTCAATTCATCATCAGTCCATTCTTTCTTAGCATTGTCATGGTTGCGCATTTCCCTATTCAAAAACATAGTTCATGAACATTACTGATAAGGATCAGTAAATTTGAAGCAAGCACGAAATTAGGGTGTGGTTCTCACTTGATCAAATCATCTTGTGCTCTATACATCTCATCCAGAACCTTTATCATAGGACTCAATAAAACTCCAAGGCCTGTACCACTAGCTCCTTGATCTTCTCCGTTACTAAGATGAATATCTGAAAACTGTGACTGCAGACCACCTTGTGCCAAAGTGTGCAGAAACTCATAAATCTGTAACCTGAAAGGCTCACCGGATCTGATTGCCATCGTTGTAAGAGCCTGAGCAGCAATAATTCGAATCTGTTTGTCCATTTAACAGAGAATATTTAAAGTTAGATGGCAAGAACAAAAATCAGACTGGGAAGGGCAACTAACACTACACAATAATAAAATGTATCATTCTTCTCATAGTGTGGTGTAATACCATTTAGCAAATAAATTCAAATTTTGAGAGGTAATAAACAGGTAAAGAAAGGGAAACCACCCAGCTGGGTAATATATACCTCCCAGCTGCCACTGAATGCACATCTCTGGAGCCTAGTCAAGGCACTGGCTAAAGTAGGATTACGAGAACTAGCTGCAGCTACCATCTTATCAGCATCTAACATCATCAATGCAGTACCAGGAGGGGTAGCAGATTCCCAAGCATATTCAGAAGCAGCATAATTTGCATTTTCTCCAAGGAACCATACCTAAAAGCATAAGCTGTCAGCAAACTGAGAAATTTAATTCAACATAATAGTTGGGTTTCAGAAGCTGAAGACCAAGCAAGGTTTTGTGAATAAATAACAATGCTTACAGCAGCTTGGACTAATCTTTGTAATGCAAGAGCAGACTTTGGGTCAGATGCAGACACCCTGTCCACTGAAGTAAGACCAAGCATTGACCCTGGTTGTGGAGGTGGTAGATCAAGAACAATAGTGACTGCTTCTAAAGCTTTATGTTTCCCATCAGGACCAGCTCCAACAAGACAAGTCTGAAAACACACTACTCATTTAGTCAGTTATTCATTTAAGTCAAAATTATCAAGGAAGCTTAAAATTTATCACTTTTACATGGCATCTGTGAGCATGCATGCATCTATGTGTGCATGGATGTGTTGCTTTGGAAGTTTTGTGGTTTGCATTCATCTCTCCTTGTCAGCATTTCACTACTCGAATATACACAGATGCATGCCAAGCAGAGAATTTCAAATTGCTGTCAAGGTAAAAACTAAAAAGTATATGAAGTTACCTTCCAAAGCAATTGTAGCACATCAGCATCAACCTTTCCTGGAACTTTAGTAGCAAATATTCTTGCAATTTCAAGAAGAGTAACAGCCATATCTGGAGAAGCCTTCAAACCAAAATTGAAATAACTGTTAAGGTAAATCTATGTTTTCCGTTATGCTTGAATAAAAAGAACATGAATACATTACTTGTGTGATGTTGTACTAAGTTCACAAGGAAGACAGATAATAAGACATTGTTTTGTTACTTCAGCAAAACGCAATTTGAAAAATATCACTATTCAAGTTCATCCTCTCAATCAAAGCATTTGTAGTGTTTATCCTTCTTCAATGCATGGAAAGCAATATTAGAACAACCAAAAAAAAAAAAAATGCTTGTACATATTTCAGCAATTGATAACTAACAAAATATACTAATTAATGAAGTGTTAAAGAAACAAGGAGTGTTAGATATAAAACCATTAATAAGCTTTCACCTAACAACTTAAGGTTTTAGAGAAGTGTCTTTGACATTTTGTTAGTGTTGGTGTCTATTAGTTGGTCTCCATTCTTTGACTAGTTTATGTGATGAGTCAGTTTGTGGTTTGTTAGTTACTTGACATAGCCTATTTCACTTACATCCAGGTGCAATGTATCTAAGCACCATATTTATTGTGTAACTCACCTTTCAGACTCAAGGAAATATTCATTCACTCACTTTATCACTCTCTCTCTAGATTCTCTCTTTATCTCCCTCTCTCAAATTCTCTCCTCTCTCTCTTCTACTCTCTGCTTCTCTGTTCTTTGCAATTAAGAGCCTACATGACCTTGACTAAGGGGACAAGAATTAAATCTTTGCTGGCCTATTCTTCTAAATGAAGTTGAATTTCAGCACAAGGGTGATTTAATGCATTGTCCACACTTCAATTCCATGGGACTCTTGTGCGAGAAAACATATTTGATATGATATAAAACTCCACATAAGTCTTCACTTATCAGCTTAAGATTTTAGGAAACTTCCTTTTCGTTAAAAGGGCGGCCTGGTGCACAAGGCTCCCACCTGTTAGGGTTTAAAAAGGGTAGATGTATGCGGTGTTACCCCGTTTTGTAGAGAGGCTGTTTCTAGGATTTGAATTCATGATCTCTAGGTTACAAGACAATAACCTTACCATTGTGCCAAGACTCACCCACTAGGAGACTTTCTTTTCATTATTGGCTAAAATTCAACCATAGATTGTGCTCATCATTCAAGTAATGCTTTGTTGAACAAACTTGTGTATGCACGAGAGGATGGATATATCATTCACAAGAGAGAGTCCATTTACCTTAAACCGAGCATGTAGAGTGAGTAGTACATCATTCAACAGTGCTGCTGGCCAAGCTGGATCAGAAAGTTCTGACGCAAGAATAGATTCAAGTTCATCAAATGAGTCAACTGGGCTTTGCATCCAGATTAGTGCCTTGATCACCATCGCTCGTACATAAACACACTCACAGGCAACTGTTGTCCGCACTACTTCCATTAATGAAGCCAACAAACCCGCAATCGTATCTCTGCCAGCCAGTCCATTAGATATTGAAGAAGTTCTTCGGATGCCTACATCAAAGCATCAATTAAGTATGCAAATAGATAATAAATGGTTCACGATCAACCCACTCATCTGTTCTGTGCATCAATCACATCCCATTGTAACACTACAGATTGTATGGAAGCAAGAAAATATGAGAATAACTGACATCAGCAGCATAAATCATGATGGAGCAAAAGTACTGGAGGAGAATACAGCTTAGCATAGGAATTAAACACTCCAATGAAATCAAGCAGAGGATTCCTTGTAGGTTTGATCCAAAGCAACTAAGCAAGCAAAAACCATTCTAGTCTCAATAATGTAAATACACAATTTTATCTTCCACTTTTAGCGAAAAAGCAGCAAGGGATACAATCTTAGAATCAGCAAACAGCCTCCCGATCACAGAAACCTCCTGTGACCTCAGAATCTTTACACAACTGGGCGCGTACAGTTCTTAAAAGTTTGTTAGAGAGTAATGCTGCTAAAGGACAATAATACATTAGTGGGTGCTAAGCATTAGATGTATTCTACTGTGCTTGTGCTTATTGTACAAGGCATGTACTAAATCTAGCGTTCTTTCTTTAATAAAA
The DNA here is from genome assembly GCA_030441495.1 of Dalbergia oliveri. Taxonomy (NCBI): domain Eukaryota; kingdom Viridiplantae; phylum Streptophyta; class Magnoliopsida; order Fabales; family Fabaceae; genus Dalbergia; species Dalbergia oliveri. The sequence goes on along the minus strand of JAMLFY010000002.1, from coordinate 52,764,593 downwards.
GAAGAAATTCATGAAAATGAAGAGAAGTACAAGGAAGTTGGAAGATAAGAGAACCTCCAGAGGTTAAAAAATAAAAGCAAAAATGAAATAACAGAGAGAAGTACGAAAATTCAATGGATCAAAGCTGCCAATCTCGCTGCACAATCTAGTTGATTAACGCAAACAATACACACAGGAAGCCTCAATAGAATCAAATTGGTACATCCAATCATATAGGAATTCTCCACTCTCTGCTCTTGCTTTTCTCCCAAAAAAATGAAAAAAAGTGAAAAGTTAGATCATCCTCCCTTCTTAGAATAAACCAATATTTTCATTCTTCTTGATCAATCTTTCTTTTTCATCCTACCAATTGCTTTCCTTTTCTCACCGGTACATGTTTGGTTGTTTAACTTGGTTAGTCACAGGCAGAGACAAGGCAACTCAAGGAGTTGCAGCTAAGCAGTCTTGCAATTCAAGGAGTTTCACCTTGGGGCATCAATTCAAAGCTTGAAATTGTAGCATCTAGTGTGCAAAGGCCTGATTGTTATTATACAATTCATTTTCATCTCTCTTTTTTTCATTTAGATTGTCATCATACAGCTAGACCACTGTCAGGAAAGATTCTCAGTGTTGGATGATTTAGTCCAGAGGACCTCTGCTGGATGTTTAGCTTTGAGTCTCTGACTTATGGTACAAAGTTTTAAGCCTATCACAATTATCATTTATGTGGATTTCTTTTTACAATTTCTTGAAGGTTTTCATTGCAGTCACTTTCTATGCTATAGAATTTTTGGGGTACTCTATACACCCTGCATTCTGGTTTAAAGTACTTTGTTCAAATTGTTTATGTAGATACATTTCCACACTAAAGTTATGCGTACATTATTTCTTAGAAACAGAGGTGAATTGGGGCAAGAAGTCCGTCAACCTTTCATAAAGGCAGTGCATCCTTCACTTGTTTTAAAGAGACAAGTATGTTAGAAGCCAAACCATTGTGAAGACTGCAATGATTCCTAACATGAAACTTTGATCAGGTGATGGAGATGTTCTTCAACAGGTCAACCTTGTGCCATATAGGAAGTTGGTCGGTAAATTTAATTATGATATAAATCATCGGCCCTTACGAAGCTCTCTCCCCGAGTGTGGCAAATCAATTCACATCTTCTCCACAAAGAGGTTGTTAAGGTGCCAATTAAGAAATGCTTTACCTCCTTGGTGAACCATATTTTATAGTATCATGGCCAAGACGAGGCAGAAGGATTCTCTAATGCAGCTTGGGATGGTTCTTCTATAGACAATAGACAACCTCAAGATACTGTGATTTCATTGAATAATGGAGATGACCTAGTATTCCAAAGTAAGAAGCAAAATGCAGTGTTTCAATCTGGTGTAGAATCAGAGTATCAAGCTACCACACGCTGAATCTGTACATGGCATGATACTTCTCTTGATGAAATTGGTTAAAGGAGCACTAGGCCTATGCAACTATGGTGAGGCAATCAGCCTTCAGTTCATATTGTATTTACCTCTGCTTTTCATGAACACACACACACACCCAAAAAAAAAAACTGGTTTGTGAAAAACAAAGATTCATTTCTACTGGCCATGAAGAGATTGGAGAACAAATAGCAGACATCTACAAAAGCTCTGTCAGAACATGCCAGATTGTATTTATAACAAGACAATCAGAGTTAGCACCTATGATCCAGCCTAGGAGTGAAAGAGAAGAATACTATATCAATATTAAACATGGGATTGTACATTACTTGTACTAAATCTAGTTCAAGGTTATCAATGGCAGATGGCGGTGAGTCAAAAAACCGCCATAAAAATATGGCGGATAGTGTTGCAAGTTATGGCAGAAGCCATGGCGGACTAAAAAATATATAAATATATAATTAAAAAAAATACAAAGACATAATGCATAATCAAAACCTTAAAGACACAATCAAAGCCACAAATACACAATCAAAATCACATAGTAATTCATTCATTAGCTCCTCCCCTTTGACATTTTTTTTCTCAAATAATACCTAATAAAAAATAAGCAAAAATATGTGGAATTTTTTTTTTTTAAGGTCAGAAGAAGTTCTTAATCTTAATGAAACACAATCAGTATACTACCAACAAAAAAAACAGAAACACAAACAAAAGACCACACGGCCCACCCCCAAAAATAAAAATGAAAACCTAAGAAAACCCACACAACCTAAATCATAGCCATGACCATGACTAAAACAATAACCCACCAGCACATGACTAAAAGGCTGAACCACACTCCACACTCAAAATAATAACCCACACACGTGTCAAAGATCCACTTAACAAGACATGCAAAACCCAAAGAGAGAGAAATAAAATCAGATCTGAATATCTGACCTCCAAAAAATAAAAAAGAAAGAAGCAGAGACAGCGAAGAGCAAACAGTGGAGATCGGCGGCTGGAGGTTGCGCGACGGCCGGCTAAGGCTTTGGGCAGAGGCAGAATTGGCAGCACGCGCTCCTGACAACCTTGAGAAGAAGAAAACAGAACAGAGAAGAAGGACCTCGATGGAGTGGGAGTGCTCAGTGCTGCTGGCCACCGCTGCTGCTATGGACTGTGGTGAGCCACCGCTGCTGGAGTGGTGCCCCGCCGCCCCCGAAGAGCAAAGAGAGACTTTGAGAGACCGAGAGAGAAAAGGAAGCAGAGAAACATGCGAGACTAACAGAAATGGAAAGAGGGGTCGGGTTTCATTAGGTTTCATTATGAACCTAAAAACCTGAAAATACCCTCTGAAAAACGAAAAAAGGGGTTTTGGCAAAATTTCCGCCATGGCTGCCACGATACTGCCATGGCGCCACTGCCATTTCGCCCACCACGGCCACCATACCATCCACATTCCAATGGTGGCGGCCTCAAATTCGGCCATGCCATGGTGCCATGGCTGATATTTGACAACACTGATCTAGTTCATTAGTATAAATACACACAGCGCCCCAAGCCCCCAACAAAAATCAAGTTAGTGAATCAATTGTATGGCAATGTTCCAATCTCTCCATATCTCCCTTTCTACAAAAGTAATTAGAAACCAACTGTTAGAAATAAAAAAAATATATTTAGTAATATTTCAATTATTTCTTATAATATTATACAATATTTCATATCATATCTTAGATAATCTTTTAGAATTAGTTTTCAGATTTACTTTTTTTTTATGTTGTACATTGGAGGGTGTTTTCATATTTACTTTTATTTCTTGATTTGTTTCCTTATTTAATTAGGAATAGGATTCTAGTATCATTATTTTGTATTAGAATAAATCGTATCAATACATTTTTGTTGATGTCCAAAGCTAACATAGCATTGAGGGGGAGATAGTTCAAAAGGGTTTGTTAGGTCACTCTTTTTCTTGCCATGAGACGACTTTCCAGTAGCCTGACCTCGTGAAACAGGTTCCATTGACCCTGTTTCCTTCGTAACCGTCCCAGTCTAGCCCTGTTTCCTCTGTGACTGTCCTCGTTTAGTCCATTATTCTTCCATTTTTAAGGATTTAATTGTAATAAGCTTAAATTTTAGTAAGCTTTAACTTGAGGGGAAGTATTAGAAACAAAGAAATATTTAACAATATCTCTATTATTTCTTATAATATTATACAATGTTTCATATCATAGATAATCTCTGAGGATTAGTTTTCATATTCACATTTATTTCTTGATTTATTTCCTTATTTAATTAGGATTAGGATTCTAGCATCTAGTATTGTTACAAACACGGATTGGTTCTATATATCTTGTATCGCACCACATAACATCAAAATAAGTCATATCAATATATTTTCATATTATTAAGAGTCGTTATTCTCTCTTTTCTTCCTTCTCTATCTAAAACCCATAATTTCAATACCAACAAACATATCATCATCAAAAACCTCAAAATCCAATCCAAAATGAATAACTCAACCAAAGGAACATAAGAAACCAATGATATTAACAACATAAGGAAAAACATGACATCATCAAATACCTCAAAATCCAATCCAAAAGGGAATAGCATGAAGATAACAGCAAAGTGTAGGAAAAACATTATGCTTGTACCAACTCTCTTAAAAGCTTAAGTTGTTAATTGAGGGCTCAAGGTTGGTTTTATATCTCTTAACAATGATATTTAATGATCAAGAACTTTAATCTATTTAAATATCTAATTATCTATAACAAAAAGAGTGGTCAAAACTCAAAAACCATTCACAAGATATGCAAGCATGAACTACAAACAAATAAAACAAACATTACTTTCAGGATGTGTACTTTCATCTGAATCATTCAAGTCTGCCTCAGCAAATGTATTGACATGTGCCCCTTCATCAACATCCTGTATGCCCAAAGCAAAAGCAGCAGCCCGACTTTTCCCCATTTCCTGCACTACTCTAGCTGCTGCATGAAGCACAGGTCTGGAAAAGCTGCGGAAAGAACTTTCCAACCTGAACAGCAGTATATAGTAGACAATGCAAAAAAGATCAGACAATTTCTACTTCACCCAAGATTGAAGAGTATAGAGTTCAACAAGACAAAATAGAAAGCAGGTGCAAATATGCAAATGAATTTCCGAACCTTCTCATTACAAGTTTTATAAGAGGTTGGGAACGTTTATTCTTCTGAGATTTATCTTTAGAACTTTCCTTTGAAGATGCATCTGGTAACTTGAGAATCTCCCGGGTAAAACGATACCACCCAGAAGCACGCTCCTCAGTCCTAAAAAGTGTAAAAAGTAGGTTAACATAGTAGCTTCTAGCTTGCATAGAATTTATACCCAGCCAATCAAAGATGAAAATATGGTTGAGTGCAGAGACTATTATTATGCGGCATAAATCACACCTCTCAGTGTTATCAAATTTTCCAAGTACGCAAAGAATTGCCTCAAAACAGACTCTTTCACTGGGATCTAACAGAAGTTGATAGAGCACTGAATTGAACTGAGATCTAATATCTGATCTCTCTGTAAAGGCAAGTAAACAAAAATTTAATCATTTCAACTTACCAATGTTCAAATTTCATTAAACTACACAAGTTTTTTAATACACCAACCATCTAAAGCTCTAGCTCTCGATATTGTACAGCATAACCTGGCTAAAGAAACTCTCGCAAGAACATCATGCAAATGGAGAACATCTTGTAAAGCCCCTGCAACATACACCAAAAAATCATGCCAAAACAATTTAATGGTGGAGTAACAACAAAAACCGTGGTGAATAAAATCCACAAAGCCTTATTTCTTACTATGGAAGTGAGTAATATTAGCAGAAAACTTCAGCTATTAAGTACTTGATTCTATTTATTTAATGGCAAAATTAATGTGGAGTTCCTCTCCACAAACACACAAAACTTGAAATTACAAGACATGTTAAGTATTATAGGTGAACAACTGGTTTGTATTGAATAAAGAAAACATTAAATTCAATGTCATATCCAAACAAGCAAAAAAAGGAATGAACGAAGAGATGATAAAGATTTGACCAGCATACCTCCAGGCTGCACATGCTTTCCTGCAGGAGAATATCCAGGGAGCATTAGATTTAGGGGGAAATATTTTTTCAACATTACATTACAAAAGAATATAAATTAAATGAAAAACTATTCTGAAGATTGGAACTGTTACCTAATGCCATTGCTACAGCATAAGGGTCCCTTGTAGCTAACTCAGAAACAATTTCCAGCCCATGCCTCACAGCAACCGGATCAGAAGATTGAACCCTGAAGTCAAAATTGTTCAGTACTGACAACTATAAATCAGAAGCGATTAAGGGAATATTGTGAAAGCTAATAAACTATGCAATTAATGCTAGCTCTAGAATGAGGGAAAAGCAAGAAGCAAAAAGTTGCTCAAACAAAGATAGTACAAGAACTATCCTGTTCCTCTAAGCTACAAAAGAAGATAAATTTAAAAAACATAGATAGTTTAGATTTATTGGATAAAAGAATACTACCTTAAAAGAGAAAGTAAATGTTCTGCTGAAACTAAGAAACAAAAAACTAAAAAAATGGAATGGAACTATCAGCAAAAGACACTAAAGGAGCTAAATTCAAAACATGAGCAATAACTAGTAAATTTTACATAAAAGAGTAACTTACCCTTGTACAGCATAATGGAGAAATGCTGGATTTCCAGGATCCAGAGGTAGTCTTCTTAGAGCACTCAAGGCAGCATATTGTAGATTGGTTCGGATGATAGACTAGATGATCAAGCATATAATGAAACATAAATAGGAACACTAGTTAAATTAATAATTTTTATTTCTTATTGACAATTTAAAATCCAGCATAAAATGTTAGCCTCATAGTAACACAGGCACATATTACGGCACAAGAGAGATAAGAAGTACAAAGATCTCGAGAGGAAATCATTCTAGAAAGAAAATCAAATACCAAGAAAAAACATAAGCTCCAAAAAGCAAAGTATCCCCTTTAAGGTGGTGATTCAGATGCAGCATTTTCAGTACCAGCTGTTTTGGGAAAGCTCCTTTCTTAGACCACCCCCCCCCAAACACACCAAAAAAAAAAATCAGCTTTCTAAATTTTATACTTTCACGGTTTCCATCCTTTTTTTTTAATTTACATATATTTAGGAACCTCTTTGCACACAGACATCAAATATTTATTGAACAACGCAATGTAAAAGCTCAAACTATGTCAAGATTTGTTGTCTCTCGCATTAAAAGAAGAATATAAAGAGAGAGGCACCAAATCAGTGGTTGGCAAATAAAATACTTGCTCTCACTGCATTATCTTTAAGAGCCTAGAATTTTGCAGTGCTTTTGGATGGCAAGTAGCAACAGTTCCACAACAGGTTAAAAAAATTCATGTCAAGCTGAAAATTAAAAAGCATACACATATATCAGGATGAAAGAAAGAATAAAGCAATGATCTTACTTCTTTATCACCACCTTTAGCCCCAACCCCAAGTATGCCTTTTTTCGCTTTGGTGGAGTACCAACCTGAAAATTTTGTGTGTAAATAGCAGAAAAAGTGAAGAAAGCTCAAGCACCACAATTTCACACCTCTATTGATAAAGAAAGGGATTTGTTTTGAAAGCAAAAGATGAAATTACAACCAACGGAAGGAATAGATACCCCCACAACAGGAAGAAAAAAAATACAAACGAAAGACAGAATAAGGCTGCCAAATCTTTTGAACCATCCATGAAAGTAGCACCAGAGAGAAGCCATAAACATTCATATTCGCAAGCAAATCTTGGGTGAAAGAGATGCATTAAAGATGGTTAAATTAAATACCAACTCAAAAGCACAAGAGGGAGTTTTGGATTTCTAGATGGGCTTGTCAAGAATAAAGAAGAACCTTCCCCTAGTAGGTGAACTGCTAAGAAACTGAAAAGAGGTCTTACAAGTTACAAGAGAACACACCAGAAGCACAAACAAATCTTAGGATAATCCTATTTATTATTTAAGGGGCCAAAAAGGTTTATTAGAGAGTGGAAAAGAGGACAAGGAAAGAAAAGGGAGAATAAGATATCCACCAAACAGAAAACTACAATGAAAAGTTAGAGGAATTGTCAAAACAATGAAGCTTTCCAATCCCTCTGTATATTTTCCAATAGAACCCTATGGAAGAAACGATGCACTAAACACCACAAAGAGGCTGTGAAATTGTTCAAGCATAGGGACAGAGATCTGGCCCTAGACAACAAATAACAGCATATACAGCCACTGCCAAAGAGCATTGCCCTCTTTTTATGACCACAGAACCAGATCCAAATCAAAAGAAATGCTCCAAATCCAAGGGCAAATCCCAGATTCATGAAAAAACCAAAATTTCCAAACAACTTACTCCATATAGAGGTGTGGGGACAAATTATAAATAAACATGCAAAAGTGATGTGTTATTATATTATTATATTATATAGATAATGACAGTAAAAAGCACAAACCTTCTCTAGTATACCAAATACAATTTCATACAATCTGGACAAAATTTCAGAGCTGGTTGAAGGAGCATATGTGAGTGCCTTCAAGGATTGCAGTCTTCGAGCATGAACTTCATAACACAAGTTGAATGGGATCAAGAGATTATCTCAAAATTTAAAAAAAAAAAATGAAGACATACATCAACAACTAAAAGTCATGCAATGATGAAAACTATGGAGAAATTAATTTTGAGACAGGCCAAGTCATGTTTATGAAAATAATAATCATTCCACTGGCATAATTCATTGATTCCGATGATTTAATATAGAGATTTATAATTATATAACCTCTGGAGGTCATGCATTATTTTAATGATTACAGCATTTCCAAAGGCAATATCATCTAATGGAAATATACATTACATTGAGATTCAAAATCCAAAATACTAGTTGCACTTGCACCAACTAAAACTAAGGAAGCTTCATCATAAATTTTCTAGCCAAATCAAAGGCAGCAAAAAAAATTCTGCTCAAGATACACAGTAGTTTCAACAATTTTCATTCTAAAGTAATCATTCATCCACATAAATAATAATAACAGTTGGATGCAAATTAGATATCAATATAAAATTACATAACCAAAATATTAAATTCAGACTCTATATTTTTCCTTCTTTATCGTGTGCAAGATGCCCTTATTCAAGGGAAATATGGTGGATAGCTAGGCTCCAATGTTAACACATAAAAGGGTTCACCCATCATGCCAGTTTACTATTTTAAACCACCACCAATGATGTCCAGTGTTATTATTCAGAGAACATAATCTCTACCAATTTCCTGACATTGTTCATCCTTTATATCCAGACATTCCCTTCTGAACAAGATACTCTACTCCTCTGAGCTTTCCTCCCTCCAATGCATCAATCTCACCTTATGCTTTTGAGTCTCCATATAAAACTGATCCAAAACTCTACCACGCCTTAGACCAAGTAATGTCCCATCACTTCTAACTTCTGTTCCCTTCACCTATGTATTTTATATGAAGGCTACTTGACAAGAGAGAACAAATGCCTTGGCAACAAATAGCTTAAAATCTAGGGAAAATTACATTGGCCTCCCTTGAGGCCAATCAATATTACACTTAACCCCTTCAATTCTTAAAGATACACTTACCTACCTTGCTTTCAAATAATTTATAAAATTCCAACTAATCCAACACTTTGTTTCTTATTGTTTTCCTAATCCACCACCTTCATTTTTTTTTCCTTCTCGTCACAAAAATCACAAGAGTGAAGAAGAAAAGAGCTTATTGATCATAATTCTTAAAATCTTCAGGTAAATCCTTCTTCACAGTTGCCATAGTGAGTAAGGAATTTATCCACTCCTTATGAGTTCTATGTAACGTCTTTGCATAAGGTGCAATTCAAATTAAAAGCCCAGGAGCAGAATTGCTCTTTCTTAGATCAAGTTTAAGGAAAAATAAATGAGCTCATGCATACATGGACATGCAATTATGCAACACTATGCCATAAAAGGTTTACAATTAAAACCATGAAAAACAAAGTGATCAAATCACTCACACTCAGCTTCAGCATTTGTGGCTTCTGCAGTAAGCTGTTCTACTATTCGTGGCACAACATCAGCTCGAGTAACACCTCCAACCGCATCAATGTCAGCCAAAGCATCCCAGTTTGGAGTAGGTATCCCACCACCTGCGCTCAAACCATGGGCACCAGTGTCGGACAAGATTCTAGCTAGGTAGTAGTAGACATATCGTAGGACACTTCTATCTTCACACTGCTGATTAAGCTGCAGAATAGAGGCAAAGGTATATGATTTTCCCAACAGGTTAACCAAATATAAATAAATCCTTAAGGAAAACTCAGTATGGCACGGTATTGTACATTTCAATGTACATGCAATTCAGCAGTAGGCCCGTTCATTAAAAAAAATAAATCAAAACAAAGCAAAATGCTCTGAGTACACAATATAGGCGTACAAACAAGCACCTAAAAGACTAGAGAAGTTTTAAGCTGAAAGGTAACTACAATAACACAATCGATATAATGAGATTTTGTTTCATAAAAAAAGGGACCAAAAACAAGGAATTCACATTTATATGAAAGTATTCATGGGAACCAGAACATACCATGAGAAGAGAGGGAGCCAAAGAAGGATCCACGGAATTATACACAGCAAGTTTTGGAAACACGTGATTCACTAATTGCCGCTGAGAACTTTTCTGAAACCAAGTTATCATCAAGAACAAAGCATTAGCGCGATTCTCCCGTCAAAACACAGAAACCATAATAAGAAGGAACAAAAAGTTGCAACACTTACTTGATCAGAAGTAGCAGCTAGCTCATGAATACTTCTCGCGAGTTGTGAATATGAAACTGGCTGCAACAACAACAACAAAAACCAAAAAAAGCAAAAAGCGTACAAATATCAAACGCACATCATCAAGTATTCCTAAACATCATTCTGTAAGAAATCATACGATCAAATAGAAACTTCCAACTCTATCATCTAAACCCGAGCTGAGAAGAACACAGAGAGCATTCAAGTACATGTACGAAAGCGACACTGCTGAACCCAACACTAACTGATCTACGATGCGGACACCGAATTAACTATCAAGAAGCACGAATTCTTGAGGCGATCCGAAAGAGAGAAAAGAGATGAAATAGCAGTACCTTTTTCTTATGCTTTTGCGGCATGATATTGGTCCTAACTGGATTTAAAGCAGCTTTGGCAGCAGAAATGGTATCGTTCTGGATCTGCATCAATGCGGCACGCTTCGATTTCTTCTCCCCAGCGGGCTTACCCAGCGCCGTGGGAAGAGACACCGCTGGTGACGCCGAGGCCGGAGACGCCACCGCTGTCGACGCCGAAGATGATGTAGGCGCCGGCGTCGGGTCCGCCGTTATCAGATCCATCAGCGTCGTTCCCGACGAGTCCTGCGCAAATCATCGCAAGTTAAGAAGCGAGGGAGTAGAAGCTGTTCGAATTTCGAAAGGCCGTTAAGCAGAATTCGACGAGTTTACCGCCATTCGTTGCGTTCTTGAGATCGAACGCCCAGAGAGAGAGAATCCCCTTTCGCTTCGCTCTGTTGTGCGTTCTCTGTGTCTGCTACTTCGTCACTCGGGGGCGCCAACCGTGAAAATGGACGACTTCCGGCATTGTTTTTATTTCCCTTGTTTTTTTCAATTTTTACTTTGTGCAATTCTTTTTCTTTTCGGCTTTTTAATATAAATTTTTAATGTATAGTTATCTAATCAAATCAAATTCTTTATATATATATATATATATATATATATATTGTAGATTTATATATAAGTTATTAGGAGTGATTTAATAGTGAGAATTTGGATAGTATGCATAGACCATTATAATTTTACAAGTACAAAAAAATCTCTTATATATATAACATTTGAATTAGTAAAATGAAAGTCAACCGTATTTTTAATAAGGTAAAATATAATTTAATGGCTATGTAAAAAATTAACCACCTATATATTAAAATTAAACTCTAATTAAAATTTTACTTTTTTCATTGCACAAGATAATTTCTCTTATTTAATAGAATAAAAGAAAAAAATCATGCACAAAAATGTCTTGTTTTGAAAATTGAAGCGAATAATACTTGCTTATCTATTATATATATCCAAATATTTGGTTGACTGGTAAAATATGTTAAATTTTTTAAATGAATTAGACTATTCTCTTTAAATTTAAGATAATTACACTAACATTTTTACTAGTTTCAAAATTATATTGATCTTTGTTTTTTAAATATATATGTGAAGATCATGGGATGAAAACCTTTTGCTCTCAAACTATATCTCATTCCTTGTTTCACCAATCATATATTACCAAGTAGAAGATAAAAATTGAAAATGATTTAAAAATTAAAAATAGTTATTCAATATAAAATATTTTATTCCACATGACAATGCATAATTGATACAACAAGAAATAAGACATGGTTTGGATATAAGAGATTTTCATCCTATCATCATGGCATCTTCAAGCATTTAGAATCCTATATTAATATTTAAGGCCAAGTTAGGTGCATCGCATTGAATAAGCATTTATTAGGCAAGAGTTCGATTCTTGACGATTTATATGAAAAAGTCTTGTGGAAAGAGGTTTGCCTTCTTATAGAAGCTTTTGGCATCAAAGGGATTAGTCACTGATGAATTACGCTGAAAAACCAAAAATATATGATAGTATAAAGCCAGATGATATAGTACAAGAAAAATATTTTATAATTTTTTATCATATTAATGGTTGGCATGCCTTATATAGGAATGCTATCAACGCTAATGAAAAAGTTTCTTAATCTGCATTTTTCCATAAGACAAGCATGTGAAATTCCCCAAATACATCAACTTAGGCTAACTTCTATGCATCTAAAAATGATTATTGGAATAGTTTCTTCCGAATTCAATCTATATCGACTTCTATGAGTTTTGAAATCAATGTTAAAATGTCTAAGAAAGTCGACTTAAATTAACTTCTATTAAAATGATTTTAAGACATATTTGTAAGACAAGACATAAAATGTAATTAATGTTTTATGTTTTATTTTATTTTATCTTTGTACAAAATTCTTTAATTATATGGTACAATATATATGACCTAATTAAAAAATATATATGGCTTTTAATATAGTATTTATAAGAGTCATATATGTGTCTTTTAAGATAATATTTATAAGAGTCATTTTTGCTTATGTCCAAATTTAATTGAATGATTGTGTAAAGTTGATATTTAATTGGATAATTGTGTAAAGTCATTTTTGAGATAATATTTATCAATGTTGCGTTGAGGTGTTTTTGGGTCAACAATGTTGTGTTGAGCCAACATGTATACGCTTATAGCCCAAACTAATTTCAGCTGACCAGCGGCCAGTCTTAGCCCAATATGCCCAGTCAACTTGCCTATCCCAGTCTACTAAGAGCAAGTTGGGCCACTGGGCTTTGTTAAGATGGTGCCACCAGAAGCTCAACGAATTTTAGTGCATTTTGGGTTGCTTCAATCTTGTTTTTAAGTATTCTAAAAAATATTCCTTGTAGTTATTATATATAAAACATCTTAGTGATTTATATCACTATTGAATGAGGTTATCTATTTAGTGAGTTTATATTTAATCCAATAATAAATGAGATGAGTTAACACGTTGTTTTATATATGATAAATACAAATAAAATATATCTTCTTAATAAGATTCTGATTATAAAGCATGTATTAACATAAAATTAGTTGCCCCATATGTCATTAACTTTGACGCCTTATACAGATACAAAAATCAACGTCTCATAAATGCACATTTATTGAAACTTATTTCGCTAATTTAGCCAAATCTCTTTAATTTATAATTTTTGAATGACAATATTTGTGTCTCAAGTAAAACAAACAGGTACTAATTAGATAGTATTAATAATTTGTCTTCCTATTACTAGTAGTAAATAGTTCGTAATTAATATGCATTGTTTCGTTTGGATTAATTATATTTACAGCATTTATTTTTTGTTTATTCGTTGATAACTAAAAGAAAAAAAAGATCTTGTGAGAATGCTCGATAACAAAAACCATCTTTTATTCATATGCTTTTATGATAAAATATGTACAGCCCACCGACAGCTTATTTTTCATAAGTACTACAGAGCTAAAATTTATAAACTCTAGACTTTGTTTTATCCATAAAAATTATTGCACTACTTATTTCTTGCATCGTGAAGGTACAATATCCAGAACTTAAATATATATTTATGAGTTTGAATTTTAGGAAAAAGAAGGGACAATTTTTTCCCTTCCCTCCCATCCCTTTCCCTCTAAAATCTAAATTCACAAACATATTCTAAGAAGTGGTGTAATCAATAGTCAGGTAGAATTGAGAGTTATTGCATTTTAATTATATATTTTGGATTAAGTAATAGAAATAAATTAATGTTTACCAACGAAAGAGGAAATAAATTAGTAATAATATTTTAATGATCAGTTTTTATTATTTACTTTTATTTTTGCAAAAGTGCAATATGAAATATTGTTACCATTCAATTAGTGTTTTTATAATAAAATTATTCAAATAGTAATAAACCATCTCGGCCTACATTGAAGAAATATTAGAAGTTACTTGATCAATGGTATTCTTCTTTTGTGTAAAGGTTTGTTTAGTTGAAAAAATAAAAATATAGATAAAATTTTTATATAAAACCAATTCATAAAAATTTTGGGCATTTCACTAGTCAAAGGTCAATGCCTTCGCTGTTCATTTCTATTGACCAATGATAAACGAACACGCATGTATGTGTACACGTGCACGCGTACAAGTTAGTTTAATACATTTTTTCCTTTATTTTAATTTACTTTTATTTTATTTTAATCATCTTTTTATTTTTCACATTTTCAATTTTACATCAATTTGATTCTAATAAAGTTTTTAAATCAATTTCGGGTTTGTTCTTTTTTTGGTTCTTTTGTTGAGCTTACTCCAAATGGTTGGTTGGTTCTTTTGTCTTTTTTTTTTTTCCAATTTAGGAGAAAAGATGAATTAAAAATAATCAAAAAATATGAAATGAAAAAAAAAATACTGTTTCCAAGCAAGAATTTGGACAAACCTAATTCATAATAAAAAAATATAAGTAAATAAAAGATAATTAAAAAAATATTAATAAAAAATAAAATAAAATTCACTTTACACTAGATATAAAAACAATCAAAAAATGAAATGAAAAAAACAAAAACACTGTTCCCAAGCAAGAATTCGGACAAACCAAATTCATAATAAAAAATAATATAAGTAAATAAAAAAATAATTAAAATAAAATATTAAAATAACAAATAAAATAAAAATCACTTTACACTAGATATAAAAATAATCAAAAAAATGGAATGAAAAAAATAATGTTCCCAAGTAGAAGTTTGGACAAACGAATTCATAATAAAAATAATAATATAAGTAAATAAAAAATAATTAAAATAAAATATTAATAAAAAATATTAAAATAACAAATAAAATAAAAATCACTTGACATTATATATAAAAACAATAAAAAAATGAAATGAAAAAAAATACAGTCCTAAGCGAGAATTTGGACAAGCCAAATTTATAATAAAAAATAATATAAGTAAATAAAAGATGATGTCAATAAGAGGGAGTGAGTGTTGAAGAGATGTAATGATAATGATAATTGTTTAATAACACTTCTAATTTTAATTAATCATATTTATGAAATATAGTTAAATATAACTGTAGGATAGACATTAACCTGTAACTTAAGGGCAGTGGGCACCAAAAATTTTACGCCTATTTTATCTTTCTAATTAAACAGACTCTAACAGGTAAGGAGTAGTAGGTTTCGGAGCAGAAGTCAATAAAAACGCAGTGTGTAGCGTAATAAGCGTGGTGGTAGTACGCAAAAGGAGTGTGATACGCGTATTCCTTACTACGTAACAGGCTACAAGCATGTCGTGAACAGTCCTTGAAAAAAGGAAATTAAAAAGAAAAAAAAAATACTAGTAAAGAAAAAACAAGCGATGAAGACTTCGGAATGTTAGAAGTCGAAGTAGAAAAAGACTAGGCATAGAATTACTATAATAAATAAAAAAATAAAAATAAAAAAATGAGGAAGAAAGAAGAAAAAACGCTAAAAAGAAAGTCATCCATCCCATCCCATCCCATCCCATCCGTTTTCATTTGCTTTGCTTTGCTCTTTGTTTGGTCTGTGGCTTCCTTCGTACGGTGAGAGGAAGCTCAATCTTGTCCATTTTCGATTTCGTTTTCTCCTTTTTCGATCTCTTCACTTTTCGCTTTCACCGCTTCATCGCCACACCGAACTCGCCAAGTTAACTTGAGCTCTTCTTCGTCCAGGTAAGTGTCTTTTTCAGCTTCTGCTGATAGCAATTTCTCGGAGTTTAGGGTTCCTTGAGGCTTTTCCATTCTTTTTTAGGCCGTTTTCTGTAAGATCACTGAGGATTCAGTCTATGTGCGGTTCAGATTTGACTTAGAACTTGGTTTGAGGGCTTTTGAAGATTTCTCTAATAATAATATATCTGTTTTTGTCTTTAATTTTCGCTCTCGGGTTAATTTGTATCTTGTTGGTGTTTCACTCTTCGTTTGTGTTTTTTTGGCTTAATTTTGCTTGCTCGTGTTTGATACGATGAATATGTGGCTTGTGAAGCTAATGGACCTTTAATTGGTAATTCTGGTTTAGTTTCTTTTTTCGTCTTGTTATCTTGGACACTGATTAATTATGCTCTGGATAAGTATTATTATGTGTTGATTTGCTTGATAAGTCTGGTCCGTTAGGGTTTATTTTTTCTAGTCATTTTTATTGGACGTCTTCATGTTTGTTTGACCGTTTCTCTCTCTCTCTCTCAACAGCTCGCGTCATATGCATTTGATTCCTAGTTTTTAATGAAATGATGATGTTGGATATGAGAACTATTTATATTTGGTGATGTCAAGTTGTCAACAGACGGGCTTTTGTATATATTTTGTTACAAATGAAGAGATTGTAGTTGGATGCTCTTAAGTTCGATTTTTTTATTGCGCAAGTGATCATGGGACAAATGCAAATTGAAGTTTGTAAATTCAAATGCTAAAAGTTTCTGTGGGTTTGTTTTGGTCCTAGGGTTTTGTTTCCTGGTGGTTTAATTTACAACTTCTGATGCTGAAGAAATAACAAGGCTTGAAGGCTTTGCGCTTCTGTGTGAAAATGTTGGAAGGCGGTGCAAAATTCCCTGGAATAATAGACCTCAACAAGCATAATAACAACTATTATGATTTCTCTCAAGGCTTTTACCATAAGCTGGGGGAGGGTACCAATATGTCAATTGACAGCGTAGGGAGCTTGCAGACAAGCAATGGTGGAGGATCTGTTGCGATGTCTGTTGATAATAGCAGTGTTGGGTCCAATGATTCACATACTCGCATGTTGGATCACCAAGGGTTGAAGAGGCGTGCCAATGATAACTACTCTGTTGCACACAGTGCCAATCGTCGAGGAAGAGTCACACATGCTTTGAGTGATGATGCGTTGGCCCAAGCTCTAATGGACAGTACTTCTCCGACTGAGGGGCTTGACAATTTTGATGAGTGGACAATTGATTTGAGGAAGCTTAGCATGGGTGAGGCTTTTGCGCAAGGAGCTTTTGGGAAACTCTACAGAGGCACTTACAATAATGAAGACGTTGCTATCAAAATCTTGGAGAGGCCTGAAAATGATCCGGCAAAGGCTCAGTTGATGGAGCAACAGTTTCAGCAGGAGGTCATGATGTTGGCTACACTAAAGCACCCTAACATAGTTCGTTTCATTGGTGCCTGTCGTAAGCCAATGGTGTGGTGCATTGTAACTGAGTATGCCAAAGGCGGTTCAGTTCGGCAGTTTTTAACAAAGCGTCAAAACCGATCTGTTCCTCTTAAATTGGCTGTCAAACAAGCTTTGGATGTTGCAAGGGGGATGGCATATGTTCATGGCCTGGGATTGATCCATAGGGACTTGAAATCAGACAATCTTTTGATTTTTGGTGACAAATCAATTAAAATTGCTGACTTTGGGGTTGCCAGGATCGAGGTTCAAACTGAAGGAATGACACCTGAGACTGGAACATACCGTTGGATGGCTCCGTAAGATTATTTAATGTTATTCTTTTTATATTAATTTTAGTATACATTCTGGCTTTATGTTTCTGAAATTATGTTTTGGGTAATTTCTTCATTATTTTTAACTTTCTTAAAGTAACATATTTACTGAAGGAAAGATTGCTAAAAGTTTAAATGCAGCTAGCAAACAATTAATCTTTATTATTTTGTTTTCTAAGGGCCAACTTCATGGTTTCTTTATTCATAATAATAATAACTAGTTGTTTGTGATCCTGAATGGAAATGGCTCGTGTGGCTGAAATAGGAATTGTGCTATATGTTTAAATTTTTGAAAAACTTTCCTAATTGAATGCATAATTACTCATGCAGTGCTTTGTAACTAAAGAAATAAAGTAGCAAAGTTCTAATAACTTGTAGATTAACAATCTCTTTTCTTGGGTAGAGGTGAAAGTATTAATTAAAGGAATCAATTTATCAACTATTAAATATAAATCTTTTTTGGTCTTTATTCTTTTTTGGTTTGCTGGTTACTGTCTTACAGTCCCAATTAACGTAATTTCACTGAAAGCAGCCATCTCATATGGAATGACTGTGTATAGACCTTGAAGTTTGCTGTCTTGTGGCCTAGTGGTCACAAGTTCTAGTGGCAATAATATCCTCTTCAATTATAGGCATGTGGCTGTGTGCATCTGACCCTTGGAAGACCTCATAATGGAGGGAGCTCATGCATTGGGCTGTGGTTTTTAATACATAGACACCTGCATTGAATCATGCCTTAGGCTGAAGCCTCACAGTTTACAGCCTGCAATATCATATTGGCATTATGAAATGTCAAAACCCTGTGTTTGATTGTGTGCATATCCTGTTGCGCATGTGCTTATTCGTAGTATATCGTGTTGTATATGCTGCTTATCTTGATGGACAACGACTGTAGTGTGATGTGGTCTAATGTTTGGGTTTGGACACTGTTGAACATTTACTTTATCGTCCCGTCTTTGTAACTACCTTTGTGTGGTCTTCTGTCACTAAGAAATGTTAAAACTCTGCATTCATGATATCATTCAGTATTGCATACTTGCCTTTCATATTATATCATGTTTGAGATACTGTCTTCTCTTGACAGGTAACAACCATTGCATGATGAGGTGATGTTTGGATTCTGTCACTATTGGGCATTTAACTTGTCATCCTGTGTTATTTTAACCACTATTGTGTATTTCAGTTTGAAATAGGCCTCAGTAATTGTTTCTTTTGGATTGAGGATTCTAGACAGTTAAGATTATGAATTCTAGTGGCTGACTCCAAATACCTAGTATGAAGTCTTGCGTTTATTGCTGTTATTCTATAGGTGTTCCAATATGACATCTTATGCAAAGAAAATAAAGGAACAATTCCTGTAGTTGTTGGCAAGCATGTTGAGTAATAGATTTTAATAAAGGGCTGAAATTGGAGGTGTTTAGGTGTAGGAGATTCTTGGCAGTAAGCAAGATATAAACTTGGGGCTGATTCAATGATCTGTCTAATGACTATTAATAAACGATGTTGTTCCTTTCTAAAGGAGAACTTCATTTAGCATTTTTTTATTGTTCAATATTATTTGTCATTTGATTGTTTTAATGAAGTATTAATTTTTCCCCATTTTTACCCTTAATGCATTGAGAGAAAAGAGAAGAGTTGAGAGAGAGAAGAAAAGAGTGAGAAATGAAGATAGAGAAAATGATAACCAAGTCAAACTAAGATTTCTTTTTTCCTCTATATTTGAGGCATTTTAATGATTTCTAAATTTGCGTGTCAAATCCTTAAAAGACAAATTAAAGTGGACAGGGAGTAGCCTTTTATCAGAACTCTCTAGGACTCAATAACTGTGTGGAGATTTATACAATTAATCGAGAACCCATTATTAGAATATGTATGAGCCATGTACCCAAAATATGTATGGACAGCTCCATTCCTGAGTTATGTATGACATTAATCCGATCATGTTTGTATCACTGAGTCAGCATGTTTCATATTTTTCTGCTACCACTAAAAATCCAGTCGATGATTTATCATATGGTTAGCATGAACCCACTTGCTTGAAGTGCCAACATGCATTACTGCCTTCAACTGTTTTATATTCATCTAAAAAATTACTTTGATGTGACACCTAATGAGTTGTTTACTGATTTGCTGCAGGGAGATGATCCAGCATAGGCCTTACACACAAAAAGTGGATGTATATAGCTTTGGGATTGTTCTGTGGGAGCTCATCACTGGAATGCTTCCATTTCAGAACATGACAGCAGTACAGGCAGCATTTGCGGTTGTCAACAGGAACGTTCGCCCAATCATACCCAATGATTGCTTACCTGTTCTCCGTGAGATCATGACTAGATGCTGGGATCCCAACCCTGATGTTAGGCCACCGTTCGCTGAAATTGTAGGAATGCTTGAGAATGCAGAGACCGAGATCATGACTACAGTTCGGAAGGCCCGGTTTAGGTGTTGCATGACTCAACCAATGACAACTGACTGAAAAAGAAGTGATAAAGAAATAGACTGCAAAATTTGGGGGCGATCAGCGATGGGTGGGAAGATGAGACTTCGGTAGTAAAGGGTGACTATATTATAGCTTTGTGTATCTGTGTGTTTAATTACTTTCCTCTGAAGGAAAAAATGAATATCTTATTCGGAGACCTTTTGCTTATTTGGTTTCTATTTACTGGATGCCTTTTCTGAATCAGTAAAGGGGATATTTTGTATCATTGTATGTATTACATGCATGCGCAACAGTTATGTATAGCTTCTATGCAAGTTGGAATGGAAGCCCTAGCCCACTACTAACCTGGCCACTGACACATCCGGGGGTTGGATCAAAGCGGGGCTTAAATTATGCTGGTAAAAGCAATTTTGTCAATGTTATGCTAAATTGACTACAGCCCCAAACTAACAAAAGAAAAATCTTAACTATCAGGTATTATTTGCAAGAAAGGTGGTGTTGATTTATGATAAGGTTTGGTAAAAAATGTCGTTGGATTTTATTTTCGCAGGTGGATCGCATCAGTGCAACTCTTACTTAAAGCTGTTGTAGGGTTCAGACCAAAGCCAAAAAAAAAAAAGAAGGTGTTGTAGGGGTGAGTAGGTGACACCAATATACTCGTCTTTAGTGGATCTCTTAAAAGCATCAATTAGGCAGACTGAGCTGCTTGACACACTATTAGTAATTTCAGAATTGCACGCTCAGTTTTCTTATTATTACTTCCATCCAGCTTCATTGACAGGATTCATTTACAGATGCTAAGAACGGATATTTGAATTATTACGCTCTTCCGCTCTTGCGTATTTTGTGAACTTTGACTGATCTTTTTGTGACGAAGCACACTACTCTACGGACTCTTCAGGTATTTCCAGATACCATAAATTCAGGTGTTTTGCATTAGTCCAAGCTCATTGCAGCAGAGTATGATGTCCAGTAAGTAATTCTATAAGATGAAAGTTTCTTGAGTTTTAATTAATGTTATCTATTAAGGGATTAGAAGTAAGAACGTGACAAGACAGAAATGTAAGGTGAGTACAGTAAACATCTAATTAAACTTTAATTTCTAAGAGGGAAAACAAAAAGGTATAAGTAGAAGAACAAAGCTGTCATAAGAACAGTATCTATTAGTTTTGATTCTCTCAAGCATCGCCAGTCCAGTAAGTTTTTTCAGCAACAAGAATCTTTTCTGGATTAAAAGGTCCGCTTTCATGATCCGTTATACTGCTTTTCCATCTCATTGCATCAGTAATGCTCTTAATCTTCACGAGAAGCTCCACGGCTTCTCTGAATATAACAGTGCCTTCTGGCCTTAAAATTCTGTCCATCTCCAGTAGTATAACAGTAATGTTGCACCTTCCACACACAAGAAGAATTCAACAGTCAAAAAGCATATCATAAGGCATAACACTATGGTTAGAAATATCGAAAGTTAAAAAGAGATAGGTAATGTACAAATGTTGACCTACCTATCCTGATATATGCTAAACACACCACTAGCATGGATGAGATCATATGTTCTTGGATAAGTCGAGAAAGCTTCACACCAATCATGATAAGTACCAATAAGACCTCGTTCATAAATTGCACCTAGAGTGTCATGGTCTGAATTTGGGGGAACCACATTCATCACCCACACCGGATATTTTATTAAGGCTGCAGCAAATCCGCCAAGATAAGCATTCATGTCCATAACGTTCCTATATTTTCCTTGGGAAAGTTGAATGAGATGCTTGTAATGGGCTATCCTGTCCCTCCATACATCATTGTCTATTCTAAATTTCTCTGCAGTAATGCCTGGTATTGAACCGCTACTAATTCGAGGAGGGAGGCTAAATGCACGCTTAGGCCATTTTTCTAATGCTCCACCAGCCACTTTGTCTGAGCTGCTAACTTCTGGCAATGGAGTTATGCATTTTTCCATATCTTTGTACCTTTTCAATGCAATGAAACAAAGAAAAATAATATGAACAACCAAGACATAATAACCACGGTGTTATCCTACTGATAATAGGGGCACAAAGAATATAATTACCAAGACATGTCAGGATTGTCGGACTGGCAAATATGTGGTGTCTTATAAGTCTTTCTAGTTTGAATACATTCATTGTGATTGATAGGCTTTTGCCAAATGGCGAGGTCGTCCTTCTCAATGACTTTCTTCCAACACAAACGCCTGGCTACATCCTCGATTTCATCTTGTTCTTGCCTCAAATCTTCTTCGGTTCTTTCCCAACCCCGCCAGTATTTCTTCCATCGAATTGGTGGGCCAGAAAGAATCCAATAACCACCTGGCCTCAGGATTCTATCCACTTCAATCAAATACATACCATCTGTGGGAAGGAATTTAAAGATTTAGTGACTGCTAAAAAGTGCAAAAGTTTTATTGTTACTTATAAATTATAATATGCACGCATGAAGATATTCTCTCTTAATCAAGAAAAATGGAAGAATAATAATTTATGAATGAATTCCTTGCAAAAATGTTTCCATTTTTACAGATAACAGTGTTGAGAGTCATTTATCATATTATTTCTTAATTCATAAGAGTTATGAATACCAAATTTGTTCCAAGGTATCAGACAGCGAGAACAATGAGCCATATCAAACGCCCTTGCTGGGTATGGAAGTCTCTGTGAACCCATGATGCCTATCATAGCAGGAACTCCTCTCTCCAGTGCAAACTGGACCTGAGCTTCATGTGTGTCTCTTGGTGCGAAAGACATTGCTATGATGTCCCGTTTCAAAAGGTAAGCACCCCAACTTGCTACCTTTACATATGTGCAAGAAAGTGTTAGCAACATATACAAATTAAAGTACTCTAAGGTCCAAACTTCCAAACACAAGTTTACAATTTTACAACAAATGCTATTTGTACATATAATTTGTGGGATACTATGCTGGTACACTCCCATCACCATTGGATATACAAATAACATCACTCATTGATGCAAACAAACTTGAATAAAAAGGAGGTGTGGACATGAATCAAGATATGATATAGATTAACTTACACCACAGCCCGTATCAACTGCAGTTCTGATGTTACCACTCTTGAGGGAATAAGCTCATTAATGTCATCAATGTATGCATCAGCTCCACGCGGAAACATTGTACCTCCTCCAGGGAATCTGAACCGGTCACCCTCGACCTGAATCCAGTTTTGGATAGCCTTCTCAATGCTAAGCTCTTTATGAGGAATGTTGTCATACCAAGCATAATCCCGGCTTTGAGGCCACTTGAAAGGTGTCTTGTATTTTGTTGGAGCAGGAATGAGGCAATATATGAGTTCTTCCTTTGGGGGCAATGCCGCTCCCTATACTTCAACATGTTCCGGTCAAATTTCCTACCTCTGATTTGATCTTGGCATGGAGTATACTCACTATATTTCATGTCACATGGTGGGAATTCTTGCACCCCTCCAGAACCATTGACCTCAAGGCCATGATGACTTCCAAAGTCTAAGTTTGATGATGATGACTGGCTCGTGCCTGATGAAGATGACCCAACATCACAACCCACTTTGTTGTAGACGTCAGATTGGCCAGTGGAGGTTGTTGGAGTACTCTTCCATGAACCCATTATATAAGACAAAATACATAGCCCGCTAACCCCTAGGATCCATGTGAGACGATTTCTCTTAGCATCAAACTGATTATAATGTTTAGGGGATCCATTGTAATCCTTAGCCATTTCTTTTTTCTGTTTCGAGCTCTGAAGAAATTTTCAAATAAACAAACAACATTAATTTATGTTCACAAGTTTTCGATAGATGAAGGCAAGAAGCTACAACAACAACAATAGTTAACTGTTTTTTATATATATGATATTAAGATAAAAGAACAACAATAATAAGATAACTATAACTATTTTCAATATGAGATGAGTGAATCATATTCTGCTACCTACTCACAAACTGTGACAAGTTTAATGCTTAAGTTGTAGGATTGCAAAAGTAATTTATGCAAAAAATAATTGAAAAAAATATCTTAAAAAGGGAACAAAAGAGCATACCTCAAAGTTTAAGTAAAATATCAAGTGGATATTATACTCTCTGAATGTAATCTGCCTTCAAATAACAGGGGTTCTATTATTCGTTTCTATTTTAATTAACGCATGATGAGTTTCAAAATCAGAGGAGCAACAAATGGAAGCCAGAAGAAAGATGCAAAGACAGGAGCAAAGATTTGAACAAAATTTACATTAAACAAAAAAGGGAAGGTGAATGTTGTTGACATACCACGAGGTGGTAACTAATGAGCGGAGTCGAAGCATGTGTAATGTATACTATGAAGATATTGATTGAGAACAAAATGGGATAAAAAAATAGCAAGACATAAAGGAAGGGGTGGTTTGTTTGTTGCTATATTTTGCATCTTCTTGTGTCCCCTAACTTGTAGTTCATCCAGAGACATGAAGGAAGTTAAGTTGGATCTAGTCAAGATGGCAAAGAAAGATGCATAATAGGAGACTTCATAGCCTTGAATTACTCTTCTTTCACCCATTCTAAAAACAATGAGGATCGCTTGTTCCTAAAAGGTGTCAAATTGCCTCTTCCCGCGACAAATAATCACATAAGTAGCACAAAATCCACATATCTACATATAATTAAATCAATTTGACTCCTACAAAGTATATGATTTCACCTTTGATGCGACTATTAAATGAAAATAAGAAATATTTATGCGATCTCAAAATCAAAAGTCTTTTAAACTTTCTATTCTTCGCAATCTTAACTAATATTTTTTTAGCACTAATTAGCAAAACCAATATATTATTAAGGGTGCTGATCTGACACCTCATAGAAAAATCGTTCTTAGTTTCTTACAATATCTAAAATAAAAGATTTAAAATAAAGCTATCAATTATAGGTTATGCATCTGTAACATCAATTAAACATCCTAACCAAAACATCAAGCACATAAAACATTATTTATAATTATATAATTGGGAAATTCTATGGAATCTAACTACAAGTTTGGATCCCAAAACCCATGTATATGTGAACTGAAAGAAAAAATACCTAGGAAAAATAACAATGACATATAAATTTTATATATATATATATATATATATATATATATATATATATAAATTTTACAAAATAATAATTAAGAAATTGAATCTTGATTTTCTTTTATAAGGATGTCATTGTAAGGTAAAGTTACCGCTGAACGCATCAAAATAGGTCAAATCCAGCAAGTCAACCCAAATAATCCACATCTGGACCAACATTTGATAGCCACATTATACATGGCCAAGTCCAACATCCTAAACACTGAGTAAGGGTCATAATTCAGGTTATTCGTGCCCATTACAGGTCCAACACCCACATTTCTGTTCTTATATTTTCTGCACTCCTTTGTTGAGGTGCTTGTGAGGGAATCATCAACCTCTATACGTTTGATTGTCTATCCATTATCTTTTATACTGATGTTTTGATTGATTGTCTATCCATTATCCTTTCTTTTTTTCTCAGTATATCATGGTTAAGACTTAGACACATGAGCTATCATTGCATTTATCTTACATGGGTATCATAGCATTTCCCATATTAATTGAAGAGGATTATTATTTCAACATCAAAAATGGATGTCCAATGGAACACCTACCTAATCACTATTAAATGTGATGGGTGAATAGAGAAAGTTAGGATCATCATTACATCCAACCTAATAAATAGCTGTCATCAGAACACCACTTTACTAGAATATCAGTTTTGTTAATTGAAATGTTTAATACTCAAATTCATTAAGCAACTTCCCATTCAACAGCATTTTTGTCAATGTCACAAACTACAAACATCAACACACAAATGCCAGCACAAGAGATTGAAACTCACATCCTCCTTCAGAAAGGCAAGCTTACTTATCTTCTCGATCCACGTTTTGTAGATTGTCATGAAATCGTAATTGTGAGATGGGACATTGAATAAGCAACTATCCGTGGTGAGGCATGTGGTAATAACACAAGCACCTCAACAAAGGAGTGCAGAAAACATAAAGCAGTGATGATATTGTTGGGAACTGAGAGCCCACCCAACAATTCGTAGGAAGGGATTTCGAGCATTTTCCGTTCCGCTCCACGAGAATCAAAGAGAGTAGAGCTGCTAATGCTTAATTATACCTAAAAGAAATAGCCAGTTGACACTGATTCATTTCTCGTATCAATCAATCTTGTAATAGTTAACCATAGAAGTGATTCAAACTAGTATTAAACACGAAAGTTCATACGACATCTCACAGTTCAAAAGTTGTTTTCATAATAACATCACACAAACACAAGCACAGCAAGGAATTCATCATCATCATCATCACGTCATCCTGAAAACAGCACTTCAGTTTTATAGACATGAGATAGATAGATAACAAAGCACAAGGTGTTGTCACAATTTGGTACAAGCTTATGCTAGCTGTATGGCAATCCAACTCATTGTCAATGCTGGCTGCAGCATATATGTTCAGCGTGCCTCATACTGGACAACTGCATCAAAACAAATTTGCTTCAGTCCCGGGCACCGAAAAAACATGCCTTATTTCATTCATAAATAAAACCACCACTGTTCAGTGTTCAGCATTCAAACATGTATGGATGCATATCATATATGCCAGAAACATCCACAAACCAGGTCCCTGTTTCCTTTTCCCCCTTTTTTCATTCTAGTAATACCGGATCCTAGTTGCAATCCTCTGACTCTGAGGAGGCTCTTACAACTAATTGAGCCTCATGAGTAAACACTGGATAAAACAGAACAGAGAATACAAGTACACGTGCGCAATGCCAACGAGAGATAGAGATAGGAGAAGGAGCTTACTGCGACGAGTGCGCTTCTTGTAGAGGATTCGGTAACCGCATTCACGGCACTGAATGACGTCACCTGGCTTGAGTGTGTTCTCCATCCCGCAATCTCCACAGATGTAGCTCACTGGCTCCGGCTGAGGATCCATCTCTTCCTTCCCTTCCTATTCCTTTCTTTCTCCCAACAACCTTCTAGTTCTAGTCTAGGTTTTCTTTCAATTGCGTCTGCTTTATTGATTTTTATTTATTTAATTTTATAGTACACGCCTCCCTGCGGTTGCGGTCAACAATAGAGTTTCTGTTGTTGTCAAGGGCACTGCGGTGAACTCTCTTTTGGTGTGTGTGGTGTGGGCCATTGAGAATGGGCCTTGAAACGTACAAATGGGCCATCCTTAGCTTGTGGGATTTAATCTGACTTGCTTTTGGGCTTCGGCCCTCTTGGAAACCAAAAGAGATAGAGAAGGTTGCGGGATTCTTCACGTGCTGTAGTTAGCTTTGAGCTTACTGCATCCATAAGTTTAGATTGAATCAGATCCTGATGCAGTGATGTTGATTTGGATCTAGTGTTGAAGGCCTATATAATATGAATTTTACTCCTTTAAAGTCAGAAAATTAGTAAAATATAAAAATAAATATTAATCACCCTTGAATGATGCACACGATGGATATATGATGAAAGTTATTGATCCAAAGGTAATTCTCATCTTATTTTATACTTTACCAAAGTCAAATCCATATATATATATATATAGAGAGAGAGAAACCCATGCTTGTTTGATTAAAAAAGAAAAGGGCAATACAACTTTTCTATAGTGAACTTGGCACTCTTATCCTGTGACTTTGCATTTTTTGGTTTGTTTCTTGTTTGTTTCTTGTGCGCTTCTTGTTAAATTACATATTGGAGTGCCAGTAGGGGTTTGGTTGTGACTTTAGCCGTCCTTTCAACGCAAACATTTTCTTATGGAAAAATCCAAATAAAATTTATTATATCATTCTACGCAGCCTCAACACTGCCCTCATAAATGAAATAAGCTTTTCCTTCATGACCCACCTATAAAAATTAATTTTTTTTTGGTACAGGTATAAAAATTAATTTGATTTAATAGTATTATCACGTTGATTACTGAATACATATAACTGATTGAAAATTCATCTTTAATAGTGCAAAATCAATTTCATTTTCAGGTCTCACAATACCATTACTATATCGCCATGCGTGTAGACAACTTTTCTTGACTTGGAAGCGATAGAAAAAAATTCTTGAATTGGAAAAAGTTAGCTTCCTTTTCAAACGCGGTGATCCCCGGGAAAAAACCTGCGACGCGTTTGAGGAATCAGTAACGAGACTTTCCAGGCATTATAATTATCAATTTCTCAGCCAATTTGATTATACTATGCATATTGAAAGGAGCCAAAATTTGTTTCCTTAATACATGGATGATTCTAGAATAAAAAAAGTAGGGAATAAAATCTGTAATCTTACATTCGAATAGGCATCTCTATTAACCTTCGCTCCGAAGCATTCCTCAGACATTTATTTGCAAACAAATCTTTGTTAGTAGATTCTGAAGAACCTATTTGCATATCAGAACTCTGAAAATCCGTACACTGCAGAGATGGAGCACAAGAAAAACACAGGCAGGAAATGCAGCGGTTTTGCATATAGGATTCACGAACATGGTAAGCATCATTGCCCTCATATATACATCTGAAAAAAAGAAGTGAATTCTATTGAATAATAGCATTAATTCGCGACATTTGGTGTGTACTCTTGGTTTTGCAGTGAAATTGGGTCCTAAACTGTCTGAGACTTTGAAGAGTAAGTTGAGTCTGGGTGCAAGGATTATACAAGAAGGTGGGAGAGGCAACATTTTCAAGCATGTTTTTGGGATGCAAGAAGGAGAGCAACTCTTGAAGGCTTCACAATGCTATTTGTATACAACTGCTGGTCCCATTGCTGGAGTTCTCTTCATCTCCACTCAAAAGGTTGCATTTTTCAGTGAACGACCCATAACTTTCCCTTCTGCAGCTGGGGTATTGCTCAGGGTACCTTACAAGGTAATCTTCAGACGATATGGCAGACCCCAACTTTCAATTGAATTTCAAATTATTACTACTAGTTCTCATTTGTCATCTATTGCATTGTTCTGATAAGGTGCTTACTTACTGTTGTGCAGGTTGTGATTCCAATAGAGAAGATCAAAGAAGTCAATGAAGGGCAGGATGAGAAAAACACAGAACAGAAATACATAGAAATTGTTACACATGATGATTCTGAATTTTGGTTTATGGGTTTTATACAGTATGAGAAAGCTTTCAAGAATCTTCAGAAAGCCATTTCTAATTAACTCTTAAAAGATAAAATGTACCTTTGTAACATACATGATTGCTTGATATATAGAAGGGGAAGTTCTTTTATGTAAATGGGATTTCAAGCTGACCGCAAAGTTGATAGTTGTTCTCTATATTGCATTGTTGCTTCATCCCGTAACCTTTGGTGATTAAGAACGCATGATTGAATTGTATATTTGTATGTCATGCAGAAACAAAAACAATCATTATTGTCCTCCACAATGATTTAGTAGAGGTGGTGGATGCAACAAGGCTAGGAATCACATGATATGGGACCAAGTGTTAAAAATTAGAAAGCTATAATAGCTGACCATTATTTATATATATATAATTCCTGGACATAGCAATTAAACAAGAATTTTTCTCCATCAAATTATTAATGCAGGACTTTACTGGGTATAATGGTGGCATTGAGACTTAACGCTGGATTTGCAGTGAATTATTTGGGACGAAAATTATTCAAGTTGCCCCATAGTGGAGGACAACGGAATGTAAGAACACTGGAGAGCATAACACAGCACTTTAACTTGGATTTCCTTCCGTTTTAACTTCACGAACGGTAATCTACAACAATTTAGTATTCAATAGAGCTCAGAAGAGAAATACAGTTTGAATTATACAATTTCCTGGATTTCTAAGCGTCCAAGTATATCGGTTAACCAAATTCAGCACTTCAGACAGGCTTTTGAATTGAATACTTCAAATTTCAAGACAGACAAAATATTACTCACAGAAAAGGATAAGCACCACCGCACCGGACATTATCATATGATAGTATACTATTAAGATGTAACAAGTACAGTATGACCACCCACATCGTTTCATATATTAATATAGTACTTAAAATCTAAAAACTGTAGGCACCAAGTGGAAGAGAAATGGGGAAAGTACTAGTTGACTGCCCAGGGAATCAGGATAGGTATAATCATTTTAAGTTTTACGAAAATAAATCCATAGATCCATGACACACAAATTAGGCCTACAAATCCATCTTCATCATCTCTTGTAGGACAAGAAGAAAACCCAAAAAGAAAAAAAAATCTAAAATTCCAAGCCTAGAAAACAATGAAGAGTACT
Source organism: Dalbergia oliveri (assembly GCA_030441495.1). NCBI lineage: Eukaryota > Viridiplantae > Streptophyta > Magnoliopsida > Fabales > Fabaceae > Dalbergia > Dalbergia oliveri. The sequence continues at coordinate 52,734,366 of JAMLFY010000002.1, read as the reverse complement.
ATTTGTATAATTGTGGTTCTTCTCTTCTTGACACCGCCAATGGTCACAGGTGATGCTGCACCTGAGCCAGTACTAGACATAGCAGGAAAGGACCTCCGAACCGGTGTTGACTACCTTATCCTGCCACTTGTGAAATGTGGAGGAAGTTCAACCAAGTGCATAGATGGTGGAGGGCTTGCCCTTTCCACCACAAGAAGAAACAGCACCTGCCCACTTTTTGTTGTAGACACTAATCGAGCCCTACCACTGAAATTCACACCCTTTGAACCAAAAGAGGGTGTTGTCAGAGTCTCCACTGATTTGAACATCAAGTTCTCTGCTGCAACCACTTGTGTCCAATCCACTGTTTGGAAGCTGCAACAGCTTGATGGATCAAGTGGCCAATGGTTTGTGACCACTGGTGGAGTGGAAGGCAATCCGGGCCGTCAAACAGTCAGCAATTGGTTCGAAATTGAGAAGTATGCGACTGATTATTATAAGCTTGTGTTCTGTCCAAAGTGTGCAAATTTTGCAAGGTTCTGTGCAAGGACCTTGGGATCTATGTTGATGGTGATGGGAATAGGCGTTTAGCCCTTAGTGACGTGCCTTATGGAGTTAGATTCCAGAAGGCCTGAAAGCTGAAGCTTCTTTAAATAATAGAGAATCAGTGCTTACAGCATGTGTATGCTTTCCAGTTCTTCAGATTGTTCGTGAAAGAATATTCAGTGCTTGGGTATATCCTATATATATGATCTTGTATGATTCCATTGTATTTGGTGTCTAGCATATGGTGATAGTGTTTAAATGGTCAAATTTTCATACTACGACACATGAAGACTTGATCAAAAGTGTGCTTGGACTTTATGTCTCTCATTGGCTAGTTTTACTAGTAGTGGACAATATTATGTATAAGTTATCAAGAGTTGATTCTTGAAAGGCTGTCAGTTAGAACAATGTCTGGATTGTGCATAGAGTGATTTTGATGCTTTATGAGAAGCCAAGAAAAAAAATGTTTGACAATGATTTTGGTATGCATTAATTTTAAGGTGGAACAAAGCTTTCTCTCATGCTTAATTAAGCTAGCTTTTCATATTATTTTGGGTGTTGATCTTATATGTTATAGTGTATGCACACGCTTAATTAGACGGCTTTGTGATGTTCTGGTATGTTTCCTTGACATGCGAAAGAAGATGACTGATGAAGAAATTGATTGCCTATGGAGACTATACTAATTCTGGTATGAATATTACACATTTTTTAATTCTTGCAGAAAGATTTATTCAATAACATAAACAACCTGCTACATGTGTGTACAGATTTTATATAAAACTATCTCATATGAAAGAATTTGGTATAAAAACGAAATCGTTACTCGCAATTCAATTGTCTCAAACACCTCTTAACTCGTGAGATAATAATCAACTTTGACCAATGCATTTGTTTCTGATTTTTTTCAATGGCCTGAGATGAAGAGACTCGTATCTGTTTAATAAAATTAACACTTTTTTTTTTCTTAGAAAAAGTTAACAATGAAGAAAAGAAGGCTACCTTCGTTTTAATTTCATCCCAAATTACTAATTCTCGCAAAGACATGATTGTTTTTGCATTTATAAAAAACTATCATCACAACTTCAGTTTACTACTACTATTCAATATTTTATTATTAACTTCAATACTCGACTTAAATCCAGTTGACTTTTCTCTAGTCGGCAAAAGATTTTTTTATTTTTTATAGGTAAAATACTGGAAAAAATGAGAAATATTATGTATATATCCAATCCACCCCTCTTAAATCTCGTGAAAATCTCATTTTAATATTTTTTTACTTTGTTTTTCACCCTTAAATTTGAGAAGATGTTGATAGATATCTATTTTGTTGGTATCCAAATAACATAACTCAGAGAAAAATATTGTTGGGTAGTCCAATGAATCTCTCATTCCTCTTCAAAGGGTAATCCATAAAGGTTGGCATTGCTATCTTTTCCATGGTAGACTTTGAAGTTTGACCGCCGCTAACGTCACTGCAAACTTACGGCAATTGGCATTTGCAATAATTTTTTCATTTTATAATTAACAATAGTGCAACTGCAAACATAGTGAAATTGCAAAAAGAATAATGATGATAAGTGTTAAAAAATAAAGAAAATTATATACGCACCCACTCAAACACGATAGTACCATTATATTATTGGCAGAGTACAATCATAGAGTGAAGGAGAAATTATACTCACGACCGAAAAGTATAGAACACACTTTTTCTCAAAATTATTGTTTGAGATTGTAGGAAATATGAAAACATCCAAAGAATACCACCGGAGTATCAGTAATATATTCTACATGGATCACCTATTAAGTTATAGTAGTTATTTAATATTTATTTTCTGTTTTATTAAAAACAACATGAAATACTAACTTAATTGTTTTTTGAAAAATAAAACACGTATCCACGATAACAATGTTTTTCTTTTAATTTTAATGAGACAAAGCTCACCTAAACTAAATTGAAAAATAAAATCCATTCTTAAATGTAATGATGTATACATTATTATCTATTATTATTGAGATTTTATTAAACAACTCATTTTGAACGTTGATGGCTTTTCTGAGCAATCATTCACACGGGTTAATCACATTCCCATATCAACCATGCTCTTTTGGCAGAAATTAATGACAAAATCATATATATAAATGTAATTGTAATGATGAATAATATTGTCAGCTTCACATGACATGTATGAACAACTAGGAATATAATATTTAAAAAAGAAAAAAGAAGAAATGGCACGGTGAAAAAGGGTGAAGCATTGGGAGCCGAAGAAGGTGGAGAGAGAGGATAAAGCAAGGGATCTGATTCGTGGAAAAGTGAATGTTGGTGGTAACACGGAAAGACTGAGAAGGCTAGAGTGGACTTAGTCCTAAATGGACAAAAGAAAATCCAACGGCAACTAATGTTATTGTTGATGTTGGACCATCTTTCTTCAACTCACACTGCATCATCAACGAGGCAATGTTTTCCTAAATAATAATATAATAATATGATATTTTCCATTATTCTAATTGAATAAGTCTTGGTTTTTTCTTTTTCTTTTTCTGGTTTATTTTTTTTAGCCTTCTCTGCCGTACCAGAAGTGGTTGTGGTTAGGTATCCCTGTGGATGAACAGTACAGACTGCACAGCGCAGAACACATGAAGCGAAGATCCCTATGATTTCCTCCCAATTTTAGATCAAGCTTGAAACTTCAAGGTGACCCAGGTCAGCAAACGACTTCTATTTTGCTTTCGCTCTATTCTGCTTCTCTCTTTTACACACTTCATGCTCCAAATCCATGCTCTTTTTTTTTTTTTTTTATGTGTCCTGGACTGTAAGTGTGTGTTTCCTGATTCATGGTTTTTCATCCTCGCAGCTGTTTCAGATACCCTTTTCCCCAAAACAAAGCAAAATCCTCGATTTTGCAGAGAATTTATTTTTGGTTTTGGTTTTTCTGCAAGGAAGGAATCTCTGTGAGATTGGGATACGGTGGGAATTGGGAAAGGGAAAGGGAAGGTGGTTATGGAAGGGGGTGAGGATCAATTCTATGATACCCGTGAGGAATTGAGTTCTGTCTCTGATGGGTGTTCATGTTGGTCAGAATCAGATGAATCTAGTTGTGGTAATGGACATTTTACTAGGTACCAGGATTGGACTGACAACAACCTTGAAAGCGTAGACATAAGACGCCTCAATTTCATAAGATGGATGCGTTTAGAGTCTGATTCTGATGTGAGTTTAATGATGGGAGATGATGAGTTGGCTGATCCATCTTGTGGAGTTGACCGTGTTACGAGCACCAGTGGTGCAGTTTTGAGAACTTCGGGCGTTGTAGAGGGTCCACTTCCCTCAACCTCAAACCAGATTGTATTGGATTCTTTGTCAAATGAGGCTTCTAGCTCGGTAGAAAATCGTGGTGATACTGATAATTTGGCATGTATGATAAAGAATTTGGATGATGGAACGCAGTACATTGTGGATGAATTGGGTCAAGATGGAACTAAGTACACTGCGTGTTCTGGGGTCTAACCAATTGATTAGCATGGAAGAGTTTCAGAGAAATATTGGGCAATCACCTTTGGTTCATAGATATTTGCAAAGGGAGGCTGAGAACACAAGATCGCTGGGTGTTACAAAGAAGAAACTGAAGAGGGGTTGGCTAAGGAAACTTGGTTCTGTAGCTTGTGTAGTTCATGGTCACGGGCTTAATGGAATGAATGACAAAGACTTTGATTCAGTAGATGAAACTGGGATACAAAGAGTTCGAGTTCATTCACATGGGAAGCGATTTAAGGAGCTTTCTTCCCTTTACACTGAGCAGGAGTTTAAAGCACATAAGGGTGCTATTTTGACAATGAAGTTCAGTCTTGATGGAAAATATCTGGCTAGTGGTGGTGAAGATGGCATTGTACGTGTGTGGAAGGTGGTCGAGGATGAAAGATCAAGCAAATTGGACATTCTGGACAATGATCCCTCAAGCATATATTTCAAAATGAACAAATTTTCTTGTGTAGCCCCACTTGACGTAGATAAAGAATTGGTTAAAACGGAGAAGTTGAGGAAATCATCTGATTCAATCTGTGTGGTTATCCCACCAAAGACCTTTCGTATATTGGGGAAACCATTGCATGAGTTCCACGGGCACAGTGGTGACATTTTAGACCTTGCATGGTCCAAAGAGGGGTTAGTTTCCTATCTTCACATTTTCTTATCGTTTACTTTCCTGCACTTAAATGCAAACTTACTGTTGTTTACACTCTTTCTATTGTTTGTTGCAGTTGCTACTGTCATCCTCTATTGATAAGACTGCGCGTTATGGCAGGTTGGAACAGATAGATGCCTCGCGTTTTTCCCACAATAATTATGGTGAGCCTCTATTGCCTTATATTTATTGATGAATGATTTGGATAGTGTTGGTTGGTTGTGTAAATTTGTGTGCCTATATAATTTTCCCCTCTATTTTGTGTTGTTTTACTAAACAATACTTTTGTACTTTATGATGCAGTGACATGTGTCCATTTCAATCCATAAATGATAATATTTTCATTAGTGGTTCAATTGATGGAAAAGTGCGCATATGGGAAGTTCATCGTTGTCGGGTTATTGATTACATTGATATCAGAGAGATAGTCACTGCCGTGTGCTTCCGCCCTGATGGAAAGGTCTGTTCCTTTATAAATTTAGCAGTAAAACAGTGTGGCTGGAAAATATCTTTATTTTTGGTTCCTTACATTTGTTTACTCATTCTTCCAGGGCACAATTGTGGGTACCATGGCAGGCAATTGCCGTTTCTATGAGATAATAGGTATGCATACATTTGGCTCCGTATATGTTTGGAATTGTGTTTCAATTTGAGGCCTCTGAGAACCATATAATACTCATCTAGGAATTAATTGAATGTGCTATTACTAGAAATAACACGGATGAGTCTCTTAAGAAATATTTAGCAATTTAATTTGGGCATATAGTAGAGGAGTTTCACCTTTATCTTTACTTAACAGCATTGTAGGTGCTGGAAGTTCAACTTCAGTAAAGGTTTTGCCTGTATATAGAGGAACATCTTCAACTGCATAATGTGGTCTGCATATTGTGATCATTAGCTACTTTTAAAGAAAAGCTTGAATGGCTGAGTGGAAGTAGATTTTGTTAATTTGTTGATTCATTTCTGTATTTATAGTTATGTCACTGTTGGTTCTGTTATTCTGTATCCATGCTAGCCTTGTGCTTTTTGGTTGGATACAGAACAGCATCTGAATTTAAATTATTTATCCGTAACATAATTATTATGAGTAGTAGTTTCTAACTTCCAGTTTTCCTTTTACCTTCACTTGTTTAGATAATCATATGCAAATGGATGCTCAATTAAGCTTACGAGGCAAAAAGAAGACAGCGGGAAAAAGGATCACTGGCTTTCAGGTTGGTTGTTTCTGCCACTCTTGTTTATCTGGTTTGTAATCTTCCTTTCTCTTACTAATCTTCTCATGATTTCAGTTTTCACCAATTGACACAAGCCAATTGTTGGTTGCTTCTGCCGATTCACATATCTGTATACTTTCTGGAGTTGATGTCATTTACAAGTTCAAGGGTAGGTCCATATATATCCTTTCCGTATCTGAAAAGTCTCTTCATGTACATCCCATCTATATGCCCTGTATACAAGCAGGGCTTGATATGGACTTGTGGGGATTTTTCCTGGCATATGTACTTTGATTTAGCCTAGAGCTTTCATTTTTTTGCAACTGTGTCTACTAAGGTCATGAAATACATTGTTCTTTATAACACACTCTATTCTTTGCATTCAGGCCTAAGAAGTGCAGGTCAGATGCATGCCTCCTTCACATCTGATGGGAAACGCATTGTCTCAGTTAGTGAGGATTCATATGTGTGTGTCTGGAATTACACTGGCCACGACAGGAACACTTCAAAAGCAAAGAAGATTTGGTCTTCTGAGTGTTTCCCATCCCACAATGCAGCAATTGCCATACCTTGGTGCGGCATGGAATCAATGCCAGGAACACTCTTGTCCCCATCACTGAGGGATGATTTCAACCACAGGTCCTTCCTGTCTTCGGGATTGTTCCTCTTGAGCCGGGTTTCTGTCGGAGTTGGTCCCAAAGGCCTCTCCGACATGGCCCGAGGAGACACTCGTGGACTCAAGTCAAACCATTGTGTCTCCTAGAATGTGCAAATCGGAGTACAAGTTCTTGAGAAGCGCTTGCAAGGGAATGTCTAATTCTCACATGTGGGGCCAAGTAATTGTAACAGCAGGATGGGATGGATACATAAGAGTGTACCAGAATTATGGGCTACCCGTTCGTGTTTGAAGCACATAAAAGAGTGGTTCAAGTTAGTGAGTTGCTTTGCTCACATCGCAGCAAAGAGTTCTCGGATACAAAGGAATTTGCTACATTGCAAAGCTCAATTGTTTGCAGTGTAATGGTATGCCAGGGGCAATTCTTCTCTCTTTGAATGCCACCTGCATAGGTGACTTTGGGGTTGCCTTCATATAGTTTTTTTTTTTTTTACAGTCGGTATAAATTATATGATTCTTTAATTTTTAAGGACCGTTAGCTGAAAGGATGTGAGTTTCATTTTCTGCTTATGGTCCTGGTCGATTATCGAAATGTAATTCACGATCACGTGTATAGGATATACAGAATTATTCAATTTTCATTTATATATACAAGAAATTTTTGTATGCAAATCATAAATGTGAGAAGAAAGGGCATATGGGCCATTTTGCCTGATACGTCATGGTGAATGTAACTTTCTTCTTTTTTTTTTAAATTTTTGGCTTTGCTAATTTGCATGTTATAAAAAGATATTGAAATCTCTTCTTAGCATCTTAAGCTTGAATCTTTCAACACTGATTAATGTTTATTATCTACCAGAAAGAGATGCAATATTCGCCCCTGGCCCCTCTAATATAAATTATTTTGTATATTAACGATATATCAAAGTTAAGCCTATCGTTAATGCTCAATATACAAAAGAGAATCTTACACAAGTGGCGCGAATCTTTCAACTGAAAATGCCTCTTGCCTCGTACTAGGTGGAATCAGTCTTGTGTCATTATAGTGGACGGTGGTGGCCCGGGAAGGAGATTCTGATTAAATGGATGGTGTTATAACGGACGCGGTAATGTGGAATTTCATGCTCTTTGTCTTGTCATTGATGCTGACTTGGATACTGTACTCTAGTGGTAGACTTTGTTGCTGACAATTGTATATGATTGGAATTGAATTGAGGCAACTAATACTAATGCTTTAATTTCCTGCATATCCTCGCCTCAACTCGATACGTTTGATCCTCCTTTATATGGATGATGACCACGAATGATGCGACACAGTGAAGATGAGAAAAACATGGCAGCTTTTTAATGTGTGCAGTGCCGCACAATACTTGTTTATATGAGGGAAAAATATTGGAACTTAATTTGATCTTGACAGGTGCAAGAATGCATTCGTCTCTTTTACGTGACCGTCTTTGCTTCGAACTTTCTCGTTAGTTTCATTATTTAACGGGGTTCTTCTTTTTTCCCTTCTTTTCGACCGTGTAATATTTATTATTAAAATATTATTTATACTTATACTGTAATAATATTCAACTACACCTCATCCATTATTGGATACTTGAACCTATTTGAATTAAATCTACATCTCATCCAATGTGAATGGATTAGTCGCATTATATGACATCTTATCAGGATAAATAACACAACTCTTATTATTAATAAGATTGACTCTCAATAAAAACCGTCTTTCTATAGTTTTTCATAAAAGTTGTTTTGCTTCATTCTAAAAAATAAAATATTGTTTATCAGCCGGTTATCCTTTGCTTTTTTAGACTAATTTTGATGCAGGAAAATAATTTTACATGGTTATTCAATTAAAATTTTTAATTTTAAATGACTTTTGAAGTGGTGACTATTGAAATAGAGTCAAGTTTCATGGCTAATGTGACAATAAATATTGGATAATTATGTAAAAAAAATTTATACTGTCATAAAAATTAAATCTTAATTTTTTTTTCTTTAGGTGGGGTTTTTCAGTTATCTATAATTACCCTCTGTTTTTTAATAACTATCATTTTAGGATACATTTTTGGTTCAATTACATCTATCATACGAGAGTTTTAAAAAAATGTTAATTATATTTTTTATAATTTTATCAAAATTTTAATTTTAATATATTGATAATGTATAAAAATTTTACATTGTTATTAAATCATATATTGACATATTAGTAAAGATAATTAAATCTTACACACTACTTAAAAAATTATATAAATTAGATTATTTGATTAGATGAGGTATTTCGGTGAATGAAGATGGCTTGCACGTGCCCATAGTTGAGAGATGGAATTTTTCTCCTAAGTGAATCTTCTCGTCCTGAGGAAGAGTAGATTTACTCCACATTGAGGTGAGCCCTTGATCCTTCTTGGGAGAGCGAGGGACAAAGCGAGAAGTGAAAAATCAAGCGTTGAGATGAGTTTGTGGAGGAAGAATGAACTTCCTCCTGGAGACAAAAGAATTTTTCTCCTTGAGAGATTGCTGTGCCCTGGTCCATTTGGGTCATAGACAAAATCGACCTCTTTTAAGTCTTATGTGGTCATTGATCAGTTAGTGTAATAACTATTCATTATTTTCTTTTACACAATTTATTATTTGATAGAAAATGCACGTGTTATAGGTTATATTTATAAAATTTTAAATTAATTTAAAATTATTTTATATATTTTTATTTTTCTAAATTAATGTAATATATATGAATAAAAACTATTTGATCACACTCTTATATATGTCTAATTTTTAAATGGCAAAAAAATCAAGATAATATATAGTTAATTATAATTTAACACTTGAATTGACAAGAATTATATTTTATTAAAAAAATTAAACTTCTTACTCCACTCAATACATTGAAAATGTTACTCTCTCTATCTAGTTATAAGTGTCCATTAGCCCAAAAAAAAGTTTAATATTATATGTCATTTTATCATTTTAAAGAAGTATTAACTTTTTTGTTCATTTTTTCCCTTGCATCTATTGTCTTTCATCCACAAATCTCTCATAATAATTTTTTTTTATAGCTATCTACTTAGAAAAAAAAATTGCTTGGTAATATTTGTCATTTAAGATTTTTAAAAAATTATTAATTATCTTTTTCACCTTTACTCTTACACATATTCTCCTTCTCATCCACACACTTCTCATAATAATAATTATTTCACACTTTTTTAGAAGAGAAATTTTGTCAATACAAGCCTCTAGTCTTTTTAGTATGTGTTTGTACATTTTTAACAATTTCTTAATCTATGTGTTGAAATCTTAAAAGACAGTTATAATTAAAAAAAACACAAATGAAGTACTACACAATTTCTTAGAAGGATTTTTTTAATTAAGTTAATTCTTAAAATATAAACAAATGAAATTTGCCATCTATGTAAATATTAAATTTTAAATAAAAATAATTCCTCGAAAATATATTAATTTAAATTTAAATAGTTAATTTGATGCAACTCATTATATAATTATAAAATTAAAAGATTAATTTTTTGAATTTTAAAAATTGAAAAAACTCACGCCTATAATTCTAGAGATGGAAGTGACCACTACTGCTGTTACATACCAACCAGTTCACAACCACCAAGCTGGAGACTGCAAGGAGCCGTCCTCGAAAATCCCATGACAAGAATTCATTCATGTTCATAGTGGGTCAAACTGGCACCGAGAGATACCCAATGGGCAGTCACGTCAAGGTGGGATCGTTAAAAACTGCGTACTAAACAACTCCAAGTCATTTGTTGTCCCTTTGTCTGAAGACAAGGACAGAACAGTCTGGCAGGAAAAGATTCGTGTTATCTATATTTATTACATGTAAAATATAATATTAATTCATATTTTATTTATTATTAAGTGATTATTTACATTTAAATAAGTTTGTATTTACTCAATAATAAATAAATATAAGTGAATATATTATCTCAAATATAAATAATATTTTTTAATTATGGAAAAGTCAAGTCAGCGGTACTGTGGTAGGATTCCATTTCTCTTCTCTCTTCTCCTTGGAAATTCCCCCGTACAATTCCAAGACACTGTACCATCACAAGCTATTGGCTATTGCCTCCTGTGGGGCTGGCATGGCGCGAGTTTAGAAGCTCAAGCATAGGAAGAAGGTGCCCGCTCTCCCACAGAGTTAATACAGTTTTTTACAATTATTTTTAACCATATTTCTCAAATTTATTAAACATAAATAAAAGTCTGACCAAACACAGCACTCATAAGAGAAAGGCACCATAGCTTTAACTGAATTCAGACTTTTCAAATTCAGTTAAAAAAAAACTTTTCAACTGCCTTTAACCACATTTTGTAAATGTGATTAAATACAAATAGTGTGACAAGTTACAATTAATCACATTTTTAAAATGTGGTTAATGAAATTAAATTTGTGGGTATACAACACACACTTTTCAGATCTGAAACATAAAACCCAAGCTTGCTTGAGGGAGGTCATGGCTTGAGGGTTTAGAGAGGTGTTAGGGAGGGGCGGAGGGGAGGCAAGGTCCGATGAGGGTGCCTATGAAGGTGCCGATGGCGACACCCGGGAGCGTGGAGGTGGTGAGGACCGGCCTAACGACGAAGGACCGCTGAGAAGCTAATTCCTGAAGTGGCTCCTTTTGCCTCTCCCCAAGATGCCTCCATCTAGATTTGGAATCCCAAGACCGCACAAACTACCAAGCAAGTTGTGAATGTCTGGATCAAGCACTTGCCCTCCTTAACTCCCCACTCCGTTGCCATAGGCCAACGATGAATGCCAGTGCCTGGACTTGTGACAAGTGCAGGTAGTGGTGATGAGACATCAAGAACGGCGATCTTGTGACCAAGCTCACAACAGTGATGTGAACTTCGAAGAAGAGTGAAGAAGGAACAAGAAGAAGAAGAGATTTGGAAGTTGAGAAAGTAAAGAAGAGGAATGAGTGTTTAACCACAGGATTTTTTCTTTTAGCCACATTTTTTAAATTAGACTAAATGATAATGGCATCATAGACATTTACCTTCAATCATGTGTGAATCTGCCTAGGAAGAAACCGTAGACATTATCTAATTCGAAGAAACAGTGTATAATCAATTTGGTTTTATAATTAGGATTTTTAGGAACTAGTTAAGAATTTAAAAGGGATAATTTTTTATTGAAAAATGTGAAAGTTACTAGTAGTAAATTTTAAGTATGTAGGGGATTATTTATTAACTTATCTATTTTAGTTTCTTTAACCATTACTTTAAGTGCGCTAGTTAAAAAAATCCTTATAATTATAGGGTTATTCGGTACGCAATAAAATCTTAAAATTCCAAATGAGTTATTCTATCTAGGTAGTCTTCCGTTTAATAGATTGTAATAAATTAAATTTGATTATTAGGTAGTAACTTAATGATTATATGTCTTATTATTAAAATATGTTTTTCATAACTTTTTTCACTTTATTAGCTATAATAATTCATTTTAAAAGAGACTCGTCCTCCATAAACATTTTATTCGACTCGGCCGGGAGAGCGGATATTGAGTTGACGGAGGAAAATGCATCGGTGCTCTTGTTTGGATAATAACGAAATCCGAGTTCGTGCTGTCATTGGGCGTGTGGAGTCAATTCCAGAATAACCCATCTAGATGCTGCCATTAGGATAAGGTTATAGCCTTAGAGCATACTCGTACACATTTATTTCTTGTAATTTGGCTTTAATAACAAGTCAGCAAAGCATAACACCACCTTCAATTGCTAGGAAAAAGAGGTTGGCAAATGTAATTAAAGCTATAATTGAGATTTTTTGTAGATAATGTTTAGAGTTTTTATAGATAATGAAGAGAGTGGTTAATAGGAATAATAGAAAAATATGAGAAGGAGAATTGAAGAGATTATATCACACTTTCGTTTTGAAAATTGCTCTCATTTTCACCTTTACCTTTTAATTTGAAAGGTAAATGACTTTGAAACGAGAAGAACACATTATCTCTTACTAACCATATTATTTTATCTTCTAAAATTACTTTCAAATAATCTGTTAAGCTTTACCTTTCTCATTCTCTGTCACTCTCTTTATTTTCATTCTCTCAAGGCCCAAAGGATTCATTCTAGATAAGTGGTCCACGACTAACCCAAAAAATTAGAAAAGTTAGGATTCAAAATTTTTATGGTATATATACACTCTACGATTATTTTGGAAAAAAAAAGAGAACTAGAGTGAAAAGACTATATTATACTCTTATTTTGAAGTGCTTCCATTTTCTTTTTGACCTTCCAATTTAAAAGAGTAAAAAATTATTGACTTTGAATGGGAAGGAATGATCACATTGTCCTTTACCAAATCATGTACTCCCTCTATTAAAATTGTTTCTGAATAATTGCCATTTAAGTTTAACCTTCTCATTCATTGTCACTCCCTCTATTTTCATTCTCCCAATGTCTAAACAAGTGGTCCATGCCTAACCCAAAAAATTAGAAAAGTTAGGATTCAAAATTTATTATGGTACATATACACTCCGCGATTATTTCTTTAGGATTGACAATGTAACAACAGTGAAATATTTATTTATTTAAAAGGCTAAAAATTAATCTTCGTATAACACTCGATTCAACTACATGATTTTGATTTTTGTTTGTAACAAATTGCTATGTTATAATTATGAAAGATAGTTTGATCAGTTTGATAATCATCAAATAAAAAATTATATAGATGCAGTAATGCCAATTAAAATTTATGGACATTTTAATCATACATTAGTTTAGTTATTTTTTAAAAAAATTCGAAGCTCTTTGCATTTCTTATATATATGGTTAAATCACAATTTTAAATAGTTTCCAAAACTCCATTACTGTGTGGATGCGAAATAATTGATTCTGAATGGGTTTCTTCAGGGCTCTTACAATTATGGATCTGTTTCCTCAGAAGGCCAAATACAACTCCACCGACTAAGCCCGTTTTCCAAATTATGGATATGTCTCCTTTGGTGGTTGGACAGCTACGAGTAAACAAAGTGAACCGGACCGTCCTCCAACAAAAAAACAATCAATAATATAGTTTAAGGATATCAGTACATTAAGAGTATTCGTTAAATTTTTTTAAAAATTTGAGTACATTCAATATATATTTTTATTTTTCAATAGAAAAAAATCACTAAATTGAATTGTGCTCTACTCAATATTGAAATGACATCTCAGTTTTAATTTAGTGATAAGACTTGTATTTTTATTTAAAATGTCACTATTTTATTGGATAGCACAATGTGCTCTATGAAGATAATATGGTCAAGGATAGAAAAATGTAAACTAATTATATACCATTTATTGCATAAATCTATTGCGATTATAAAAACGTCTTTATGATTTGATGATAATTCACATTGAGTAAAAACATAATTAGACAATAATAAAATTTCATGTGAATTTGACATTTTTTATATCAATTTGTCTGATCTTATGACTATAACCAATCATCCTTTTAATAGATTTGATTTCTGTAAGAAATTATGTTGCAAAAAATATTTTTCTTTAGAAGCACGCTCTCATCTCTTCCACGGGGTGCATGTTAGTAGGTCCCATGCATAAACCACGAGAGATACTATTCGACGAACAACCACCACATGGGGGAACCCAACCCCATGTTCTTATTGTCCACTTATAACAACTCCAAAGGAACTTTCTCGTGTATATTTTGTACTATCCCCAGATAAACAAGTACAACTAACATCCCTGAATCGTCTATATATAACAACAATCGAGAAAAATAAATGTACAATTAGAGTTTTCCAAGCACTTTCCCTTCTAGTATAAGATCCATGTTAATAAACCCAAGCTCCATAATCATTGTATCATCATAGCAATCCAATCTAACCAGCATCAAGAGCAAGTATATTTTAAATTTGTAACAACAAAATAAAACTAACAAGTTTCCTAACGTTTACCCTAAGTAATCAAAATAGTTACACAGTGACATAGTTATATGATCATATCCTAGACTGTGCAAAGCTAACTCTTCCTATTATCTCGACTTTAATTTCTTAGTCTACTAAAAAACCAAGAGAGAACAAAACGCGTTTGTTTTTTGGGTTTGTGAATTGTACTCTCCATACTCCAATTACACCTATCTATCTTTCTTTTCCACACAATTCTATCTATAGCTGTCTTTTTTTTTTTTTTTAATCTCTCTCTCTCTCTCTCTTTTGCAGTGTCCCATGAAACATACATAAAAATTCAAGGTGGTTGAGTAGGTCAAAGGCAGCTTTAGGACCCCTAGATATCATGAATTCGGAAGCGGCCCATAACCTTGCAGCTTCTGTTGAGTTGGATCCCAATTTTGAGGTGAAGGCTTCGTTGCAGTCAGCAAAGTACTTACCAGAAACATCGTACAGCCTTGGGTGGGTTGCCACATAGCATGTTGTTGCAGCTGCCTACATTTTCATTATGCAATAAATCGGAGTACAAGGCCACAAATTTTAGTGAAAGACTATATATAATGGAAAATACCAAATAATAATAATAATAATAAATTAATATCTTTTACCTGAGGAATCGTCTTTAAGAGCTTAGAAGCCAAAAAGAAGACTAAATCTGCAATTTTCATTTTAGAACAAAAATAAAGAATCCCAAAATCAGTGAGTGGCTGCAATCATAAAAATTAAAAGAAGACTGGTTAAACCAAAGCTGGCTGATTTGGTTCCAACCTGTGAGTAAGCCTTCACGCTCTCTCGTGAGTCTGGTTCTCACGATCCCCGGATGAACACAGTTCATAGTCACGTTGGCCCCCATTTGCTGCACAAATTAAAATTAAATAGAAACACGGTTTAATTTATTTATTTATTAATAATAATTTTTGTGTGTGCATCAAATAAAATATGATAAAACTAATTGGGTGAAACGAATCCAAGTACTGGGAAAAACACGATGAATACTTATGACAGATTACTAAGGAAACAAACAAATGTCACTTTTTGAGATGGATAGGATCATACAGATAGATAGATAGATAGAGAGATATTTGCGGGTTTGATTAATTAAATATTAAATTAAGAGGAGTGAAAGAAGGTGTGTGTACCTGGAGTCTGCGAGCAAGCTCCTTGGTGTGTAAAACGTTGGCGAGCTTGGAAAGAGCATAAGCACGTGTGGCGTCGTAATGGCTGGGGGACATAGGACAAGGTTCAATCCAAAGAGGGTATAGTGTTTGCCGAACACATCACATCATTGAATTTCACCACATAAATTTCAAATTTTTTTTGGCAAAACGAAAAATAAAACATGATATATATAATTAATTCTGACAATCAGAACACAAAGTGAATAATTACCATTTGTTGCGGCTTATAGAAGCCAGATATGAGATCACATCACCGGAAAACCAACCGTGGATGCTGGACGACACGTTCACGATCCGACCTTGTACCCCTGTCTTCTCTGCCGTTCCAACCATCGTCTTCAGCAACAGCTTTGTTAACAGAAAATGACCTGAAACAACATTCGTTATAATTAATCACTCTTTGCTAGCTAATACAAATTAAAACCGTATATTGTAATCTTGTAAGAGCACTTAATTAATTTTAATTACTTGGGATACAAGAACAAAGACAATAAAGTATCAATATAAGATATTCCTAATAAATTAAAAACGTGTGATTTTAGGTTCTTACCTAGATAATTAGTGGCGAAGGTCATTTCAACCCCATCCTCGGAGATCGCGTGCTCATGTGCAAACTTTCCAGCGTTGTTTCTGGCAATCATTCAAATTCATGGATGAGGAAGATTCCTTTTCTTTTCTATTTTGTATTTTTGAGGTTAGATTAAACACTATCGAATAAATTTAATTTGCATGTACTGTAACTATGTAAGTGATGTACATGAGGAGATTGAGTGGCAAATGGAGGGATTGAAACCAGTAACGAAGTTCCTAACGGAAGTGAGAGAACTAAGATCAAGCGGCATAACAATGATGTCAGAGTCAGGGAACTCCGACACTATGCGAGCCTTGGCATCCTCCGCAGCTTTCAGGCTCCGTGCCGGCAGAACCAGCCTCGCCCCTCTCTCCGCCAACACCCTCGCCGTTTCAGCTCCTATTCCAGACGTAGCACCTAGTAATAGTATATGAAATAAATAAATATATCACATAATTAACACTTCACTTCTTATTAACTAACACCATTATATATGTGACAATATTTATCATGCAGTAATAATTATTGGTAAGAATAATCAGGATTATATAATATCTAAAATTTATCATGGTGGTAATTAATAAGGTCATATATACCGGTGATGATGGCGGTGAGGGAGCGGAGATCGGAGGTTTCGGTGACTGTTCGGCGGTTGACTTGGACCCGAACCCGCTTGGACCTCGTCGACCCGATCAGGTATTTAACTGTTTCCAGCATCTTTATCTCTTCTTAATTATTAGTAATTATTAGGATTAGGATACGAAGGAAGGAAGGAAGGAAGGGCTGGTGGTTGTTGGAGGCTTGGATTTTGGATTTAGTGTGGTAAGAGAGAAAGGGTGAGTGTTGGCGTGGACGTTACTCTTGTGCGTTTGGTAGTAGAATCCTTAACTCTTTGACTCATCTCTCTCTCTCTATATTTACTAATATGGTGAAATTCTTCTGATTCTTCTTCCGATGACCGAGAAAAGTGGCTGGGTTTGGGCTGGAAAGGTGGTTCTCTTTTAATTTCCAGTAGTGTCAGGTTTTTGCAGATATTTGTATGTATGTATATATGTATGTATGCTAGCTAGCTCCCCCTCCTCTGCATTGATCTCACACAGGTTAAGCGTACGTACGTGGAGAGAAGAAAGTAATTAAAACGAAGGGGAGAGAAGAGAGAGAGAAGGGTAAAAGTGACAAATGATCTGATCTGATCAGAAAAGAAAAGAGAAGAAAGGAAGGGAGAGAGTAGAGCACTTGAGGGGTAGGGGTGAGAGTGGCACAGCCACAGACAGATTGGCTAAAGGCTGCGGAAATGAAAAGGGGTGCAGGGACCTCACTGCATTTTATAAACATAAATAAATTCAATTAAATGAATAGTGGTGTGCTCCTTCCCGTTCTCCCCTCCGAACTGACTAGTGCTGTCATCACTCGCTGAGGAGGGTGGACTCTACAAACAAAACCGATCAACTGTCCTTAGAAAAAGTAGTGATAACCGCCTGCATATTTGTCACTCTGTGCGAGATAAAATCAAAAACTTTGTACTATACTATTAAAGATGAAAAAAAAAAAATAAAAACTCTTTGCACGGTTTAGACTGTGCTTTAATTTCTCTCTATTTATCTTCTTTAATTAATTGAATCCCGATGAATAGATGTTTCATCTTTCGTCGAGTACTTTTCACTGTTTCGGTCTCTGTCTGTGTGCCGCCCGGAAAGACCGAGAGAGATATTCTGCAATCATCTTTTGGCGCTACTGCTCTACTCTAGCCGGATTTAGCTCTTTTAAAATGAAAAATTTAATATAGGATATGTACGTGAGTTTTAATTTTGATATAAAATTATATTATAAATTATTTTTTTTAAATCAAAATTTACAAACATATGTTTGTTGTTTGTTTGTAAAACCAAACAACAAAGGTAAATGTTAAAATGTATAAATAAAAAAAAATTTACAAACATACATTAAAGTATATAAATAAGAGGTTAGTTATTTTTAAATTAATAATTTTTATCATATATATATTACATATAAATTTTACTAAAAAATTTAAAAATAATTAATCACTCATTTATATATTTTATCAATCTTTTTATTTTGAAGGAATTAAATCCATTCTAACCTGATGATAATCTACTTCTGATACGCAAAATGAATTAAGAAAATCTAAAAGAAAATGAATGTACACCAATAAGTTCTTGCCATGATCAACGAATATGTGTCAGGTCGAGGATTGGACTATGTAATTATTACTTTGACTTTTTCACAAATCATGTGGACAATCCATGTTAAATCAATCTAATCTCATTTTCCTCACCATCATTCATTGATTTTCTTTTCTAACAATAAATAAATTACGGTTGGAATCCTGTTAAATCAACCTAATTTCATTTTATTATTCTTTCTACTTTTAAGTATTTTCTTAAAAATTAATGAAAATTTGATATATAAAAAATTCAATATATTTAAACATAATTTGTAGTAAGATATATTAAAATAATATTTGTCACTAAAAATAGACATGTAAAAGGTGAGGAAGTAGTATAAAAAAAAAAATCTAATCCCATTTAATTTTCCCTACTGCTATCATTTATTGTTTGAACGAAGTGGGATACGGCTCATTTAAATAAATTTAATCTTGTGGTATAAACAACTAATTAGAATGTATATATTTTTAAATTATTCAATAAAAAATCATTTTTACGAAATGCAAATTAATTTATAAAACATTTAAAAGTTTTATTATGAACATATTTTTTTAAAAAAACTTAATTCTAATATTGTATAGTTAATTATCATGGCTTTTGAAGTGAAAAATAATTTCAAAGTAGGGCAATAATTTAACTCATAAATTAATTTTTTATTAGCTGATGAATGAATTTCTCAATTAAAAGTTAGATTATATATGTTATGAATTTTTTTGTAAATAATTTAAATTGTTAAGTGAAATTATATAACTAATTTTATTATATTTTTCACAAGTTTTTGTTTAAAAAAATCCTTGAATTTCAAAAATAAATTATGTACAGGCTCACGTTTATTACATGCTTAAAATTTATTTAAAATAATTAATGAAAGCAAGACTCTAAATAGCTTTATGGAAAGAAATTCATTATCACATCATACCTTTTATTGATAATAATTAACTTTGTTAGCAACTGGAGAATTAACAGTGCAATCAGCTTATGAGGTTTGGCGTCGAGGAGGGACAAAGAGTACACCTAAATATATGTGTTCAGAAAAGTTATAAAATTAAAATTATTTTAATAATGATTTATTTATAGAAATTTTATATAATCAATTATGTAAGATTTGGATATTTTAATTAAAAAGTGATTTGTATAGAAAACTATAAAATGATTTGTTTATATTACAAAATATTTAATACTTGAAGTTATTTTGACAAAAATATTATAATTTCAATAATAATAAATTTATGCTTATAATCAAAAGTTTTTAAAAAAATTACTTATGATTATAAACTATTTTTTACTGCAATCTATTTTTAGTTTTAACAAACATATTTTTTTTTCTATTTTCTCTTAATTTCCAAATATGCTATTATATACTATTCAAAGAGGATTTGGAAGCCAAATATACCTCAAAGGCTGGGAATGAATCTTTCAATGGCTGGCTTTCAATAAATTAAAGCTTTGCTGACAAATAGAGATAGAGTACCGCAAGCTAGGGCCCGAGGGGTAGGATTAACAACACAATGCAACTTGGGGATTACGGGGGAATGAACAGAATAATCAGTTCCACACACCGGGTGACACTGCCCTCCCATGCGAATTGGTATGTATGGATCGAAGAGAATTGGCTCACTAAAAGTTCTTCCTTCCAATACGATCGATCTTAATTAATTATGATCAGTTGGTAGTAGGAGGGAAATGCATGTTTCAGATGAGTCTCGTATCCAATCAATGTGTGTGTATTTGGGGGAACTTGAATGTATATTCTAAAGTGATCATTTGAGAATAATGACCCGAAGTGCATGCGTCGTCTACCAAATGCTAAACAACGTAACATTCAGGCGGCATATCCTGTGGTCAAGGAAAAGGGAGAGAAGGAACTCATGTAGTACTTATGTACGTACCCGTTGGTGAAAGAAGTGCAGGGTACGATCTGATCCGTTCCGCTTGAACTAGGACTAGTAGGAATTGAAGTTGTGCTTGCTGAATCATATCATATCTATAGGGAGCCAAAATAAATACTCGATCGTGCTGGCAAACTTTCCAAGCATGGCCACCATAGAGGCGTGGGCTTACATGTTTCTCATGCTTCACCAAATTTCCTTTCCGTTGAGTTTCTTGCTGATGGTAGAGCTCTCAAAATGAAACACATCATTTTTAAGTAGGACTATTTCAAGCTAAGTTAATTTCCAGCTAGAAAATAAAAATGCTAGTAAACCCAATTTATTCGAGCTCGCCACGTGATGAGAACAATAAATAAGATTTGATATTTTTTTTTTACAATTGAAATTTGACAACTTAATTTAATGTTAATACAGTGAAGTGAACAAAAAGTATTATTATTCCTTTTTATGAACTAATATTTTTAATTAAAATATTTTAAGAAAAAATAGAAACGTTCCAAATTTAAGTAGGAGTTACTGATATTTATAGTTATTGTTTTGAAAAATAAGTTAATATTTGAGTCATTGATTGAGTCAGATCAATTTTTATTTTGACTCTAATTTTTTCAGTTTAATCCACGTAATTTTTTTGAGTTATTCAACCTAATTTATTTCGTCAACTCTAGTTGATAATCTAGTTCCTCATGACTGAAGGATTGTATGGTGGTATTTCTTTTGGGTTTTAGCCGAAGTTAACAAATAATATGTAATTTTAAGATTTTTTTCAATTTAAAATTGTCTTTTAATTTTAATATTAAGAAAATGTTAAATATTTATAAATATGTTAATATGATTATTAATAAAGTGAATGAAAAAGATATTAACATATTTTTTAACATTAAGAAAATGTTAGATATTTTAATATGTATTTCTTTATGGATTATTTTACTCTATATGTAAGTTTTGAAATTATAGTCTTAATTTTTAAACGAAGTGAATTGTACTAATGATAAGCAATAGAAATGAGCAACGGGTGGTATTTGCTATTGTCGGTTGATTAAATCAAAAAGTAATATTTGGTGTCCAATAAAAATATATATTACATACCTTATTATTATTATATATGATGAATGCAGATCATATATCACATTTAATAGTAATAAGACTGTATATATTTATTATATAATTTTATTGGATATCAAATATTATTTTAAATCAAATCCAAATAAATAAGGGAATTGGGAAGAGGGACAGGCACTATGGTCGAGGTACACGTAGTTATGAAGCGTGAATCGTCAAAGGAGGGATCACACCGCACGTGAGGATTGAGAATTCAGTGAGGTTGGAGGCACATATGCAGAGGGGTCTCATTTCCCCATCACAAGAAGTTAATATTGTATTAATAATAGACAAAAAAAAAGAAGAAGATCGGTCAATCCTCGAATCTAGCATATTCTCGGGATACAAAACTTTCCTGGTCAATCATCCTTGTTCAAACGCCCTCCCTTGCTTCGTTGTCAAAATTAAAATAAATTTATATGTTTTTTCTAACAAATGCTTAAAAGTATTTAATATAGTGCATGCATTCATTACTCTAAAAAATTTAAAATCTCATTTTTAATACAAAATTTACTAATATTGTTTTTGAGCTTCTATTTTCTTTTACTATTTTAAAATAAATGTAAACTAGCATCAAGTTGCTATTTTATCATTAGTTGATTGTGAAAATAAAGGAAAATTTGACAAATTAAAATATTTTATCCTATTTTTGTGAAGAAAGAAGGATACACTCAAAATGATATATATTATATATATATATATTGTAGAGTGAAATATTTACACCAATGACATATCACATTCTAACACACACACACACAATATATATATGTGTGTGTGTTTATCTAATCAATATTCTTAGGACACTAGTTATAAGGACACTAATTAAGTAATTAAAAATAGAAATTATAATATTGAAAATATAAATTTTTATGTATTTAAAACATGAGACTCATTAAAAACTTTTGAATCTTATTCTATTAAAATAGTCAAATTTTGTTAACGATGTGATGATACATAATTATTATGTGTGTGGAGGTGTCATAATCACTTATAATTGACATATGACTCATCTGCTCGTCTATTTAATAATTCAAGTTCATATGTAAATGTGTTGAGGTGTTGAGCATGATATGGAATATCAGCACTCGGAGACGGGTTCAAGTTTGCGTAGCTGATTGTGTGCATTGAGTAACAAGATTCATGTGATCATAAAAATAGTGAGCTAAGGCTCCATTGCACATGATTATAGGATTAACTAAGCTGTTCATGTAATTTTTTTCTATAATTATGCTAGTCATGTAAATGTTTAGAATAAATTATATCTTAAAAATCATTTGGATCTAATTTGTCACCGCTATCGGCATTGGGTACCTAGAAAAAAAAAAGGGTATCCCCGATGCTTCAAATAGCCAATAAGGAAAGAAATGCATATACGCAATTGTATCTGGTCGGTCATCACACTACAGAGACGTTATATATACTTCCTCAGTTACGTTACACCTTGTTTTGTGGCTAAAAGTAGCTTTCTCTTTGATTTGTCTCCAGTATATATAAACACAACCCATCCTATCAAGCCCTAGATTTTGTATGCATTTTTAAATAGCCACAATCATCAATCATATCCTCCCGTTATGCTTTGCTTCGGGCCATTACTGATTAAGTAGTCATCTTTATTTGACTGATCAATTGTGGGACTCGAGTCAGGAGTTGCAAATTCCATTAACCAAATAGTAGCAGCATATTAAATTGTATCCATTACCATTACTTCCCACTCACTCTTTCTATAGGGTGGCTATATGGATATAATAAAGACCCATAACAACATTTCGCTTGTTTTCATTATTGAGTGGCGTTATTTGAATGCAAGAATTCTTCAATGATTGCCACTCTTTTTTGTGTTAACTTAAGAGTAGAATCTTGGAGGACCCGCATCCTTGGTTTTAGGATTCAGCTTTTCCAGTTTCTTAATCCACATAATTAGATAATAAAGTATAAAAATGATTTAGTGATACTAATCATCCACCCACCGTTTCTATAATTTATTTTATTCTTTGATTGAATACCAAATAATAGCTGACAAATGTTGATTGGGAAGAGAAAGTTGGGCAAATCCGCACCAATGTACATGCCAAGAAAGAAAGGAAAGAAAAAGTAAAGAGGATGGGAGGTGTGTGTGTGAGTGGGGAAAGAGGGAACGGTTGGTGAAAGATGCCAGAGACGCGAGTGAAGTTTGCTGACTCGTGAACCGAAATGGAGAAAGTAAACAAACACATTAAGAAAGAAAGCAATTTCATATAACAAAAGACCTTATTGTAGATTTCATTTCATGGATTTCATACACGTAGTAGCAAGGAGATAAAAATAAAATAAGTAAAGTGAGGCTAGTGCCCCGGTGGGACACAGTTCACAATAACGAATCCAGTTGGTTCCTGCAGATTCAATCTGGATTTGATTGCGTCAGCAACGTGGTAGTAGAAAAAAACCTAAACAGCCAAAAGTATTTGTCAAAGAAAATATAAAATAGCATCTGACAACTCCAACTAAATAAAATACCTCCAGGCCAGACAATGCGTATGTGTTGATGGCACAAATGTAGCAAATTATCTTTTATCGTGTAAGGGTCTAATGGTACTATGAACAGTTGGAGGAAAGGGCTTCTCGAACCTCTTGATTCCATTTTCATTTTAATTATTAAAATGTTTGGTTTGAATTTTTAATTTTTCAAATTTTAGAAGAAAATATGAAATTTTAAAAACTACAAAATTCATTTCAATATTTTTTTCACAAATTCTTAAAAATTTAAAACTGAAACCAAAGAATTATAAGTCTCTCAAAATATTTCTCTTGAGTTTACAAGCCTAGTGTGCTAGTGAGTTCAGATTTAGACGCCAGGCAATGAATTCCACGGTTTGATTTGGACATGCATGAAATAATCTCTGCAAGGGTTGGTGTTAGGCCCATGTTACGGTTTATTAAAAAGCGCATGATGCCCAATCAATTGAACATCTAGATTCTGGGCCCAATACAACGACTTCTGTGTTCTTAAGTACTAAGTTCTAACTATCTTTGGGCCGGTTTGATGCTGCTGGACGCCAGTGCTATGACATATTTACATTAAGCAACTTACTTAATCCAGTCCAATTCAGGCCATGCATAGTAGTCAGCTCCTTTTTATCATAGTACTTTACGACTCAAAAGAAAAAAGAAAAAAGAAGGTTAGCATTGCTATTAAGCTGTGTTTCTTTATTCTTTGGGCTGGTTGGGCTTTGTGTTGGGATCTGTTTCTCTATATCAATTGACCAAACATTCATGACAAAAAAAAAGACCAAAAATTCGTCTATGGAGGAAATAATGCCAAAGCATTGATATGTAATGTCATCAATAACCCTTGATGACTTTTTAAGGTAAATTACACTCACTTTCTTGATTTGTAAAAATATAACTCACATCCTCTAATTGTCCAATTTACATTCACACCCCATTGCTTATCAAATTTTAAATATTTATATTACAATCACACTTCATTTTAGAAGCGATTATTAGGAAGCTTAATAGAATGATAAATATTAACTATTTTTAATTAATAAAATTATAAAAATACACATACCTACTCTATTAAATTTAAAGGTATTTTTATAATTTTATTAATTAGGAATAGTTAATATCATAAAAATATCATTTTATTAAGTTTACTAATGGTGTTATGTGAATGAGGTATGACTATAATATAAATACTTAAAATTTGACAAGTAAAGAAGATGTAAGTATAAGTTGAACAACTATAAGGGGTGTAAGCTATATTTTCACAAATCTTATAAGAGGTGGGTATTAACCTTTTTTTAAAGGTGGTGCTAAGGAACATCAAATCTTGGAAAATGGCAACAAACTGCTTGAACAATTTCACATATTCCGGAAAAGACAGTCTCGCAGACAATTAAATTACATATGCTACACAGAGCACTTGATGGGAATCAGGGAAATTGAGAGGAAAAGAAGAAATACAAGGGTCGAGTTTGACTCTATAATTCCTGTGTTACACTTCTTTACTAATAGGTTATATTCAACCGCTCACAAAAATAGCTTTCATGAGTTAATGCTTGCAGCATCCTCACTTTAAAATAACACCACACTTGTTCAAAGTCTTTCATTTTCTAAGCAGATCAACAATGTATATTCCGATCTTCAGGCCACCCGAACTCCTCCAAGAATGCCAACACAACTCCATTGGACCAGCCAAAACCAGTCTGCATTGCAACACAACCACACTAAGATTCATGTCAAACAGGCATATGGCAGAGATGTCACCCATTTTTAATTTCTTTTGAGAAAAGAAAGACTAACAGCAAATCCATGCAAAAAGTTAACGGGCAAAATTCTTTCCAATCACTCTCAAATTCACCCGCAACTTGTGATCTACCGATTTTATAAACCATAACATAATATAGTATAGTCATACCTGGGGTACATATTCACCCCCACCTCCAAATTTTCCACAATGCTCCACGTCTAACTTTTCATGCATTACACCCGTTTTCTTGTAAACAACATAACTGCTTGTGATCCATCTGATGGCAATTTCCTCAGCTAATGACCTTGCTTGTTCCAACCCTGATTTTAATAGGCCTTCAACTAGCATGTGTTGGAGAGGGGCCCAACCATTCGGAAAGTCCCTATTACAGTTTCAGAAGAGTCATTAACAAAGGCTAATTAGATGAAACATTTTCCCAGCATAGCATACTCACCACTGTTGTCCTGACTCACTCAAAGAAGTTGCAATTCCAGCATCACAAAGCAGGCCAGAGGTTTTGAGACTTTGAACAACACTACCCGCACGCAAACTATCTAGAGAAATATATAACATATTAATCATCGACCTTAGAACACAGGAAACCCTTTCTCAATATTTCAGAAAGAAGGTAAGCTCATTAACTAAAGGTTATAAACATAATTTGTGATCTACATCTCCCAAAGTTCAAACAAATTCAACAGTTATTGGTTGAATGTTTGTTTGAAATCAAGCAAAAATAATCTTAAAGTCAAAAAAGTGCTAAAAGCATCCTCTATGTGAATTCAACAGAAACCCCCTACTTATTCAAATCAATAATAGATGACACTAAAATAAACTAATCTTACACTGTTTAATAGCTTTCCAGATCATTTTAATAAAATCACTAGCTCATCCAAAACTGGATAGCACCATGTTTAAAGACCAACAATTCAATTTAAATATTTACTAATACACAGTTGATTTAGGATTTGGCATGCTAGATCAATATGATTACTAGTTAACTTATAACTGAACAGTCAAATTGATGAAAATTGCAGTGTTATAGGAAGTTAAGGATAGTGTAATTTTAAGTCTTACCCTTGTGTGAGTTGATCCTAAGTTCCTAACTATCCACAAGCTTGTTTGTATCCAAGGAAGCCTTTCCCCTAAGTAGTTAGGGCTTGCTAATTAAAAAAATAACAAGGCCTGAACCTAGTGCTAAATTGATACCACAATGATTACAACAACCAGTCTTGCAATTTAATTTACTTGATATTTGCTACCAAGGTTGATGAGGATATCATGTCAAGAATACCTGAGTAAAATGGCTCCACCCACAAAGGAACAAAATTGGAAGCAAATACATTTTCATTCTGATGCAGAGCTTCCCAAACTTGACCCTCCTAGGAGCATGAAAGAGACAGTCAGCAGAACTGCAGAAGGCTATGACAACTCCCCTTATGGTCACATTTCTACAAGTATCACTAGGAAATACCTCACATGTGTTCTTGCTGAGCCAGTAATCGAGCCATTGTTTCATTTTCGCATTCCAGAAAACAGAATCCATTGCCTTCTTTCTAACATCAGAAAGTTCCAGGAAGTGTTTGGCACCGTTATTATCCCCAGTAACTTTTGTAAAGAAGGCAATATTTAGTTCCATCTGAATCAACGGGCATCACAGAATTAATGAGGTTTCAGACTATGATTTCAGGTCTTCTTTTAGTCATTGGTCTAAGACATACCCCAAGTAGAAATGCATTTAAATCAACAGGTATTACAGATGTTGTAGCCAATGTTGTGAAATCAGGTGGGTCTCTGCATTAAAATATCAGATGATTTTCATCAAAACATAAGTGTTGTTAACAACTTAAAAGAGTGTTGGAACTAAGCTGATGTGTGTTCTTGTGAAAAACCTTGATTGTACATTAAGTAGTACCTCATCCATCTTGTGCTGAAATCCCATCCCGATTCAGCAGCTGAAGCCAGATCACAGTAAAAATGTTGTTTCTCTGTAACATTTAAGAACTTGGAAGCCGACGCCTTGTCCTATGGCATGGGATTAATTGTACAAAGTTATAGCTCAAAATACCATTTCACCAATACCACAGTAGTTAACAAAAAAGCACAAACACACCATTATGGACGATTCTGGCCTGGGTTTGTTCCACATTGCATGATAGCGGTTTAAGTGATGAGAGCAACCTTGAGCATCCACAATGGTAACTTTATGTATATCTTCAAGATAAAAACAAAAGGTAAAACCGTTACACTTGGGCAAAACTAGTGCTGACAAAATCGTTAGCTATAAGGTGATTGAGGCAGACATGGTGGTGTAATACCTGAATTCCAAAACTCGTACTCATTAAGCAGTGCAGGTAGGCATCTTTTAACTAATTCAATATCCCCAGTGCTACGGTATATCTCATAAATCATAGCGCTTAACAGGGGAGGCTGGCTGTAAAATCATAATCAAGGTTACTTACAGTTGCCTTTTCTGTTTGTAAGAGCAAAAACTATAATTAATTAATTATTTCTTTTATTTATTTCAAATGGTGCAGTGATAAGCATGACTTGATATCCAGGTAAAATGACCATTGACCATAGCAAAAATCATGGTACAATATCCTGCTGCAACTTACTACTCACCAAGTTATTCGAAGGTCAGAAGAATAAATTATAAATCCAGAAAAGGTACCTTTTTAACAGCACAAAAATGTCACAGCATATACTTCAATGAAAGGATAAGCGCTACACGTTGTAAGAAAGGCTGTTCAAAAAATACATGACAAGCGTCCAAAACAAAAGCAAAGTCCAAGTTTAGACTTAGACCAGTCATAAAAAATTATGATGACTTAGAAAGTCCAATCATGTGGGTGCTGCCGTTTTGAAGCCAGAGAAATTCTTATATATAAGTTTCTTTTTGAAGCCATTTTATTTCATTTCATGTTATATATAGAAAACCATTCATACGTCTCCACCTAATCCTTGCTGCCCATTATTGTAAATTAAAAGGTGGAACTTCAGTATAGGCATAAGCCTCAAGCTCAAAGAGTTCTTGCATGGGATGACATGCTAGATATGAAACCCATTAACGTGTCTTTCAAAGATTTTTGCATCCTTGGTTGGACACTCATGAAAGAAAAAGAGAAAAAAACGAAAAAAAAAAGGAATTAGATGTTTATTTTTTTAGAATTTCAATAAAAATTGTGAGTTTGTATCTGGGAAGTGGGTGTTAATATGAGTTGTCCAAACAATAGTGTCTCAATTACGTGTGAATGGAAAAGGTGGGGTCTCAGTGTGAATTGTCCAAATAATGATGTCTCAATTACCTCCTATTAGTGTAGTATGCTCTAGCACCATTAAGCACAAACCCATATTCTTCTATTAAGGAAACAAGATTAGTCACAACTGCAGTAGCCGTCTTGTACATTTTACTCACCAGCAAGCCCCTGCACCCAAAAAATAATAATAATTAAAATCAAAACAACAACAACCACCCCACAAACCAAACTTGCAATGAATCATCATAAAGTTAGGAAAGTTATTATGAGTTATGAACAAACCTAATGACCCAGTATGAATCCCAGTAATAGACCTCATGAAACCGCGAGCCAGGAATAACAAAAGGAGCTGGCAGAGGAAGCAGAGTGTGGAGCTGCGGGTCCGTTTTGACCCCACCAGATACCTTGCGGCTCAAGTTTTTCCACAGTGAGTGAACCTCCAAAGCCCACGCTCTCACTTCGGTGCTTCACCTTCTCCAAGAAGCCCTCTGGCTCCGCAGCGAAATCCTCTGGTTCCCAGTACACCACATCATCCCCTGCACCTTCGAAATACGCTTCTATGAAGCCCCTCAAAACTTCCGCGGGCAACGAACCGTTGGAACTCCTCGGGAGGTTCTGGAACGCTTCCTGTGTCTCGGAGAGGTTGAACTTGAGGGGCAGGTCCACGTAGGTTTTGGGGTCGAAGTTCGATCCCCCGAAGGTTTGGTACGCGGTTTGTTGGAGGCGCTCGAGGAAGGAGACCAGAGGGGTTGAGGGCGTGACGTAGTTGAAAGAAGAAGAAGCCATGGGGGGCACGAAGAGGGGGGTGATCCTGTGAGAGCATGCACAGAGAAGAGTGTTAGTGTTAGAGAGAAGGAGCAGCATCGGAACAGCGTGAGTGTGTGGAATGGAAACTGGTGCGCCATTGTGGGAATGGGAACAACAAATTAAGGTGAAACGTGCAACGTGGGATTAATGGTTTGGTTGATTTTTGTGAAGATGATTATGTATTGATTGGTTGATTGATTGACCAGAGAAACAGAATGGAAAAGGAAAGGAAAGGAACGGAACCGAGTGATGAGGACGGCGATCAGACGAAGCCGGCAATTGATGACGAAAGGTAGCTTCGCAGCTCTGTCGCTTCGTTCTTGGGCCACCTATTAGTTTGACCGTGAGTGAGATGCTTTGCCTGCGCCTGCATAGGAATTTCAAAAAGCTACTCTTAAAAAATTACAGTAATACTGTGATAAAATATGTACAAGTTTTCAATAAGTAGGAGTTAATAGTAGTGTTTGATAAATATGATCTAAATATTTAAAATAATAATAATAAATATAGATATTAAAGAATATAATTTTTTATATTTATAATTATTAATTAGAATATAATTATATTAATCTTTTTAATCTTAAAAGATAAAAGCTGATTCTGAAAAGCTATTCATGAAATACTTTAGAAAACATTCCTAAATACAGAAGATGGAAACAAAAATATCTCAGCTTTTTATTTTATTAAATCCGAAAAATTGACTTATACTTTTAGAGTAACTCTTTGAAGATGTTTTACCAAATCCACCCTTAATATCAAAGTTGTTACTGAAGCGGTTCGGTTTTAGTGGACCGACGCTTATCACTTAAACAATACTATCTAATGAATCTCTTCCTATTATGAGCATAAACAAATCATATATTTACTAAAAAGATTAAATAAATCCTATCTCTTATTTTTAAGGTGTGCAAATAAATCCTATCTTTAAACATACTTACATGCGACGAGACTCACCAACACCGTTTCTCTAATCTAAAATGAAATTTAGGAGTGTAAGATATATGATCTAGTTTTTTTTTTTTGGCTTACAATATGATCTAGTTTCGTAAGTCTAAATGAAAGCGATTATTATTATTTTTTATTACATTGGCAAATTATCCAAATTCCTTGCTACTAGTATACTCTCCGTGACTTAAATGAAAGTGATTTTGCAACATCAGTAATAAAACGCAGCATAAAGAAGAATGTCTTAGTAGAATTTAGTTGTGTTAGTTCATTTGAAGAGACTAATTTTGATATAAATTATGTAGTTCTATTTATATAATTTTTAAAATAGTGAGTGATTGAATCATATATTTTTATTAATATGATGATAATATATAATTAAATATCTATATTAAATTGTTTTATGCTCATAGAATATTAAAAAAAAAGATTTTATTTAAAAAGTGAGAATAAACTCATATAGTCATAATCCTGAAAATAAATTAAGGGGTAAAATATAATTTTAATTATCAGTCATCATTTTAATACCATTGTGGTTTCAAATGTGGTTGGAACCACGTGACCATCTGCCATTTAAAAGATGAATTGAACTCATTCGTTACAATAAAAAACAATGAAAAAGGTGCAATTGCTCCCACTGTCCACTGTTTTAAAAGAATAACATGACCTTTGCACTTTTCTGCTTTTTTTTTTTTTTTAAACAATATATTATATATATATATAAATAGAGACAATGAGAATAAGATTATAATAATTGAAGCGAGAACGAGGGGAATCAAAAGTTGTAGTTTTCCTTTACAGCGCATGCGCGACTGTAAGTCTAGTTTAAGATTCTAGCCATCCGGCATGAAGACGTTGCTAACGGCCAGGACAATTTTTTTGGAAAAAAAAAAGAGATACAGAAAGGTTAAATGAAGAAGGCAAAGTTTATTCCGTTGCAAAGTAGTCCTAATACAATTATTTAACCTTGACATCATAAGAAAAACCATAGTAGTATTTTACTATGAGACAATGGATAGATTTGGCCGGTAGATGAGTTATGTTTTCCGTTGAATAACACAACTCTTATAATTCGAGTGTGATCCCATGGAGCATAAGTAAATGAAATGTTAGTAGATTTTATTGTTCGACTATTTTACAATTAAAGTGGAGTGAAATGGTATTGTATGCAACTTAATTCCATTTCATTCTATTTACAGCAATACTATTACGCATTTCTCTTCTTTTCTTTATTTTTGTCTGGAATAGGGGAAGGAGACGAGTAATAAACCCAAGATGCGGAATTACAAAACTGCAATTTTTACTATTATACTAAGACCTCAGCCACTAGCACTTCTCTTCTATTTAATACCCTAATTTCTCTTTTTCATTCGGGATATATTGAGATAAAATAGAGTGGTATAGGGACAAATAAAACGAAGTAAAAAGTGAAATTCATTTATCAGCTCAACATTAATTAACAATTATCTATTTTAATTTTCGCGTGCTCATTATACCACTCAGCTCTATATGAATTATTATTCGTATATTCATATATGTCTGCAGCAAACATCCCATATTTAAATTATAAAAAGGTAAAAACTGAGCATAACGTATGCAAATTGCATGTCTTTTTTTGGGTCATGGTATCAATCGCACGCCTAAAAATGAGATTAAAAAAAAAAAAAAGAAGATGGTGATTGTGTTGAAATAAAGCGAAGACTTTAAACTTCATGTTGTGTTGCAAAAAGCACATTATTTAGGATCCGTTATTTTCATTTTTTAGCTTTTATTTTCAGCTTTTCAATTTTCAGAATTTTATGAAAAAAATATTAAAAATTAAAAATAAAAATTGATAACTGAATTTTATAATTTTCATTATATTTTCTACAAAATATGAAAAACTGAAAATAAAAGTAAAATCAAACAGCCATTAATTTTTCGAGAGACTGCAAACATGGACTATTAAGGTCCACAAACTATTTGTACATTTCTCTTTAAAGTTTGATACTATCACATGGAAAAGAGAGGCAGTCAGTGAATCTAAGCGCATGTTTGGAAGCAGTCAGAATGTTAATGTATAGATTTCGATTTAAGGTTACACACTCCAAGCTACGACTTAGTAGTTAGTATAGCTTGGAGTGTGGAAAGTGACTTTTAACTAATTTTAACATGAATAACAGAAGAATGGCTGAATAATATGTCTGTATTTCCGAATTCTGAACATCAACCAATATTTGAAAAAAGGTTATTTTTGCGTTGTTTTATCTACAATAAAATCTACTACATCGCTTAGAGGCTAATAGGTTAATTTGTCTTTTGGCAGTAAACAGAGAAGCAGAGCAGCCAAGACAGCAGTCCTGGGATTCCGGACGTTAGACCAGGGAAGCCCGAGACCACGACTGGAAGCAGAAAATCAGCTTCCTGTTTGACCGCAGAAAGCTAACTTGAAATTTACTATTTGCCTTTACTTTCACCAATTTTATTGGCTTCAAATCAAAGCATGAGTCACTCCTACATACAGACAGACTCCAACTGTGAGATACTCCTCATACTTTGACGAGAGAGAAGAATTCTGAGTAACAGGGAAGAGGTGTTGGGACAAAGAAACAAGATCATGGAAATTTCCACATCTCCAGAGAAGCAAGACAAATTTCAGGTGCCAAAGGGTAGAATGTTGAAGGGGAAAGAGCAAAGCTTTACATAATTCGAAGGTGCATAGTCATGCTTCTCTGTTGGAGGGATAATGGAGACTAGTACGGTAAAACACTCATTTACAAGAGTACTGACTACACTGTTTTATTATTCTAGGGGTTTTTTATTTTTATTGTTTTTGCTACGGTATTTGAGGGGTTTGAATAAAATGGTTTAAATACTGCAGCGTTGTGCTTAGAAGACCAGCAGGTCGGGGTTACATCTGCAATGACACTGCATGGTGACCTGCCGATAAATGATCAAAGCAACATGTGAAGGAAGCTTTCAGACCTAGCAAGTCACAACATTGTTGATCTACAATAATTCTTTTTTCTTTCAGTAAGTAAAGATCTTCTACTAAAGTACGAGCTATACAGAGTGATACACGCACACATAAGCACATGTAAAAATACATGCAGGGAAGAGGTGAAAGATGAGGCTACCTAGAAAGGGAAGGAGACAGGAGACATTGGCTTAGCTCATATAAGTCTCACATTTCATGCTCTGTAATTGGAACACACTGCATTCTATCATTGTCCATAACCAAAAGTAAAGGGCACTTCACTTGACCACCTTTCCTAGGCTTATTTATAATCAGTATAAAGTATCAACTTTCACCAGAATGAGGCAGGCAGAAAATCTTAATCTCAGCATATTCTAAAACTAAATCTACTTTAAAACTGTTACTAGAATTTTACTCTCATAGGGAAAAAGAAAGTACACTTTATCGCAAATGATATCTATTGTCTAACTGGAGTCTAATTTTAATAGTGAATCATGATGGGTTCAAAGAATTTAGAATTTGCTGCCCTAGAATTAATAGAATTACTGGAAAGGTGTGTTTCAGAAATTGAATGTCATCACAGTTTGAGGGCTAATGGAAAATCCTTCTTTCCCACCCTCACTGTCCATAATTCTCCGCAACAGCCGTTCCACTCCCTTCCTTTAGCTATCCCAACATTCTAATGCTGAAAACGTCAGCCCAATGCACAAGGGTCCTAGTCTCCTATTTGATAGCGATGAGGTTTGAAGAGGGTAAATATATGCAGCTTAATCCCCAAGGGACTTGAACCAGCAACCTTTACATCATAACGCAGAAATCTTACCTTTGCGGCCCCAAGGCTGACCTCATCCCAACATGCTAGTGACTAATGCAGCAGAAAGTAAAAACTACACTGCCCAAATTTATTTTAACCATGATTGCTATTACTCCGTGTCCATTTCACCACATTGATTCTCAAGGCCTCATATAATCATATTTCATAAATTTCACCACCCACTCAACTCAATCTCATTCTCAAGCCACAGCGTAATGGGCTTATACCAGAGTACCTCATAAACTGCAACCAGAGTCCTGACTGAGATTGCACCAAATATATCTGATTGCATTGTTTGTGCATTAGAATAACATAATTAGATCAATTCCATGATCAATACGAAAGTTTCCTATGATTCAATCCAATGACTCGCCCAGACATGGGTTCAAAACCTCTCAAATCAAAATCGAAATCAATCAAAGGAGAAATGATGAATCGAATAAATTGATAACAGAAACAATATAACACAAGGAAATGAAGGGGGCAGCTGCTACATAGATACAATATATTAATGTAATTGATGGTTAATTACGCATAGCAAAATGTAGCCAAAAAAAGAGATTGTGCATAGCAATAACATAGCATCATCACACGGTGACAAAACAGTAATTGAAATAAGGATCCCTTCCCTCTGACAATACATTAGAAGAGAGAGAGAGAGAGGAGGAAAAGGCCTATACAGCGCCAATACGACGTCGCATTGCATCAAACGGGGAGGCTGGCAACGTCGTTTGTGGTGGTGTTGGCGTTGACCTGAACGGAAGGGGGGTTGGTGGTGGTAGTGATGGTGGAGTAAGAATCGTCGTCGCCGGCATCGTCGTCGGGATCAGAGGTGGAGACGTTGACGCAGGAGAAGCGTTCGAGGAGGAGAAGAAGGCGGAGGAGACGGTGGATCCGAGCCACATAGCCACCTGGTCGATCTTCTCCTCGAAATGATGCTGCCGTTGTTCTCCATCAACCCAGATCCGATCAAATCTCCAACCGTAACCGTAACCGTAACCGTAACGGAACTCTTTCTTCTTCAGCTTTCACGACGTGATTAAGGAATAAGAAGGTGAATTGCCCTCACCCGATCGACATGGGAAAGAAAGAGGGCCAAAAAAAAAGCATAACATCAAAATTACCCTATTGCCCCCCTATTTTCTTCTTTTTGTTGGGATATATTTACTATTTTTCTTACCCCCAATTTTACGTCCAATCCGTGTGATCATGTCCGTAGCCTATTGGTCCATTGGCCCGGCATGAATTTTAAATTTCAGCTCAAATACATACGCCCATGTAACATTCGGAACTTCTAGAAGTTTCACAACCCCAAAAAAGAAAAAGGGAAAACTGCTGGAAGTTCAGTGAATTATTGTAGGTTGGAGAACTGTCATTTTGGACGAAAACTTTTGTAGGAATAGCTAAATAACATGCATTTATTGATTTTGTTAATTGATAATTGCTAATTAAAAATAAAAAGGATAATAGCTTCCTTTGAGATAATTTTTTCAAAATAAACATTTAAGGTTTGTTAATGAAATATTTTGGTTAATTCCATATAATATATATATCTTTGTGGATAATATGGCAACTACCTTTTAAAAAATTATTACTGGAATTTTTTGGCATATCTAAAACTTTATTTAGAGTGTGTTGGTTGGGATAAAAGTAGGGAGAAATTTTTTTTATATGTAATTTTATATATAGAATTTATTTATAATAATTTCTAATTCATTTTTATCTTTAACCAAACACAACTTTAGTGTAACAATATTAATGCATCATATAAATTCACAAAATAAATTGCATGAGTACTGCCATAAGAAAATCTTTACGTGTGTGTTATTAAAACACCAATAGACACCATTTTATAATAACTAAATATGATGAATAGATTGTGTAGAGTGTCTATTGGGATTTTATTTTTGAGGTGTTTAAATAATATTTTTATTAAGAAATAGTCATGTCAATCATATGCCGTAAATAATTGAGTAATTTACATTTAACTCCTATAAGATTTAGTATAATTATACTCGATTCTTTTCTATTGTAAAAAATTATTATGACATTTTCTAAGATTTACTAAATATTAATATATGAATTTAAGTAACAAAAAAGATAACATATGATAAATACATAATTATTAATGACAAATTATAACATTTTGACAATATTTGACATGTATATTAAGTGAAATATCTCTTTTTGTCACAAGTTATAATTGTAAGTTTCATTTTT
This sequence comes from Dalbergia oliveri, assembly GCA_030441495.1. NCBI lineage: Eukaryota > Viridiplantae > Streptophyta > Magnoliopsida > Fabales > Fabaceae > Dalbergia > Dalbergia oliveri. The sequence continues at coordinate 52,697,754 of JAMLFY010000002.1, read as the reverse complement.
TATGTAATAAAATATATTTTATTCCATTAATATGGTAAATATTATCAAAATATTATAATTTTATAATTAAAAATTATACCTATGTCTCATTTATATAAATTTTTTGGTTACTCAAATTAATGAATCGACATCTACAAAAAAAAAAAAAGATCAATGTAATTTTGCATGATAAATGCGTGTTGAGTGTAGCTGTGTAGCCGATCACTTCGAGCCTTAGTTGTTGTGGTGAAAATTAAGGTCTGTTTAGTTTAGTTTTCAAATTTTATTTTTAAAATCCTGAAAATGAAAATAAAACTGAAATTTGTAAATTTTATAATTTTCAATATTCTTCATAAAATTTAAAAAATTTAAAAACTAAAAATGAAAACTAGAATTAAACACTCAAACCAAACAAATTTCATTTTTAGATTTTGAAGGAAATATTGAAAATTTTGAAAACTATAAATTTCAATTTTCATTTAGTTAACAATTTCTTCAAAAATCTTAAAAGTGAAAGATGAAATTGAAAACTAAAACCAAGCGTTAATCAACTAGTATTAAGGCAGATTCTATGGTCGAGAAAAATAAGTTTGAAGCCATGTGGTCCTTGAATCTTAACCATTAAAATTTTAATATCATATTAAAAAATAAAAACAAAATTACCATTTCATCCTTTGCTTTGTTTCTTCCATCTTTTTCCTCCTCTCTCTCTCCCCGTCCATCTGCATCCACCACTCCCTCCCTCCCTCCACTGACCACCTTGCCGGCCAACAACCACCTCACATTTTCCATCCATTTTGATCAAACCACAGACCAAAAACTTGGTGAGGAGCCATGCAACTTGGGGCATTTGTGCTTATGATTGTAATTGTCCTGAAACAGAATCATAATCGTGGACTTCCAATTTCACGACCTCCGTGAACAGCCGCCGCAGCGCATCACCAGTGCACGCGTCGCAAGTGCATGTGCCGAGCAGACCCGAGTTCCGTCCGCACCATCACCACTACAACCATCTCCAGCGAATGTGAACTGTGAACTTGGAGTTGTGATTTTCGCTTCTTTGTAATTACTGGACTTGTCTTAAAGTTTTGATTTTTTCTCGTTGTGATTACTGGGCTTGAGTTAAAATTGTGATTTTGCTCATGCCCATTTCATTTTTTTCTTTAGATATGAGGGCGAATGGTGTGGGGTGGTAGGGGTGGTGGCAGCGACAGTGACGATTTTGGGAAGGGGTGGTGGTGGACCTGCCGTTAGGAAAGGGATGGTGTGGGTGAGAGAGAATTGAGGAATTAAAAGGTAAAATAAACAAAACACTCTTCAAGTAATTTTCAAAATATTAAATCACAAATCCATATTTTAATTGTAGTGGATATAATTCATTGGATTGAGGATTTAATGGTTGAGAGAACTCATTATTTTCCACCATAGAATTTGCCCCAACAGTAATTAACAGTCGCAGCCCACACATCAAATATTGCATGGCACTGCAACCAATAATACCGAATAAAGTCGCAAGTCCCAAAGGTACTCCCCAGTTTACGACGCCGAGGAAAGGTACAATACAAGCGCCGGTGAGCATGGACGTCGACTGTGAAAGTAAAGCCAGGCACGGAAAGCTCAAGAAGAAGTTTTGTTGAAAACTAGCCCATAATAAAAATGTAAAAGAAAAAGGAATACAGGTAATTCTATAGAGTGTCTGCGCCACCAAAAATACAAGAACGGGGAAATTCTTCTGAATTCCCCACCTATCACAAGTTAACAGACTCCGCCTAAGCTACTTCATCTCATCATTTTTGGCTCTGGCTTTCACATAACCAGCCAAACCCAAGTTTGAGCAATCATGTTTAGAGCTCGTCGTGAGAATCATCCTCGTCCTCACCTGACGCGCCACCACCAGGGGCTCCACCTGACCTCTGATACACAGCGGTGATAATCGGATTGCAAACGGCTTCAACCTCTTTGAGCTTCTCTTCATACTCTTCTTTCTCCACAGTCTGGTTTTCATCCAGCCATTCCAGTGCTTCTTTCACCGCAGCCTCAATCTTCTCCTTTTCATCAGATTCCAACTTGTCAGCCAGCTTGTCTTTGTCACTGATCTGGTTTTTCATGTTGTAGACATAGGTTTCAAGTCCATTACGAGCATCAATCCTCTCCTTCACCTTCTTGTCTTCCTCGGCAAACTCTTCTGCTTCACGAACCATCCGCTCAATTTCTTCCTGGCTGAGGCGCCCCTTCTCATTTGTAATGGTGATCTTCTCTGATTTACCAGTGCCCTTGTCTTCTGCCCTGACATTCAGGATGCCATTTGCATCAACTTCAAAGGTCACTTCAATTTGAGGGGTTCCCCTGTTCAAATGCCAGGCAAAATATTGATGAGTTAGTAACATCAATGGAACAAAATTTTTAGAGGGCTCAATGAAAGCAGGAAACAAACCTTGGAGCTGGTGGAATTCCAGACAGATCAAATTTCCCAAGCAGCCGGCAATCCTTTGTCAGACTCCTCTCACCTTCAAATACCTGATTGTTTAAAAGGCATCAAAATTAAGGTCAACCCTTTCAAGTATACATTACCCAGGCAGGCATTATTATTTAGAATAAAATTGTCCCAAAGTTATGCACTAGAGTACAGTTGAATTACCTGAATAGAGACAGTAGTCTGCTGATCCTGGTAAGTGGTAAAAACCTGAGATTTCTTGGTAGGTATAACAGTATTCCTGGGAATCAACTTGGTCATCACCCCACCAACAGTTTCAATTCCAAGGGTGAGTGGAGCCACATCCAGGAGAAGGATATCTAGAACCAGTGTGTCACATAATCATGAGTAATGCTTGATCATCTACTTGCAGCAATAAAATTTATAATTTATGGCCAATTAATTAAATAGCTGAAGCATAGACTACAGTACCTTTTGTTTCTTCACCACCCTCTCCGCTCAAAATGCTTCCTTGCACTGCAGCACCATAGGCAACTGCCTCATCAGGGTTGACACCCTTGTTTGGCTCCTTTCCATCAAAGTAGTCCTTCAAAAGCTGTTGTACCTTTGGAATCCTTGTGCTTCCACCAACAAGAACAATCTCATCAATCTGACTCTTCTGTAGTCCAGCATCTTCCATTGCCTTCTTCACAGGCCCCATTGTCTTCCGGAACAAGTCATTGTTCAATTCCTCAAACCGAGCACGGGTAAGTGGCTCAGAGAAATCAACACCATCAAAGAGTGATTCAATTTCCACACGGACCTGGTGCTGGCTGCTGAGAGCTCTCTTAGCACGCTCAGCCTCTCTCCTGAGCTTGCCAAGTGCTCTGTTGTCCTTGCTAATATCCTTTCCATGCTTTTTCTTGATCAATTTAATGAAGTACTCCATTATTCTCTGGTCAAAGTCCTCGCCTGGTAAAGGGTATGAGAATAGCAGGGATTAATGGCAGAAGCAAATTTTAATGGATAGAATTCTTTTTCTATATAATTTCATATTATTCTGCCTTGTATGAAGAAGTATTCACCTCCAAGATGAGTATCTCCATTTGTTGCAAGAACCTCAAAAACACCATTATCAATTGTCAAGATACTAACATCAAATGTCCCACCACCAAGATCAAAGACAAGGATGTTCTTCTCGCCACCTTTTTTGTCCAAACCATATGCGATGGCAGCAGCAGTGGGTTCATTAATAATCCTAGCAACATTCAGACCAGCAATGACACCAGCGTCCTTGGTGGCCTGCCTCTGAGCATCATTGAAGTAAGCTGTATATTTGAAAGGAAAATGAAAAAAATTTAGAATAGAGTCAAAAGCAGTAAGAAAACAGTCAATATAAATAAGTGGTTATTTGGTCCAGTTACCAGGGACAGTGACCACAGCATCATGAATTTTCTTCCCAAGGAATGCTTCAGCTGTTTCCTTCATCTTAGTCAGAACCATGGCACTGATTTCCTCAGGGCTGAATACCTTGGTCTCACCATCCTTAATCTTTACCTGTATGTAAGGTTTTCCATCCTTGTTAACAATCTTATAAGGAACAAGCTTCATATCTCTTTGGACTTCTTTATCTTCAAACCTGAAAAAAAGACACGCCTCTGTCACCTTTACATCCATCTGATCAAATACCCATAAATTAACAACTTGAGGATGCCTTACTTTCTTCCAATAAGTCTCTTGACATCAAAGATCGTCCTTTCGGGGTTGACAGCTGCCTGATTCTTTGCAGCCTCCCGATCAATCTCTCACTGTCGGTGAAAGCAACCCATGATGGGGTGATACGGTTACCTTGGTCATTGGCTATGATTTCAACATGGCCATTCTTGTAAACACCAACACAGGAATAGGTTGTTCCAAGATCTATCCCAATGACTGTACCCAACTTGGTGGCTTCCTCTTTTGCAATGGAAATTGCAAACAGACATCCTGTGATGAACTTTCCCAATGTTAATATATAACAACACAAACTCAAGAGTAGTTGTTAAATTGTGTCGACAAGAACCATGTAATGGAATTACGTAAAGGCATTGTTATAAGAGAATATAAATCAATTGGTTGGATGCGCAAGTAACAAACAGAAAGATAAATGGAAAATGTAGTTGTCAGTATCAAATAAGTTGCACTACCTAAAGAAAAAAAAGAAAGTAATGTGTGATCTAGGAATTGGAATATTAAATAGCTGTTTCTATTCTAAATCTGGAATCTAGACCTAATAAGCATGCAAATAATTTACAGTTGTGCTTGACAAATGCAAACTCTTACAAAGAAAAGACTCAACAACATTTCTATGACAAGAGAATCCATATTTGTGTAATACTATATTTAAATTTAACGTGTTCAGGGAAAACTCTGTCACATATCAATGATATCATAAACATTAAACAACGAATACCTTCAGTAGCAAAATTAACAGGCAATAACACAATCAAAGCAACACTACCGCAAGATGAAAATCAAAACACACACAAAAAAAATAAATAATAATCACTGTTTATGAGTTTCTTATATGCAGGAAGAGGCATACTAATACAATTACAATCTCATCCGCAATTGTAATAAAAGATCCTAATTCCTAACACTAACTACCGATTGGTAACAAGTTTGAAGAAATGACAGTGTAACATAAGATCTCATTAGAATAGATCCATGACAATCGGAGATCCAAACAATCATTCAAAAGTTTTGAATCGAAGAACGAGTCTGGCGGCTACATATTCATGAAATCGAAGAGGTATGAAAAGGTGATGAGATCAAATTACCGAAGGAAACGATGGCGAGAACAATGAGAGACCCGCGAGCCCACGAGCCAGTCATGGTATCAACCTCTTCTTCTTCTTCTCCTTCTCCCTCTAACGCTAAGCCCTTTTTTCGTTTTCACGAGGATTGCGTTTTGCGTTTCAGGTGGCGAAGTTGCTGTGTTCAGTTGATTTCGTGTTTCAGGATGGTGCGTGACTCGCCGGGCCAGTTTTATAGTGCCCACTCCCGACTATACCGAGTTTGCGAACATGTCATTGATGATGACGTGGACCAATCGCAGCTCGCGAATGGATTGTTTCGGCCAATGATATTCGTCCTTGCGTTTGGGAGTAGCCTTAAAGACGTCACAACCTGCCAACTTTCCAATTTATTCATCTGATTTCATAAGCTACGGAGTGTCTTATACTTCAATTTTGATTGAATCATGTCAAATGTTTATTGTTATAGTTAAAAGTTTTAATAATATAAAAAAAATTGTATGAATTATGGAGTGAAACCTCAAATTGGTCAACGACAAAAGCATTACAGCACAAATTCGTCCTTTAGAATGGAAAGCCATTATAAATTTTAACGGAGTTTAGTTAGGATACAATATAACTTTTTTTTTAATAGTCATTCAATTAAATATTTTTATTTGTATGACTTTTCAAGTATTAGCATAGGATTCAACCACTTTTAATTGATTTAGCAACACATAACTAGAAGATGGTGTGTGTAAGCAAAGTTTACAATGTCGATGAAAAAAATTAAACTCATTTTAAAAATTAAAACTATTGGTTAATACTTTTTAAGGATATATTAATCTTTAAATTATATTTTTAATAGACACATCAATCCTCAAAAGAGTATTTTGACCACTATTTCAAATTCTCATAGATTATCTTGGAAGTTTTTACGTTTAAGACAAATTTATTTATTTTGTGATATTTCTGTTGCGACAAGTTTGAGGGTGTAAGCTAATATATCTATTGTGACTTGTAAGCTTGTTGTCATAAACAGATTAGATATCCTGTTTTATACTTTATTTTAATTTTAATGCATTAACGATGTAAAGTTTTTATAAACTATCATTCAATTAAATTATCTCATTTACGTGATTTTTTAAATAGTAGATGTAAAATTTAACTATTTTTATAAAATAATGATTAGAATAACAAGTATAAAAATTTTTTTATAATATCTGCACATAAAAATTAAACTCTTTATATTTTTAGTTTACCCAAAAATAGTTGATAGCAATAGGAGTGAATTGTGGTCCTAGAGGAATTTTACCTATAATATAAGTAGTTCAAATATTAGAGTCATTACTCATTACTTTGTGGAGAATTTTACCTAATCACCAACGGTTAATTTACATCCACAGTAAATATTAAAAAAATTTATATAATTATTTAATTATATACTTTCATATTAATAAAAGTGTTTGATTTATCTTTTATTACCTTAAAAATCTTATACATAGTAGTATATAATTGAATGGCGTTATAAAACTATTTTATACTATAAGTACATCAAAATTAATATCATTGTACTTTATATATAAACTATATTTTTTTGGTTTCCTACATGTATCCTTCCATTGAAGACAATCTATTTGAGTATTTGATCTAATAGGAGCATGGCTCTACAAAATTGATTTATCAAATTAAAATATATCTCATCTCTAATTGAAACACTTGTATTTTTTGTTTAATTATAAATATTTTAAATTGCTTAATGTATATGTTACCACTAGATTAAAATAGGCTTGTTTCATGATGTTGGGCTAATTAGTTAAAGGAAGTTGTGCTTATGGACCAACTCTCATTAAAATAAGGGCGTCATTTGCATAAGTAACAAGTCGTGGGAATAAGTACATGAAAGCAGTTGTAATGGTGAGTGGCCATACATAGTCAGTATTCATGACTCTGATAATTGATAACGGTTATCATGGATAAAGATTGCTAGTCATAAACCATGGTCAAAGGGGAACAGTTATCAACGAAGGAGGCTCAAGAGTAGGTGTAAGCGTAGTAATTGTTTAAGTCATGTGCAACTCCAAGAGGCTATTGGGATGGTTACAACGAAACGATTACCAGAACAACGTAGTGATGAATATAAAAGGATCAATGAACAATAAAAAGGACACAACAAGTCACATACACACAACTTTACTACTTTTGTCTTAGTTTTCCTTTCTCTTTCTAGTTTAGGCGTAGTGTAGAGTAGTTCATCAAGTTTTGAACTATTGTTTCCATGTTCATTAGTATTGTTGTTGATGTTGTATTGGTTATCATTCATCAATCATGATTCCATTTTCAATCATAGTCCAAAGCTTATTATCACTTAATATTTAGATAACTCGTAACCAAGGGGTAGATTTCCTCCTTGAAAAGGGTACATACTTTGGGATCAAAGATAGATTTGCTTATTGGCTTTGGTTATTCATTTAACTTAGCTGAACAAATTTTATGACAACAATATGTAAAACATTTTTTTAATATCTTCGCAAGTCATTGATGAATTAGATTTATATGCATTGATAATGTAAAAAATTACCAATAGATAGACTTAACAAAGTACCAACTCATACTAAGTAAATACCTATTATAATAACTATCTTTTGTGATTTGGTACTTTCTTGATTCTTATTGGTTGACAATATAAAATTAAGTGCATAGTATTTAAACTCTTTATTTTTGGATGAAGTACCACCACCAGAAAATCCATCACAAATGTGGATTTTACCTATGGCCACAATACCTCCTTTATACACATATTGAACTTCTAATTAAATGCTTAACAAACACGATGCTATAATACAATACGTTGAAGTTATAGTAAAATAAAGCATGCAAAATAAATTATAAAAAAAGTTTAGTTTTTATACGTAAAAATTAAAAATGTGGAAATTATGATAGATAGTTATCATAATAGATAATTATTTAGAATGATTTGATACCTTCTCAAAATTTTATTAGTTGACAATATAATATGATTTTGCACTAAAATAATTTTAAACTAAAAAAAAGAAGCAAAACTCAAATTAGTTGTTGAATGACTTGTAGGACATCAATTTGGTTTGAGAATAATTTGTGATGTCAATTTTGTCTTCGAAAAAGTTGTGGAACATCAATTTGATCCTCCAAAGATTAAAATATATTTTAATTTAGTTCAAACGTTTTTAATTTTTGGATTAATTCATAATAAATTTTAATATTTGGATAACTAAATTGTTATCCCAAATTTTTAAGTGCCAAATTGATATTACAACTCTTTCAATGACTTAATTGATGTCTCATAACTCTTTTAATGATCATTTTAAGGATCAACTTTAAAAATTACCCAAAGGAAATTTTGTTGTGGTTGAGGTAAAGTTACAAGCTTAAGCCTCGTACCAGGAATTGTTTTCCTCTTTTTGTGATGAAAAATGTTAGTTGTAATAATAATTAATGAAACAATATGTCAGCACACTTTCATCATCTATCATTAGATAAATATTAAGATGTGAACATTCAAGGATAAATAAATAAGAGTGTAATGTGTCCCAATAAAGATGAGTAAAAAATGAATAATTAATATTCTAAAGCAAGAATTTGTACTCTGCATAATATATTAATCATTGATTTATGTTAGGAAAAGGGAAAGTAAAAAAAAAAGATAAAATAAATTAAAAAAATTATATTATTTATCCTCATAAAATATTAGCATAATGTGTCAACTTAACTTAATTTATCATGAAATTAGGTTGAAGTCAATATAACATTCTATTAGAGATTAGCAAGAAAATGAAATGATATGCACCACGGAGTAAGCTAGAAATTGCCGTACAAAACTCTGGGTCAACTACGTCCTATTTGACACGCATCCATCAGGTAATTACCATCCGGGTTTGGGTCCAAGACGTGCCGAAAGGACAATAACTGAACCCCGTCCAAGGGTCCGGGAATGAATTCAATTGGCTTTTTGCCTCGTGTCTTGGTCTTCTTCTTCTTCTCGGGTGCTTACCGAATCTTTGAATCTACCTCCACTCACTCTCTTTTCTATCGAAACTTCGTGGAACCCAAGCTAAGCTCTAAACACAACACAACACAACATAATAAAACCCTCCCTACTTCACCAACAACAACAACCGCCTTCGTAACTTGCTACATTCCATTTTCGTCGTCTTCATTTCATACGATACTCAAATTCCATTTTCTTTTCTGTGTTCCTTCCAATCGAGAGGATGAGGCTGTTGAAGGTCGCCACCTGCAATCTCAACCAATGGGCCATGGACTTCGATTGCAACACCAAACAAATCAAAGAATCCATATCCATCGCTAAACAATCCGGCGCCGCCATTCGCCTCGGACCTGAGCTCGAGATCACTGGTTATGGCTGCGAGGACCACTTCCTGGAGCTCGACACCGTTAACCACGGGTAACGCTTTCTATTTTTTAATTTAATTTAATTTACATTTTTCATATAGGAAATTATTTGATTTCAATTGGTTTGGTTTGGTTGCAGATGGGAATGTTTAAAAGACATCTTAGTCGGTGATTGGACGGATGGCATAGTGTGTAGCATTGGCATGCCTATTATCAAAGACTCTGAGCGCTACAATTGTCAGGTTCTCTGTTTCAATCGCAAGATTATTATGATCCGCCCAAAGATGTGGCTTGCAAACGATGGAAATTATAGGGAACTTCGTTGGTTCACCGCCTGGAAGCAGAGAGATCAACTTGTCGATTTTCAGCTTCCCTCTGAGATTTCTGAGGCATTGGGCCAGAAATCAGTCCCTTTGGTTATGGATTCGTTAAGTTCCAAGACACGTAAGTTACAAAATCACAAGCTTTTAGATGCATTTTAAGGACCAATGTGTTCCAACCATCTGTTGTGTATGTCTGTGTTATGTTTGGTTTAGGGGTGAAAATTTTGGGGGGGAGGTTTTCATTGATAAGTTCTATGTGTAATTTAACATAAAACTCATCTATGAAAATTTTCACTTCATTTTTACCCCTTAACCAAACAGTATAAATAATAGTATGTATATGGTATTATTGGAAGAAAATATTAAATTTTTTCTCAGGATCATATCTTACTTTTTGAAGGTAAAGAAATTTTGTTTCTTAGGAGGAGGGAGCTCTCAATAAATAAGTTTGTTTCAGCTTTTTATTTTCTTTGGAATCCTGTATCACTAACCCAACGCTACCTTTAATGTCCTTCCAACTTCTAGTTGGATGTTTATGAAGTGCATACTTAATATATGACTTTCTTTTCCCTTTTAGAGCCATTGCAGCTGAAGTTTGTGAAGAGCTTTTTATTCCAAGTCCTCCTCACTCTAGCTTGCATTGAATGGGGTTGAAGTCTTTATGAATGCAAGCGGAAGTCACCACCAACTTAGAAAGCTAGATGTTCGTCTTCGTGCATTTATGGAGCCACTCATACTCGTAGGTATACATGTATAGCAATCAACAAGGATGCGATGGTGGTCGCCTTTATTATGGTACTATTAGATTCTTTCTCTTCAAATGATATTTTTGCTTTGGCATTTGTGTCCAATGCATATTCTGGAGAATGGAATAGCTTCAAATTTCTGGAAGTTGGTATATGGACAATTTAACTTCCATTTAGGGTAAGGAGATTTCACTTACATAGGCTCTTCGTTTGCTAAAATTTTATCTTGTCTTTTGTTTATTTGTATCAGATGGCTGTGCTTGTGTTGTGGTAAATGATGACCTTGTTGCACAAGGCTCACAATTTTCTTTAAAGGATGTTGAGGTTGTGGTTGCTAGGATAGATCTAGACGTGGTATGTGTTGCTTGAACTTCCACATATAATGCATGCCAGGGAAATTTTACTATCAATTCTTGACATTGGATTTGGTTTCTTACCCATTTGTCTATTGGTAGGTGGCAAGCCTTAGAGGATCTGTTAGTAGCTTTCAAGAGCAAGCAAGCTGTAAAACCAAGGTTCCTTCAGTGGAAGTACCGCACAGTCTCTGTGTGCCTTTTAATCTTAAAATTCGTCTTTCCATTCCACTCAAGGTTTGTTTGTTGTTGTTTTTTTGAGTTGCAACTTTTAGATTATTTCACAACATTACTTCTGCAATCACTTAGGTAATCAAGTTGCTAAATTGAATGTGATATATGCTTTACAGATCAAGTATCATTCTCCTGAGGAGGAAATAGCATTTGGACCTGGTTGCTGGTTATGGGATTATTTAAGAAGAAGTGGAGCATCCGGTTTTCTGCTTCCCCTTTCTGGTGGAGCAGACAGTTCATCTGTTGCTGCAATCGTTGGGTGCATGTGCCAGCTGGTTGTGAAAGGTGGGTTTGAATGTGATGGCAAGTGCTGCTAGATTCTGATATACCTTCAAAGTTTCTATTTTGACTCAACTTGTGACAGTATTTAGAAGCTACATTATTGCATGTAGCAACATAGACTGCATATTTTGGAATAAACAAATGGTTCAAGTGACCACTAATCGTGCTTCTGTTGACTATCAGCTATAAAAACATCTCAGTGAAGGGTTGTCAAGAGGTGATATTTAATTGACTGACAACTGAAATACTTGTAGAAGTGAACTTGCATAGATGTCCTGCAATTTGATTATAGAATCTAGTGTCTTTTTTACTTCAGTGTGTTCAACTTTTTTCAAAGAAACAAAACTGTAAAATCATGTCCAATAGTAAAATTAAGATGGGCAGTCTCTTTTTTACATTTTTTGTTAAAATGTGGCAGGAGGGAATAAACAGAACCCTGTAGTTCATGTAGCATTTGTTATTGATTCATATTTGCTTGCAGAAATTGCAAATGGGGATGAACAGGTTAAAGCTGATGCAATGCGAATAGGAAACTACAAAGATGGACAATATCCTACAACAGTAGAGAATTTGCTGAATATTTTATACTGTGTTTATGGGATCTGAAAACAGGCAAGTGATAAATTTCATGTTTTTCAATCTTTGGCTGTGTATCTCTGAGTTTCTGTCTGCTATTTCTACAGATCCTCCTCAATATTTCTATCTGCTTTCCTGTTCAAGCTGAATGACACAGAGTCAACTGTGGACTCTGGTGCTTGAAGTCAACTAAAGAATACTATTATCAGATGTTATGATGCACTAAAAAGTTTTCTCCTTGCAGTTCGGAAATGACAAGGTCACGGGCCAAGGTTCTGGCTGATGAAATTGGTTCATGGCACCTTGATCTTTCCATTGATGGAGTTGTATGTGCATTTTGACATTGTTCCAAACACTTACAGGAAAGCGACCACGCTATAAGGTAAATGAAGCATAAGCTTGAAAATTATTTCAATCATTAATGACAACTACTAGAACTCTGTAATCTAAGATGTTTTTGTGCACATGGGTATTTGCCCAGGAGTATGTTGATATTGTGATAAAGATTAGTGTTACAATTCTAAATCAAGTTATACATAGATCTCCACATCAGGACCTAGCTATTAGCTGGGTCAGACTGGTAAAAACTGTATAGTTTCGTTAGGAGAAACCTCACTTTTATTGGAAGCATTTTATTTGTTTTATGTTTCTATAATATTTTGGCCTCAAACAATTTCTTCGTATGGTTTTGTTTCTACAGGTAGATGGTGGATCTAATGTTGAGAATCTAAGCTTGCAGAACATACAAGCTAGAATCAGAATGGTGCTAGCTTTCATGTTAGCATCACTATTGCCTTGGGTTCACAACAAACCAGGGTTTTATCTTGTCTTGGGGAGCTCCAATGTGGATGAAGGATTACGCGGTTACTTGACAAAGGTGTCTCCACACAGCCTTGGGTTTCATCTTTTTTAGTTTCTTAATTATTATCTGTAGTTTTTCATGTTTGTGGTCCATAACATCTTAGTTACCAAAGTTTATCTTTTTTACAGTATGATTGCAGCTCAGCAGATATCAATCCTATTGGTGGTATAAGTAAGCAGATCTTCGGACATTTCTGCGATGGGCAGCCATCCATCTGGTTACTCATCTTTGGCAGACATTGAAGCAGCTCCGCCTACAGCTGAACTGGAGCCTATACGTTCTAACTACAGTCAGGTAATATTCAGTTCTGTTTACACCTTCCAGTGTTGGTCTTGAATATCTTGATGATCCCTTTCAGTTGCGTATTTAATTGCAAATGCATATAAACCTAATACCATATTTGGTGTATGAGTTGGCATTTGGGATTTATGTCTGAAGTGGGTAAGCAGAGATTGTACGTGGTGGAATATGCCATGACAAGGACAACGCAGAATTTAAATCATCATCTATTTTTATTTACCTAAATGAGTGATAATTATGAACACTACCCTAGATTAAGTAAAGACAATTTAATGGAAACAACAGCTTAAATCTCATCTTTTAATGACCTTGCAAAAATTTCTTGAATTTATGTAGAGAAGGTGATGGCCAAATAATGGTTTTCCCACCAGAAATATGTTATACATTTCTGGAACCTCACAATAAAGCAGAAACAATCAGAGAATTCCAGTGCTTAACTCTTAATCTAGTCATAAATAAACATCCTCTGAAAAAAAAGAAACAAGTACTTTAGCTCATTCATTTTGTGCATCCAAATAAAAGCAGCTAGTGTTAAGACCCTGACAATGAAATCAATCCTATGCAAATGTGACAGCTGGAAAGCAATTGTTCTTTGAAGTCCAGGAACTAACTAGTATTATTCATCTGTTCTCCCTTCAGCAGTGCTCTATTAGTTTCTGCTTGCTGAGTATATGACTTTTCTATGCCTTTTTTCTGCACTAGGTTTTATGTGTAATTCTGTATGCATTAATAGTTGTTTATGTAATTCAAGTTTTTAAAATATGTATTCAAATACCTCATTCTTTGTTGAACAGCTTGATGAGGTCGATATGGGAATGACTTATGAGGAACTATCAGTCTATGGAAGACTACGGAAAATTTTCCGTTGTGGTCCAGTTTCAATGTTCCAGGTATAACTTGAATTAATGTTACAAGGATAAGGTCAAGTATATGTTAGTCTCACCCATGACCATCCCATAATTTAAATATTTTGTTGGCCCAGAAACATGTCAAATAGCAAAAGCCTATAAAAGTTAAACCCTAGAGAGTAGAGATATAGCTAGTATACTTGCAAGTTATTTGATATGAAAGTGGTTTTATTATTCCGTAAGACCAAAAAACGTGGTTATTATTTCATGATCTCAAACATCTTGTCTCAGATATTTCCCTTTACAATGGGAATAAAAAATAACTTTCGGTGTCAGCTTCTGTTTTTCAAAATGGACTTTTCCAAACAAACAAATTGTTTGTCAGCAGTCCAGTTGATATCAGCTTTTGACGGCTTCAGCAGTCCTTTTACAAATATAGTTGTTGTACATGTCCTAATAAAATCTATCTACATTAAAAAACTAAAAGGCAAATTACATTGATTTCCTCTAAGATTTTGTGAAATTCGCCCGATTCTTCTCTATTTATAAAATTTGCTGGAGGTCTTGAATTTGTGAAATGATTACACCGCCGCTGAATATATACAATCATTACACCGCCTTCTCCTTCATTACACCTTATACAGTGCATCAAGGGGAGGTCAGTGTCACTAAGACAAATAGAGGAGAGTTGGGGTAAATTTCATTATACCTCAATAGAGGTCAGTGTAATTTGCCCAAAATCAAAAGATATCATACTATACCTATGGAAGGAGAGCTAATGAAAGAACAATAGATTGCAATATGAAAGTTGAGTAGAATTTCGTAATTTAATGAAATCCATTTTGCAGTGCAACCTTAACCTATGGTTTTTGTAATTTGCTGTTGCAGAATCTATGCTACAGATGGGGTGGAAGATTGACTCCATCACAGGTGGCTGAAAAAGTGAAATACTTCTTCAAGTATTATTCAATCAATGACACAAAATGACTGTCTTGACACCCTCCTATCATGCTGAGGTATGTAGTTACTTGTGATTTGGAGTCAGTTGTATTTTGCAGGATAAATATTAATGGATTTGGTTTATCGCAAATCAACATGCCCCCTTCTTATAATTTTGCTGGTAATGAAAGTTTACAATCTTTCACTCAACTTGCAGAGTTATTCACCAGAGGATAATAGGTTTGATCTCCGCCAGTTTCTGTATAATGTAAGATGGCCATATCAATTTCGGAAAATTGATGAACTTGTCAGTCAGTTGGATGTTAAAGACATTGTTCAAGAACCAGGAGACCATGAGACAGTAGCAGCTGCATCAGATGGTGTTGGTGGGATGGGAGTTGCTGCAGCAGGTTCAGGCAATCCCAATGTCGGATTCTAACTAGAATTAACCACTCCACGAATTAAGCAAAATAAATAAATTGTAGATCTGCATATGCAGACAGCAAATAGAAATCTGGTCTAGAGATATAGATTTCATCTTTTGAAATAATTAGTGTACAGTTCTTTTAACAGAATCTTTAGAGATCGAATGAGTGGCTCAAAAATTTTAGATTCTATCAAATTAATAAATGAAAATTTTTCAGTCACTCATATTCATGTTTGTGGGATTTCTGTAAGAATAATACTTGTGTATCATTACTCTTCATCTTTTTTATTGCACTCACCTGGGTAATGAAATTCATTCAATTCAACCTTTCATATCAGCGTTTATTTTTTCGTCTGTGCAAGAACTTATTTTTACACTATCAATCAATCTTGTTTTGCATTGTGAAATGAAAACTTTGAGTTTGTGAGTAAGACAAACAAGAATCGTTAAAGGATAATTATAAAATGTTAATATTTGTACTCACCTAAATTGGATATGGAAATAGCCATTAACGAAAAACACAATCAAGAAGAGTATTTTTTTTTTTTCTTATGAAAAAAGTGTGTTGTTAAGGAGTGATCAGCCCCCAACGCTACACCTACACCTTGGAAACTGTAATGTAATTCTTGATTTAGCAGTTCCACTGAGATTTCAGTCCAACACCCTTTCAGCATCCTACAGCAACACCTTAATAATGGGGAGAGTTGTTAGAATTTAACTGAGGTGTAATGTGTGCGAGAGACTCTAGTTCTTTTCTATATAACCGGGTACAGGAAGCGGCCATTGGGGCAGAGACTCTACAATCTGCGCTGGTCATGTGAGTTTTTTATTTTCTGTTACGATACGCAGGTTTCTAGTTCAGTTCATATGGAGTGGGGTACTCAAGACTAATAAATTCGCCTGACTCAAAGGAAATTTGCAAGCTCAAAGGGAATCTCGAGGGTTTTAACGTGAAATCTAGTACATAATTAGTTACAAAACTGCTAAGAAGTTAGTCTTTTCTTTTTGGTCAGAAGGAGTTAGTCTTATATCAATACCTGTAAGAATATCCTATTTTTTTTCTAAGAAAAATGGCCATAAAAATCCCTAGTTGGCAAATTGAGAATATGTTTGATTTATAGTTTGTAAATTATTGTTTAATCGAACAGAAATTTATTCTTTTCCTTCTGTTTCAAATCAATTAAAATTGAATTTGCGCACTTTTTTTTAAGTCGTAAATTTGCGCACTTCAAATTATCATTTCAAGTATACAAAATCTGTACCCAAAACAAAAATAGGGTATACAAAATGAAATCATATGCTATGAGCTTTAATCCGCCAAAAATTGGTGCTTGATTTGTTACTTCATGTAGACGAACTAGCTTCGGTTAGATAATTGTCATTTTAACCTTTGTAAATTTAATTAACATAGCACCTAGGAAAAAGTTTCAAAAAGGGTAAACGGAAAAGTAGAGTATTTACCGTAGATTATACAATACATTAGAAAAAAAGTTAACTGAGAGGAGCCTTATCTCATAAATAAAATTTGTTAACGTTACTTTCCAGCCAAATATTTGCTAGGACATGCCATTTCAATGCCAAGACAGGCCATGTAAATATGTAACATGATATTATATTAAGGTTATAGGTCCCTATACTTTAAAAAATTTTAGCTGGGCCTCTATACTTTCAAAACAATTGTAATTAACTCTCTAACCACAAACTTCCATTAAAGGTATGTTAAAAGAAACAGAATATTCCAATATGCCATCAACTAATAGGTTTTTTTCTTTCCCACTCTCTTGGTATTTGCAGTTCTCCGGCAAAACAATTGGCATTGTTGGGTTAGGGAGGATTGGGACGGCGGTGGCCGAGAGCCAGAGCATTTAACTATAAAGTATGTTACCATTCTAAAACCATTAAAATGGAGTCAAATTATAAGCATTACCCAAACATTGTTGAGTTAGTGCCCAACTGCCACATATAGACTGGTTGTCGCATGCTCGCTCACGAAGGAAAGATGTGATCATAAGGGTGTTCTAATCAACATTGGACTCGGTAAGCATGTCCATAATAGAAAAGTTGGTTTATGCACTGTTCGAAGGGCTGTTTAAAAAACCTCCCTATACGCATGAAGCTTGCTTGAGGTGTTATAGCCACTTACCAATTGAGCTGGTTTCATTTTTTGGCTTGTTATGATGTACATTTGCACCATAAGTGTCATTACATAATTTCATGGCTTTTGGGATTTTATAGGCGTAATAGCATGACTTTTCACACATTGAGCAAGTCCTTTTTGACAATGACATATAACTTCATGGTAATTTACATGATGGCAATTTCAACTACTCATTCTATTTTTCTTATCGGTACTTTAACAAAAGTTTGTAATTTGGGATTAATTACAAATGTTTTGAAAATTCAGGATCTAATTACAAACTTTTAAAGCACAAGGACCTATTTGAATTTTCCTGAAAAAATCAGGAACCTACAAACATAATTTAACCTTATATAAAGACATTTGGCCAGAATCGAGCCAAACCCTTTCAACGTGTTTCCATCTCAATGAAGCAAGTGGCAATCAATATTCCAGAACATTATAAATTTAGAGGGTACACCCAAGTCCCAACCGTACTCCCCAGTGCTAAGACGGGAGGCACCCACGAACACAACATATGCACCAGCGAAAGGTAGAAGCAGGCTCATACAGCTGATGAAGTTTTGTCGTAAAACTAACAAAAAAGAGTACAAGTAATGTTGCGAGTACAATTAATTTTGCAAGTATCTTGGCCACCAAAAAAGCAAGCACAGGGGAAATTCTTCTAAATTCCCACCTATCAGAAAAATTGACCGACTCCGCCTAAGCTACATCTCATATTTTATCTAGCTCTTGCGTTTGCAGCACCACCCAAATCTGAGCAAACATCTCTAGAGCTCATCGTGAGAATCATCCTCGTCCTCACCTGATGCACCACCACCTGGGGCTCCACCGGATCTCTGATAGACAGCGGTGATAATTGGATTGCAAACGGCTTCAACTTCCTTGAGCTTCTCCTCGTATTCTTCTTTCTCCGCAGTCTGGTTGTCATCCAGCCATTCCAAGGCTTCTTTCACTGCAGCCTCAATTTTCTCCTTC
The DNA here is from genome assembly GCA_030441495.1 of Dalbergia oliveri. NCBI lineage: Eukaryota > Viridiplantae > Streptophyta > Magnoliopsida > Fabales > Fabaceae > Dalbergia > Dalbergia oliveri. Next base: position 52,679,191 of record JAMLFY010000002.1, on the reverse strand, counting down.
TCATCAGACTCCAACTTGTCAGCAAGCTTGTCTTTGTCGCTGACCTGGTTTTTCATGTTGTAGACATAGGTTTCAAGACCGTTACGAGCATCAATCCTCTCCTTGACCTTCTTGTCTTCCTCAGCAAACTCTTCAGCCTCACGAACCATACGCTCGATTTCCTCCTGGCTCAGGCGTCCCTTCTCATTTGTAATGGTGATCTTCTCTGATTTACCGGTGCCCTTGTCTTCAGCCTTGACATTTAGGATGCCATTTGCATCAACTTCAAAGGTCACTTCAATTTGAGGGGTGCCTCTGTTCAATTGCCACAGAAGATATTTGTGAATTACAGACATCAGAAGAACAAAATTTAGAGAGGACTCAATGAAAGCAGAAAACAAATTATTAGCAAACCTTGGAGCTGGTGGAATTCCAGACAGATCAAATTTCCCAAGCAGCCGGCAATCCTTTGTGAGACTCCTCTCACCTTCAAATACCTGGTTATTTAAACAGCATCAAACTTAAGGTCGAACCCTTTCAAGTATCCATTACCCAGCCACTCATTATTAGTTTAGAAGAAAATTGTCTACGCATCATGCACTAGAGTGCTGTTGAATTACAGAACAATACCTGAATGGAAACAGTAGTCTGCTGATCCTGGTAGGTGGTGAAAACCTGAGATTTCTTGGTAGGGATAACAGTATTTCTGGGAATCAGCTTTGTCATCACCCCACCAACAGTTTCAATTCCAAGGGTGAGTGGAGCCACATCCAGAAGAAGGATATCTGGAAACAGTGCCACACAACAATAAGAAAGTGTAATGATTTGCAATCTAATTACATCACTATAATTAAAATGCAAAAATATATAGACTATAGTACCTTTGGTTTCTTCACCACCCTCTCCGCTCAAAATGCTTCCTTGAACTGCAGCACCGTAGGCAACTGCCTCATCAGGGTTGACACCCTTGTTTGGCTCCTTTCCATCAAAGTAGTCCTTCAAAAGCTGTTGTACCTTTGGAATCCTTGTGCTTCCACCAACAAGAACAATCTCATCAATCTGACTCTTCTGTAGTCCAGCATCTTCCATTGCCTTCTTCACAGGCCCCATTGTCTTCCGGAACAAGTCATTGTTCAATTCCTCAAACCGAGCACGGGTAAGTGGCTCAGAGAAATCAACACCATCAAAGAGTGATTCAATTTCCACGCGGACCTGGTGCTGGCTGCTGAGAGCTCTCAGCACGCTCAGCCTCTCTCCTGAGCTTGCCAAGTGCTCTGTTGTCCTTGCTAATATCCTTTCCATGCTTTTTCTTGATCAATTTAATGAAGTACTCCATTATTCTCTGGTCAAAGTCCTCACCTGGTAAAGGGAATGAGAAGAAGCAGGGATTAATGGCAGAAGGAAAATTTAATGGATCGAATTTTTTTTTCCAGTATAATTCCATATTATTCCGCCTTGTCTAAAGAAGTAGTGAAGTACTCACCTCCAAGATGAGTATCTCCATTTGTTGCAAGAACCTCAAAAACACCATTATCAATTGTCAAGATACTGACATCAAATGTCCCACCACCAAGATCAAAGACAAGGATGTTCTTCTCGCCACCTTTCTTGTCCAAACCATATGCGATGGCAGCAGCAGTGGGTTCATTAATAATCCTAGCAACATTCATACCGGCAATGACACCAGCATCCTTTGTGGCCTGCCTCTGAGCATCATTGAAGTAAGCTGTACATTTGAAAGCAGATCCGGAGAAATCAGAATAAAGACAAAAGCAGGAGTAAAACAATAAAGATTGCAGGGAAAATAAGTTGTAATTTGCTCCAGTTACCAGGGACAGTGACCACAGCATCATGAATTTTCTTCCCAAGGAATGCTTCAGCTGTTTCCTTCATCTTAGTCAGAACCATGGCACTGATTTCCTCAGGGCTGAACACCTTGGTCTCACCATCCTTGATTTTTACCTGAATGTAGGGTTTTCCATCCTTGTTCACAATCTTATAAGGAACGAGCTTCATGTCTCTTTGAACTTCCTTATCTTCAAACCTGAGAAGAAAAAGGATCACATTCAACTTTCATCCCATCAAAGTCTAACTGTCATAAATCAGCAACTTGAGGGTGCCTTACTTTCTTCCAATAAGTCTCTTGACATCAAAGATGGTCCTCTCGGGGTTGACAGCTGCCTGATTCTTTGCAGCCTCTCCAATCAATCTCTCGCTGTCAGTGAATGCAACCCACGATGGGGTGATACGGTTACCTTGGTCATTGGCTATGATTTCGACATGGCCATTCTTGTAAACACCAACACAAGAATAGGTTGTTCCAAGGTCTATCCCAATGACAGTCCCCAACTTGGTGGCTTCCTCTTTTGCAATCGAAATTGCAAATAGACAACCTGTGACGAACTTTCTCAATGTTAATTATTTGACTAGGAAACTCATAAGAATCATAGTAATGGAATTGATTCATGCATTTACATACAGTTCCGCTTGAAAAAATGACAAGCCTGGTAAAGAAAGAGATTTATGTAGGACGTATTCTTGCCGAGTTAGGCAAATCACGAATACAGTAATGACATGAAATCCACTAGCAACGTTACTATTTAGTGCGAAACCACAATGGTGCTTTGATTCATACTATCTCTAATCTAATCTATTCAATTGTCACATCATCATTATGAAACGTTGCAACCCAAACTGATCAGTGTTGATGAATTTCTTAGATGCAGATTAAGGCATATTAATAAATATAATTAAATTAATATAATCAATTAATATTACGCAATATAATACTACTAACTACTAAATTAATCAAAAAAATAATAGTGACTAATAACAATAAGATCCTGGCACTAACGACTTCACAAAGAATGCCACTGGAGAGTGAATCGATCAACCTAAACAACTACGTCTAATATCTCACCAGATCTACCTCTACGTAACACGCAACAAATCACACAAAATCGAATCCAAAGACATTCGACCAAAAAAAAAGCAAGATCTGGTTACAATATCCGGTTCCGCATTAAGATCAAAAACAGCAAGAGCTATAAAACATTATCAGATCTAACAAAAAGCGAAACAAAAAAAAAAGAGTGGCATTATTACCGAAGGAAATGATTGCCAGAACAATCAGAGAGCCGCGTTTCCACGAGCCAGCCATGGCTGTCTCTCTCTTTCTCCTCTTGTTGTTGTTGTTGTTCTATGCAGCGTCCACGATTGTGATTCGAATGGTGTGAAGTTGCAGAGTGCAAATTTCGGTTTTGTTTGGGACTTGGTATTTTTTGGTATTTTCCTTTCGGTTTTTTGGGATGGCGCGTGATGGAGCCTTATAAGGTGGTCACTTAACGTGCCCGGTCCGAGCTCTACCGAAAGCTATACGCTCGGACATGTCATTGGTGATGACGTGGACCAATCGCAATTTGAAGAGCGGTTGTCCCAGCCAATCATATTCGTCCTTGTGTTGGGAACATCTCTACCGTTTATCTTTGAGAACTCAGCGAGTCAAACCTTCTTCTGATTTGAACTGTAAGGGTTCATTTGTAATTATATACATCTGTTTTAGCCTCTCTTTTTAAGCTAAATCTTTTCTTTTCTTTTTATTAAATAAAGTTAAATTTAAAGTTGTCAATTAAGTATGAATTGATAATTAATTAACTCATCAACATTTTGTGCAAAGAAAATATAATAGCTAAAATTTGACTTTGGGAATCATAGTTAAACGTAATTAACAAAAAAAGTGTAGCAAGTGGTGATTTCTTCATTGAATGCTGCCATTTTATTAGCTTTTTTTCCCATTTTTAAAGCATCTTTTCACTCAATTAGGAAAAGACTAATTTATCAAACCACTAGAATTAGGCTAATAGTGAGAAATTTGAGTAGTTTATCATAAAATTATAGGTTCAAGTATTGTTATTGTAAAATAAAAAGTACTGATTTCACATAAAATAGTCAAATATCTAATCTAATGTTAATTTTAATTAATTATAAATGTAACAAAAGATATTATCATCTATTAATCTGTTAATTGTACAATCGTAATTCATCTCTCAGTATTTTTTTGGGGGGGGTTCGTGACCTCAACAATTGTTTTTCTTTTAACATGAACTCAAACTTATTATTGTTTTTGTCATGACAAATTTTTTGTTTTGAATTTTTTTTTTATCGTGATGGATTTTGTTCAAAACGTGCTTTTTATTTTCGGTTCTGACAATTGTTCCATTTTTTTTTTGGGTCTTCATTTTGAACAATTGTTCAAAGTTGGACAAGCCTTCCAAATTACAAGCCTACATACGAGCAATAAGGAAGTTCCAAAAATTCCTTGTCGCCCGTAAACAAAGGAAACCCAATCGGACATTAAACCCAGGTGGACTGTGAACCACAAGAATACTGGTCAGTATTGTTATCTTAAACTCGACCAAAAACAAACAGTAAAATTTCTGACCCAAAAACAAAAACACAGTTTAAGTTCTGACCAAAAGCAGCGTTAAACTTTTGGCCTTGTTTTTGTTTTTAAGTTTTCTAAAACAAGTTTAAAAAGTAAGTTTGAATTTAGTTTTTGAAAATGGAAAACAAAAAAAGCTGTTTGATAAGAAAATTTACAAAACTGTTTTCAAATGACTAAAACAAAAACATATGTTTGAATGCTTGTTTTTAAAAATAAGTTTTTAATTTCACATCAACTATTACCATCATTATACCAATCACAGTATAGACTTGAGATAAAAAATTCCTTGACAAACACGAGAGAATGAGATAAAAAAATATGACATTGTTTTTTAGGTCAAGGTAAGATTTGAAAATGAGACCAAATCTATATAACAACGTAATTACATTATATGTCACCGCTTTTAAAAACATCACTACACTATTTCTAACTTTTAGTTTTTAAAACAAGATTTTTGTTTTGAATTTTTAAAATCAATATGAAAAAACACAGCGTGCCAAGCAAATTTTTTTAAGTTTTTATTTTTAAAACATGAAACTGTTTTGGAAAACAGTTTCCAAACGGTCATAAACCCTAAACTCTAATTTCTTCTGAAAAATAAGCAATTAAACTTTGTAATATCTTCTGCAATATTGTTCTGTATATCAATGAATATTTTCTTTAAAAAAATAGTTAAATATTTACCTGCCAACATAATAAACAGTTAAACTTTTGATGTTATGACTAATAGTTTTACTGTTGGCCAAAAATCTTTTACTTAGGTTTTGAGGGAAAAAAATTTACTAGTTTTTTCTTTAGGAAAAGGGTAAAATAAATGGGCTATTTAAGTCATGTTATGAATAGAAATTAACTTGTCTTTTAATTTGTTTTTATTTTAGTTTTGATTGTTTGAATTCATATTTGTCCTTGTTACTGATTTTTTGTAGGCATGCGTTTAAGTATTTAGTAATTAATATTTAGATACGCTCATAATAAGAATGAATTATTTGAACTTTAGTCAAGATACACTTGTTTATTTATAATTCTCATCAAATTTGTTGTGAGTATATTTGAATATGAATATGGTTAGAGTTTTCTGCATCTAAGAAATTTTCTAGGTTAAATGTTATATGATGGGCAAACACTTGCACTCGAATTTATAAACACTACCTATATCATTAATTTATAAATTAATTTCAATATATTATTCACAAAAAATATTTTTGCAAACATAATAAACAGAATTAAACTTTTAACTTCTTTTAGACCATAAAATATTGTTATATATTTTGATCATTTAAATTATTCTTAAGGTTTATAAGTGCTTGCTTATAGCAAAAGTTTAATGCTTATGATATTTTCTTACAAAGATTGTCTATTTAAAATTTAAGCCTACGGCCTTCTCTTCAAAGAACTATGTTTGCTTGTCAATTTGAATCAAACTATTCGTGAGTACGCTTTGAGCTCGTCAAGGAAGAAGAAAATGAGACAGCCTTCAATGTTGATATAACCATTATCGCTTTGTATTATATTAGGAAAAATGTTATTTGTACTCATGAAGTGTGGGATATCGTGTCAACTCACACCTTATCACTATTAGATGGGATGTGAACCTCATTTAAATAAGATCTAAATTCCATCCTATAGTGGATGATGCGTGAGTCGAGATGGTATCTTATGTCTTATGAGGACAAATAACACAACTCATTATGTTAGGCATAAGGTGCACTTGCTAAGAAAACCATAAGAACATTTCATTGAATGCTTCTTCAATTCCAATGACTCGGGAACTCCTGACAAGTGTGATAAAGGTGGCCATGGTGCCGTTTCTGAACAACCAAAGTAAATTCGATAAAACCATAAATTCAACATAAAAAATAGGTCTAAATTGGTTGAAGAATGTTCAAACCAATTCTAAAATGATTGAATTGGTCTTGGACCGGTTCAAACCAATTATAAGAATGGGGGAGATAGACACAATATAATAGGTTGCGAAATGCTAGCTCCATTGGCAAAGGCGGCGCTTAGAGGAGGGTGAAGCTTGGTACCATACAGTGGGACTCCGGAGTAAATGTGTTTGGGTTTAAAAATGAACATAGGACAACGTAAGGCCTAACACACTTAGGGCTTGTTTGGTTTAGTTTTATTTTTAAAATTTTGTTAAAGAAATATTGAAAATTAGAAATGAAAATTGAAATTTGTGCGGCTGTTTAGTTTGAGTTTTCAATTTATAGTTTTCTAGTTTTTAGATTTTATAAAAAAAATACTGTAAAATTCTGAAAACTACAAATTTCAGTTTTTAGTTTTCATTTACAGTTTTCAATATTTCCTTCATAAAATCCTAAAAACTTAAACCACAGGACTAATTTCAGAATTTTCAGGATTTCCTTCACAAAATCTAAAAATTGAAAAATTAAAAATAAAAATGAAACTGAAAACTCAAACTAACAGACCCTCAATAGTTAGTTGGCTCCTTAAATATCAAGTCAAATATTTCGATTCATATTAATGTGTATGGAGAGGGTCTCGTATATGAAACAACACAAAACAAAAGGTTAAAAAAATGGGTTCATTGAGGAAGATGAATATACCCAAAAAAAAAATGATGGGGCTGATTCGATTTGGTAGTGTTTACATTTCAACCTTATTATTTCAACACTCAACTTTCTTAAACACCCAAACACTCTACTCACAAATAATATGGGTCCCACCATTTACTTTTTCTTCTAACTTATTCTCTCTCCATCACTCCTCTCACACTATATGGGACCCACACCCATGTGGGTATCAAAATAGAATGATTCGTTTACATTCATTACCCAAATTAATGCCCACGTACCTTATTGTTTCCTCACTTACTAGCATCTTAACTCGTGCAATGCACGGAGTATAAAAAATTCTTACAAACTAACACCAAACAATCGAAGAAATATAAATTTGCACCATGTTTAAAACATATGAACTATTGCACTAAAGGAAGAAAACTATGGATGTTGCAATACAATACACTGAAGGGCAACATGCCATAGATCACTTAACTTTAAGTGTTCCCTTTGTGTCCTTTGCACCCAAATACATACAAAATACATATATAAAAACCAAAGACTTCAAGTCCACCAATCTTAGCGGGGCAAGTACAACATACTTATACTAAACAAAAATTACAAACTAACTTCGGTCATAACTTACGAAGACAAATAATTGAGATCTCCAACACATAAAAGACAAACTCATAGAGACGAAATAGTAGCACAATAGGAGGAACAAACAAAAGCGCCTTCAAATTGGGAATTTGGTGTTCAACATCATTAGCTAGTCAACTAATACAACTAAATATAAAACGAATTTAGGTAAAGTCAACAGATAATAAATAAGAAATAAAATTCCTATACGTTGGGCTTATTGCCTTGGATTGGTTTTTTTTAAGCCCATTTGAGGAAAAAAAAACTAATAATAAGGCCCCTTTGGTGTTATGGACATGACTTATTGTGTGTATCACTTTAAAAAGAAAAGGTTGTTCGTCTTCAGTTGATGTAGCTTGCATTGCAACAATGATAAGAAATTAGAGTGTGTGAGTATCACATTTGGGAGAAAGATTAATTTGTTTAAGTGAGATTTTATTAGGTGGAAAATATTTGTGAGTGTTTTCTATTTGGGAAAAATATTGCTTTGTGAGATTGAGTGTCCTGGGATTTTGTGTTTGTGAGAGATTGTTAGTTCTGAAGTAATTTTTTTTCCAGAAAATTAGTGAATTGCTTGTGAAGTGGTGGCTGTAGGTAGTTGAAGCCAAACCACGTTAAATATTTTGTGTTGATCAATTTTTTTTTTTTGCTTCTGTTGTTTCAGTGGTGTAAGAGCGGGTTCTGATCCTACTTTTGGTATTGTTTTATGGCAAAGATGCAAGGTTCAATGGGCAAATTTGAGGTAAAGCTCTTTGATGGAAAAAATAATTTTAGTCTGTAGAGTAATATTAAAGATATTTTAGTGAGGAGCTAACTAAAGCTTTGAATGGGAAGAAAAAAAGCCTAAAAATATGTCAAATGAAAAATGGAAAGAGATAGAAATGAAAGCTGTCAATACGATTCGCCTAAGCCTAGCTCTTGAGGTAAAGTTTAATGATCTAAATGAAACCTCTGTTGACTTATGGAAGAAATTAGAGAACATGTATATGTCTAAATCTCTTATCAACCATCTATTTTTAAAGAAAGAATTATATCAGTTGAAGATGGATGTTGGTGCTAACATTAAAGATCATGTGAATTATTTTACAAGATTGGTTACACAGTTAGCTAGTATTGGTGTGAAAATTGATGATGAAGATAAAGCACTATTGTTATTATCATCTCTTCTAAATAATTATGATAGTGTAATAACCACATTGCTAATTGGAAAATATACTTTGAAAGTTGATTATGTGATTGTTTGTTATTAGAGAATGAAAAATTGAAAAGATCGAATGATCAACCCCAAGAAAGTGTCCTTGTTGCTAGAACTAGTTGTGGAAGAAGCATGTCTTGTGGTGCTAATTTTGGCAGAGATAATTCAAGATCAGGTCTCCTATAAAGACCTGATTATAAAGACAAACAATGTTATTATTGTCATGAGATGGGCCATACTAAATTTTATCAGGAAATTGAAAGCAGATATGGAAGAATTTGAAAGAGTAAAGGAAAAGGAAAAGGAAAAAAGAAGTTTGAAGATGCTACCATAGCTGTGCAAGATTATTCCAATTATGAAACCAATGTGATGATGGTTGAAGAGGAGAAAGGTGTTTATAATGATTGCTGGCTTTTAGATTCTGTTTCTAATCATATTTGTTGCAAGAAGGAATAGTTTGATACTTTTGATACTTGTGATGATGAGGTTGTGATTGGCTAATGAGGACTGTCTTGATATTGTTGGAAAGGGTACTATGAAAATTAAAATGCATAATGATTGTGTGCGAACACTTGGTAGTGTGAGGTATGTACCTGCACTTGAAAGAAATTTGATTTCTTTGAGTAGACTTGATGCATTGGGCTATGGACATTCTGCAAGAGATAGAGTAATGCAAGTTACCAGAGGATCTTTGAAGATAATGAAAGGTAATAAGACTCTTGGTAACTTGTATAAGTTGATAGGGGAGACTGTTGTGAATAAATGCAATTAACAAATATATAGGAATGTGGAGAAAGCAAAACGTGTGTATGTGCCAAAGAAAAAGGTAACATTTGCTAGTCCTTTGACAAGGCCTTTCGGCTCCTGTTCCTGACATATACAATATATTATAATCACAAGTCAAGATGGAGATTTGTTGGGTTTATTGCCTTGGATTGTTTTTTTTTAAAGCCTATTTGAGAAAAAAAAACTAATAATAAGGCCCCTTTGGTGTTATGGACGTGACTTATTGTGTGTATCACTTTAAAAAGAAAAGGTTATTTGTCTCTCAGTTGGTGTAGCTTGCGCCGCAACAGTGATAATAAATTAGAGTGTATGAGCATCACATTTGGGAGAAAGATTTATTTGTTTGAGTGAGATTTTATTAGGTGGAGAATATTTGTGAGTGCTTTCTATTTGGGAAAAATATTGCTTTGTGAGATTGAGTGTCCTGAGATTTTGAGTTTGGTAGAGATTATTAGTTCTGAAGTAATTTTTTCAGAAAATTAGTGAATTGCTTGTGAAGTCGTGGCTATAGGCAGTTGAAGCCAAACCATGTTAAATATTTTGTGTTGTTCATTTTTTTTTGCTTCCACTATTTCAACACTATATATACCTGGTTACAATCCATTACATGGCCTGCGAATAGATATGTTAAATAAATCTTTTGCACAATTATGCTTGAAGTAAACCTCATTTGCACTTGCCAATGCCTTAACACTTGATCTCGTTGTTAGGCACATGAAATCATCCTCAAGAGACACCCTAGATCCAAGGTCGAACAACAAGAGACTGTGATACCATTAAACCATCATCTAGAAAGCTTTAAGCATCAATTAGATATTTAACTCTAATGATACGTTAAAACATAACAAAAAAGTAGAGAAAAAGTCACGCATACTCGCACCTAAAATCAACAACCTCTACAATATCAAGGTTGAATATGATAAAGAAGTCATTACCTCTGTAAAGCTTCACTTTAACCAATTGAAGCACAATCACATGCTGCTCCAAATATCCACCAACCAACTAATCATGGACACAAACCATATACTCATTAAATAGTGAACATTCAATTTTGGAACTGTCCAAACAATCCAAATAAATAAGTTACTTGGCTGGTAAGAAGAACATGAAGAGAAAAAACCAATTCAAGGTAGGGCGATAAAGATAAAAATAAAATAAAAAGACTTAAACCTCTTCGAAGATACTTCAATTATCATCATTTTTCTTAGTTTCCCATCACGCTGAAAATCCCTCTCATCTCCAACAATAGTCAACATCTCGATAACATCTATAGCAAGAAACAATATTAAGTATGCATCATAAATAAAAGATGTACAAATATATCATTTTAAATTATTCGATAACACATTAATAGAATACTTACCAACCAAGAAGTCAAACTCTTCACGATCCGATCTGGGAATATGACCAGCACTTGAGAATTCTTATTCTCACGTAAGTCTTATGATCTGTTGACGTTTCTACATGCATGCTCTATTCATAAAAATCCATTTAAAATGTAAATTATTTTTTCTACATTCAAATCACCTGTTCTTTAAAAACCCATAAATAATCATAGTTGGTTTTTCATAAATCACATTCAAAGTCTATGTATCATAATACAACACGTATGCTAAAAGTTTACTCTGTTACAAAAATGACTATAAAACTAATATAGATAATACATTGGAAACCAAATGCAAATCATGCTCTATGGCTGGGATCCTGTTTGCATCTATCCTGAAGCACTTTAGAGAAAACTATAAACACTTCACCCAAGTGAAGTTCACCACCGAAACTCTAGTGCCTGCTAGGAGGATGATGATGAGAATAATCTGTAGCAGATGTTGTATCTATGAAATAAGAGAAGTGAAAGGGGTGAGTTTTGTGCAAACTTAGTAAGTGAATCCCCACCTATAACCCTTTTCATGGGACGTCAAAGAACAATGCATAAAATCATAATAACACCATAACAATTCTAAAACATTTCATATATACATATATATAATCAAAATCATGATTTTCTATAAATAGATCAATAGTATTGTAATAGAGAAACGGGAATCTCTACTCTATGGCTCTTCAATAACAAAAAATGTTCTGCTATATGATCCATCAGGGATCTAATGTGGACATCTAAATAGGTTTCATTCTCTGCTCTATGAGATTGTCCTTTAGGGACAACTTGGTACCAATGTTAACGATCATGTAGCTATTAACTCGCTATCTGTTTCTCTATGGCTCCTGTTTAAACTAGTCTATTCATAACTCAAGTAAATCTTAAACTTTTAAAATCTCTAAATATTCTAGAGCTCTAAATCTATGTAACTCTAACATTTTAACCTTAGCATAACTGTGACTATGAAATCATGTCTAAGGGATCACCCATTTGTAGACATTGTGATTTCAAGTCCACAATATGTATCCGCAACTGTCCTGAGTCATATGAAGATTCGTGTTCTAAAATCCTTTTATGTCTAAGTTTCTAAATCAATTCTCAATAACATTCTTTCATAAGCTTGAAAATTCTAAAATCATAATAATATTCCTTAAAATCTCAAGGTTCTCAGTAATCACTTTCATAATCCATATTCAACATAAAACACACATTTTAACAATCATAAATTTATAATAATCATAATTAAAACCGACTCTAAATTCAATCATTTTATCAATAATGGTCCCATAAGTTTTCAAAATATAGTTCATGACAATTTAAAAACTATAATTTCATAAATCAACAGAAGTATCAAATCTTGTGCTATAATCTTTAAAAATCATACTTTAAGTCATAATTTCATGAAAATAACTCTAATGAACAATATAGAGATCACAAGTAGGAACCCACTCATTTGGTGGTGTGGACAATGAAGGATCTACACTAACAGAGCTCCTTAGAGCAGGAACAACACTAATATCTAACACATGAGCCATAGTACTTTAGATTAACTTATAGAAATCACTAGATAACTCAATTTGACTCTAACACCAAGGAAGAACATCACCTATTGGATAACATGGAGGAATAACAAAACCAACCTCAAGATCAAAAGGGAAATGGAAGAAAAGAAGTGGAAACATCAAAATCTCTTACCTTTAACCTTGGAAGTGAAATATTGGAGTTAGATTCAGATGAAATGGAGTGAGAAAGGGGTAGAGAGACAAGTTCTTCGTGTTTTGGGGGGTGAGGGTTGTGTTTGGTGTTCTGAAACCCGAAAGGGGGGGCTTTTAATGAAATTTTAACCGTTGTAGCACTCATGCTCACCAGAGAGTGTAAAATCTCCACGCACTCCACTATTCCTTGACAGAATGATTTTTTCTCCCAACTTTGAACTATAATTCAAGTCCTAGTTATCTCAATACTCACTTATGCTCTCAGAATGATTTTTCTCCCAATTTTGAACTATAATTCAAGTCCTGGTATATATTGGACTTGGTTATCTCAATACTCATTATTTTAAGTTAATATTCTCATTTATTTTACTCTCCATTAACTTTAAAACATAAATATAAATAAAGAAATACCTCCATTTGGATTCAAATAAAATATCAGAAAAATAAAAATCCCAACAAATCAGAATCCAAATTTTAGGTTTTAGTTCAAATCCAGGAATTCTTACGATTTTATAAACTTGTGGACTAAAAATTGAATGTTTAAAGGTTTCATCAAATTTATTAAAAATCGTTCTTTAACTTGTTTTCCTCTTACGAAAATTACCGGACTTTTGGTCAGAAGAAAGTGATTCTATTATATAGTTCTCTAAGGATGTGTAGGGTCCAAGAGTTAGTGAAATTTGGGAACCAAAATGACATATGAGGGTAACTGCCCTTTCCTGGTTCAAAAAATTTTATAACAATTTTATTTAAAATTAGGGTATTACAAAATCAGTGGTCATCTCATTCAGCTCTTATAGGAAAGTAAGGCTTAGCCCATTGAGTGGAATAATCTTACTCTCAAGAGTTGTAACAGTTGATTGCCTTAAAAAAAAGCATGTGCTCATGCTTAGTAGTTCTATATAGTCCTTCACTCTTAACTACATTGAAGTAGCACATCTTATACATGCCCTTTTCTTCAGCACATGTTGAAAATTGGGCACTTTACATCTTTGAACAGTGATGTGGATTTTGTCACCCTACATCAACAAAATCACAAGAAACATCAGTTAACAAAAAGAAAATCACATGACAGTAAAATACACATAAAAGTAGTCTCCAATAAGCACCACAACAAACCAATCAAGACTTACATGGTCACCTATTACCACCATTTCAATGGAACTCATAATATCAGGGTTTCCAAAGAAGGACACAAGCCATAACCTACTCACCTAAACCTTTATCCTCTAAACCTCCCTTGGAGGACAAATCAGGGAATTAGGGAAATAGCATCAGGAGCGGGACCATTTTTAGATATAAGGATAAAGAATCTCTAAATGTTTTGGCTACATAATAGATGAGGTTGTTGTGGTGTGGTGTCTGAACCAATGATCATTTTATAGGGGCTAATGAAGATTTTTTAAATTTGAAATAAGGTTGAATAGAGGGAAATTTCAGAATTGATTGTGATAGACCTAATAACTAGAGAACTACGAACCCTAAAAAAGAGCATAGATAGAAACCATGTATAATAGACTTCACCAAACAAAAGTTAAAAAAACTAAGAGAAAAATTAGAGCTCCAACTTGGTTACAATTGATAACTTTCACTTTAAAAAGACCCAAACCACACCTTAATAACCATGATACATAAATCAGACATAAATTTGCATGGAGAAAGCAAAATCAGGTTGAGCAATGTTTTTTGGGTAGTTTTGACACAATAATTTAAGTTGTTCATGATAAAAAAAAAAAACTACTTTTAGAACTAAAAATCAAAGCTAAAAGTTGGGCAATGTTTTTTTTCAAAAAAAATTGTAATCCAAGATTATTTGTTCTGGAAAAAATGAAATTTTTAATAATTCAAATTACATAAATTAACTTAAAATCACATTTTTAGTTAAAATATCCAAATATAAATTGATTCTCAAATAAATGATTATATAAAAATGCAATTATATAAATAAATAATTATTGAAATAAATATAATCTTATAACTCACCCAAACATGATTTAAATTAGTATTTTCTTAATTCCATGGACTAAAATAAATCATGTATATAATTTCAGATATTAAAATAAATATTTACTCTGACTTTTAGAGTCAAGGGCTAGATCAATTGAAAGGTCATCCATACTATTGAAAGATGACCACTCCTCAGGCTCAAATAAACAAAATAGTTAAAAGGACTTCTTAGTTACGTTGTTATCAAAAGCTTTATTATACATTGGTCTCTACAAAAATAATAAAAAAGCAAAAGAACCTGTGCGATATAACCTTTAAACAAAATTAGGGTGTGCACTTGTCAAACACATAAATATAATGTCATCATAGCTTCGTGGGAAATTATGATTACCTTTATTATTTATATTTTTTATTTTATCTTTAATAAGTGAATAATATTGTAAAATAAAGTAATTTTTGTTTCAATTATAAAAAATTGGCACAATTTTTTTGATAATGAATTTTCTCTTCTGTGTGTATAAAAATTTAATAAACAATCTTTTGGATTTATTCATTTTAGGTAGTAAATTTTTAATTTAATCTTAATACAAAATATTTCCAAACGAATGAAAAAAATAATCTTGATATAGTAGTTTAATATATTATCAATATTTTTTCCATATAGTGATTTAATCGTGTATAGTTGTATTATTGAAAAGTTTGACTCTTTACATAATTATTTTGAAAGTGATATAAAAGTAAAATTAGATTATTTCGCATTAGTGTCGTTGTGCGGACGGGGAGACTTGTTATTACTTAATTGAAGCTCGAGTAAAGTATTACATTGGTTCTTGAAATTGTAAACTTGTTTCACTTTAGTCCCTAAAATTTTAAAATTAACTCTTTAATCCCTAAAATTGCATTCGTATATTACATTAATCCCTGGTCAAACAACCGTTACATTTTCCAATGGTACGTTAAGTAACATGTGGCATGCCACGTGTCAATGATGTGACATGTTGATCGTACGTGGCATGCTAATGTGGTATGATGATGTGCATGCTGACGTGGCATAATATCAAAATAGGTTTAGATTAGTTCTGAAATTTTAAATTTATCAAAATAGTCCTGAAATTTTTTAAAATATATAAAAAAAGTCTCAAATCCTAAATTTCTTCTCTTTTTGTGCATAAAATTTAAATCATTGATAATTCTTAAACCCATTTATTTCTCTCATTTCACACCTTATTTAAATAATACAAATTTTTAAATATCCTAGATATAATTAAGAGTTTGATTGTTCCAAATTTAAAACCCTTCATGTTTAAACAAACATAATTAATTTAGCTATTACATTATATTTCTTGTAATAATAGTATAAGACTCCAATTTCTCCTTGCTTTAGCTCCCCACCCCGCTCATCTCAAATTACACCTTTGACATTTTTTTAATGCAGTTTTCAAGTTTGAATTTTTTTATTGAGATCTAGCGAATTACAAGATTAAAAAAAAAAATCTTTCATCCATTCCCTTTTAAATTCCTCCTCCTGATAATTTTTTATTAAGTTTGAACCGTGTAAATTACAGTTCTATGAGAATGAGTTATTAAAAACACAAAAAGATTTTTGGGTCATTTATAATATGTTTTTTTATTATGAAGGCTACAACAAGAGTCTTGATGTTAAAACTTAACTAGTGGGTACTAGATTAACTCATGATTACCACTTAGTTAATGGGCATGGAAACTTCCTCTTTCAACTCATTTGGTACTATCAGTAATTATTGATACCTTAGAAATTCGTATCCATAATTCATCTACTAATTATAAAGAAAAATGTTATTCAAACATCTAACTCATGTTTTAATAACATCACATTGTATATTTAAATATCATAAATATAATTAAGAGTTTGATTAGTCCAAATTTGAGACCATGCTTAACTAACATAATTAATTTATTAGCTATTACATTACATTTCTTTGAATAAAATGGGTATTAAAATATTATTCCAAGAAATATAATGTAATAGCTAATAAATTAATTATGTTAGTTAAACATGGAAGGTCTTGGACTAATTAAGCTGTTAATTATATTTAGGATATTTAAAAATTTGGATTATTTAAATAAAGTGTAAAAATAAGAGTGAAATAAATGAGTTTAATAATTATCAAGGATTTAGATTTTATGAACCAAAAGAGAAGAAATTTAGGATTTGAGACTTTTTTGACACATTTTAAAAAATTTTAGGGACTATTTTGACACATTTAAAATTTAAGGGACTAATTTGAATCTACTATGATATGATGCTATGTTCATATCACGTGTCACTTACGTCAGTGTTAGTAAAATATAACATTTATGATAATTATTTAATCAGGGCTAATGTGGCCTAAGAAATATAATTCCATAAGCTAAAAAATTAATTTTAAAATTTTATATACTAAAATAAAATAAACTTATAATTTTAGAAATTAAAGTAACACTTCACTCGTTGAAGCTCATCTATGGAAGGATCGGCGCGCACACAATTGAAGCTTGGGGTGTTTGTCGTGGATTGACACATGTGGGAGGACTCGTCTCACACGGAGTTAATATTGAATCGGGCCTTCAACTTGGCTACTCAGTGTCATTTCTTCAAAACCCAATTTGTTCCTAGGCTTGCAATAGGGAGGCGGATTGATTGACCCATTTGGCCAAAGAATATGTTGGCCAATTTTGTGCTAATGAGGCTCGCTCATGTTTTTGGGTTGTTTTAGATTCCGTTAGTTGAATATATTCACTTTCTACATAAAAAATTGATTCTTGATGGTACAATTTTCTTACATTGATAATATATTAAAATTAATTTTCAAAACTTTTGCAAATAAATAAATTTTTTACAATTGCTAGTCATACTCAAGACAATAATTGTGTATATTAGTAGACATTTTTTTAAAATAAATTCACATATTTATATAATCATCATCATCTATACTATATATAAAAATGATTCCCTTTGTAAATGATTCCCACCAGGCCAATACGTACCAATAACCACATCAAACCACTTTATCGTTTTTTTCTCTCTTAATTTTAATTTATTTTTTTCAAAAAACTTAAAAAATAATTTTAAAATACACGCTAAAAAAAATGTGGATGGATATGCATATAAGTGTTTATCAATCCACTAGTTCTTGTAAATTTGATAGAAAAATTTAAGAATGAGACATGCCTCCCTTCTAGGAATGTAATGTTCAAACATATTGGTCTCACACTCATGATAAAGAAAACTAATTATAGGCCATTTTAAATTTATAATAATTATTTTTTTGATAAATCTATGATATCCACTGTCAGAAGATGACTAATTCTTCGAGGTGTAGAGCCATAAATGTGAGTTTTACCTCTAGTCATGGAAACTACTACATAAACACCTCCAGGAATCAAACCTCTGACTAATTGTGCTACCAAACTGAACTTAACTAGCTACCAATTATGCCAGATCTCATGGTTAAATTCATAATAATTCTGTAATATAACTTTTTGTATCATTTTACATTTTTTAAATATAAAATATACAAGAAATGAGTGGTAAGTTAGGCCAAGTTGAAAATAACATTGAAATTTAGATATCATGATATTACGATCCATCAACATGGACTCAAAGAATGACCCATTCTCACTTTGGGCTAACCCATGTTTCAAATCTAACATCAAGGCCCAAGGCCCTAATACATGGAATAAATCCAGATTAAGGGTATAAAGTAAGTCGGTAAGCCCGCGTGCCACGCATGCTCAATGGTTTCTGACCTTACTAGGCACAATGCCTGTTCCTAACTTCGCTTGACATGAAGCCTACGCCCCCACAATCTCGCAACACAATCCATGCACCAGCTCACTAACCGCGCATTGAAATGAGAGGGTAGTGGTAACAAGCAATTGTATCTCCTAAGGGGTAGTAAAAGGTAAACAAGTACAAATTCATTCTCCTATACTAAGCAACACCTAAAACTATTACTAATATCCTTGGTGGAGTGCTTATAGATACTGCACCTCTCGTCTCATCTTGGTCAAAGGATAATGAGAAAAAGGAAGGTACTTCGTGTTTGTTTTTCTCCTTTTAAAGAACCTCCTACCTTACTACTTTGTGACATATAGATTTAATAAGGGATAATAATCATACAATAAAATGATAATAATCATACAAAGGAAATGAGAAAAGAATGATAATATGCAACAAGAAAATGGATTAATAGAGGTAGATTTAAACTTAAAACGGATGAATGCAATGAAATAATCATATTTGTCATATGATTATATCTAAGAAATAAAATATTAAAGTAGTTGCGAGTAAGAGCAATATTTTTTTATTTTTTATTTTCTTTAAAAAACCTCTATGATAGATTGATTGCAATTATTAATTAAAATCACTGACCACACTAGTGAGTAGTCACTATAAATCAAACACCATTGACACGGCGCGCAGAATAAAAACAACCTGCAACAAAATTTCCAACTCATATCATATGGTATTCATTTGGACCCCAACTCAGCGCACACGCGCCGGAATTGTCGCGTGGGCACCACCTGACACCGCTAGCACAAGAAAATGAATAACTCGATGGGTTTTGGCCAAAAATCAAGATCCACCAAAGATTTCAAAATTGAGCCGTTGATAGGCCAAACGGAGGGCTGGGATCAATCCCATTTGAATCAACGGTGGATATTGGCTCACGTCACACCGGAAGTGTCGTACAACGAATATAAAAAAGGCGTATTGAAGAAACAAAATTTTAACAGTGTCCGTGTCTTTGCACTTTCCCACACTCTGCTAGGGTTTCAGAGTCGCCGCGCCCCCCTCCTCCGAGTTTTCTCTCTTCCCTTCAACTCGGCCCCTAACTCACTCCTCTCTTCCTCCGATTCCATTTCTCAACCCGCTGTAAGTTCTTTCTTCATTGATTCCCTCTCTTATTCTCTAGGTACGTTCTTTGCTTTGCGTTACTTCGTTTTGCTTTGGTGTTCGATTACTGTTTCGAGCGCTGATCCGAGGTAGTGATTTATTCCACTGTTTGTGTTCGTAGTTTATTCGACTAATTTTTATGTTGTGTTTTCACTCTTGATCAGAATCAGTTCTATTTTGTTTTCCTAATTTTTTTTAGTGTTATTCGTTGGTGGTGGTTTATTGAATCATTTTTTGTTCGAATCGATTTTATTTTAATTTGAATGATTTAGAATTATTGATGCACTGTTCGTTTGGCTGCTGAGGGAATGTAGAATATGGATGTGAATCTTATCCGTTTGTATTTTCGATCTGTTGTGACATGTGCAAAACAGCCCTCGAGTGTGCTAAAGCCTACTTTTTGGAGAAAAGCGTTTGCTACATGATATTGTGCGGTGCATGATTTCCATCTAGTGATATGAGGTTTATGATAGGGCTTGTTCAATTTTTTTTTTTAAATTATTTATCTATAGAACACTGTTTGTATTATTACTGTTATCACTTTTGAAGTAAGTTTTGTCTGTTTGATATGTATTTCTAGCTGTAGCCCTTGACATGATGTGTCATGTATCGTGATCTTGTGTCGGCGAACCTCTTCTGTTTTTAATTTGTTGCTCGCAGCATCTTGGTATTTGTTGTTAATGCTATGCTACTTTAAATATACTCATTTCTGTTGTTTCCTTCTTTTGTGCCGGTGACCCAAGTCTTGATATGATATCAAGCTGACAAATAAAGGGCTCAGACTCATCTTGTATGCTCATTTATTTATAATTTTTGTTTGTGGTTACTTTATTTGTTATATCTATATCTATTCAGTTTGTACTTTCTAGCAACTTTATTGCACACTGATAAATTGCGATTACTAGTTTGTTTTGTTGTGTCCATTCTTAGAGCTTCCTTTTTGATGCGATTACACGTGTAAGTTTCAGGTAGAGATGGCCATGGAGGTTACTCAAATTCTTTTAAATGCGCAAGCAGTGGATGGCGCTGTAAGGAAACAAGCGGAAGAAAACTTGAAACAATTTCAGGAGCAGAATCTTCCAAGTTTCTTGTTTTCTCTTGCTGGGGAATTGGCAAATGATGAGAAGCCTGCAGAGAGTCGGAAGCTAGCAGGTCTAATTCTCAAGAATGCTCTGGATGCAAAGGAACAGCATAGAAAGATGGAGTTTGTTCAAAGGTGGCTGCAATTGGACCCAACTTTGAAAGCCCAGATTAAAGCGTTTTTGTTGAGGACCCTTTCTTCACCTTCCCCTGATGCTCGATCAACTGTATCACAAGTTATTGCAAAGGTTGCTGGTATTGAGTTGCCTCACAAGCAATGGCCTGAATTGATAGGATCCCTTTTGTCAAATGTTCATCAGCTTCCTGCTCCTACCAGGCAGGCAACTCTTGAAACCCTTGGGTACATTTGTGAAGAAGTCTCTCCTGATGTGGTGGACCAGGATCATGTAAATAAGATACTCACTGCAGTTGTTCAGGGAATGAATTCGACAGAAGAAAACAATGATGTCAGACTTGCTGCCATACGAGCATTGTACAATGCTCTGGGTTTTGCTCAGGCAAATTTTTCTAATGATATGGAGCGCGATTACATCATGAGAATTGTTTGTGAGACGACTCTTTCTCCTGACTTGAAGATTCGACGAGCAGCCTTTGAGTGTTTGGTAGCCATTTCTTCAACATACTATGAAAAGTTGGCTCCTTATATCCAAGATATCTTCAACATCACTGCCAAAGCTGTGAGGGAAGATGAGGAGCCAGTTGCACTCCAGGCTATTGAGTTCTGGAGTTCAATATGCGATGAAGAAATTGATATATTAGAAGAATATGGAGGTGATTTTAGTGGGGATTCAGATATTCCTTGCTTTTACTTCATTAAGCAGGCACTTTCTTTCTCGTTCCCATGTTGTTGGAAACACTGCTCAAGCAGGAAGAAGATCAAGATCAGGATGAAGGGGCTTGGAACATTGCTATGGCTGGGGGCACATGCTTGGGATTGGTTGCACGAACAGTTGGCGATGATATTGTGCCTCTGGTTATGCCATTTATTGAAGAAAATATAACTAAACCAGATTGGAGGCAAAGGGAAGCAGCCACTTATGCCTTTGGCTCCATTTTGGAAGGTCCATCCCCTGACAAGCTTGTGCCATTGGTGAATATGGCTTTGAACTTCATGCTCACGGCACTGATGAAAGACCCAAATAATCATGTAAAGGACACTACTGCATGGACTCTTGGGCGAATGTTTGAGTTTTTGCATGGGTCAGCTTTGGATACACCCATTATCACTCCAGCAAACTGCCAACAGATTGTTACTGTGCTGCTTCAGAGCATGAAAGATGTTCCCAATGTTGCTGAGAAGGCATGCGGTGCTCTTTATTTTCTTGCCCAAGGTTATGAGGATGCTGGATCTGCTTCCTCTCCATTGACCCCCTACTTTCAAGATATTGTTCAAGCCCTCCTCACTGTAACCCACAGAGAGGATGCTGTAGAGTCACGCCTTCGAACAGCAGCTTATGAAGCCTTAAATGAAGTAGTCAGGTGTTCTAATGATGAAACAGCTCCAATGGTGGTACAACTTGCACCCCTCATCATGATGGAGCTCCACCAGACTCTTGAGAATCAGAAGGTTGCATCTGATGAGAGGCAGAATGAGTTGCAAGGCCTTCTCTGCGGTTGCTTGCAGGTTATCATACAGAAGTTAGGTTCATCTGAACCAACGAAATATCATTTCATGCAGTATGCTGACCAAATTATGGCGTTGTTTTTGAGAGTATTTGCCTCTCGAAGTGCAACAGCTCATGAAGAAGCTATGCTTGCAATTGGAGCTCTGGCCTATGCAACTGGTGCTGATTTTGCTAAATATATGTCAGAATTTTATAAGTATTTGGAGATGGGTCTCCAAAATTTTGAAGACTACCAGGTTTGTGCTATCACAGTGGGTGTGGTTGGTGATGTATGCAGGGCCTTGGAGGAGAAAATATTGCCGTATTGTGATGGGATTATGACCCAACTTCTTAAGGATTTGTCCAGCAATCAGTTGCACAGGTCCGTTAAGCCTCCTATTTTTTCGTGTTTTGGCGACATTGCCTTGGCAATTGGAGAAAACTTCGAAAAGTACTTGCTGTATGCTATGCCCATGCTTCAGAGTGCTGCTGAGCTTTCTGCTCATGCATCTGGTGCTGATGACGATATGACAGAGTACACAAACTCTTTGAGAAATGGAATCCTGGAGGCTTACTCTGGGATCTTCCAAGGGTTTAAGGGCTCCCCGAAGACTCAACTCCTGATGCCTTATGCTCCTCATGTACTGCAATTCTTGGACAGTTTGTACATGGAGAAGGACATGTGAGTACGCTCTGGATTTTCAAAATTCGTCTGTATGTGAATTTTGCTTGTGCAAATTTATAATTTCTGTATTTTTAATCCATTGGCATCTCTTGTTCTTCCAGGGATGATGTCGTGACTAAGACAGCAATTGGTGTGCTTGGAGACTTAGCCGATACTTTGGGTAGTAATGCTGGTCCTTTGATTCAGCAATCTGTGTCGAGCAAAGATTTCCTCAAAGAGTGTTTGTCATCCGAAGATCATTTGATCAAGGAATCTGCCGAGTGGGCCAAGTTGGCAATCAGTCGAGCAATTTCATTTTGAGGCTATTGCTATTTTCTTGGGTCTCTAGTCCTTGCATACATCTGCATTTGTTGCGTGGAGGTCTCAACTGCATGCCATGAGTCGGGTCATCACCATTTTTGGGCAAAGGTGTTTCGGTCCTTTCGCTGTCTGCATTTCATGTCAGCAACATGGAGTCCGCGTTTTTCTTTTATTTTTTCTTTTAAATTTATTGTCTGCATTGCTATGGTGGAAGTCGGTCGGTGATGACTAATCTTTCTGCTAACTTGGCAGAAAAGATGCAGTTTACGGGAAGAGAAACGGTAATGATGGGGAGAGGAACAATGCCGTCTCTATTGGGCTTTGCATGAGTATTTTAATTGTTTGGAGTTTATGGGGGGTCTATGGCGGGTTGGGTTGGGTTGGGTTGGGTTGGGGCAGTCAAAGGGGGGAATACATTATGTCTTTTTTTATTTTTTTATCCTTTTACTCTTGGCTGTAGAGTGAAACAATCGTCTTAGTCATTCCATCTGTTTGGAATAGGTAATGCAACATATTAGCCGTTCCTTGAAAGTATTCAAATCATCATTGTGTCTCTCCATAGAAATTTTTTAATTGTTTTTCTAGTTGTTGATTATTTATATCTTCATGGGACGTATTATAGTTTTTCTTAAGGGCGTTTCCATTTTTGCTGGTAGTTAGTATTTTGCGAAATATATTTGCCTTGCATAGTTTAGGTGCGTGTCAGCATGCGGGGTTTTGCATGATTGAAATTTCATTGCCAAACAATGTGTTTCACATCATTCAATTCTAGCGTCTCCAGTGTGGTTGGTACCAATCTGGTTCGTACGCAGGTATAGAAGCTGACTCGCTACCAATTCAGTATCAGTGGTCTGAATCGAAACGAGGTAGACGGAATACGGATGCCCAAACGGAGTTGCACACATGCACCAAACGGTGTTAACAAAGATTCACGTAGAAGCCAATTGTTACTTTAAACACTGCACGGGTGTTGGTAGGGAAATTCTTACGTCCTGTTGAAGTAAGAAAACACTCTTATTTGTAACTATGAATTTGATTTAATGGTGGAAATCTCCCTGAAGGACTTTTTGTCAACGTATTTGAATTCATATCACAAGCCAGGCAATTGTTAAGCAATTAAATTATAACTAAAATTATAATA
Source organism: Dalbergia oliveri (assembly GCA_030441495.1). Classification (NCBI taxonomy): domain Eukaryota; kingdom Viridiplantae; phylum Streptophyta; class Magnoliopsida; order Fabales; family Fabaceae; genus Dalbergia; species Dalbergia oliveri. Next base: position 52,654,837 of record JAMLFY010000002.1, on the reverse strand, counting down.
TTTTATTGCTCGATGCCATGAGTCCATGAAACCCTTGGCATAGTATTCTTCGACGTTGAGCTCAGTTACTACAACATTTTTAACAAATATGATATATAGCTCGAAAATAAACTGTGCGAATTGATGTACGACCATTTCAAGTCGAGTAATGTATATATATATATATATATATATATATATATATATAAAGTTGAAATTTTTTTTTTTTTATATTCTGATCATTTTTCTTAGTATAACTCTATGGTTGGATAAATAATTATTTTTGTCGTGAATAATGATATTTAGAAACAACACAAACAATAGACAAAATGCGAACCTCTCTATGTAAGTTAGTGGTGGAAGCGATTGCACGTATTCATCATTAATATGATATTGACCCTAGATTAAGCTTTAGGATGTCCTTTTCTGTGACGCAAAACCTTATCTTAAGGAGAAAATTAAGTGGTGGGTTAGGAGTAAAGATTCATTTTAATCTATGAAATTGTTTGTGATTCACTTTAATCTTTAAAATTAAGAAATTTCACTTTATTTTTTAAATTTTTAAAAAGTGATTTAAATTAGTCCTTATACTATTATTTTTTAGGACTAAAGTGATTAAAAACCTTTTTGGTAGTTTTTCAATGAATTGTGATTTGAGGGTTTCTTAATGAAAAGCCAAGGAAAATAATAGAGTCAAAATATTTATTCAAATTTATTTGTCAAATATATTTAAATGAATAAGTATGTCATGTCTCTATTTCATCCAACAAACTGCCCTCATTTTGTGTCAAAACTTCTAGCATTTTTTTTATAACAATATTATTTGGACTCACAATATATTGGATCATATCGACTCACGTCTTATTCACCATTGGATGGGATGTACCTAATTGATAAATAAAATGTGAGTTTACATAATATCCCATGTATTATGAGTACAAATAATATATTTTTTTATGACAATGTAGCATTACTCAAAAATCAAACATGCTATAACTATAACTATAACTTATAAATAAAATGCTATTATGAGTACAAATAATAACATGCTATGACAATGTATTATAAAATATCGACTAACGTCTTATTCATCATTTGATGATGTTACTTGATGAATAAAATGTAGTTGACATAATATTCCATGTATTATGAGTATAAATAATTTTTTTTTTTATGACAATGTAGCATTACTCAAAAATCAAACATGCTATAACTATAACTATAACTTATAAATAAAATGCTATAAATCCAATGTGGAAGAGATGATTAATTTACTTTGTAATTATTTATGTTTCATTTGTAAATGAATCCTTATAATTTGGTTTTTTGCTAATAGAATTCTTATACCTCTTTTTTGATATATCCTTATTCCTTACTAGCTATTAGCTAATGTTGTTATATACAATATTGTATATATATATATTTGGTATGGATATACAATAGCATATAACTATTGAGAAATGCATCGCCAGAATAAAAAAGTGAAAATTGTACTAAAAGAATAAAAAAGTGAAAGTAAAAAAGATATACGTGCGAGCATTCTCAATTTTTTTTTTTTTTTGGGCAAGGACCAGAAAGGGCAAAAAGAAAAGAAAAGGAAAAAAGGTGTGAAAAAAGGGCATATAATCTCTCCTCCACATTCTGGGAGTACTGTACTGTAGTATTTGTGTGCGTATGCAGTTATGCTATGCTATGCGATGCGATGCTATGCTATGCATTCATCACTCACTCACTCGCAGCACACTCTTCTCAATATCACACACACTCGTCCATCCATCCTCTTCCTCCATTCTATTCAAACCCTAACTCATAACTTTCGCTTCCCAACCAATAATAATTATAAGAATAATATGATCGCATCCCAATCAACCGCAACCTTCTCACCTTCCTTCTCCTCAACTCGCTCCGATTCGACTCGCCCAACTCGCTTCCCTCCCCTCACCAAACCAACCCGCCCTCCACCTAGCCGCCGGCTCGCCATCTCCTCCCGATTCAACTCCTCCGAGTCCTCCGGCCCCGGCGGCTCCGTCTCGCCTGGGAACGGCGATGCGCCCTACGAGCTCCACCACGATTTCTCGCCTCAGCGCGACAGGAATGGATCGCCGGTGTTCGTGACGCTCCCCGTGAACTCCGTGGGCCCCGAGGGGAAGCTCTGGAGGCCGAAGGCGATGATGTTCTCGCTGAAGGCGCTTGCCGCTGCCGGCGTGGAAGGCGTGGTGGTGGAGATGTGGTGGGGAGTCGTTGAGAGGAACGAGCCTAGGGTTTACGATTGGCGTGGCTATCGTGAGCTCGTCATGATGGCTTGCATGTGTGGCCTTAAGGTTCGAGCTGTTCTTGCGTTCCATCAGTGCGGCACAGGGCCTGATGATCCCAATTGGTATGTTGGATAATTGATTTTGATTCGTTCTATTGATAAGGTGCTTGTGAATTTGATTTGTGCCCTGATTTTGATTCGCTCTATTGATAAGGTGCTTGTGAATTTGATTTGTGTCCTTGATTGGAATGGAGAAGTTTCGTTGTAGCTTTTTCCGTTAATTGGGTAGTTTTAGTTCAGGTTGTGTTTTGGGAATTATCTTTAGGTTCGGAGTGGTATGTTCTATTAGTCTGACCAATGCAATGCTGCTGTAGAAGTATAATTTGTCATTTTTGGTGCTTCTTAATTGCCAAATGCTAACAAGTACTCGTTTAACAGGTCAAAGGAAAAGAATTGCAAAGTATGTATCCAAGGTTCATAGTACTTTTTTCAGGATAGAACAAAAGAGAAGGGTTGGGTTAAGCAGTCAGCAACTAATGTAAAACTTGGCCATATACTTTAGAGCCAAATCCCGAATGGCATTAATTGATAAATGTAGCTGATCTTGCTTGGCTAGTCAAAAAAGGGTCGGTTGATTTTATAAATGAGATTATAGATATTTCATGGTTGTTCGTTTTCCCACAGCAAAATCTCATACCATAAACTGTTATTGATATATTTTAATAGTGAGTGGGGAAATAATAATTCCAGCCTGTATTATTTATTTACTTTTTTACCTGCTGATCTTGAGGTGTGCAGAGTTGATTTTTGGTTTATTTGAATGATTACTATTTTTGTAGGTAGCTATTGTTTCCTAGACATATGCCTCATACTCTGGAAGTTTGTCCCCCTTTGTGTAGGATACCACTTCCTCTGTGGGTGCTTGATGAGTTACATAAAGATCCAGAGTTAGCATATTCTGACCGGTTCGGAAGAAGAAGTGTTGAATACATTTCCCTTGGATGTGATATTCTTCCTGTGCTCCGTGGACGCTCTCCTATTCAAGCATATGCGGATTTTATGAGAGACTTCAGGGACACTTTCAGGCCTTCACTTGGTGTTATCATCACAGTAAGGTTCTATGATGATTTTGGGATTTTTAAAGTCCAAAGAAGATTCTAAAGTTCCAGTTATTATTATCAGATGTTAATAGTAGTTTGTGTAACTCTGTCCATTTCGCAGGGTGTACAGATAGGCATGGGTCCTGGTGGTGAACTAAGATATCCGTCATTCTCTCCCCAGAAGCCAAATCCGGCTCAGCCTCATGAACTTGGCGAGTTTCAGTGTTATGATAAGGTAGGCTGAAAATTCAGCTTTAGCTATTAAGTTGTGGAGTTGTAGTTATTGCTGTGTTCTGAGCAAAGTTGTCAATGGTAGATGGCGGCTCATGGTGGTAGACCAAAAATCCACCATTTATGCCCGCCATGGCCGCCATAATATACAAATCTTCTCATGGCCGGGGCCCGGGGGGGGGGTGCCAAAATCCGCCACGACATGGCGCCATGGTCACCATTTGACAACACTGGTTCTGAGAGACAGGGCAAAAAGCCCGATACCAATTTGATATTTATGGTGTTGTATGATCAGCATCATGTTTAACTTTCTTCTTCTCTTGTTTGACAACTGCCAGTTTATGCTTGCTTCTCTAAATGCGTGTGCAAGAAAGATTGGAAAGCGCGAATGGGGAAATGGTGGTCCATTCGGTACTGGAAGTTTGATGCAAAATCCTGAGCATACTGAATTTTTTAGAAATGAAGGTGGCTCTTGGAACACACCATATGGTAAATTTTTCCTCAAATGGTACTCAGATATGCTGCTACTGCATGGAGAGAGAATTTGTAGGGAAGCTGAAACTATATTTAGGGGTGCAGAAGTCCATATATTGGCAAAAGTGGCTGCCGTTCACTGGCACTTTGTCACACAATCCCATCCATCAGAGTTAACCGCAGGCTATTATAATACTTTTGACAGGGATGGATTATTACCCATTGCTCGCATGTTTAGTAAGTATGGATTCACAATGTGCTGCTCTTGTTTTGAAATGCAAGATGCAGTACTGAAGAAGATAAATCCAGATGCTAGCCCTGAAGGTTTTCTTAGACAGCTTTTGCTGGCTGCTAGGCTTTGTGACATATCACTTGAAGGTCAAAATTTTTCAACTGATTTGGATGATGATGCATTCACCCAAGTGCTGAAGATGTCAAAGTTTTTCTCAAATGGGATTGAAAGGCGCCCCTTCTCATTCAATTTCGTAAGAATGGACAAAAAAATGTTTGAATCCCGAAACTGGGATCGGTTTACTCGTTTTGTGAGGCAAATGTCTGGTGGAAACATTTTTCGAGCCAGATTAAAATCTGCAGGTGACATACGGTTGAAGACCACTCCATGGGCTGCTGAAGTGGGACTGTTGTACCAGCACTCTTGAAACTACCCTTGGCTCCTGTTCTCGATGCATATTTTAGAATTTATGAAATGTGTAGTAGCTGCTGATTCGTCGCATGATTCTTTTATTGCTTTTCTGCAATCTATGAAGCACCACATTACATTGCCATCCAGATTTTTTATATGGGTGGCACGATATCAACTTGTGTCCATATGTTTAATGGACTGAGATTCAATCTTGAAACCAGTTGCTGTTGATCTTCACAGCCTCCATTTTTTTAACTTTTATTCGGTTGGGATGGACTCTTGACGTGATGGTTTGATCTATCTTTATGGTATATCTATTAGTGCTGGCCTTTGTGATTTGATTTCGATACGGTGTACATGTACCATCAATCACTTAACATTCCATTTTGGTGTTGGAAAATGGTTTAGACAGCCATGGACTTTTGCGGCTTATGTTTTCTCTAAAAGATGTGTTAGTTAAATGTAATGAATTTGACAACTTCCCTATTACTGGGGTCTGGCATCCCTTAGACGGCAAGTTAGGAAACAGGAATATTTTGAAAATTGAAATTGCCCCCTTGATTTGGTGCTAGACTATAAACTCAAGTTCTCACTTAGGTGAAGGATGTATGACTGCATCACCAATAGTTCAGATATATAGGAGCTGTTTCAGTTTTTATTCCTAGAAATGTAATTTTCACTAGAGATGGTTAAATATTTTTATCTGTTGATCTATTCAATCTTGGAATGATACCTGCGATTAATGTGGGTATCTCCATTTCCAGAGTTGGGATCTGTGTCTCAATTTAAAGCCATGAAACAATTAGCTGGTAAAGAAAATTGGAATTGACACAATTTATGGAATTAGAAGCCTTTGACAATTCGCTTCTAATCTCAATAAAGCTACTCAAAATCAATTGGCAAGAGGACTTAAAATGCCCATTAGGGCCAGATTACAAATATTGCTAGGAGCACCTTCCATCCACGTTGAGTTAGGATTGGTCATGGGTTACTCGGTTCTACCCCTTTTAATTATGAGAGAAAGCAATAGATCTAAAACAAATGAGAAGAGCTAAGCATTTTGAAATAATGAGATCAAAATAATCTATTGATAAATGGGCCTGGAAAGAGCATGGATTACCTCCAAATTGTAATTCTCCAAAATCACGTCCAAGAAACGAAGGCGCAAGAAGTAGCCCATAGCTTCGGCCTCACTCACGGAAAGGTTTGGGGAGATGGCCCAGGTTGCTGCAGCAAGAATGAATGAATGATACCATCCCCATCTCTAATGACTGACCCCACACCCCCTAGAAGAGGGGAAAAATAAAACGTCATTTAATTTGTCGACTCAACCTTTTGATTGAAGTAGGTAAATAATACTGTAAAAGGACCTTCCAAATTTTTTTGCTAATTTTAAAGGGATAAAGTCTTTATAATTAAGTTATTGTTATCGTGATCCACGTAATCAAGCTCGCCAAAATTGCAAATTTTTTTTAGGGGAGCGATGAAATAAAGCTTTTATTAGTTAAAATGAGAAAAGAAATAATTCCAAACATACAGGAAAAGTGCATAAGCTCAAGATCGCTTCTGACATCAGAATGGACAAAGCATGTGATGCTACAAAACTAACAATTCCTTTGTATTTGCCATATCTTGTGTGCATTTTAATAAAAACCTCACTAGAAAAGTTGTTGCAGGATATTAATCACTGGCTCCAACATATACCATAACTTTGAGGATGGGACACTAGATTAGTTTTTCAATTATAATATATATTTCACTATTTCAACACTGATCCTCCTGATTTTGAAACTTCATGCTTTGTAGGAAGTAGATCTCAAAATGATGTTGCAAATGAGCATTTGATGAATAAATGCATAGAAGATTCTATTTTTTCAGAGCACATGGAGCAATTCGTACGGGGGGTTGCATATTTTAAGTTGAATTAAATTATATTTAAAAGCTAAGGATTCTACATCATATACTCCGTTCTGTAAACTCATTTGTGATTTAGGGTGCATTTATTTCAAATTTTAAAAAAGTGATTTTACAATTTCAATTTTATATATAATAGAAAAAATTGAATTTTTTTTAAAAGCTACTCTTTTCAGCTTCTTAAAAAAAAGTTAAAAATTAATTTTGTAAATTCTAATTATTTTAAAAAATTTATTAAAATATGAATAAAATGTTAAAAAATGATTTCACCCCGCCCCCCCCCCACCCAACAAAAAATCAAATACAAAGCACCCTTAATTCACTTTAAGTCGTTCTATCTGAAAGATTCAGGCACTAGATATGATTTCTTATTGTACAAGAAAAGAGGAAAATCTTATGGATTTAAGGGTGGGTGGGCGCTATGCCTAAAAGATCTGTGCTACATAGCACGTAAAGCTGTTACAAGGGAGTTGGCCAATGCTATCTTGCTTTTGCTTACTTTAAATCTCAAGTGGATAAAGTATCCATAATTCCAAATCTTTTAAAAGACCTTAAATGGTCTACACTACTTTACTGGGTAAAATTTAATGAAACAATAAAAGTCAGCAGTTTATGCTGCAAGTGTGTCTCTGTTTTCACCATAACTTGACCTTTTGCTTGGTAAATTTAAGGATGATTTCTCCTGAGGTTAGGTGATACCCGAAACCTCTTGATTCAATATGTTTGCACTGATTTTCCCACGTGGATAGTCAATATCATGTTTACAAAATAATGTCTCATTCCATACAATTGAATAGTATCAAGTGTAATATCACCTAAATTTTTTTAAACATAGTATATAATAAGTATTCAATATTGCTTGATTTTTTAGGACATCATCAAAATTTACTCTAAGCTTAATGATGTGTATTATAAGATCTTAGCAACCACTAAAATACTAAGAAAAGGAAAAAAAATTTCGATGATCCGTGACAGAAAACAACAGACCAAGAGTTCTCAAAACCCGACGATTTGTTGATCCCATTAGTATTGATTTGGCATTTCAGCCAACCCAATTCAGCAAAGTATTATGCTCTCTTAGAACCTGAAAGTAACATCATCCTTATTATCTCAAAAGACATATTATTTCTGGTATGTACCAGCCAGAGAGAATTGTCACATGTATATGTAGTCAACCATCTTTTTCACGGACGTAGCTGTGGGTACTAATTGGTGCGTGCCACCGCATTGGAGCATGAAATGATTCATCATGTTGACTCGGGAGAGCTTGTTGCTTCAAGATACGTCTTTATTAGTTGACATGATAAATAGACTTCTCTCCTGCAAGCTTGTGCTTATCAATCATTCGTTTCTTTCTCATGTTGCATGATTAATGTATAGATGGAATTGATGGTGTCAATTGCTTGCATCTATATAGTATTGGAAAGGTTTCACAATTCTTTATGCATAATTAACAGATTAAACAGAGCTGAATCACTAGGAGGAATGTTGCTATCATGCCGATTCAACTTAGGCGTTAACCTCGGTCACTTCAAAAGAGAATATTTATATTTTATATCAAATTAAGCTTCAACTAATGCCAGATGTTAAGGATTTGTTTGGGAAAAAACTCCTAAACAGGCACAAGTTTGGTACCTCGGGTTTACACGATATAAAGTTGATATAAAAGTGGGTCTCATTACGTAATTTAAGATACATTTAATTGTTTATGAGTTCCGCTAACTATATAATAAACATGTGTAAATATGAGTTGTTAAATTTATGTTTATATAATAAAATCCCTTTGTTTGGTTAGAGAAAAACTTTATTTATTTATTTATTTATTTTAAATGTGCTTTCCATTTTTACTATTTAGGTAATCAAAAATAAAAATATATATTTCCTAAAATACATGCCCCTAAATTATCCTGTAATGGGTTCGCTTTTGTAAGTGCTCCTAGACCAACTCTTCTCTCTGCATAAGCAGAGACTAGTACTTCCACCAGCCCAATTCCGAGCTTTCATTTTTTGTCTTCTTCGAAGGTCTCTTATGAGAATTAAGCTTTCTTTGTAGCCATTCAAAGTGGCACATCTAAAGTGAATAGTGAAAAATCATGTGCCAAGTGAACTTACCTACCGTGGAAAAGCTACAGCATGAAAAATACGCATCATAAGCACCGATCCGTTGGTTGACTGTCTCCCATTTTGGTACTATTTATCAGCAACTAAACTGGCTAGAGGAACACATTACACTACGCAAGTGCTAATTTATCATTTATTAATTACGAGTTGCTTTTGATAAGAGTGGTTTTGCTTATAGCTTTTTATGGGCTATGATGCAACTAAGTTAGAGTTGACTTTGTAGTCCACATGGTAGTGCGTATCACATTATCTTTTCTCATTCCAGTTGAATGCATCGTGACTGGCCACATGTATAGTGCTAGAAGAACTTTTACTCATTTTAGAACTCGATAAAGATATTTTCACACTGAAAAAATTGTAGGCACCCAACACCCTAAAGAATAAATGGAGAATAAATAGAGTTATGGATCCCATATTTTTTGTGAGAAGGTTGTCTAAGGTTTTTGAATTTTTAGAACAGATAAAGGATAGGGCAATTTTCCCATTCTAATTAACCTCCCTCTCCCTTAAAACAAAAAGAAAAAGGAAAAAAGTGAAAGGAAAAAAAAAAAATGCATCTATTCTACTCTACTATACACAGTGCTATATGCCAAACCCTACTATAAAAGCATCTCCTTGCCTCTCAATTCCGATCTCATCGTCCACTCCAGTTATATTCCTATATACAACTTTATGGATCCCAAGCTCAGAATTTCTATCATCATCTTCCTTTTGTTCTTTGTTGAACTGTATCCAGGTAAGCGGGTCATACTCATACTTTAATAATTTAATTAAAGCATGCCATCATCAGAATGATAACTAATTAAGCCAAATTCGTTTCTTGTAGCTAGAGTCAACAGCCTGAGGATTAGAGTGGATGAAATAAAACCACCAACTGAGGTAAACTAATTGCACATAGGCACAAGCTTGGATATGCATATATAAATATATCGTATACATGCATGCATTTTGATCCTCCAAGTGATGGGCGTAATTAATTATCTCCAAGTGCACAACTTATCATGTAATAAAAATCAGCCTCATCTTTCAGGTTAATATATAATTCATTTTGTTCCTCCACCTATTTTAATTTGAAGGTCCCATTTCAGATGAAGGGAAGGCAGCTTATGAATGTTGACACCGAGGACTACAAAGAATATGACTCTAACCACAAGAATGATCAAGGTAAAGGGAAGCCCCACGGTGGAAATTAACCTGTACGCTGTGCTGTGTTGTCTATAATATATATATATATGTCAAAATGTATATTTAATAGAATAAATAATTCGAGCCAGTTCACTGCCTCCGGACGAAAAAGCAGAAGTATAAGAAAAACTGATGACAGCTGGAGATGTCCTCCTACTATGAGCTTTTATATCTGATTTTTTATGTTATAATCATGTGCCGCTGAGGTTTGTTAAACAAAGTTTTAGTAACTAGAGATCAATTTTAAGAAATTATAGATAGATTATTGCTGTCTCTTCCTATTCCGTCATTTGCTGTTGAATCTTTGTTTGTTGATCCATATCATGGCATCGTAGTACTTTATCACCACAAATAACGCGCATATTTATCTCGAGAAATGAGTTAATACTAATTATTATAATGTCTGACTTTATATATATAAATTATTTTAGTCTCTAATTTTTAAAAGAGTCAATTTAATCTTTGACATTGTAAAATGTGAGTCATTTTAGTTCATCAACTCACTTTTATTTAACATTTCATTAATTAAATGATAATAGGTAATATCAAATAATACCTTGACATATATCTTATATCATTTGAAGTATAATAGAGTTTAAAATAACTTATTTTGGTATCTAAAATTACACAAAGTCAATTTAAATTTATATTCCAAATCATAAAATGACTTATTTTATGTAATGTTGAATACTAAAATAAGTTATTATAAACTTCATTCTACGTCAAAAGATAAATGATATGTTAACGTATCACTTAAGGTTATCTATCATCATTTAATTAATAAAATGTTAAATAAAAGCGAATTAAGAGACTAACATGGTTCACATTTTATAATGTAAGAACTAATTTGACTCATTTTAAAAGTTATACTAAAATGACACGCAAAAGTGTAAAACTAAAATAAGCATTAACTCAAAACTCCTCTAGAAATTCTTAAGTCAAATCAATTCAACATTTAACATGCATGTATTGAAATTATTTTAAAAGAAATAAATAAATTTTTGACATAAAACTAAATAATCAACTTTATGTTGATTTAATATATATATCAAATAAAACATTTCCAAATGTTTGGTTACTTCAAGTAATTTAGCATTTGTTTTCTTTTTAAAAACATTGGATTCAAGTATTGTATATAAATAATATATAAAAAAGAGTATATCTCATCATGGTCGATTTGATTTAAATCAAATTAATTAGAGAATCTAATAAATTTTAGTCTTTTAAATATCGGTAATCTAGATGAAAGAAAAAATAAATAAAATACTCCCTCTATCTTCAAATAATTATTCAGCTTTAAATAAGTATCGAAATTAAGAAAATAATTGATAAAATATTAATGTTAATAAAAATTAAAAATAATTTACTAAATTGGTTTCATCTCTTTTCAATTCACTCCAACTTTCTTTTTCCCCTTTTACTAATAAATTTATATTATTTAATAAAAATATTATTGAGAAGAAGTAATTATATTTGAATTACTTTTAGAAAAAATAAATTTTTAAAGTAAATAATTATTCAAAAATGAAGAGATAAGTAAACAACGCTGGTGATCAATTTTGTTGTGTGTTATCATGGATAACCGAAATAATAATTATAATGTTATTTCAATATTCATTTTTAAGTTTTTTATCTAGATATTTACTTTATTATTATTAGATGAGATGTGATCTATACTCATTTTTATACATCTATCTCACTTAATGGTGATAGAATAGATATATAGATGAGATACCTAAAAATAAGTATTAAAATATCATTATTAAAATAACAATGGGCTATGGAATAGGCAAAGATAGGAAGTCAAATTCATGGTAAGTGCCGTGGTTTCATTGACGCGACCCTCAAAAGCCCCAACATCTCAATTCGGTATTTTAATCATCATTGTATATATTTTGACTGGGTTGCATATATACAATTAATTATACATCCACGACTTTCACGACAAATCGATAATGAGAAGGGAATTTAATTTGACTCAGAACTAGAATACTAGTGGATGGCGTCTGATAAGCGCTACGCTTTTGTGTGTGCTAAGTTGATTTTGGGCGCCTCTTTCAAGTTTCTTCAAATGCAGAGGTATAAGACCACCTTTATTCTCTCTTCCTACGTTAAAAATAGATAAATATATTATATCTCCGAATAGCCATAAGCTTATTAATGTGGTTCATTTGGTTTATGATTTTAATTAACTAATAAGTTTTTCGCGCGCGCGTAAGGCTTGTATCCGTTATTAATTACCCACTAATTAGCAAAGAGCTGTGCTATGGTGTGGGAAATCAGTTTCGTATAAACGAACTTTTTTGCAATCAATCACAGTAGGAATAGGAAAAACAAACATAGAGAGAGAAAAGACGGATTCATAGAAAACGCAGCAATATCTATCCTATTTTGTGAATTCACGGGTCGTATTACAAATTCAACTTCGCAGCGTGTAGTATTTTTCATTAATGAATCATTGTGTGGCAGTTTAGTAGGCGCAAAATAGAACCAAATCTTCTGTCCATTTTCCCTATTCTCTCTTTTTCTCAATAAAATTTTGATACATGTATAATGATGACATCATTCATGATTTGTTATCCAACATTATGTTTAACTGCTCATGATTAATGGTAAAACTTGATTGGAATAACATAGAGTGAGGCAGGAGAATTGAATTTAGCCCAAAATTATGTTACGTAATAGTAGTATCTATTCATATGGAAAATTAACACAATTAGTTTAATCTTTCTGAGGTTTGTACATTTTCGTTTATTAGCAGCAACTGAGCACAAAAATATCATAAACCTTTTCGTTGATCATGCATTATCAGTTAATTAGAATTGCAAGGTTTTTGGTACAGAATTAGAATTGTTGTTGAATCTTACTATAAAAGCATTTGGATTGTCAATCTCTGAAAAAAATAGCGTTTAGGTTATGTTTTAAGCGCTGCAATTTAATTTATGATCAGGAAGTGTAGTTTTCAACATTTAATTTAAGCTAAAGATGACGGTGAACTGTCACATAATTAAGATGGACTAAATAGTTGGAATGAATAAGATTTTACAGAGATGCTAAGCTTAAATTGTGGTAAGGGAATAAATATTTCAAGGTGTACGCAATGAACTGATCCACTGAATTGGTTTCATATAGTGAATACGATTGAGCATATGCCAATTACTCACATAATGGTGTGGTAGATCTTAATTCTCTCTAGATATATATCACGCCGTAAGATCTGCAACCCAGCAATAAATAATGGTATTTAATTCATATACCGCAGTTCAAATGGAAGCCGAAAATGTGTTGTTTCTCTAGCTGCTCAAACTATGAAAATGCATGTAAGTGAGATCAGTAACACTTCTTTGTTTGTGCTTTTCACCAATATGCCAGTGTAAGTGTGTTACACAGATATTATTATTTAAGTATTAATATATATATATATATATATATATATATATATATATGACATTCCAACCTAAGGAGTTAATCTGCAATGATATCATTAGTTGAATGACAATAATTGCAGCTTCTTTGCCTTTTAATCTACTGTTGATTGTTATTATTATTGTGGTATAAGGGTCAATCGCACTAATTAGAGCGGGATGTGCTAACCATAAAGTCAAGGGTAGATGCCTAACATGTCCTGAAAATGGCCCCCTCTGCACGGCAGAACCAAAACAAGATGAATAGAAAAAGCAAATATCTGATAGCTAACTGCCCCCAAATAATGTGCATGTGTACACCATAATTTTACTTAGATAAGAGTGAGACACTGTGACAAATTATTCTATCATCGTAGCAGAAAACTAAAATCAGGCTCATCAATAGAGAATCTTGTCCAGTTGACTTTGGGACAAATGCAGAGGGAGATAATGCGCAGAATTATATATCCTAATCAATTTTCCAAATGGCTTTCGAGAGAAACTGGTCATGACAATATATCCCTTGTGGAAGCATAGCATTATGAACAAGATATGCACTATTGTAGCACTGTGGCAATGAATCCTCCTCAGTTTCCCAAATGTTCTTCTCAAGCTTGCTCAGATGACAGATTCCAGGCTAATTTATGAAGGTTCTGTTATTTCCATGTGTGTGTCGGTAATTATCTCTATATATAGAATAGGGTGGTGCTTTGTAGGTGAAAGAAAGATTCCAAAACGAAGGTTATGATGAAGCTTTCAAAATTGAAGGACGCAAGATGAGCATGATCCATCAACATAAGGCAGAGGTGGCAACTGGCAAGGAATAAATGGGACAATAAATAGTTTCAACCCCTCCCTCACCTCCAATGTCAGACCTTACTGCAAATTCTAATAATGTTGTCCTACTATTGCGGGTAATTACCATTTATGAGTTGCTGAGTGAAAGTAGCAATTTTACTGTTCCATCATTTTCCTATCAAAGCCAAATTGGAATTAAATAATAATGGCATTATTTTCAACATCTTTTGCGGAACTTGTTTTCCAGATTTTTATTTTTTTCCGCTTATTAATCTTATGGCCTACATATCAAGTGGAATAAATAAAATGGATTGGTTTTTCGGTTGTTGCAGATAGCAAGCAAACTTCAATCCACTCCTAACGAAACTGACGTTTTTCTTGAATGATAAATAATTACATTTGTGCATTATTTATTGAGTTTAGATATAAACCTTTCAATAATCTTCTTTTTTTAATCAGGCCCATCTCTAGCTTTTCTTTCCCTTGTAACTACTGAAGGGCAGAAAAGTCCTACGACGCAAAGAGAGCATAACATACGTAACATATAGTGTATGATACTTGTCAGTTAACTCATCTCCCATTTTTCTGTGTTTTATTCTCATACTTAAAATTTGATACTTTAAAAATAAATATTTTAAAATTATTAAAATTTATGACACATGAAATTTTTGTCATATGTCAACTTTCAAGTAATAAAATGAAGGAGACAATATATAAAGAAGGAAAAAAACAAAAAATTGGGGCACAAAGTTTTAATTCATCGGTTTCATGGACTTGGCTTCTCAAAGTTAGAAGATTATTAAAGTGAAAAAATGAGAGGGTAATTATTTTAGATTATTTAATGAGATTCACATATGATGCATATATGATAAAAGTTATTGATATAAATATGATTAACACTTCACTTTTATTTTGCACTTCATCAACTTTCTCATTTTAGAGTCAAAACCTTTAAATACGAGTGAGAAACTGCGTACAACTTTTTTTCTTGATACTTTAAAAATTACATTGTTTGCAATACAATTTAAATCTAATATCTTATGATTTCTATTCAATCTCCTTACCACTAAATCAATTTTAATGGTTTTGTGCACAATTCATAGATAAATAAATAAATAAATGAAATATTTCATTATTTTTATCAAATGGATATCAATTTATTTCGAAAAGTTAGAATGTATGCATATTAATTGTATAGTAGTTATAGTTAATTAAATATTAAAGAGTTACTATGTAAGTCCTGATGACAGGAACTTCACTAAAGTGGGTGTATATATGTATAGTAACTCCTAAACTCTACAAATAGAGGAAGGAGGAGGTTCAAGCATCGGCAAGTGTGAAGCGGAGTAGAGCTTTTAGAAAGAAGTAGAGTAAGCTTCTTATAGTGAGAGAAAAGTAAAGAGTGTATATAAGAAAATTCCAAGAGTGTAGTGTGATTATACACTCAGGTTTTGGGTATATTCTAGATCTTCTAATACTACAATTGTAGAAGAAGAGAGTATCAGGATACACTATATTGTAATTATTCTTTAAATATAGTGGATATTTGTTTGAGTTTCCTTTTTTCCTCAAAATTCAAGGGTTTTCCACGTTAAAATATTGGTTAATTCTCTTTATCTATTTTGTTGGAGAAGCGGGTCCCACTGGATAGTACCATTTATAATAGTGACGTGGGTCCCACTGGTGCAATACCTTGTGTGGTACTATTCACATGAATAGTGACACGTGGGTCCCACCGATTACTCTCACAGTGCTTCATTTTTCCGTCTCTTCAATTTCCCCGCGCTTCCGCTCACATTTATAAAGTGTTTATTACATTAGGGTGTACCTATCTCATCTAGATCCTAATATCACCTAACAAGTGGTATCAGGCTTTGGACTGGAATTATTTTCCATGTCCTTGTAGTTCAGCTAGCGATCTTCCACAGAAAAGAATTTCCTCCTTGTGCTTGAAGAGCTACTTGGTGTTAGATTGAAGATGTCTGTGCCAAAATTTGAAGTAGAGAAGTTTGATGGGTCCAACGACTTCAGCTGTGGAACTGAAGTTAGGCATTCTAAATTCAAGGTGTTGCAAAAGCGTTAGGGCAAAGAAAATTGCGGAGTCATTACCTGATGACAAGAGGAGGAGATGATGGCCAAGCACCAGTACAATACAGTTTAGTCTGCGGATAATGTTCTGCAAGAAGTCATGGAAGAAGAAACCATTGATTCATTATGGAAGGCTTTGGAAGAAAATATTCCGTAAACACATTGTCCAACAAGCTTTATTAGAGGAGCGCTGTACACGTTCAAATATTAGGAGAAAATCAATGCAAGAGCATATACACGACTTCAACGATTATTTTCGATGTTAGAGCAGCTGAATTAAAGTAGAAGATGTTGATCAAGCTATAATCTTGTTGACTTCACTACCTTCGTCTTATGATAATTTCTATGATACCATACTTTATGGTAAATTTATTGAAAAATGTCAAAGAATCACTGATGATAAAGGAGCATTAGAAGTTAGTATTGGAACCTAGTGTTGAAGGTCTGCAGATGGGTTGTTCGTGAGAGGACGTAGTGAAAAAAGAGGATTAGAAAGCAAAGCAAAAGAAGATCAAAGTCCAGAAAGCATAAGTCTGTAAAATGCTTTCATTGTCACAAGGCGGGACATATAGAAGAAAGCAGAAAGAAAGGAGAAATTAGGAAATTCTGCCAACATAACAATTGAAAATTCTAATGATATGATGATGTGCTTGAACGGCCTTGACGGTATTCACAGTGATTCCTCAAACCAATGGATCCTAATTCTGGCGCATCTTTTCACATGACACCTAATCGAAACTTTTTCTCATCCTATAAAAGCGGGAGGAAAAGTTAGATTGGAAGATAATAGAATTATTCCAATTGGTGAAGGAGACGTGCAAGTAAATTGGATAATGGTACTAAAAGGACGTTTCAAGCATGGCATGTACAGAAGCTGTAGAAACTGATCTCGTTGAGTGCCCTAGATAATCAGGGTACAAGTTCATTGGAGAGGGTGGTTTCTTGAAGGTAATCAAAGGCTCAATGGTGGTATTGAAAGGAAGTCGGGCGGAATCTATCTATTGGGAAGCACGGTGGATGGAACCTGTATTCTATCCTCTGAAAGAAATGATGATGCTACACGATTATGGCACATGCGGCTTGGTCATATGAGTGAGAAAGGAATGACCATACTTGTTGGTAGAGGCTTGTTGAAAGGTCTAAAGAATTGCAAACTTGGTTTATGTGAAAACGTGTATTTGGAAAGAGAAACGAGTGAAGTTTGGTTCTGGCACAACAGGTATTGGAATATTGGAGTATGTCCACTGGATGTTTAGTTCTTAGCCCTGTTAACTCTTTAGGTGGAGCTTGTTATTTTCTTACTCTAATAGATGATTATTCAGGAAAGTCTAGATTTATTTTGAAGAAAAAAAAGAGGTGGCTGAATTCAAGCAATGCAAGGCCATGGTTGAAAGCAAATCTCGGTCAATCAGATAGAACTGACAAGGCAAAGAATTTTCAGTAAAGATTTGCCAAGTTTGGAAATGCTGGTATAGTGAGGCATCATACTACCAGGAACACCATAGCAAAATGGAGTTGCGAACGGATGAGAGAACACTTCCTGGAGCGTGCAAGATGCATGCGAATCAATGTTGCACTTCCCAAATCTTTTGGGCAGGCGTCACAGCTGTATACCTGGTAAAAAATCTCCATCAACTGCTATTGAGTGAAGATTCCACAAGAGGTATGGTCTTGTGTATAAGCGGAAATTATTCTGATTTGAGATATTTGGTTGTCTTCGTATGCCCATGTGAGTGATGGTAAACTTAGGCGAGGGCAAGAAGGTGTATATTTTTGGGTATGAACGAGGGGTGAAAGGCTACAGATTGTGGTGTATTTGAGAAGACAAGTTCAAAAAAAATTATTGTCAGAGAGATGTCACTTTTGATGAGGCGACAATGCTAAATCAGAAGAAGGAAACCTTTACAATGAGGCAAAGATAAATCATGGTGCTAAACCAGGTGGAGCTAGAGATTGACTTGGGAAGGTGAAGCAAGAAAATGATGTAATGGAGTTTAATGTTTCATGGTATTTGCTCAACCTGAAGTTGAACAACAAGATGAACCTAATTATGAGGAGACCGTGAACAAACAGGAGAAGAGAGCCATCCAGTATTGCCTGAGGAAGACGAGAAATTCAGAAACCAAAAGGTATCACATTCTTCTCCGGAGCACTCAGTATAGATGCAGGACTATAGCCTTTGCATTGGCTATGGCGATGGTGTAGTTGGAGATGAACCATGTACCTTTTTGATGGGAGAGAGTAAAGAGTCGAATAATGGCTGATAGCAATGAATGAGGAGTTTAATCTTTTAAAAAATCAATATGGGCTGGTACAATTCCAAAGGGGAAAAGAGTAGTTGGCTGTAAATGGGTTTACAAAAGGAAAGAAGGAATTCCTAGCATTGAGCCTTAAGGTTCAAGGCGAGACTTGGTAGCAAAGGGTTATACTAAGGAGAGTGTTGACTTCCATGAAGTATTCTCTCATGTGGTGAAGCATAGCTCTATTCGATCCTATTAGCTATTGTGAGTACGTTTGACTTGAAGCTGAAATTTTGATGTGAAGACGCGTTTTACATGGTGAGCTGAGGAGCAAATCTACATGAGTCAACCAAAGGGGTTCGTAGTTCTGTAAGGAGAACCATGTTTGCCTATTGAAGAAGTCATTATACGGCTTGAAGCAATCGAGGCAATGGTATGAAAGGTTTGATGCATTTATGATTGTGTCTGGATATAGTAGAAGCCAATATGATAATTGCATCTACTAAAGAGCTTCCATGGTTCGCGGATTATGTTGTTGTATGTAGATGATATGCTAATTGTCGCAATAAGCTGAAATTAGTATGTTGAAAAGGAATTGGGAAAAGAGTTCGAGATGAAAGATTTAGGTGAGGCAAGAAATTCTTGGAATGAGATTTCAGGGAGCGGTATTGTGGTAGGTTATGTTTCACAAAACTACGTTATGAAAGTGCTACGCTTCAATATGCATCAGGCCAAAAGTTGGCACTCCATTGCCTACATTTTAAGTTATCTTCAAAGGAATGTTAGAACTGAGGAAGAGGTAGAGCATATGTCTCATATACCTTACTCTAGTGTATTCAATCTTATGTATGCTACGTGCAAAGACCAGATCTTTCACATGCGTGAGTGTGGTAAGATTTATGAGCAAACCTGAAAGACACACTGGGAAGTTGTGAAATGGATCATGCGGACTTGAAGGTCTCCGATGTTTGTTTGGTATTTGAAGGTCAGAAGATCGTGGAGTTGTGGGATATGTAGATTCTGATTATCAGGTGACTTGGATAAAAGGAGATCATTGAGGCTATATCTTTAATCTTTGGATGTACTATTAGCTGAAGGCGACATTGCAATCTCCAGTGGCATTGTCAACTACTGAAGTTGAGTATATGGCGTTGACTAGGCGTTAAAGAGAGTATTTGGGTGCACGGTCTTTTGGATAGTTTTGGGTTAATCAAAATGTACCGTTGTACATTGTGATAGTCAAAGTGTCATTCATCTGGCTAAAACCCAGTCTATCATGAAAGGACTAAGCATATTGATGTTAGACTTCATTTTGTCATAGAAAGTATTAACAAAGTAGTTGAGTTTAAAGATAGGCTAAGTTTAGGAGACATGATGACAAAACGTTGCCAATTGACAAGTTTAAATATTGCTTGGACTTGGTCAATATTTAAGAGGTTGAAGGTTGTTGAAATACAAGCCAAGGTGGAGAATTATTGCCTTTGATTTTTCAAATTACTATGCATGGTAGTGACTTGCATAGTAATTCCACCGAAATCATTTTATGCATGCAGTCATTGCATGATGACTGTATAGTACTTTCTGAAACTCTATAAATAGAGGCAGTTACGGAGGTTTAAACCATACCAAGCTGAGGCAGTTCCTTAGCTGTTTTAGAAAGAAGTAGAGTAGCTTCTCTGTAGTGAGAGAAAATAAATAGTGTATATAAGAAAATTCCAAGAGTGTAGTGTGAGTAACATGAGGGTTTTGGGTATATTTCTAATCTCTCTAATACTACAAATTATAGTAGAAGGAAGTTAACTTGGAATACACTATTGTAATTACTCTTTAAATATAGTGGATTTATCGGAGTTTACCCGTGGTTTTCCCTTAATTAGGAGGGTTTTCATAAAATATTGGTGTGCAGTTCTCATCTATTTTGTTCAAGCTGGTTCCACTGTATAGTACTATATAACAGTGACGTGGGTCCCACTGGTGTAACCAACCCTGTGTGGTACTATTCTCATGACAGGACACGAAATCCAATGATTCTATTCAAGTGTTCATTTTTAGATCTCTTCAATTTGGCTTCCGCACATCTAAAGTGTTTATTACACTTGTATTATCTTTGTTAGTCCTGATATCCCCTTATAACGAAAAGGAAAGAATGTTGCACTTATTAATTGCTAGTACTTAAGTTAATTAAATATTAAAGGGTTATCATAGAGTTGATTCGCATTCCGTGATGGAGAAAAGAAGAGTAGAGTGGGTGAATTACGATAGTAACCTGCTAGGTTGAAGAAGAAGAAGAAGGAGGAGGGAAGAAGCAACGGCACAAAAGAAAGAAGAGAGTAGAGAACCGAAAGTGAAGAAGGCGTGAAAAACCTTTCCTTCACATCACAGCTCATAAGTCACACCTTTGACACCCGCACCGGACATACAGTATCCCAAGCAAAGCAGAGACATCTCATCTGCTCAGCTCTCTTCTCTCAAAACTCCAATTTCGGTTGAGAGTGGTGCCCAGTTCTTATCCGAACCCAATCATCACCCCCACCCCCTTTACAAATTTCACATACACTCACAAAAACCCACCACAAACAAATCTCCCTTCCCTTCCCTTTCTAGATCCCATTCATTCAATTTCCAAGACACCACCACCACGATGCCGGGCCTCGTATCCGTAAAGTCCCCACCGGACGCTCCCCCGCTCCGAATCTCCGTACCCAACACCCCAACCCAGAGATCCGAATCCAACACCAACACCAACACCAACATCAACAGCATCCGAACCCCGTCCCCGCTCCCAAAGAAGCCACCCTCACCCTCCCCTTCCTCCCGATCCAAGAAGAAGACCCCGAAACCCCAACCTCCAACCCCGTTCTCTCGGAGGCCTCACTGACAACCCCGATCTCGGCCCCTTCCTCCTCAAGCTGGCCCGCGACACCATCGCATCCGGCGACGGGCCCGCTAGGGCCCTCGACTACGCCATCCGGGCCTCCAAGTCCTTTGAACGGTGCGCTGTCGAGGGCGAGCCCAGCCTCGACCTCGCCATGAGCCTCCACGTCCTCGCCGCCATCTACTGCAGCTTGGCCAGGTTCGACGAGGCCGTGCCCGTGCTGGAGCGCGCGATCCACGTGCCTGACGTGTCCAGAGGTGCGGATCACGCGCTCGCCGCGTTCTCAGGGTACATGCAGCTTGGGGACACCTTCTCCATGCTTGGCCAGGTGGACAAGTCCATCGCCTCCTATGACCAGGGCCTCCAGATTCAGATCCAGGCCTTGGGCGACACCGATCCAGGGTCGGAGAAACCTGCAGGTATCTGATTCTGAATCTGATGATGAATTGATTATGGCTAATTAAGTATCGTGGAATTCATTAGGATGTTTACAATTTCATTTGAATTCGGATTTGGAAACTTTGCCGAAAAATGGATACAGTCTCTGTTATGTTCTTAGTTTATTTATTATGTAGAAAATGAATGAAACTCTATCTATCAAGGAATCAATATCACGTTATTTGTGCATTTCTATGCATTTTTTTTAATGTAGACACTTTTGATCTTAGCAGTGCACATAGATCAACCATCTCTTAAGTTGCATTGATAGTAATTTGTTGTTTTCTTTCAGTGTGTGTGGCGGGGTGCAATTGACAGTTGTTATGCTTGGATTGGATGATATGTGTTAATTTTTTTGGTGTGGAGTTTGTTGGATTGTGTGTGTTGATGAAAGTGAAATTGGTTTTGTGTGTGGCAGATACTTGGCTGAGGCCAATGTTCAAGCGATGCAGTTTGACAAAGCAGAGGAGTTGTGCAAGAAGACTCTTGAGATTCACCGGGCGCACAGTGAACCGGCTTCTCTTGAAGAGGCAGCTGATAGAAGGCTTATGGCCCTTATATGCGAGGCAAAAGGGGATTATGAAGGAGCTCTTGAGCACCTTGTTCTTGCCAGCATGGCAATGATTGCAAATGGACTGGACAATGAAGTTGCTTCTATTGATGTCAGCATTGGAAACATTTACATGTCGCTCTGTCGCTTTGATGAGGCTATCTTCTCATACCAGAAGGCACTTACTGTATTCAAGTCATCCAAGGGAGAAAACCACCCTTCAGTTGCGTCTGTCTTTGTACGTCTTGCTGATTTGTATCACAGGACTGGAAAGCTTCGCGAGTCCAAGTCATACTGTGAAAATGCTCTAAGAATTTACTCAAAACCAGTGCCCGGAACCACGGCAGAAGAGATTGCTGGAGGTTTAACGGAAGTTTCAGCCATTTTTGAATCTGTGGATGATCCCGAGGAGGCACTGAAGCTCTTACAAAAGGCAATGAAATTGTTGGAGGATAAACCAGGACAGCAGAGCACAATTGCAGGAATAGAAGCTCGAATGGGAGTGATGTATTACATGATTGGGAGGTATGAAGAAGCGAGGAACTGTTTTGAGAGTGCTGTAGCAAAACTCAGAGCCAGCGGAGAAAGGAAGTCTGCTTTCTTTGGAGTTGTTTTGAACCAGATGGGCTTGGCATGTGTGCAGTTGTTCAAGATAGACGAGGCTGCTGAATTATTTGAAGAAGCTAGGGGAATTCTTGAACAGGAGTGTGGCCCATGTCATCAAGATACTCTTGGAGTATACAGCAATCTTGCAGCAACTTATGATGCTATGGGAAGGTAAAATTATTTTTTCGACATTCTTGTTTTCTTGAACCCTTACTCACTTTGAAGTTCTCTCCAAAATTCTTCAGATTTAGGAGATTAAATTACTTTTTTTCCCGGAGTTTGTGGCATTCTTGATTTTGCTGTACATATTATTTGATGTTGAACGTGACATCTTTAGTTCTTAATCTAACATGATACCATTCTTCAGAGTGGGAGATGCAATTGAGATCTTAGAATATGTCCTTAAATTGAGGGAAGAGAAGCTTGGAATAGCAAATCCTGATTTTGAAGATGAGAAGCGTAGGCTGGCTGAGCTTCTGAAAGAAGCAGGCAAGACACGAGATAGAAAAGCCAAATCTCTGGAAAACCTCATTGATCCCAACTCAAAGAGGACAAAGAAGGAGGGGGCAAAGAGGTGGCCTGGTTTGGGTTTTAGAATTTAACCATATTTTTACTCATCTATATATTGAATGCACATTCTGTAACATAGAATATCTTGTATAGGGTTGAATATGTAGTTTGAGAGCTTCCCTGTTTCTTGATATTTGTTCACGCATTTGTTTTTTTTTTTCTTGGTTAATTGTTTTTATCAAATGTGTTGTGACCTTTTTAATTGTACCACAAAAATCGCATCCCTTTCCTCCTTTAAGGAAAAATGTTGAAAGCAAATTTTTATTTGAGTGAATAAATTTTGATGAGGTTGTGTGTTACGTCTTGTGTATAAGCGAGCACGATAAATTATTTATAAGGTGTTTTTAATTTTAATGAGAGAATTGAATTAAATTTCATTAGCTTAATTTCATCAGAAATTGAAAATTCCTAATTTTGAATAATAAATTAAATAATTGAATTTAATTCCTTAGTTTAAGGTCTTAAAATGGATGAATTGAATTGTTTTTACTATTTTATCATTCATTAATAGATAAACATTATATTCAATAAGGTTATTTTAGTATTTCATTGTTGAAATTCAATTTCACAAATCAGGTTTTTGATTTTAATTTTAGTTTTCTTAATTTAATTCATGATTTTCCTTACGATAATTCAATTCATTTCTTAATAGAATTGAATTCAGTTTCGTTAATTATGATCTTTTTCTTTTGGTCTCTCCTTCAGTTATGAAAATGTTTGGTGCGTGATCTAAGACTACAACTCTACACGTGTGAAAGTCATTGAATTCCTGTGCATTATGTATTTTTGGTGATTATGAACTAGAGAGATGCGAAGGACCACATAGTAGTAGCTATATTTGTGTTAACCACACAGTGACTAAAAAGCTCAAATTTTATCTCATCGTGAGAGCTGTGTCCATCCCTACCTTTGTGTATGATTCTCGGAATTCAATAGATATTTCATAAGTTGAAACCTTGGACAACCGCTTGCAAAAATAAAACAAAAATACTAATAAACCATGGACAATATATCTACACGTACCCAACATTAATAATCAAATCAAATTTAACCATCTAGGTATACGTATTCCCTGCACGTACCGAGTTCTAATGTTTCATGTTGTATTTGTATTTTTCCTGTTGTTGACTCGAAATAAAGGGTTGGATTAGATTCTTATGATTAACCGCTGAAGGCTGAGGTCAGTAGGGGTCACCAGATGCTTCAATGAAAAGTCAAGTTCATTTTGGATATTGATTGGTTCATCAAAAATTAGATAAGTAACTACCACACAGAATCACATTCTTCTCTCGGAGCTGTTCTTCAGTATTTTGTGCATGCAGGACGAACCTTTACGTTTCTCGGCGTCCGTCGTAAATCGCAATCACCGTCTTCAATCTATGTTTTGTCGTTTTTTTTTGGCCGACAAACCTGCCTAACCTTATCTCATCTTAGTTGTCTGTTACTACCAAATTCCGAATCATGAGGAGTTTTATATTCTATGTATGGATTATATAATTACATTCATAAATATTTTAGGGGACTGATTGAGAAAGTGAGAAAAAAGTTATAATTGAAAATTATTTTTCAACATTTTAATTAATTAAATATGTTAAACTTTTACCTTTTATTTTTAATCAGTATCTTAAGAATGCTAATTAAATAGTCTCTATGTATTAATCACGATTAGATTACTAAAATATTTTGAATTACTTTATGTGTAAAATTGACGTGAAAGCTAATAATTTTGTTCTAGAAACAAACTATTTTATATTCTAATAAAGAACGCATGTTACAAATGTCTTCCACTCAGAAGTGTTACAAATTTTGACATAATGTTGAGATTAATTTATATTGCAAAAGAGCTTGATACTCTTGACTAATCATATGTTTTTATTTATAAGATTTTTAAAATAATAATGATTAAATAAAATATTTTTATTGATTTGATGAGACATAATTAAATAACTACATAAAAATTGATTTCATCTCTATATCTTCTTTGTGTCTTCCCTAACAGGTCAGAATGACTATAGATTTTTCATTTTCAACATCTATTCAGGTAACCCAACACCCAATCTTCTTATATAGGAACAGTAATTGTTGCACATGTTAATTCAGATTAAATCAATATATGAAGTAGGAATTTGGTTATTGTTTATTTTATTGATAATTACGTAAATTCCTACATAAGTTTCTTATATAATTCATCGCAATTATGCTACTATTTCTTCATTTCCTCTTTCACTTATGTTTTTATTTACACTAAGAAAAATGTAACTAGTACAATTTTTCAACACATTTAAGAGATATCTTTAGGTTTCCTCTAAATATTAATTAAAAATGGATCTCAATTTTTATCTCAATGAATATTTAAGATATCCATTAAAAGATATCCCAAAAAGTAATATAAATAATATCAGAAATTTTCTAACTAATGCCTCGAAAATACTTGTTATGGATTAAAAAAAAAGACCCATGATGATATTATTCCTGCGTCAATGTTTGAGATGTACTAAGATGTTTCTGTAGACGAAACATCAGCCGTTCGCAAATTTATATAACAGCGTAATGCTGCGTTGCGGATGAAGCGTAAGCACTGGATCCATGTCACCGACAGAAAGCTCTAATGCCCTCAGATGTTCGTTTGGGGTTTGGACTAAACCAATGCGTCATGGCTCAGATTTACAATGATTCACGTGCAAAGCACGTGAGTGTATATGCCCTAAATTAACGTCAAATATTTCTAGGATATTTCTCAAATATAAAAAATATTTGAAAAGGGATTATTCTTTACAAAATATTCATGGGTGTACTATATATATATATATATATATAGGAGACTACTAACCTTCATATATTTATGTGTAAATTAGCTATCTACACAATTTATTTTAGATAAAAGTGCCCACAACTCTCTCTTTTTAATCAATTTATTATCATGGATAATTTTATAATTTTCTTTTATTCACATTAATAATTATCTTAATTCTTTTTCTCACCTAATTAATATTCCATTTCCACTATTTCTCCCACCTTAACAATGATCTTTTTTTTTCTTTTTTCTCATGAATTATGAGCTGAAAAATTATGTTGGTATGTAAAAAATTATTTATTTATGAAATTTCTGTCACTTTAATTTGTTACTTTGCATTTTCTGGGAAAAAAAATAGTAATTGCATGCGTATGACTAAAAGATAATACTTGTATGTGTTAAAATAAATTGTATGCATTAAAAAATGTGAAGCGTTGCAATGAAACGCATTGCAAGTATGATTTTTCGCATTAATCCCCTTCTCCTATAGTTTTATGATAATTACATATAAATATTAATTTTATTGCAAATGCATTTTGCACTTTTGTTGCAATGCATATAAATATAGATTTTATTGCTACACATATAAAATACTGGTTTTATTCTCATAAAAAAATATATACTGGCTTTATTACACCGCATGCAGTTTTTTTTAAGAAAATGCAAAGAAACAAAGTAATAGAAGTTTCATAAATAAATATTTTATTTTTACATAACCAAAATAATTTTTCAGCTTATAATTCATGAAAGAGAAGAAAAAACATTGTTAAGGTGAGAGAAATATAATAGTGGAAATAGAATATTAATTAGGTGAGAGAAAGAGTTAAAATAATTATTAATATGGACAAAAGAAAGTTACAAAATCACCCATAATAATAAATTGAGTAATTAATAAAACCGTTTTACATGTATAACTTTTCAAGTAATTAATAAGTAAGAGAATATTCATCAATATAGTAACATATAAATGAATAGCAATATAATTTTTTTATACGGATAGTGAATTAAAATTAAATAAAAATCACACACACACACACATATATATATATATATATTCCGTAACAGCCTATATGACTAAATAGTTAAATGGATAAATATTTTTACAAAATCTCATATACAAAAATAAACAAAAAATATTTTTAAAATTAGTAATAAAAATATATCAAATAACAAAGTAAAAATTAACCAGTTAATATTAGCTTTTTTTTTTATTGTTTTCACATCTTCATTCATCAACGATCAAACTATGACACTAATAATTAAGGTTTGTTATTTCGGGCATAAGGCTTTTAAATTCTTTTAAAATTTTATATCGAACTCAAGTGATGCTTGTTAAAAAAATAATAATAAAACATTACGTACAAATTTACTCCCTTTAAATTAGATTACAATAATTTCATATCGAGATAAATATGAAGTATGTGAGTAGATTTCGAAGTAAAAAAAAAACGAAACATGGTTATAGAGATATCACGCGTTGTTGGGCGGCGGTACATTGTTTTTATTTTTTATTTTTAAACTTTTTCAGTCATGCAAACCAAGTTGTCTACGTCTCAACTTAACAATTGACTTCTAAAAAGATAAAAATGTTATAATTAATTACTGTAGCAGTTCTAAACTCCAATACAATAAGATTGTTGTGGACATTGTAATTCAACTCAGGAAGACAAGATCTCATTGGGATTTGTGAATGAAAAAAAAGGCTTAAAAAGGAGGGGGAAAAATGGGCATTTGACTACTAAAATTATCTTCTATTCAATCATAAATCATGGAAGATGAAGGTCCAAGAGAAAAATGTTTCGAATGAAAATATTTGAAGATCATGAATATATAAAGTATAAACGCATAGGCAGAAAAGAAAAAAGAGGCCGTTCCACCGAAGCATGCGTTTACCCCAACACAGTTTTCTTTGGAACTCCATTGGCACATGGCATTTACTCCGCAGAATCAATTCCTTTGGGGTAGTGGCCCAAAAAGGAGTTTCCGTTTGTAGGTGGAATTGTGCATTGCATTGTCCAGGAGAAATTTCTGTTTCTGTTTCTAGGTGGAAAATGAGACGTCCTAGTCTGACAAGAAATCAACACATAATCAGCGGCCTAGCTTCTTCCAAACTCATGATGGGCCAACACCTGATGAAAAGTTCCTAAAGCTAACGAGTTAAGGTGCTTTGGTTAGTTTTCAGTTTTTAATTTTTTAATTTGTGAAGAAAAATTAAAAAAATTGAAAACTGAAATTTTTAAATTTTTAATTTTTCAATTTTCTTTCACAAATCTAAGATTGAAAATTGAAAACTAACAAACTAAACGCACCCTTAGTTTACTGAAAATACAAAGTATCAAGTTGAGAAATTAGGAGTTGAAAACCGCTGGCCTAGATTTACATTTAAATAAGGGCCAAGGATGTGGTACTCCAAGGGAAGTATAATGTAACACATGCCATATATTCAGTGTATTGAAAAATATAATGAATAAATTTGGTCACAGATATCTAGCCATAATTTATAAATGTGATTAAATACATAGCATGTGGTAAACCATGCTTTCCATGGTGTGCCGTAGAAAGATCCTCATATAGATTTGACATGAACTTTCAAGTACTCTAAGCATGAGTTTATTACTTAATATAGATTTTTTTTTAATATTGGCAAATACCTAAATTAGTTTCTTGGAAATGTATTGGAGAACAAGTTGGTTCTTCACATTTAAAAAAAAGGACAAATTAGTCCTTTTATAAAAATTTATATTAAAAATATTGTACGAAATTATATAGATTGAGCAATTTGTCTCATTTTTAAAATGAGATAGGTCAATTTGAGGCTTCAAATTTTGAAGAACTATTCACCTCTCAATATTAGTATTTAGTCTTTTTAAATCCTTAGTCTAATCTTTAGAAAAGTCTAACCTACTATCTCAAAAACTTCTTTAGATGTCTATTTGATTATATGTATGAAAATATATCTTTAAATTAGTTAAAATGCTTCTTAAATTGGTTATTTTTTAATAGATTAAAATATTTTTTTTATCATAGTTAGACTTTTAATAATAATAATAATAAAGTGTCCCAGTTAAACCCAATAGACCTATATATATATATGGGTGGAGTTCATTTACACCATATATAGATTTTTGTATACTTACATATTTCAATAACCTTTTATGAGTATAAAATTTTATCAATTCAACCAATGAATTAATAGCTCTTATCTAATAGATTAAATATATCAATTTTGTTATAGTTTGAAAATAATTTAATATTTTATCATGCAGTTTTATTTGGACAAATAATATATTTTTAAAATGCTAGTAATATCAATTATTAAAATGCATGCCTATTGTTATCTTATTTTTTGGATATTTAATATGTTTGAATGTCAAAACATATATATATATATGTACGAATTGAGTGCTGCAAGGATATCAATTTTCATCCCAAACTTTTATTTTATCCGGTGTATATATGAACCTTGGTAATCTCTTCAGAAGAACTGTTTGCTTACCATTGCACTATATACACATTACACCCGTATTGGTTATTAATGTTTTGTAGAACGGTTAGACGCTTAATTAAGAGAAATATTTAGATGTATTGAGAGTAAGAAATAATATTTTACTCTGATTCTATTTATTATTTGACACATAAGTTTTATTAATTATTATTGTTTCTTATTTTCCTATATTTTTAATACAATAGCTAATTTATCAATCATTAAATAAAATATAGTAAATATTTTATCTTATTCTAAAAATACCTAAAGATTTAAGAATTAAGAGAACAAGGACGCCTCCAATGATATTTATTCATAAATCCCGAAAGCAAATCCGAAAAAACTACATTTTGCTTGCCATTGCACCACACCCTTTCTGCGAATATGCATCGTGTCTAACTGTGAATTGTCTCGTTAATTATTCAATTATGATAATAGTTACTTTAAAAGTTGAGTTTTATTTTGAATGTGTAAAATTTTTTTATACTATTATTCAATTAAATTATTCTATATGTGAAATCATGTTTTGCTCCACTTGGCCAATCTCTTGAAATTAACATTAATTGTCTTAGATTTTCACAATAACTATATAAAAAGTCACACAAATAACAAAATAATTGATTAGTGGACCGTGTAAAATATTCATATTGACAGCATATTAAGCTTAATCCCGTAAAAGAAGTAAAATATTAAGAAATTAATTTTGAAATATTATCTATATAAAAGTTAATTAAAAATAATCATATATGTAATTTTTTATGTTATTATTTTAAAGACTCAAATATATTGAAAAATATAGAAATATATAATTGAATGATATGTTAAAAAAATTTATATTAACATTAAATTTAAATAATAATTTTTCATAAAACTAATTGATTAATTTTTAGACTATGTATAACTCTTTAACTCATCTAAAAAAATGATAAATAAATTGGGATATGAATTTATTCAATTATTATTTAATTCATCTAATAATAAATAAAGTATAATATGATGCGATGTCAACATTTTTCTATATCTTCGTTAAAGGAGCCACCAATTAAGGAATTTAATTGCGTTCTGATCACTGTGACGCTAGCTGAGCAGGGTTCTCAGCATCTTATCGCAGTCAATGACGAAATCAAGGAGAAGACTCTCTCTTTCAATGCTCCATTTAAGCAGAGCAGCGCAGCACAATATGGTTTGCAGTTTCCAAGACTGTGTGTAGCTAGCTACGAGTCACACAACCAAATGCACATGTCATGCAGATGACATGACAAACCAGATTCAGATAAGATCAAGCTCCGTTTTGCTTTCCTAAGAAAGTAACTCATATCATATCCGACACTTCTTCACCGCGCGACTTCCTCCTTCTCATACATCATTCATTCTTCCATATTCCGTTTACAAAACAAATTAAAAAGGCTCCATCCCCCATCTCTTCCTGTTACCATATTCATCCATCCACCATTAACCCTTATACTTCTCGTAGCTAGGAACATTGACAATGACTGCAGCTGCAGTGGAAATTGCTCGAACAGCGGTCGGCATCTTAGGTGAGCGATTCCAATATATATGTGTGTGTGTGAAAATTATTTTCGATATTTTTCATAGAGATCTCAGTTTTCCTTCACTTGTGTGTTCAGGAAACATCATCTCGGGCTTCCTCTTCTTGTCTCCAGTGTAAGCTTGATTTTTCGCTTTTTAACTTTGTTTTGAGGCCACGATTTTATCAAACTATGTCCATGAAAAGGGAAGTATCTTTTGAATGACAGACGATTAGAATAGCTAGCCTTCTATCATATATGACATCCCACTAGTTGTCTACGAAATCTAAATGGACGCTCTTTCTCTTTTAACAGTTAAAAATTCGAATTTGAAATCTCTTACGAATTATCTTATTCATGATAATTTTGTCACTTTGATTGGGTTATGAATTGCATTAATATTTAAAGTGTAAGGTGTTAAAGAATAATTTCTTCAAGTTTTGCCAATTGGAGTGGATGCAATTGATTAAAATTTGGCATGTGTATATATATATATATATATATATATATATATATATAAATTCTCAGAGAGGTTGGGATCTTCCCTAACCTGATGAAATATTTGTGCATAGTCCACCTAAACTTTTCCTTAAAAAAAAAAAAAAGGCTTAAGTTTAATCACTTTGATTACTTCGGTTGCATCTAAATTTGTCTACTTTTGCTTCACTTATTGAACAATAATGAGTTTTTCTTAGTTGGAAAGTTATTTTAAAGTGGCTTTTACTTTAAAGTGAAAAATAAAAGTGTATATATTATTATATTATTTAATGAGCTATGATTGAATGTATTTGGATAATGAATATATACTCTCTTTTTTCCTAATAAAAATAGCTGACTTCTTTAAAATCATTTAAAACCTTCATTTCTTTGGATATATAAATAAACTAAAAAATGCTGGATATAATTTGAATTGATGAAAAATTAGCGTATAAATTATCATAAATTTATAATTAATTATGCTAATATTTATATCTTGTAAAGTCTTGCACCGATAATTATCACTTAATTAATAGTTAAGATTGTGTACTTTATCCTCTAAAACACAACTTACACTTTAGGGAAACCATTTCTTAAAAAAATAAAGATATTGTCATTTTATAAGAGGCATATTGTTCTTCACAAATTTTTAATCAATAAAAAATTACCATTGAGTAAATTAGAAACTATCACTGAATTTGGTCTAGATTAGTCTCTCTCTCTTTTTTTAATGTGAAAAATACAAAACAGGTGAACAGGTCTCAGCTGAGTTACAAATTTGATGGACTGTTTTGTTATATTTTAAATACACCATTATGTATGTCTAGAAAAAATTTGCGTTATCTTTTTTATTTTTTCATTTTAATTATCGGTTACCTATTTTAACCTCAATCACACAGAGTCTAAATCAACCACAAAGTTTTGGCCAAAGTAGAGCATTACACGAACAAGGCAATTTGCTTGTCCTTGTATGCATGTGCCCTTATTTTAACTCAAGAAAAACATACAGGCCAACTTTTGTCGGTATATGGAAGAAGGGATCAGTGGAGCAGTATTCACCAGCACCATACCTAGCGACGCTGGTGAACTGCATGGTTTGGACCCTTTACGGTCTTCCTATGGTGCACCCACACAGCCTGCTCGTGGTCACCATCAATGGCTCAGGATGCGTCATTGAGGTCGTCTACATCACCCTCTACTTGATCTTCTCTGATCGCGCCAAGAGGCTCAAGGTTTTCCTGTGGCTCCTCGTGGAACTCATTTTCATCGCTGTTCTCACCCTTGTCACCTTAACTCTGGTGCACACCGTCAAGCAACGCTCTGCGATTGTTGGAACCACATGCATTGTTTTCAACATTATGATGTATGCTGCACCCTTAGCTATAATGGTCAGTAATCAGCGCTACACCTATATACCTATGCTCAAATATAATTCTCTTTGTCATTGAGTTGCCATAGACAACATAAATCTTTCGTTATATATATATATATAGTTTAAAGTTTAATTTATATGGCATTTGACCACTTACTGACAATAATATATTGGATTAAAGTAAAAATGTTTTACAATGTAGCATAGAAATTAACCTTTTAATATATGATTGGATGATAAAGTAAAAATGTTTTACAATGTCAATGCATAGAAATTAACCTTTTATATATATATATATATTGTGTGTGTGTGCTCGCTCGTGGATCGGACATGTAATATTTGACCATAGAGATGCTATATAAATAATATTGTTAATTCGTGGAATGGAATTATGTTTAATTGTACTCATTATATTGCAATGCAGAAACTGGTGATCAAGACCAAAAGCGTTGAGTATATGCCCTTTTCCATCTCTCTCGCTTCCTTTGGGAATGGCGTGGCTTGGACCACTTATGCTCTCATCCGTTTCGATCCATTCATCACTGTAAATACAAAATTAATAGTCCCTCTTTTCATGCTTTTTGGTTTAATCATATACATATGCGATCGAAAAGACAAAAGCCCCTGTTAGGGGAATCCATGGCCTAAAAGAATTGTGGTTAATTGTCAGGTACCAAACGGGCTTGGCACGTTGCTTTCGGTGGCGCAGCTGATTCTGTATGGCACCTATTACAAGTCGACCAAGCGGATGGTTGCAGCAAGGAAAGCCAACGGCGAGGTGAACCTGTCGCAGGTGGAGGTTGGTAATGGTGGTCGAGAATCCAAGCCAAATTATTGATCACGATGAATTATGGATGGTTGATGGGACTTGTCTACCCTATCATCTCATTATTATTATTTAAACTATGTCATGCCCTCTAGTTTTCTAACTTTGTTAAGATTTCTTTTATTTTCGGTGATGCATGTTCTCATCTTGTGGGCTTAAAAGTAAAAATGTAACCAAGTTACATCAATCATCAGAACTTTAGCTTATAAGCGAACCATCACAAAAAACACAAGCAACTAAGGGTGAAAATAGAAAAGCTAGGTTTTAACTTAAATAGATTGGAGGTATTTTCAAAATGAGCTTGAGCCTACTAACTAAGATAGATCTTTTTAATGGCCTTAGTTCGGCCTTCTTAAAAACCTAATTTGGCCTAAAAGCCTATTTAGAAGCATATTTGGTTATAAAATATTTTAAAGAACCAAAACGTCTATTCTTAAATAAGTTAAAATACTATTAAATATATTTTAAAATAGACTAAAACACTTTGGTTAAAAAATATATTTTGAAATAGATTAAAATATTTCTATTATCATTAGATATTTAAATGATGATGATAATAATATAAGTAGGTTATTGTTAGACTCAATAGATTATTTTTATAGTCTGAAACGTCTGATTAACTAAAAAGACCTTTTGAAAAGTTTTGGCTTAGTTTGTTTACTAAATAAATCAAACCTAACTAACCCAAATGTAGGTTAAGTCAAAGGCCTCTGATGAGCACCCTGACCTATTTCCACCCCTACAAGCAACTACCAACAAATACACTCTATGCTTGATACAGTTAATAAGTTAACGACGAGAACAGATATTTTTCCCTGTTCATAAGGGAGAAAAATGGTCATTTTCATGGCCGAGCAGCAAAATACCAAATGCGGCACATACTAAGAGCTTAAACCATTTCATGTCAGTGTTAACCTAGTCATCATTGCATAACCTAATAGGAGCCCAGGTGATCAACAAAGAGATTCCACTACTTCAAAATTTGCACAAGAAAACCCTGTTCAGAAGAATAGAATTGACACGCCCATCGTAATACATCCGACAGCCACCCAAGGGCTTAACCGTTCACCTGCGTCAATATAATGTAAATAAAAGTAGTCAATTACCTAGAACAGGGGAAGACTTAGAGCCAGTGTAATTTCCCCCACCCAAATGAAACCCACCAAGGAGAGAGGACTAAAGTAAAGAATATCCAAACCAGAGAAATGCTTCCTAACTCGGTACATTTAAGTAATGACAAGAATCCAAATACCACATGGTGGCAGAGTTACCAGCCTTTAAAAAGAGTCAATGAATAAAATTAGTTAAACGTTTTCTTTAGATGAAATGAACAACTAGCTAAACTTTTCTTCTCCATGCTTAAATGAAAACTGGACTTCCCTTGAAAAGAAGAGTAAAATTAACGGCAAACAAATAACAAAATCATCAGTCCTTGAAGACTGGCATATATTTTCTGCAACAAAAATTCTTGTGGTGACTGGTGATGTTCTCTTTGATCAGTAAGAGAACAAGCGTTAGACAATGTTGATGCCCTGTGTGAACCGAGAAAAAAATTCTAGCCTCCTATTCTAGATGAAATTACAAATTTAAAAAACTAACCTATTCTAGCTGCCTTCCAAAAGAATCCCCGAAACCTGCAAGGTAGCCGTAGAACAGCTTTATGAGCAGCTGAAAATCTTATACAAAATACAATTTTTATTAATTTAAATTAAAGCACGAGAAGAAGGCTGATCATTGATACGTAATTGAACAACCAAAGCCACAAGGAACACACCAAGAGAAACAAGGATCCAAGGTTCTATTTCCTATTATGTGACTTATGAGCATATACAGAAAAACGAATATAACAGTTCTTTATATGAGACCCAGCATGAAAGAATGGTCAAATATGAAAGTCATTACTTAGTGGTTGGTTTGGAAGAATGAATAGTACAGGAAAGATTTTGGGAGAAATGAAAACTTGTAGTCTACAGCCATAACTAATGTAGGAAGAAAGTGAAGAGGAAATTAGTATATATGGTGACAGTATATTAACTACATAACCGTCCATCTTAAAATATTATCTCAACAAATTAGCTATGGGTGAATGTTTAACTTCAAATTTTATCTTCACTTTGTCTTCTACTTCCCCCGTTTTAGTCCAAAACAAAGAAAGAAAGAAAGAAAGAAAAAGAAATTGCATCCCCGTTTTCACTCCCCCTACTTTCTACTTTCCTGAATTTAATTACTTTCCCTCCTCCTTTTGTTCTCGAAGAAATGCAAAATCTGTAAGTGGCATGGCCTATAGTGTGTCATACTGCCGCAATGCCTCAAATTTGTGAGAAAAGCCCAGCCTTAAAAGCTATATCTGATTCCTTACCTAATTGGCTAATTTAACACCAGCCTAAACAGGGTGCTGCTGCTTACAAGCCGATTGGATGATCTTAAACATATGATCATCATTTACCCGAAGCTCGTTCGCAAATTTATGTTGCAACCAATGCAAAGTTTGGGAGAGGTGAGAAGAATAAATATGCAAATAAACAGAGAGGAGAGGCAATCTTTACACAAAGAACATTTGTATTCCTCTCATTTTTTACCCGGACCCAAACAAAGCCTAATGGACCATCTGACAATGCAGCAATAATAGAAGTCCCATTGAATGCCATTCTAAAGCTTCCTACAAGTTCCAGGGAATCACAAATTTCACTGCAGCTTTAGCACTTGAAATTACAAGTCACTAGTTTGAAAGTTTTGCCATATACTTGGAATGTAGCTATTGGTCCCAACATCAAATAATTGAGCTCCCTTGACTACTTCCAGCAGGTAGGTAATCTAATCTAATGCTTTACAAAACCTTTGAAAATAACA
The DNA here is from genome assembly GCA_030441495.1 of Dalbergia oliveri. Taxonomy (NCBI): domain Eukaryota; kingdom Viridiplantae; phylum Streptophyta; class Magnoliopsida; order Fabales; family Fabaceae; genus Dalbergia; species Dalbergia oliveri. The sequence continues at coordinate 52,618,035 of JAMLFY010000002.1, read as the reverse complement.
TGCATTCCATATCCATATCCATAGCCATAGGTATTCATCATTATTCAGGAATATCATTCACATCAGCGATATTAGAACCAATTGGGTAACCAAACCTTTGGTCCTATGTTGAGAACCTATAGAAATAGTCATAGGCACGCTCAATCCGAAAAAGAAAGAAAGGAAGAAAGCATTCAGCATTCTAGGGCTAAAAAATAAATTAAATTCGAATACACATTTAGGTATTGGATGTCAAGAGTGAGAAAGCAAGAAAAGATAGAATACCCAGTTTTGTGTTCGAGGATGGCGGGAACTGCATCTTGAGAAAGGTGCAGGTACAAATCGCGAGCAGCACCACCGTCAGAAACGAGTGGAAATTAAAAAGAGCTGACTGCAACCCACCCAACAACAACAAAAGAAGATAAAATCATAAATTCGCAAACAGCATCGCACGGAGTGATAAGAAACAATTCATGAGAGTTGGAAGAGAGAAATGAGGGCAATACCATGTGGGGCCTGGTGCTGGTTGGTTGCTATGTGGAATGTTACTCCAAATCCGAATGGATCTGAGAGGTTTGAGGATTCTTCCTTCCAGTTCCAGGGTTTCCACCAAGGCGGCGTCTAACATGCTCCTTAAAACTTAGTCAGCATCACACGCCAACTTATTAGCCACATTCTGAGATGTCGTTAAATGAAATAGAAAGTGTCGCAAAATGCAAAGTCTCAACAAGCTGTGCATCACCATAGACCCCTCCCTCTCTTCCACCTCTCCATCGCACAGCCTTCCACGGCTGCTGCCGGAGCTGTTTTCGGCTCCTCGCCGCAGAGGTGAGAGGTCCCGAAGTGGCAGATCTCGGCGGCTTAGGTTTCCTCCCACTCCCAGATCTGGTCAACACCGCGTTGCCTCCTTCAACCGAGGCAGCCATGGAGAACGCTTCTTCGTCCTCCTCGCGGAAGACCATCGACGGTGCTAGGTGGTGGCACACCGGAATGGCAGGGGGCAACGACGGCGTCTCTGGCAACAGCAACCGCACGCGTCATCACCACGGACACCAGTAGCAACGCCGAGGCCAGTCAACACCGCGGCCACGTCCCGATGACGAGAGAGGTGGCCGTCGATCGCCCGTGATTTCAGTGGGTGGCACAAGCAAAAGGTTATTGAAGTGCAGTGCATGGGTACTCTCTAAGGGAGTGAATCTAAGGTGCTTCCACAGCATTATTTATCTATATATGCTGTTTTTTTTAATGAAAAAGCAAATTATATTCTGGAAATATTCACACTTCTCTAATTATTTAGTTTATATCTATATTCTCTTTACTTGTCAAATTTTAAATATTTATATTACATTGATACTCATTATTTATAAAATACTATTAATAAACTTAACATAATGATATTTTATAATATTAAATATTATTAATTAATAAAATTATAAAAATATATTTCAATTGTATACCCTTTATGAAATGCAATACGTTAGACATCTAGCTACCTGCAAAAATTATTGTTTTTGATTTTTTATGAAATGCAATTCAACTAGCTCAAGTGTGCATAATACAGCTGAAAATCATTGTTTCCAAATGTGAAAAAAACGGTTAATAATTAACGAAAATAGTGGGAAACTAATAGTTGCATGTAATACGTCTACCTGTTAAATGTAAATATAGCCCAAGAAACTCTATAGATAAGATATGGTTGAGAACGGTGGATCATGTCTACTCATTTACTTGGTTTTTAGTGAGAGAAATTTAGGAAGAAGTGCAGAGAATGAGGAATGATAGGTGAACATTAAAATACATATACCAGCTACATCCATCGCGTTAAAGATAAAAGTGGCATATAGATACGAAGGGCATTTTGGCCAACAAAAGAAAAGGAAACCCAACGTGCAACGTAGAAAGGCAAGAAAAGGAAAAGGAGGAAAAAATGGTTTGAGAAGGTGGAGTGTTGATGGGCTACAAGCGGGTAAAATACCGCAAGTGTACGGTCGTTCAAGTAGAATAATGTGAGTTAAGAGTATCGTCTCCAGGGGATTGGGTATAAATATGCTATCGAGTTATTAAACTGTCACCTTAGAGCAAAATGAGCTAATGAAGTTACGAAGGAATTCTAAAGAGCAAGTAACTAGAAAACACTAACACAAATTAAAGTTGAGAAACAACTAAGGTTAAAAGGCCTAGGGGACCTTTTTCATCCTCTACTTCACTTGGATATGCAAATTACTTAATTGAATATTAAGGAATTGGTTTTGTTAGCATGTCAAGTTAAACGCTTATGTCTAGGTCGATTAACCGTGTCTCTTTCACCTAAAACACTAAGTGTCCTTGTGAGTTAGTGTGAAATCAACCCATTGAGAACTAATATCAAACATCTACTATGCAAGGTCAATGGGTATGTTTCCATCCCATTGACTAATTCTCACACCTAAGCCAATTAAGTGTAAAGAACAAGCATTACCCATTCCAAGGTCCAATATCTCTATTCCTATGTCTAGTTCAAGAGAATCCCCCAAATCAACTTAGATGGTGGCCAAACATATAAGAGCATTAAGAATATAAATGGGTAACCAAAACCAAAATCATCAACATTCAAATAAACAACATTACAAACATCCAAGATCCATAGAGGGATTCAAAGGATCCCTAGTTACAAATTTAGCTATCCATAATAATGAACAAAACACAAACTAGTTCAAGAGACATAATGAATATTAAAGATATAAAGAGAGGAAGAGGTGAACAAATGGGGCTTCAATCATTCTCCTAGCTCTTGGTCTTCAATCTTCAAGATGAATCCTTCTCTAGTGTTGGCTCCTTACAAAACCTAGGGTTCCTCAAACTTGAAAAGGGGCAAACGAACTCCCCCTGATACTGTCTATTGGGTAATTATTTACTAAAAATGGGCCTGGCGCGGGTTGAACCGATTAAAATTGTCAGGTCCTTCCTACTCACAAAACTGATCTAATGTTTAGGCGCCCAGGTTGCAACCCAAAATTCAGTCGCAACTCAGGCAAAAACTTCAATTCAATGGCTTTTTCTTCATGCTTTGCTTCCTTCCTCTTGGCTTCAACTTGAATTCTCTTCAAGCTCCAAAACTTCTACAATTTTTCTGCCAAAAATCATTCAATGAAAATTTAATTTGAATTATGCAATTCATCCCAATAGTCTTGATTTATGACATCGAATTTTTCAACAAAAGTTCTAAAACAAATATGAGTCAATTCTTCCTATTTTTAAATGTTTCACTTGGAAAATGAAAGACAAGTCATGCAATTTCAATAGTTAGAAGCTAAATAACTCCATAAACTGGAATTATCAAGTGTCAAAAGGAAAAAGGAAAGAAAATTCTCACCAACCCTTACTTGTTCACACTCTTTCTTGTTTCTCTATCACCCAAAAGCTTTCATTTTACGTTTCTCTTTCTAGTTCTTCATGGTTCATAGGAGAAAGAAGAAGAAGGAAAATCAAAGATTTGGACGCACAAAACTAATTATCACGATGAAGCTTAGCTTATTGCATTTGATTTCTCATGTGTTTATGATTTATGTCTCAAAATATAGATGGTTCTTTTTTTTTTAGCAACAAAACAAATTGAGAATGGCTTAAAAGCTAGATTTGCTGTTCCTGTTGAAACTGTAGTTGAAAAATTGTAAATATGTGTTATGAAATATAGTAAATCAGTAGCAAAAAGTTGTAAACCATTGCACAAAAGTTGTAAACCAGGAGTAAAATGTTGTAAACTAATTGAGGACACATGCTAAAAAGGTTGTTGAAATTAGAGTTAAAAAATTGTAAATGCGTGTTATGAAATGTTGTAAACATGTAGCAAAAAGTTATAAACTATTGCACAAAAAGTTATAAACCAGTAGCAAAATGTTGTAAACCAATTGAGGACGCATACTAAAGGGTTGTGAAACTGGAGTTGAAAAATTGTAAATGCGCGTTATGAAACGTTGTAAACGGATAGCAAAAAGTTGTAAACCAGGACAAAATGTTATAAACCAATTGAGGACTCTATACTTTCATAATGTTCTAAATATAAAATAGACCTAAATATAATAATAAAATTAAATTTTAGTCATTAGCAATATATTTATTAGTCTTATTTAGTGCTTAATTTCATTTGTAGTAGAAAAAAAAGATCATTTATATATATTCACACGTACATATAACGTCATTCTTAAAGACATAATCTAAGTTTAAAGATTTTAAAATTAGATCAAATAGGAAATTTAAAAATTTTAAAACTTGTACTAATAATATTGTATTAATAAAATTCATAATTGTATGAATATAAAATACAACTAAATAATATACTAATAAAATTTAATTTTAATCAAGAGTGTTATGTTAATTAGTCTAATAATGATAATTATGTTTATTTATTTAGTAATGAGATTGTTGTATTTACTAAATTTAATTTGGTTTACATAATTAATTTTTTTTTAAAGTTTTATAGTTTAATATAAATACTATTTAAGAGTTTGAATAAGTGAAAACATAGAGTCCTTAATTGGTTTATAACATTTTGTTACCTGGTTTACAACTTTTTATGCAATGGTTTACAATTTTTTGCTCCTGATTTATAACATTTCATAACACGCATTTACAATTTTTAACTATTTCAACAACCTTTAGTATGTGTCTTCAATTAGTTTATAACATTTTGCTACTGGTTTATAACTTTTTGTGCAATGGTTTACAACTTGTTGCTCCTGGTTTACAACATATCGTAGCACGTATTTATAATTTTTTAACTAGGTTCAACAATAACAGGAATCCTTCTCAGAGCTATTCTCAATTCTTTTTGTTGCTAAAAAAAATAAACATCTATATCTTGAGACATAAACCACAAACACATGAGAAATCAAATGGAATGAGCTAAGCTTATCTGAGGATTAGTTTTGTGTGTTGCCCATAGATCTTGATTTTCCTTCTTCTTCCTCCTATGAACCATGAAGAACTAGAGAGAGAAACGTAAAATAAAAGTTTTGGGGTGAGAGAGACAATAAAAAAGTGAACAAGTAAGGGTTGTGAGAGTTTTTCTCCTTTTCCTCCTAACACCCCCATTGTTCTCAAACCATTTTTTTTCTCCTTTTTCCTTTTCTTACCTTTCTGCACGTTGCACATTGGGTTTCCTTTTCTTTTGTTAGCCATCCATATCCATACCATCTCTATACACCAGTTTTGTCCTTTAACGCGTGAATGTAGTGTATATGCCTGGTGTTTACCTATCATTCCTCGCAAAGAAAAGTGAGAATAAGTAGAGAAGAGTGTAGTGAAAGTAAAAGTAAGATGACAAGCAATAACATCTATCGTTGGGATAAGTGTGAACACATCTCAACAAGTCTTCATATGATGGTAATTTCTTGGTTTAGTTGAACTTGAATATTTTTTATTTTATTTGGTTTAAAAATTTTAGTCTAGAAATTTATTTTTGATTTTTTTTAAAAATAGATATTTAATTTCGATTTAGTTTATTCATCATAGTTTAGAAATTTTCATATAGAAACTTAAATTTAATTCAATAGATATAGTAATTAGTATGGACTAGTATATTTTGAATTTTGTTTGGTTCAAAAAATTCAATATAAAATATTTTTGGAGTGGACTTAGGAATTTAATAATTTGGTTTAGTTTATAATAAACTATTTTATTTTTAGTTTATACCTTTAGTTTTGGATACATGAAGTTCTGGATAGCCGAATATGATGGACAAAATGCTTATTGTTAGGAAGGCAGAAATAATGAAGTCATTGTCCTATCTTCTGCTAAGAGTTTTGGAAGCAATGCATATCCAGCAACTGATGTGGTTGCGACCAACATGAATATGAATATAGTTGATAAGTAGAATGAACAACACACAGATTGAAATAATGCACAGTGGGTGGTATTTGAGCCGTCAAGGCATAAGTTTTCATGGGGTTTGTTTGAGTTTTGACTTGCTATAGTAGCTGATGCATGTTAAGGGGTTAACATTTAACCAATTCTGCAAACTGTGAAATAACAAGCAGGAAGTTAGGTGTATTTTTTTTAATCTCTTGAGGTGAAGATATTTTTTGCTAGCACATACCAGTACAAGCAAAAGAGCACAGATAGTGAGTATATATTATGACAGTGTAGCATGAAGTAAGGAAATAACATGACAGGTGGTGTTTTCATGCATTAAAGGTGCTTCATTTATTGGCTAATGTAGTAAGGAGGGGTATTCTTTTGTGGTTGAATATGCTCAGGGTTGTCTTTTGAAACTTACATCAAAGTCTGTATAATGATGGCTTGCTTCATGTGTCAAGGGTGTGCCTTCATCTCAGTTTGTTCAATTTCAGAATTTCTAAGAGGTGTTTACATGGTGATGAATGGTCAGCTACATATTGGGCATTGGCTTATCATTCTAGCTTATGCGGATTGAGGTTTTCCTCTGTCTGTTATTTTGGTTTAGTTAGCTTTTGTTTTTCTTTAGCTATGTCTATTGTTGTGTTTGTGTGACTTTGGACTGTCTACCTCACCTCCCCTGTTTCTCGATTTGTTTTTATAGAGTTTATCTATAGAAAACAAAAAAGTTTAGTTTAGTTTAGTGGCTAAATTACACATTTAAATTTTTTTAAGTTAGACATTTTAATATAAAAATTTTATTTGAAGTAGACTTAGGAATTTAATAATTTAGTTTAGTTTATACATGTTTATTTTTAGTTTAGTCTTTTATATTTGTTTTTATTTTATATATTTTAATTTTATTTAGTTTATATATTGTAAAATGATTTAGTAATTTTGTTTAATTATGCACTTGAATATAGTTTTGTTTTTTATTTTCGAGTATTGCATGGTAACTTTGACTTCACATGTACTAGTCAATCCCTTCAGCCATACTTGATACAGGCTGATTTTGACATGTCTCACGGGTCCGTTTTATGAGTATGATAACGCATTACTTTCAACCTTTGTGGAACGGTGGTCCTGACGCACACATTCTATCTACCCGGGGAAGAGTGCGCTATCACTCTAGGGATATATCCTTCCAACTTGGGCTACAAGTGGATGGTCCACCCGTGAGCGGTTGCATGGGTCAATGGGTGGACTATCATGGTGAGGACATATGGGATATGTGCGACCAATTGCTCAAGAGTGTGCCACTTGAGAATTATGGAGGGTCTATAAAAATACACTTGCCTTGTCTTGGCTTAGGGGAACATTTCTACGATTAGGTCCACAGGAGGTGATGCCCAGATCATGTAGGTAGTATGAGCATATATCCTGATGCTAATTGGCAGTGTATTGCTTCCCGACAGTTAGCTAGGGTGCATTTGAGATTTCTCCCACTACTACATGATTTTGAGGAGTGTGGGAGCCTAAGTTAGGTTAAGCTGTGTTGTCCGTATTGTATCATGGACTGAGTTGAGCATGTGGCATGCATACCGTAGACTCTCCTGGATGTCTAAATTTGCTAGTCGTGGATTTGGTACAGAGTGCCAAGGCTAAGGCCTAGAGTTGATGAAGTTATCTTGTTTCCATTGACCTTGAGGTATGATTATTATTATTATTATTATTTGTCATTGGGTTTTGTTTAATTTGTAGTTTGATCATTTCATTTAATCATAAAGATATGTGTAACTATTTTCAAGTGGCGTGGATGTAGATGTCTATCAAATGCGTAGATCAACGGGTGAAAATGTTGAGGATGTGTATTGATTTACTAACCCATGATGATGTGAGTATATGTTTTTTGTGTTACTATTTTATAAATTAATAATATAGATTTGTGAAGGCTAATGAATGCTTATTAGGTTCATTGGACTTTATGACGACCAAGAGGTCTTACATGCCACATCGGAGTGGGTTATGAGGAGTCACATATTTGGACTCCTGACTTTCCTTCTTGCTTCCCACTATTGAGTGGCACCAGGTGGATCGTATCTTGAGATAGTTTGGTGTGCAACAGCCAATCCGGGCAAGCCACTAAATATTGATGGCCTAATTGGGAAGGATGCATGTGGAAGGCACCTTGGTGGCCGAACCATTACGGGACTTAGTACAATCTGGTGGATACGACATAAGAGACATATCCTTCCAGCATTGGCCTGGGTTAGTACAACTGCCATCACAAGAGTACTTTACCTGGTCCTGTGGAGTTGCACATAGGAGCCTATCCCCCAATGTCCCAGCACATACTTATTTGCCCCTGATGCACCGATGCATGTCCGTGCATGTTGGTCCCTTCGATGCCTAAACACGTTTTAGAGACGTCAAGCTGTGCAATGTGCTCGTGTAGGACTCGCATTAGACGTCGACAACCAAGGAGAGTCCTGATGAGGACAATGATGGCGATGATGATGATGATGGTGGTGGTGATGACGCAAGGACTAAGAGACAGGAGGACACGTCAGAGCTAGCACTTGGGGCACAAGGAGGAGCCCATACATCGACATGAGCAAGGACGCAACAGACAAGTGCATGAGGTTTGTCCTCGTCGATGTTACACTAGAGGCCATATCGAAGCACCCATATGTAGCCGGCGGGACCACTAGACATCAAGGTTACACATTATATACTTATGCAATTTTTTGTTATATTTTGTATTACATTTGCTGTTTTTCAAATTGTTAAGTTAATTCTAGGAAATGACATTGCCTTTTGCAGGTATGATCCAGCACCCCGTGTAGCAAGGCTTGCAAAGCTAGACACAGTGGACATTTATGTTATTTGTGTTTTACATTCAGTAGTTGTAACGTGCATTTTAACATGAGGCTTCTGTATTTGAGTTACTTGTGTTGTGCTAACTACGGATGCAGCATTATTTATATTGTGCTATATAATTATTTGAGTTAATGCTTATTTTAATCCTAACTTTTAAGATCATTTTAATTTATAACTTTTAAAATAAGTCAAATTAGTCCCTAATATTATAAAATGCGAGTCAAGTTAATCCCTTTTTCCATTTTTATTTAGCATTTTATCAATTAAATAATAATGCATAACATTAAGTGATATTTTATCATCCATATGTCATCTAAATAAAATGAAGTTTAAAATAACTTATTTGGGTATCTAAAAAGTATAAAATGAATCATTTTATGATTTTAAATAAATATTTAAAAGACTCATTTTGTATAATTTTAGATACAAAAATCAGTCATTTTAACTTTATTTTACTTCAAATGACATATAAAATGTTAAGGTATCACTTAGTTACTATCATCATTAATTGATAGAATATTAAATAAGAGTGGGTTAATGAACTAATATGACCCATATTTTGTAATATTGAGGACTAATTTGACTTATTTTAAAAGTTAAAGACTAAAATGACCACTATATAAAGTAAGGGACTAAAATGAATATTAACTCTAATTATTTAGTTATGTTATTTATATGAAAACGGCTTTCGTTTAATTTTCCCACTAGAACAGCGAGACCCAACCCAAGTAACCCAACACTTTCCGTTCCCGCGCTCTTCACCTTGCGAATTTTGGCTACGAAAAATTCAAAAGGTTTATGAAGCTCTATATGAAGCTCTACATTCGCCGTCTTCGTTTTCTATATATATTTTTTTGTTTGGGTCTGCGCTTGTTTCCCGTTAATATGTGAAGCCATGTGATTGTTTGGGAGAATACCGAATAGTAATTAGCATGGGGGACTCGAAACGATGGACGGTGACTTACACAAAACACATGAAACAGAAACGCAAGCTCTACCAAGATGGATTCCTTCACCTCCAAATCTCCACCAACAAGGTTTTGGTTCATTCTCTCACTTTTAACCTATTCCACATTTTTCAAATCAATCGTTGCATTCGTTTCCGATATTTGATTTTGCTAGTTCACAATTCCTTACGAGTGCGTACGTACATGGAAATCGACATTAGTAACATTATTCTCTGCTCAATTCCTCGCTGTGCAGGTCGCGCTTTACGATGAGTTCGACAAACTCTTGGAGTGTAGGGTCTTGAAGAAAGATGAAACCGTTACCTCTGGTGACACTTTGGAGTTCAATGCTTACCTTGTTGACATTGGTGATCCTGAAGGCCAGGGATCACACAGCAAGCCTCAATCTGATCCTAAAGGTCATTCAAGACCAAATAGTGCTTCCAGATTCTCCACTCCTTCGAGTATGAACTCTTTGATGTTCTCTCTGAAGTTTAGCAGTCCATTCTTTTTATCTTCTCGGCTTAAATATCGTTTTGATCCATGTATAAATATAGATTACAACACTTTGGTCCACAAAAATTCAATTGCATACAGTTTAGTCCGTCAATTTAGTCCCCAAATCTTTATAAGACTAAAGTTCTTTGGGGATTCAAGTGTATGCAATTGATATTGCGAGGAGTAAAGTGTTAAAACATAATTCTTTCAGAACCAAAGTATAGATTTATTTCTTTTTGTTTTTTTAAAGCAATGTTGACTTTTCTACCTCTCAATAATGATTTGCTGCTCTTGTCTCCATTGTTGGTGAGATGATGCAGAAGATATTAAAATGAATGCTTCAAAGGCAAATATCGCTCCAACACGGAAGCCTCTCAGTCCATCACAACAAATTATCAAAGGTTTACAATGGCTTCATTATTTTCCGAATTTGGCTCCTACAGCTTTTTTCGAAAGTGTGTCCTTATCTTATGTTTCGGAGTCACTCTGTCAAGTGTTTGAATGTTCAACTTAAAATTGCGTCAACATAACAAGGGATTAGTCATTAGAGTGGAGATAGATTAATTATTCTTATAATTGTCACGAATCAGGATAAAAATTGATCTCTACGTTCCTAGTTTCATTGGAAATGTGTGTGTATCTTTTGCTGCTGCTGTTGTACATTGAAGTTTCTTTTTATCTCATTCCTTATACAAAGTTGTGCCCATGCTATACAATGCTAGAAGTAATGATGATAGTTGATTAGCAGCAGTTACTACTTGTATGAGTTGCAGTGCAGTATGCTTGTATTATTAATTGCAGAATTTAAGAAGAGAGAAATGCTTAAGTATGGGTCACCACAGATCAGTCCGGAAACAAAAAAACCTAGTACATCTGGTGAGTCTGTCATGCAGATTAAATTTAATTTACATGCTGTTTTTAGTTTCTCACCCTACTTTCTTTCGGGTTGAATATTGGGACTGCTTAATAGGTTCTGCCTAGTTTATGTGCAAGTAGTTTCTCATTTTTCCTTGCTCATCTTTTATCTGTTAACAATCCAAAATTTTCCTATTTCCAATTAGAGTGGCAAGTTCTATACACTACACAAGTGACTCAAAAGGCAAAGAAGTACCATGATGGATTTTTACGGCTAGTTATCTGTGGATCGCGGGGGACAGGTTGACTTAGAAAATATATTTCTTTTATCTAGAAAATATATTTCTTTTATCAATAAATCTATTCGTAAACACACAATAACCCTTTTCCTTGTTACTCATTCCCTAGCCAGCACTGGTATTATGATTAAATATCCTTATCCAGTAGTCACACTTGAGTTGCAGTTAGGTTCAGATTAAGGGCACATTGGATGTTTATTCTCGTTTTCTGCCTCTATATTTCAGGTTATGCTGTTTGATGAAAGCAAGAAACTCTTAGACAGCAGGTTCTTAAAGAAAGATGATGTAATTAGATCTGGCGAATCAATTGCATTTGATGCATATTTGGTTGACATCGGTGAGCTTCAAGGAAATCATAAACCAGATTGTAGTGTTCAAGGAGAAAATCGTTCTAATGTTGAGAGAGTGGAGAAGATGGACAGACATCGTAATTCTCTTGACACTGATACCTATGTAGCTGTTGGAAAAAGCGGTTAGTTGAAAGTTTTAGTTATTTGAGAAACTGTTATATATGGCCAGCTGTTTGTTGACGCATGCGTTCTTTTTTTCTCTTCTTTCTTTTTATTGATAGGATACTTATCGATATCATTTGCCTTTATATTTCTATCAATTCTGTTACTAATGTTTGCTTTTAAAATAGTCAATCTATTGTCCTTACTCCTTGCAGCCCTGATGTGCAGCATGCCATCAACATGTATTTGCAGGGCAGTTGTTCCTTATTTAATTCTGGCATCAATCCCACTGAAACCAATAACTGAATTCATGGACCTTATTCTTTCTTCTGTAATCATTTTAATGTGGTTCCTCATGCTAGAGTACGATCGATTTCTTTTGCAGTCAATTATGTCAGGGGTTGTGGTCTCAGTATCTTCAGTTTTGTCTCTTCCATTTAGTGTTCACTTATACATTTCTTTCTTTTTCAATTTAGAATGGCAGGTCCTATATACAACACAATTAAAACAAAAAGCCAAGAAGTATCATGATGGTCTTTTACAGCTTGAATTTTGTGGCTCCCACGGGAGGCAGGTTAGTTTTTGTATTTGCTATAGTTTTCCTTGTTACCTCCTCAATTCTTCCTGTTTGCGTCTCCATGAGTGTCTTTTATCCGTCATCAATTTGTTTGAATTTCCATTTATATCGTAACTTAATCATTGGAAATGAATCATGCAACCTTGTCAGTTATTGGAATTAATTGATTTGATATAGTATATTGTATCTCTTTTCGCTCGGCATAGTGTTGATGTTCTTTTTCCAGGTTGTTCTGTGTGATTCAAGCAAAAGACCTTTAGAACGAAGGTTCCTAAAGAAAGACGAAGTTGTAAGAGCTGGTGAATCAGTGTATTTTGATGGACATTTGGTTGATGTAAGAGAACCTATTGGAAGCCATCAATCTCCGATGAAATTGAATGAACGAGGGATTGGTAATCCTGTTGTTGAGAGAAGAATACCAAGACGTGGACAAAATGGCTGTCTTGACGTGAAGCCATCTGTTTCTAAAGGTTAGTTTCTGACTTAATTAGGAGTTTCCTATTTTTCTTTGTGTAGTTGTATTGCTATATAGTTCTGGGCATGTCATTTGAACGTTTCTGACTTTACTACCAATCACCGCTTGCTTTTTATACCCTTGGTCTCATTAAGTTAGCATTTATTGTCCATTGTATGTATCTTCTGCTCATTTAGTTAAGTTTATATGTGTATTTTAAGCTTCCATCTAGTCTTCTTTTTTACGAATTAGTGAAAAGCATCCATCACAGAAATCGGTTGCAAATACTGCAAGAATAAACGAGAAATAAAATAAAAAATAAAAAAATATATATATTGCAATTGTAGTCTCCTTTAAGTTTCAGTACAGACAGCTATTAAGGATTGTATCCTTCAAGCTGTTTAATGCTCTGACCATGTCCTGTTTATTCAAAAAAGACTTTGTCCTTGTGTAGGTTTTGATTTTTCTTTCACAAATGTTTATGGCTATTCCATGCAGGACAACCTTCAAGTAAGCCTTTTATTGGGCAAGATACAGGCGTCAACTCTCTCTTTCCCGGATAGAAGAGATAAAGTCAAACAGGATAGTCTCATCAGAAAAGCCTTTACGCGATGGTTCGTACATAGTATTGCCTGCAGCATGACTCATCTTCATGTTCTTGTTTGCATTACTTCTTCCCCACTCCCGCAATATGAATTATATCAGTTATATTTTTCTGCATGCATTGTGTGGAACTGTGGCCTGTGGACTATAGATTTCATTTTATAAATATGAAGATCTTAGCTTAAAATTAAGTTGATTCGTGATTTATTGTTTTCCAACAGACATCGTTGGCTGATGTTCCGTAATCATACACTAGCATTGAAATCTCTAATTTTTGCATGTTCCTTTTACTGAGGAAAGAAAGAGGGAAAAGATAACTGGATAAGTAAGTGGTACCATGCGTAAATAAACAAATTGACATAAATAAAATCAGAGAGGGCTGATCATTCTGCGACAGGATACATAGCCATTGATGAGAAAAATCGATAGTTAAAATTTTGTAAGCCACATGTACTAGCATGACACATCATAAATGTACAATAATTATTGATTTATTTCCATTGATTTTTCCATCAAGCTACTATAATTGTGCACTTTTTTCTCCAAAGTGCAAGGTGTATTCTGGAGGAGCCAAATCCCAATGTGTGCGACCTTTAACTACAGGCTTTGCTGGTCTTAATACATTGTTTCGTTATTTCTACGCGTGACTGATTCTTGGTATTTGTGCAGCCAATCAAATATTGTCCATTTTACAAGACCCTCTGCCTCAGGAGAGTTTCCTCATAGGTTAGACAGATAACCTTACTAGATGATAACAAGCTTCCTCAGGGCCTGTTCATGTGATTATTTGGATTTCTGTAGGTGGCCGATCGACCAATGGGTCATGTCACAAGAATATGGATAGCAAACCAACTGAGACTATGAAATCCGAAGATGGAACGTTTTCCAAATCCAAAGGCAAGTTAAGATGGAATTGTTGGAGTTTTGGCACATTAGTTTGTGATTTCGTAGACAAATTTGTTAGTATCATCTATTCTTTGTTTTGACTTTTAAGATGTTAATAATTCGTAGTTTACTCTGTTTAAAGTGGGTTCTGCAGAAGCAACGGTTGATGGTGGGTTCCAGTTAACCAGGAATGCCAAAATGCCCCACCAGGTTTAGTTTTTCTCATTGCTTTGCATTTTTTAGTAAGTGCCATTATTTTCCATAGCTGGGCCTGTTGTGCTTTATATATCAGTGGCGGCTAGAATGTAGAATGTTCATGTGATGTGTTAGAGAAAAATTTACTGAACCGATAAAAGTTTACAAAAGAAGGAAGCACAAGGGTACTTTAGGAATTGGAATGCTTGCTGACTCTGCGATTGAGAAAGAATCATGTGGGCCCTTTACTGAATCTGAGGCCTAACGGTTTTAGGGGGATGGGGTGTGTGGTGAAGGACACGTGTGGCTGTAGAGGAGAAGGAGTATAATTCTCCTAAGGTCAGAATATTGGGTAGAAAATTCTGTTAGCATTGGCTGGGAGTGTGAGCTGCTATAGTCAAGGCCTCTCGCTACAAACTTCGTATATCTTTCTGTTTCTTTTATCTGTGTTTGCTTCTATTATGATGTCTGAGGCATATATCAGTGGAATATTTCAGATGTCTCAAATTTAAATCATTGCTTTTCAACTTGTATTTCCAGCCCTACTCAGACAAGGAAGCTCAGACAAACATGAGCGAGGCAGATGTTGGCTTATTCATATTAAGTTCGCGTTATAATTCTCCTGGCGCCATTACCAGTGAAGGTAACAGTGTTGAGGAGTTCTCGTGTAAAATGGAAACGTTTCCAAGCTTTGACCTTGGATTTTAGCAGGTACTGCATCTTTCAACGTATGTTTGTTTTTTTTTCCCTAATTTACATGCATAAAATTAGTTCTTATATTTTTTTCCTTTCTTTTCAAGTCCCTATAATTGTAAACATCAAAGATGGGATGTTTAGTAGTGAATAGGACTTACTAGGTGGTGATGATTTTGCTACAAGCTTGTGATGCCACCTCTTTTTATTCATTTCCGTGCGATTAATTCGTGTTAGTTACCATCTCTTTTACTGTTTTACATGCATGCAGGTTTGCAAGGCCTTAGACCTTAGTAATATAAAAAAGGTTTGCAAAGGCCTTGAATTACGCAACTTATTGGTTATTCATCAGCACCCATATTTTTTATTTTGGTGGATAAGGAATGTAGGAAACGGACTCTTGTATAGCTTATAACGGAATTTAAAATAGAAGTGATGGCTAACTTTTATTTGATTCAGTAAAGTCGGTTGAACTTGTCGAAATATGATCTGGTAATTTCATCGATTTGACCTGAACTTTTGTTCATTCGCTAGCATTTTATTCATTCAATATATTTTCTTAACTCAATGCTAAGCTGAGGTTACTTTGGCCTTTATTCCTCCATAGTTGACTCTAATGTATTAAATTTTATTGTTTATTTTAAAAATTAAATTTTGTTTCAATCTTATGAGTATTTATCTTCTAAACTCAATATTTATTTTAACAATGAACTGATTTTAAAACAGGATGAAAAGAAAGCGCCAACTCATGTAATTCTAAAGCTTTTGCTTGGAAAAAAAAACTCAAAATCTTAATTGTTACCGTTGTAAGTAGACGTAGGCAATGTAGCCCGCACAGCCTTGGTTGATTACAAATTGATGATAAATATGCTGAATTGAAATTGGCCTGTCTATTAAATAAATAGTAAGAAATGTCATGTGAGGGTTTTCCATTAGCTCATAGGTTAATGGTTTAGTTTTGTTTTTTATTATTCAAAAGCATATTTATTGAATTATCTAGATTTTTATACTTGAATATTTACATGTTGGAATCATTTTTTCAGATAACTGCAATTTTAAACTGAGTATTAAAAAATTTAGAAACCTAAACATTTTACGAATTAAAGTCTGTTTTTTCTTTTTTCAGAAGGTTATAAATTTACATTTAAATAAACTTCCAAAACGCGACAAATAAAAAAACAAAAAACTTGCAAAAATTCTTTATCTTTTTCTTTTGTCAGAACAAACAATCTAATCTTAATATGCACAGTTCGATGGTTAAACGGGCCGGTCTATGAATGGTAACCCGTTACCCGGCCCAATCGCCTTGGGCACGGTTCGCCTTATCTGCATAGAAATTTTGGTCGGTAAAGTATACTCCACCGCTTCTGTTCAGTTCAGTTCAGTTCAGCTCCTTGCCTGTCTGAACAATGGCGTCGTGTTCGCTTACTTCAATTCTTCTCTCATCTTCTTCTTCTTCCCTTTCCTCCAAACCTCCCTCTGCTCCCTTATCTACTCCTCCACCCTCCGCATTCTATTGCGCCCTCAAACCTCTCTTTTACCAAAAGAGAACTGATTCTGGGTTTTCCCTCAAAGCCCAAACCCTCGACTTCTCTGCCTCGTTCTTCGAAGGTGGTGGATTCGGGTCGGAGGACGACTCCATGTCTTCCGGGCCCGGTTTCACTGCTACTGAGCCCAAGGACGAACCTGAATGCCTCCGGGCTCAGACAGTACGAAACCATGGCCGTTTTGAGGCCCGACATGTCCGAGGATGAGAGACTCGCACTCACCCAGAAGTACGAGGAGGTAGTAACATTTTAACTCTTGAGCCTTTTTCTTTTTCTTTTTTCTTTTTCCCCTTTCAATCGAGCATACCATAATCAGAATATATAGCTCTAAAATTTGTTTTTGTTCCCATGAGTATCATTAATTAATGAGTTTAATCTTGATGCACTGAATTCTACGCAGTCATCCAATTATGTAGTCTATTCGTGAAACTTTCAAAAGAGGGGTGGTTAAGTCTAACTCTTTTACTGTGACAATACATGATCCACAATGTATGTAAATTAAATTCTTGGTTAATTGTGCTGAAAGTTTTTAATCCTTTCATGCAAGGAAAACTGCAGTGTTGTCTTCCTTCATGATCACCTTTTAGTGTATCAGCCCTTGATATGTCACTGCAGTTATCCATTCTACATGGCTTAATTGAATAACAAAGTGATCGTTCTCTGATGAAGTTGAAGCTCGATAAGGAGGTTGCATAAATCTACCTGTGGTATTAGAAGTGGCCATCTCATCACTAAGAATTATGTTGAGACTTGATTCAATCAAACTGCAAATTTACTTGTGGACAGCATTTTTCGCATTTTATTCCATTGGAAGTTTTTAACAAGTTGCACTTTCCTTATTGCAGCTGCTGGTTGCTGGAGGTGCAATGTATGTGGAGGTTTTTAACAGAGGAGTTATTCCTCTGGCATATAGCATCAGGAAGAAAAACAAGGCAGGAGAGACCAATACTTATCTTGATGGCATCTACCTACTGTTCACCTACTTCACCAAGCCTGAGTCAATAAAGATTCTTGAGGAGACACTGCTGGCTGATGATAATGTTATCAGGTCTTCCACTTTCAAAATTAGGAAAAGGAAATATTAATCACTCTCAGAAAAGTATGGTATATCTATCATTTGTTAATGTGTATCATTTTCGTTTTCATTTGGATTCAAGTATTTTTGTAATATGATTGAATTTAATTAAAAGAGAGATCTAGGTGCTGTCACTTGCAGTCTGTAGAGTTACCAGTATTTCTCATGTTTATATGAAACTGTCAAATTCCCTGAACTTTTATATTTGAATATCGAAAATTAAAAGAAAGGCGTTTAAATTCTATAAAAACTTGCAATACTTGAAATGAATATAAATGTTTCCGTGAAAGCAATAGGTTTTATGTGTGACCACTCATCTACGGAATAAAAATGTCTGATTTGTGGCGTAGTTTAGGTTTGTTATACTTTATCTTCAGTGGAGCATCTTGAGCAAAAAGCAAAAAAGTGCAATAAATTTAAGGATATGAGGCGCCAGTATCTGTTCTTTACTATTTCTTTCTAGCCACTTTTCAGTATTTTTTCCATTGTTAGTTTCTATTTTCTTGTTAACTTCATTGCTTAAATAGCAATATCATCAGGATTTAAGGAAATTCACGATTGTGATTGTGCGTCTCTTTTGGGGCGTGTGTGTGTTTTTTTTAAGGGGGGGGGGGGGGTGTGGTGTGTTAGTGAAGAGTGTATAATATACTTAACATTTAGAAACGGGTGCTCAGTGATTTGTGTGTCTACTGGCTTAATAGTATACAAATTATGCAGATGGGAATGGTGTTAAAATCTGGAGAAATCAGTATTACAGAAGTTTTCAATCTTTGTACATGTCTAGAGTTTTATTTTCTTCAGTTAACTAGTCATGGAAAGGGGGTATTGATGTGATTTTGTATTGATCAGAAGATGAATTCAATAGCTGAAAAGAAATGAGTACACTATTTTTCAAAATAGTTATGTGGACAGTGGTACGGTATTAGATGCCACTTATCATTGTTTAGTCAACTTAAATGCCTACTATCTAGTTAGTCTCGTCAACAAGAATTGGAAGAATGATTTGCCGAGACTGTATAGTCTGTTACTTTGCTTCAACAAGCCATCAAGTTTTATGAGATACTTGTTATCCTTATCACGCGCGTGCTGTCGGAAGTCAAGGCCTGCATCATTGTATTATTTTGTTTTACATCATAGGTGGACAGCCCTGTTAACTTCCATTATGAACCAAAATCTTGTTTGCTTTGTTTTGTCCACTTTGTCTTTCATTATTACCTGATCTTCCTTTCGAATAAACTTTGCAGCACCTGATACTAGCATTTTTAATTATTATTTCTTATTTCCCGGTTCTAAAACCTTTTGTTCGGTTGAATTAAAGACTGAACAAGTATTGTATGCAGCGGTGATGCTGGTAAACACGTTACATGTTGTGAGACTCCCACCCTGCATAAGGACATGATCAAGATAGTCTTATGAGTTTGGACAACTATCTTTCCTTGAGTTTAGCTTTTAAGATTGGGTTAATTCTTTTGGGTTACTCAGAGTAGCTCCATCGGAAGCAAATTTCAGTCCCAATTACTGTATTTTGTTAGCACTAGAACACCATTGGAGCAACTATTTGGGATAAGGATAAAAAGTAGAGTTCCACCAAGTTGAGACCATCCTAACTCAAAATTTGAGCTCAATTTGTAATTTTTTTTCTATTTTATAAATGGTTAAATTTTCAAAATACTTATGTTATTTAATATTTCACTTTATAAATATTAATCCTTTTCAATTTTATTTTTCACATGTCATCCTAATCCTTTCCAACATTATTTTTTACATCTCTTGATCATTTCTAACACTTTCTAAATTTTTTTTCATAAGATATTAGAATAAAAACATTTCATAAATATATTAATTTATTTTTAATTTAAAAAATTATGTGGAGTCATAGCAAGGACCAAAATTGATTCTTTTCATTAGAGTAGAGAGGGAAACTCTTAAAACACTTTTATCTTTTATGACAAGTTGATTATGTGACAATGATATAGTAAAAAGTGGGACTACAAGTGGGATTAAGAGAGATACAGTATTAGAGATGCTCTCATAGATGCCAGTTCTAATCATGTCGGAGGTGTGTTAGGGTCCCACTCTTATTACAGGAGGTCAGCATCACCACCAAGCTATCACCTCATCTGCTTCAAGATAGTTTTTATAAGAGTGTCGTGGTGACAGAGTTTGAGCAATCCTCTTCTCAGTCTATCGGGTCATGATTTTTGGACCTTTTTCATTTCAAATCTCGGAGACCTGAGGTAGAAGTTTTTATGTCTGTGTATTTGACTACTTCCATTCCTATTGGCATCAAAAGATAGTTACGTCTGCATCCGGCTTCTTGGAGGGCAAGTCCCAGAATGAGGATTTCAGGTTTTGGAAAGTCAAATGGTCATTATGAGTGGGAGCGTGTGTTGGAAACTTTTGTGATATTACACCTCAGGGCTCAAGCATTCATAAATTGATTTCTATGGACATGAGAGGATTGCTATAAAGTGAAAAGAAAAAAAATGTGATACGAATATTTTTTTAGACTCCTTTAAGAGATGTTCGTAAATGTCTTTTAAACATTGGTTGAAAGTGAGTTCCAATTTTTTTTTTCAATTAATGTTTAAAAGATACTACAAACTATTCTTTGAAAGATGTCTCAAAATTATATAAATAACATACTTGGTGCAACAACCTAATTGGGGCTATCCATGTCAGCACGAGTGAAAGTCGCGTATGAACTCAACCAGCATTCTCGTTTGTCAGTAACCTAGGACGTGCATATAAAAAATTCTTGGGTGCCTTATGAAAATCATTCAAGTCCATAGTTACAATATCAGGTGTTAAGGCTCTTTTTTTATTTTTTATTTTTTTAATTTCAGATTTCAACTATTGATCATTTGGGTTCCAATTTAAGAATTTGTTTGCATAAATATCTCCAAGCGACTAGTTATGGTGGGATTTACAAGAGACAGGAGTGGAAGCACTTTGTTTTTATAATTAAAGAAAATGTACAAAACGATAAAGTGCTTTGCACTAACTGAGACAGAGAGAATCTGATGTAATGGTGCAGTTTGAGATCTGATCCCAAACCCACTTTGAGAGAAAGAGCTTAATTGCTTCACTTTCCACTAATAACAGTGCACATAGTCATTGATCTCCCACCCTGACTCTTCCTCATCATGAAAATGCAATTTATTATTAAACAAGATGGGAAAGAAATAAAAGTTACACCAAGCTAGGTAGGTATGTAGGAAGGGTGGCAAAAGTAACCTTGGAATAGTGCAGAAAGTGAGAAAGACTTGTGCTGCTGATCATGAATGAACTAAGATGTTTCTTCCTATACATCCTTTTCATCGTTAGCATGAAAAACAGGAGAAAGATAAGCCCTGGCATTTTTCTCATGGAATAATATTCATTGCATGGAACAACTTTTGGACTTTGGTTGGGACATTTAGCCCACTCAGTACTAAGGGCCAAAGGGAGAATTTGTTCCCTCATCATATTAGTTTTGGCAAAAGATATTGACGCTGCAAATGTGTCATTTTCGCCACCCTCATTGAAGAATAAAATCCAAAAAGGGTCGTTTCAAATATCACTGAATAAATCATCACTAAGGTAAGGTATGAGAAATACTAATATACTATAGACTAAAACCCCAAGTTATATTATGGTGTCAAATTAAAATTTCGATAATAACAAGTATTCGTTTTTCCGGTGAATGAGCTGCGCATAAGAAAAACAAAAAATGATGAGACCCATTTCTACTATTTATACAACAGCATCTAAGATAATCACAAGTGTATTTTAGGGGCAGCAAGGGAATCAAAGTCGTCAACTTGATTTCGATGTTTAGACTCTTGTTACAACATACTCCCTCTGTCTTATAATAATAAGCGTCAAATTTTCACTTTTTTATATTTCAGAATATCTATTCATTTATAATATTTAAATAACATTAATTTTTTCTTTCACTTATATCCTTAATATAAATGTATTAGTTAAGTAATCAATACATTTATCAAGATGAATAATAAGACTATAGAAAGATAGTTTTGTCAACTCATATAATTTTCTATATTTACCAAAATATGTTTTTATTTTCCTTAATGTGTGTATTATTTGAGTTTTGACAATTATTACAAAAAAGGGAGAGTACTCTTGTGATACCTGGTGTGTACGTAAGCGGATAAGTTCCATCCTGCCCGGGGTCCCCTGGGACCCACCCATGTTGTCAAGGAAAACCCCGAAAGGGTGGAAAGTCTTGGAGTGTATGCTGAATGCTATTGCTCAGAATTTCTCAGAACAAACTTATAGGCGGCGTGTGCCTGCAAAAGGCTCGCTGTAGTGAGCGGCTGATGTCAATAGTCCAAACGACCAGTTTCGTTTTAGTGAGCTCCAACCTTTTAAAACACCCCATAGCTCGAATTTCATTCCAGAAACTTGAAGCTCTCCTTTCCACCCCCTCCAAACCTTTCTCCCCTCAATCCCACTCCAATCCTCCTCCTTCCAAGATCAAAGGTAATAGATTTATAGGTTTTTGTTATCTCCCTCTTCTCAACCTTGCAACCTAGAGTATGGGATTTGTGCTTCTCTCATTGTTGTTAAATGAATGTGCTCCCTTAATTAATGTGTTAGGGTAATGTTTGAGCAATCTAGAGGTTGTTAGAGTCTAATATTGAGTTCTATGGCTTAATGGCAGATCTTGGTACCATTTCACTCCCGGAACATTGTGGGTGTTGACGCCACTCCTTCCTCCCTCCAAGTGAGTGAGTTTGGAACCTATGACCCTTATATTGGCCATTAGAGTTAATTTCTTAAATTATGACATGATTGCATGATTTTAGAAAATGTTTCGAAGAATTAGAGATCCTGATTGGTTTGCTATATTTAACAAAATGATGATTTCCACTAGAGCGTGAAATTTATGTTTTAATGCAAACTCATTTTTTGCTAAATGATTTATTAAAGAGCTAGAGTATGATTATGACTTGATTTAGATATTTTTGAAATTTCCATGATGATTTCAGAGGCGAGTATTTATATATTATAGAGTTTTATCCAGAACGGAGTTTTAGAGAAATGATATGATTTCATGATTTAGAGATTTGACGGAGTTATAGAAAATTAAGTGAATTAACGTTGGAACCCGATTGTTAATCTTGGTACCAAGTTGTCCGAGAGGACAATTTCATAGAGTAGAGAACGGAACCTAGTTAGGTGTCCAATTTAGATCCTAAGGGATCATAGAAGAACTCGTTATGACATGGTTAACATGCATAATCAGAGAAATTATATTTTGTTATGTAAGGCATAACCATAGATCTTTTTTTCTAGTAGAGTACTATTATTTATATTTTTAGAGATTGTTGATGTCTTTAGAGAATAATTGATTTAAGAACTATTATGTACATATAATGAAATGATTTCATAGAAATTGCATTAACTTGTTTTGATGGATTTATATATGTATGATTATTTATTCTCTTGGTTATCCCATGAAAGGGTTATGGATAAGGGTCTGCTCATTGAGTTTTAGATGAAACTCACCCTCTTCCTTTTCCATTATAGATACGTTAGTTATTGCGGGTCCTTCTCATCCACCTCCTCCCAACAATAGAGAGTTCAGTTTGTGAGCTTTATTTCGGGTGAAGTACTTTTTGGCTTTTTGATTAAAGATAGAGTGCTTCAGTGTATATGACAGGTAGGGTCCGGATCATAAAGATAGAGTGCATTGATTCATCATGATTATTTTGTATTTACATAATTCCAGTTTTCATGTATATTTTTGTATAGAGAGCAACTCATATTTTTGAGTCAGAGATATGTTCAGAGTTTGAGAAATGATTTGTTTTCTAACTTCATAGAACTATGCAATAATTGATTATATGATATATAATTGATGATGATTATGTTTTCAAAGAGCCTAATGTTTATTAGAGATGGAAATGATGTTTCATAAATGGATTTAATAATAAATATGTATATAAAGATTTAGAGGTCACGAGACTTATAAAATGAGATTCCCACGTGGGGTTACGTGACCAAGTAGGTCGTGACAACTCTTTATCTCAAAAGTATGAAATAATAGTTTATTTTCTCTTTAAGATAAGTCATTTATATATGAGTTTTGTTAACTAGTATCTTTAAGGACAATTGTTATGGAACAAAAAAAAAAAAAGAAAAGTTTTGAGTTGGTTCTCATACATTGAAAACTTAAAAGCTTTAGGTCTAATCGATTTCAGTTTTAAGATTTAAATTTTCATTTTTAGTTTTCTAGTTTTTCAGGTTTTATGAAGGAAATCCTAAAAATTGTGAAAACTATAAAATCCAGTTTTTAGTTTTCATTTTCAATGTTTTAGTTTTCAAAATTTTGTGGAGGAAATACTAAAAATTGGAAATAAAAATTGAAAACTAAAATTTGTAATTTTTAGAATTTTCATATTTTTTTATAAAATCTGAAAACTGAAATTGAAAACTCAAATCAAACAGACTTTATCTTCTCAATACAAAATTTTTTATTCTTGATTCCTTAACTAGTGCACTAAAAGTTACTATCTTAAAATTTTAGAATCGTATTATTTAAATAAAATAATTATAGGAACAAAGAGGGCAAGAACACGAGAGTGAGAATGAGAACCTAAACAGCACTAAACTTCTACCTTACAAATGAGTTGGAGAAAGATAAGACCTACCAATTTCCAAACCTAATCCACTGTAAAGAAGTAGACAGATGAACAGAATACTGAATTGATCAGTTGGTGTATTGTCGGTGAGTTAACATAACAGCTTTCCTAGTTCCCGCGGTATTCATTTTACATTACAACAATCACAAACTCACTCATTTTTTCTCTTTCCTCTTTCAAGTGGGGCACACTTAAGAAAATAATCAAAATTAAAGCCAACATTTTAATTATTACTGTAATTCTTGAAACTTTTGCTGGCCTCCTCACTCAGTTCTGACTCAGGTATTTCAAATGTGCAGTTTGGCACGAGCATGTGGATAATGAGTAATGACACTGACAGAATGATCTCAGATGCTTGGGCCAAGTAGGCTTAAAATACATGGACTTGGGGTCTATATATCTTAGTGGAGGGTCATAGCCTTGTCCCATCATTTGAAAAGGATAGAATATGTATCAGTGCTACTATCATCATCATATCATATACATATAAATTCTGAAAAAATGCTACACCTGCTTTATTAATGAATGGTAAATAAACAATTTAAATAGTATTTTGATCCATATCTTTCTTCCCTTTTCACCAACAGAATTTTTTTGCTGTCTCGCTCTTCCTACCCTACATAGGAAAAAAAAAAAAAAAACCAAAGAAACCTGATTCTCCTAGAATAGCAAACCTACACATGCCACCAATATATCATCATAAGCAGTGTCGGCTCAACTAAAGCTACTGCCTATCAGATGTCAACTCTATCTTCTGTCTATTTCTCATTCAACACAACAATTCAATCTCTCTCTAATTATTGTATATATCATCTTCGGAGTGGCACAAGGGTTTATGAATGTTAAAGAGTGTGGTGATGGGTGTTCCACAAACTCCAACCCCATCTCCACATCTGTATCCTCAGGAGCTTCAGCTTAAGCTCTACCAGGCCTTCATATTCTCAATTCCAATACTCTTTTCCATTATTCTGGTTCTACTCTTTTACTTGTTCTACCTCAAGAGGAGGGCTTCCTCTCTCTCATCCCCTCCTCTCCACGTACTTCCTAGCACTGCCAATCCCCAAACTGCATACCCTTATCCTTCCTCAGTAAGTAAGATTCTCTTCCTCCGCCTCTCTTATACAAGAGGGATCAATCATTTATATGCGTTAGCTTAATTAGTGTCCTTAATTAATTGAGCATTCCATTGAATAAGCATGAATGGTGAATTCTTTTCAAATACTTAATTGATCTCTCATTGTTTATATACACTGCAGTCTAGCTATACATCATAGGTTTCAATGAAAACAAAACAAACTTTGCTAGCTATATATCTAATGTTACCCTTTTTATTAGTTGAATAACCTAATGTTAGCTTTGCTTTTTTTTCGTTGATAACACAGCCTTATCGTTTAGATCTGACGGTACAATTTCTGGACAAACTCCCAAGAATTTTATTTGATGACGATTTGAGAGCAAGGGATTCAGTGTAAGTCTTTTCTTATTTTTTGTCTACACTTTGGTCTTTTTGTTTGCATGTTACCTTTGAAAGGGATTTGCTTGCTAGTGGTTTCTTTTCTCATCTCTCTTTTAGGACACGCGCGACTTAACATGCTTTGATCTGTATCTGTTCCGCAAGGTGCTTCTTACAGTATGTACTATGGACGTATATTGTTATATTGTAGTTTAACCTCTAGCTAGCACATGTTTCCGTGTTCATTAAAATTATTCTCAAACGAATGCTGTTCTTATAAAGCTGAAGAAAATTATCAGCAACAGAATCTTCGAAAGGTTTAAGAATCGTCTATGACACCATTATTTTCATAAAAAGTGATATAGGAAAAGGTGGTAAAAGATTAAAGGAATATATGAAAGAATGACTTTCTTGTAGCATAACCGAGACAATTTTGAAGGTGACTCAGCAGCATTAAAGTCATAAAACAAATAAACAAATCCTCCACGTGTCACCCAAGTGCACAGTAAGAACCCAAATTTTGAAAATTGATGATGGCTACATTCGCCTTGGGAATTCCTAGTGGCCAAGTGAGCTGGATTGCACTTTGTATTTTTTTTTTTTTTAAATGCTGGTGCCCTGTATTCTCTTTTCCTTAGAGTATTATGAGTTTGTAACATTAATATCTCAAAACTTAGATGATTGGGATAATAGCCTAATAATACCTCCAAAAGCACATGCTTGAAATGAAGCTAAGAAACTAACTAACATGCTAGGTGCTGTTAATTTTGCAAGCAGATGCTGTGTTTGTCTGGGAGAATTTGAGGTGAAAGAGGAGCTGCTGCAGATTCCATATTGCAAGCATGTGTTTCACATAGAATGCATACATAACTGGCTTCAATCAAACTCCACATGTCCACTTTGTAGATGCTCCATCATCCCCACTACCAAGTTCCTCAATCCAGCACCACCACCACCACCTATTGCCAACTCAGACCCACCAACTCAGCAAGGTGGCATCACTTCTTCAGGCTCTCCATCATCACACATTGTATCATTGCCTCCTCAACTAGATGATGATGACGAACCCGGTGCTTCCTCAAACACTGCCCATTTTTCAAGGGAATGAAATGATATATATTAACTGCATATATAATCATATGTATGCCTTTTGAATTGAAGCAAGGAAGCTACCCATCGGGCCGTCATAAATCTATACTTCGCTGTATTCAAAACACAATAATTTATGAAATAATATTTGGTTCTTCTTTTCTCTACATCGGAATATTCAGTAAGTTTGGGGAATGTGGATCACAGTTTTCTGCAATCATGCATATATTCAATTGCATATGGGCGATAGATATTTTGTTCCCCGCCTTTGGATGTTGATAAGCCAATCATAGTAATTTGCGTCGTTAATGATCCGCCTACAAACAGAGACACAATTACTAGAATAATAATCAAGGCACAATTCAAAAACCCATGTAAAACACCTCTTTAGTTTTCATATTGATCGATTGTATTTCTGTATTCAGAATTTTGTTAAAAAAAATTGTGAAAATGAAAATTGAAAATAAGATTATGTTATTTTCACTATTTTTATTATCTCATTCACAAAATTTTGGAAATGAAAAACACATAAAATAAAAACACCAGAAGATTAAAATGGAAACCGAACATATCTGAATTTGAGTTTTCACAATAACATTCTACAAAAATGACAAGTAAATTAAAAATAACAAATAAAAATAGAAAAGTGTTTTATAAAATCAATCAGACTCTTAGAAAGTTCTAAAATTTTTCACCGAATCAACATATCATCCAAAATTACGTGAATAGTTTTTCAAGAAAGAAGTGTAACATTAGAGTTTAATTGGCACAAGTGTAACAATTTTTCCCGTGTACAAATGAGGAAATGCCTTTAGGTTTTACGGAAAATGAGGTCGCCCTTGCCATCCTCAAAGGGATGTTTGATGTTGATAGGGGATTATATGTGTTATGTGTAATAGAGCAGAAGAATCTCATTTTTGAGTTTCGACGCGAAATTACCAAAACGCCATATGCTTTGTCATCGTTTACGTCCTTGGCCGGATTTTACCAAAAGATTTTAAATAATGTTTATAAGTGGTTTTTGATGTTTAGTTGGCTCGGAAGTCCCGGGGTTTTAGTACGAAATTACTATTTTACCCTTAACACGTGTAAGCGAGCCTAATGACGCAATTAAGCAAACCTAAGCAATATTAGGCTCTAATAAAAGATTAATTTATTTTGATAATTAATCTAGAGTCAAAATAATTTATTAAGGTTAATTAGAACCTAAGATTGCTTAGTTAAACTCTAATTGCATTCTTTAATTCAAGATTCCTAGTCATGGAATCTTGAATAGTGTTTTCTCTCCAATTCCTTAAATTAAGGAATTGTGCCATACCTCATTTGATTAAGAAAATGAATTTAATTTGTTAATCTAATATGACCACTCCCTAATCAAGTCTTGAACCACCTTAATTAACCATTTTCTCACCTAAACACTTTCTTACAACTTCCTAATCAAAACCTTAATTAAAGAAACATCTAAACACATCATTAAACCACAATTACATGAGCAAATTATCCTCCCCCTTGGGCTGTAAAATCTGGCCGAAACTTCTCCCTCAAATTCCATCACATGTTGATTTTGTTTCACTCAAAGAACCATGTCTTAGGCCATACCTTGCCCATGCTTTCAACCATGCTTGCCATACCTAAGCTCATACATTTGTAAAAGATATTTCCTCCCTCTTCCTCCTCCAAAAAGGGCACTGATTTCCCCTCCCAAATCAGCCTCCACATTGCAAATTTTCTATAAATAACAAGCATTGGAAGACTTGGTTGCTCTTTGGATCATTTGCCAAGTTCAAGCATTCTTGTATTTTCTCTCATTTCCTCTCAAATTCTCTCAACTTGGTCGATTTCTTTCTTCAAGTTTCAAGTGGATTTTCCTTCTCTATTTCATCAAGAACTCAAGCTTTCTTTTATTCTTTTCAAAGACTTCATTAGGTAGGGGTTATTTTAATGTTTTTACTTGTTTTCCTTAAGAAAAGTTCTAGTTTTCTCTTGGTTCAAACTCCTTTCCTTCTTTCTTTTTCATTTCGGCCAAAAGGCCATTTTATGAGAATAACATGAGCTTGATGATGAGGTTTCAAGATAATGACTTGTTGTTGTCATGTGAGAAACCTATAAAGCTTGAAACAACTTGGTCTTGGACCATACATGCCTTGATTTCTTTCTTTTTCCTTGATAAAGTTTTCAATTTTCTCTTCTTTTTCCTCCTCATGATTTCGGTTTCCTTTGCCTTGGTTTGAATAAAGTTTGCTAAAAATGTAAAGTAGATTACAAAAGTTTTGTTAAAGAAAATTAATCACATGTTTTCAAAGAGCTCTAAGCTTACCCTTGCCAACCTTAAAGTTGATCGGCCGTTCTAAGAGTTTTACTCTCAATTGAAGCCCATGAGCAATAAAATAAAGAATATGACTTATTTCTTGTATCTTGTTTAGACAAAGTGTTACACTTTGTGTCTATTTTCATGAGCTTGATGATGAAGTTCAAACCTTAAGACTTCCTTGAAGTCTAGGTGCTAAGAACTCTAAAGCTTGCCTTATGATACATAATGGGTTGAGGTTTCATGTTCCTTTAAAGTCTTGCAAAAAGGGCTCTAGCTAAGATTTAAAATAAGATGCATTCATGTTTACTTTAATGTTTTGCATAGCATGTTTATTTTCAAGTCATCACTAAGCAACTTAAAGATTAAAACAAGAATGTGCATCATCACTTAATAAATCTCAAAGCCTACCTATTTCAACCTTAAAGTTGATTGTTGATTTGGGGTAAATACCTCAGGGGGCCTAGAGCACTAAAATAAAGAATTGAACCTTGCATTTCATGTTTACTTTCTTGCCTAGCACGTTTATATTTTATGCCATCACTTAAATTCTAAAGATAACAAATGAGTGTATCTCATGTTTATTTTATGCTCTCACTTTATTTTCTAATGAAGAATAAAAATGAGGTGCATAACATGTTTAAGTTTATGTCTCACTTTAATGATCTAGAGCTCAAAGACTTGCCCAAGTATCCTATGTAAGGTTTTAAGAAAATGTTGGCATTTTAAAGAAGCCATTCGGCCTTGTGGTGATGATAATGGACTTAGTATGAGTTCCTCTAATCACAAGTGTCCATAGTTCATGTTTTGTAATTTTTCTAAGCTTAGGGGCACCTAAGCAACATTATGAATGGAATTATACACTTTAAGTCTATTTTATGAATGAGTTAATTTAGCTACTGACCTTACTTGGATTTTAATGATTTTAATGAGATTAATTGGTTTCTAAATGAGTTTTGAATTCCTAGAATTATTCCAAGAGAAAACTAGCAACTTGTATGCTTTTTAATTCATGAAATTATGTGATATTTGGGCTTTACATTTCGGTTCTGTAACTCCATGTTTGGCCACTGTACTAAATCTGTTTTATGGTGTGGAAATGTGTAAAATTATATTTGAGTGAAGTAAGGAACGTTTTAGGAAAATTTAGAAAGAACAAGTAACTAAAAATGGCTTAAAATGAGAATTCTAAAACACTTAGATGCACAAACTTGTAAATCTGTTCCAACATAATTGGACTTAAGAAAAATGGTTCATAATTAGTGGATATATGTAGGAATCCCTCATAATTGATTTAGGAGTTAATTATAGAGCCTTAGGCGAAGACGGAACTTAGAAAGGGTCAAAACGGAGATTCTAGGACCTCGTAAGCGTATGATAATCTTCTATTTAAGTGGTATAATGCTATTTGGATATATTAAAGAACATAAATCGTAGTGAGAATTGTAAGTAATGATCCCTTGGGTGTTATAAAAATCTATAATGAAAGTTAGGATGATTAGAACATAAGTTTAAGACCTAAGGGCCAAAGCATAAGACACCATGAGATAGAAGGTGTGATGTGAAAATGAGAACCGAGTGGATATACTCGTGTTGATGTGAATATGTTAATGACATGAACATGAGACCATATATGTATTTGTGACATGTTGTTGTGGTGATATGGCATGCTATGCTTGAGGTGCATGAGAATATGAGCTATGAGTAGAGGATATATTATATGATGTTCTATGGTTGTATGCTTATGTTACATCCATACAAAATATGATAAAGTGGAAATGATCTCATTATGACTTCCCGAGTTAAGGGTTGTACGGGTGATCCAAGAAAGAGATATGTTAATGAGGAAATGATCCCATTATGACTTCCAAGTGAAGGGTTGTAGGGTGATCCAAGAAAGAGATGTGATTTCCCCTTCTATTTTCCCCGTATAAATCTAGCGACGGCTAGTTAGGATGAACTCATTCCTAGGCGATGCATGTATTTGAAGTTTTGGTGGCTATGTGAAAATTGGCATGTTGGATGGATTTCGGTGGCTACGATGAGGGTGGAAAAGTGAAAAAATGGAAAAAGTTATGAAAGGAACTCACGGAGTTCAAATATAAAAAAGTAAAAGACGCACATGCATATGTTTCATTAATGCTTTGATTAAGTGATAAGTGTTATCTACGTGTCCTGTCATGCTCAAGTATTATCATGCATATATAAAATATCTGTTGCATTCATACCATGAAGACTCAGGCTAAAAGGAATCCACTTCAGATAATAGGATTTGTGAAATTAAAATTGAACCCATGCATGTATACCTCTTTCATAATGAAACCCGAAGTGGGGGCGATGACGATGACACTTGTGTTAAAGTCGGGAGCTATCCTGAGAATCTTGTATAAGTATTCTCACCCTTTTGTCTTTTCTTCGTGTCGTCTCCAGACGGATTGATGCGGATGTTCGTGATTTTCCTTGAAGCGTGAGCGTAGGAGTACGCACATCAATCAGAGGCAGAATGGAAGCTTGAAGACTAGTCTAGCCTGTTTATAATTATGTTTAGTGTTAGTTAACCTTGCTTGATATATCTAGTATCTTGAGGTGTCCTTATATTTATAAGGGCATCATTGTTTTGCTATGATTATAATATAATACTACAAGTTATGTTGTGTTTATTCTATGGTTTATTTATGATTGTTATGGTGATGTATACCTGGTTGTTATGTTCTTGTTTAGAAGTCGTCCCTATGCGCATGCGCGGCTCGCATTTTAAGTCTTAAGTTCAAAAGAAAAATTTAGTCGTATTTTTATTACTCGTATTTTAAAGGTAAGTTAAGATCTAGACAAAGGCGTAACAACTAATGAATAACCAAATGCGACTCGAGCATATGAGGTTAAGAGTTAGGGTGTTACAACAAGTTATAAATAATTTAAGGAAAAATTATTAAGCATTCATGAGGCAATAATAAACTATACTTGCACTACTAGTGGTGTGATATTCCAAAAATAATAAGCAAGTTAATAGTAGGCAATGGGTCTCAATTGAAATGTCATTTCATAAACATTAATGCTATTTCAACACCCAAAAGTAGGTGTCTAAATGAGACATCCACTTTATCATCATTGGATGGGATGATGGTTCCCACTATTTTCACTCATCCATCATATCCAATGATGATAGAGAGCATCTCACTTAAACATCAATTTTTGAGTGTGAAATAGCAATGCTCTTATATGAATAGTCAAGCAGGAAGAGTGTAACATCCTCCCTTTTTCATAAAATATTTTATAAAGTGATTTATCATATTCTTGTTAGTTGTTTGAATTGATTATTGTAGAATAGTTTAATAAGAATTTATCAAAGAATTAAATATTGATCATAAATTAAATTATCACTCATATTTTATTGAGATATTTTACACACACACACACACATATATATAATCTTTAAGATATAATATATAATAATATAATAATATGTATTTAATTTACTTGGAGATCAAGCTTTAAAGCTTCCAAGCTTACTTGGTGCTCAAGTTTCTAAACTTGGAGTTCAAGTTTTCAAGCTTGATGGCCAAGATAAGAACCTCTATATAAGGAGGTGAGGTGAAGAAAGAATTACAAGTAAAGTCTCGAGCATTCTTAAGAGATAAAGTGTAAAGTTTTGAACATTCTTGAAAGAGATTAAGTGGAGGAAGATAGAGAAAGAGAAGAAGGAGTGATCATGAGATTATAGTGTTATCTCTATAATGATTTTAAGGTAGGGAAGAAATCTCTTCAAACCATGGTTATGTTACATAGTTCTTTTCAAAATCTTAGTTTATGTATATAAAAGTTCATGAGATTTTATGTAGAAATCATAAAAGTTTAGGAGATTTCCTAAAAAAATCCCATAAGAATTTAGTAGCTTTTACCAAGAAATCTCATAAGAATTTAGGAGATTTTAGAGAAATCTCATCAAGGTTTAGAAGGTTTTGAAGAGAAAATCTCATAAGGGTTTAGGAGATTTCAAGAAATAATTGGTTTGTTTTACATAGTCTTATGAGTAAATTTACGGTTACATTATATTAGCTATCTTCTATATTACTTATTTATCTTAAAGATTATTCATTTCTCTTTCTATTTGACTTCCACTTCTTTGAATTATTATTCCTTTATATTGAAATCATTTTTCCACTATCATTTTACTTTACTATTTCTTCACATTTCAAGTTATCTTTTACTAAAGTTGCTAATTATTGATAAGGTTAAATAGTGAGTTATATTACTTTGAGTCATCAAGATTATATTACTTGAATATCTATGTACTTTATTTATTTTAAGTTTAATTATACATTAACTATATTTTATGTATTATATCCTATTTATTTCAGTGCTTAATTTTAAGTTTTATTTTAAAGGATTCAGCTATAATATTTGAAAATTTATGTTGGCTCTTGAGTTCTATTTCTATTTATTACTTTGCATCTCATATTTTGTATTTATGCAACTATGCAGAGAATACTGAACAAGAAGACATTTTAAAACTTTGCCCCTAACCACAAGAAGCAGAAGGACAAAGATGAAAGGTCCTGTTACTTGCCTTGGTTAGTGTAGCGTAAACATCTCGCTTTGTTGTCACGATATTAAAGAGTAACACAGAAATGAGAATTTCCTAAGAGAAGGCCTTTAACTATGTGTGAGAAGACGGGGAAAGTGAAAGATTAATTTTAATAAAATTTGCATGATATGCATTATCTAGTACTTCCTATTTATGCTATGATATATGATTATGTTTTTATAAAAGCGATGTAGTCATGTGTACTTTTCGTGTAGACGGTTGAAACCACCATAGTTCAAATTGTTATAGATATATTTATTCTCTACTAAGAATTATTTTTAATTCTCATCTCCTTTCTGTGGTTTCAGATTAGTCAAATAATGCCTAAGAAGGCAGGATCTTTCAGATTCTATGAGCATTTGGAGTTATATTTAAATAATGTGTTTGAACTTATTATGTGTTATGTGACAATTTGATTCGTAAATATTAATATTAAGTATTTTTGTTAGAACAATTTATTTATACTTAACTAGTATAATAATAAATATCA
Source organism: Dalbergia oliveri (assembly GCA_030441495.1). Lineage (NCBI taxonomy): Eukaryota > Viridiplantae > Streptophyta > Magnoliopsida > Fabales > Fabaceae > Dalbergia > Dalbergia oliveri. The sequence continues at coordinate 52,583,710 of JAMLFY010000002.1, read as the reverse complement.
TTTTTGATTGATAAAAGTTTTTTAGCACAGTCTTTAGAATAAATCGGTGTTACAAAGAGAATAATCGAACCTAGCTGGCTAGTGCTTCCTCTATGAACACATTAATTTTTCCAATGGCTAGATAACACGTTTATTCAAATTGTTATTATTATTTTTCTTCAGAGAATAAGTTCAGCTAGCAAAAGCTGCAGAGCTCCGAAACCCGAATCTCAACTGCGAAAGGGTAGAAACTGATGTGGCATGCTAAATGCTGCAATCATTAGTGTCAGGAAGGCATCTATCCTTGTTCCTTAGTCGCCACTGACAATTGTTGACAAATGACAAAGAACGTATCTTCAAAGATTGGCCGCCACAAATTCATCACCACGAGAGACGAAACCAACGATAAACATTAATTGCATTAGAATTAGAACAAACCTATTTAGCACAACTTTGCGGTTGCCATGAAAAGCTGAAAAAAGCCATCGGAATAAATAAAGTAGTAGGTTGAATGAAAATAGTACTCCCTCCATTATTAATGATGATAGAAAATCTTGTCATTTTTATATATTAAAAAAATAATATATCTGATGTTTAATGTATTAAAATGGTATGATATCTTACCATGATTATTAATAAGGGAGGGACGGCATATATAGCTGCATTGTTGCTACTTGCTACTGCCCTAAGCAACAGACAGATTGGAATGATGGGACTCCAAAAATGGTGCGGTCAATTGGTTCATATTCATAAATCTATCTACATCGTACTCACTTCACTGTCAATGAGGTTATTGGTCAAAGTGAACCTCTCTTTTTCATGTGGCTGTAAGTGTACATGCATGCCTATATGTACTCGCTCGCTCCCCTAGTCAAGGATTCCAAATTAAACAACAAATAAACATGGCAGCCCCATCCATCTAACATGCATCCTCATTATTATTATTCTTTCCAATCCCCAACATTTGGACAGTTCCTCCCTTATTATGCAAAGAGAGATCAGCATATATGGTAACCTGCATCTCATACATTGTTAAAGATACCAAGTTCACAACCCACTATGGATCGAGGATGGAGAGCGTGATGAGCAAGGATGGCATATATATGTGGTGATTGGTATTGACCATAATCTTCAGAATGTCATATTCCGAGGTGTGAGTAAGCCAAGGCCACATAGCTCAACTCATGGATGTTGAAGTGGACACCGTAACAGCCACAAGTTTCATTGGATTTGTCCGTAATTTACTTTTTTTTTTTCCAAAAAATGAAAAAGAGAGCGGAATGTTATATGCATGTTTATTACGAATTTATTTTTATAAGTTAGAATTAATAACAAATATTAGCTTGTGTGTAGGGTGAATACCTTTAGAGCTTACCTTTAATTTAAATAGATAACCTGGATTTTCAAAATAGAGTTTGAATTTGGCCTATTATCTAACATATATATATATTTTTTTTAATGACCTTAACCCCTTTCTTAAAGCGCCGTTTGTAAGCTTCTAGCCTATTTGTTATAAAATATTAAAAAAAACGTCTATTCTTAAATAAGTCAAAATACTATTAAATGTATCAAAAAATATATTTTTAAATAGATTAAAATATTTCTATTATCATTAGATACTTAAATGATGATGATGATAATAATAATATGAATAATGTTAATAATATAAGTAGATCAGCGTTAGATTCAATATGCTATTTTTATAGCTTTAAACCTTATCTGATTAGCTAAAAAGGCTTTTTAAAAGCCTTAACCTGCTTGTTTATTAAATAGGCTAATCTAATTAACCAAATAAGCAAAAACCTTTACGATCTTAACCTATTTCCACCTCTGCTTGTGCTAGACCAAATCAAGAATGAACATATTAGTGAGGAAGTAATAAAATAAAATTTTGGCGCATGCTTTGTACAATAATGCATTATGCACCTGCCCTTTTTTTTTAAAGTTAAATTTCATTAATCCATAGCAACGGGGACAACACACTAGCAAATATTACAATAGATATCACAAACAATAAGCAACGCATAATAACAATAATGATCTTGAGGCAGAACCAAGCGTCAAGTTTAGCATAAAAAACTCTTGCAGCAAGATTACAATGAGAACGTTTTTGGTCGAAAATGAGAACTTTTTTCCAGAGAAAAAAATGTGGACGTATATGCTGATATAGCCTAATATTAGCCTGTACTCCGAAGAGAAATGTGGGCCTTCTAGCCCATCATACGCAAGGATATACTTTCTCAAACCGATATCTTGTCTTAGACAAAAAAAAAAAAAAGATCTTGTCAATCATGACAGAAAAAAAAGAAGAAGAATTATGTGTCAAGGTATAAGATGAAGGGGGACTTTCACCTGCAGTCAAATGTTAATATTTTTGCTGCAGTTATTTTTAATATTTAGTTTTTTAACACAATTTGGTTTATTCGAATTGTGTTGCGTGAATGGTGTTTTTTTTTCAAAATTTTGGTTTTTTTTTTCAACAACTTTTTTTCTTTTTTCTTTTTAACACAATTTGGTTTGTCAAAATTATACTGTGTGAACAATGTTTTTTTTTCAAAATTTTGTTGTGTTTTTTTTATCAACAACTATTTTTTCTTTTTTTAACACAATTTGGTTTGTCGAATTGTGTTGTGTGAACAGTATTTTTTCCAAAATTTTGGTGTGTTTTTTTTCCAACAAATTTTTTAAATTTTTTTTTAACACAACTCGATTTGTCCAAATTGTGCTGTGTAAACAGTATTTTTTTTTCAAAATGTTGGTTTTTTTTTCCAACAAATTTTTTTCTTTTTTTTTTTAACACAATTCGGTTTCCCTCCCTCCTTCTGGAAAATATTGGGCAACTGTAGAGGAATACTATTCACTAAAAATAAAACATATTACAAAATAAATATTAAAGACAATTAAAATTTTAAAAAACAAAATAAAAAAATATGAATTCGGACAAAATGAATTCTTCAAAAAAAATATTTTTCACCAAAAATACACTCTGTAAAAAGGTAAACATTTTATAAATGGAAAATTCAAATGATTTTAAAAAAAAGAGGAAAAGAAAAAAAAAAGGGCCTGCTGTTCATTACATACAATTTGGCCAAACCGAATTGTATTAAAAAAAAAGAAAAAAAAGTTGTTGGAAAAAATGGAAAAAAGCACTGTTCACTTCTTTAAAAAATAAAATAGTAAACATTTTATAAATTAAAACTTGAATGATTTAAAAAAAATAAAAAAGGAAAAAAAGTCTCACTGTTTATTACATACAGTTCGGACGCATCAAAATTTTGAAAAAAAAAAAATTATTCACACAATTGTAGAATAGACATTGACCATAAACTGTAAGGTAGTAATCACCTAAGATGAATACCTCATTTTCAACCACTCATGATTTTCAATTTGTCACATTTATCTCAACTGTGTCCAACAAATTTCTTCCAGAAAATCTATTTTGGTCCTTCTTTATCGGGTGCCCACTTTTTTATGGGTTTCTAGTTTAATTTTTCTATCCAACAAACATGGTTATTGGTAGGATCGTATTGAATACACCGTTTGGGTTCCTAATAAATTAAAAGTTGTTCTTGGTATTCAACGTAGAGTCTTGAGTATTGTATAGAGTCATGGTGTAGGTAGCTGCGGTTAGTTGACCCAAACAAAAATGAGAAATATATACGTCCTTTTGAAAAGGGGGAAAACTATTGAGGATGAGATCAGAGGTTAATGACAAAATAAATTGTCTAATAGAGAAGAAACTTTTAATTGTTCTAATAACAAGAAAAAATTATTCATTCTAATTTATTCATCATTTGACACAAGAAACAATTGTTATCAACATTTATTTACGTGTCAAACAGTAAATAGACCATAACAAACATTTTTTTCTTTCTTGCTTCAAAAGCAACTAAAAATCTCTCATTATAATATCATCAAGTGTGAGCGTTCCATCCCATGTCAAAATAAAAGAAAACCGATCCTTGTATTTTGAGGCATTTTCAATCGTGCAACTGTCCAGCTGTATTGCCCTTCCACATTGACAATAATGAGATAACTACAGGATATTCTATCTGCAATTGAATGTTCATTAATAGTAGTCCATGAGTTTGGTCTCAGTCAACGGATACTTGTTTACCAACTGCACACGTCTCAATAGGTCTCAGTTAATGATATCGCCAAATAAGGGGGCTCGAGGTTGAGGCTAGTTGGACATGCACATGGCCAAAGGTTTTAGAGAGATCGAGGAAGTATATGTGGCTAGAACCTTTTTCGGACAAACAACCCTCATTTAATTTATCCCAATATATTTTTATACCCAGAAATATTTAGATATATAGGAACAAGAAAAAATATTTATTTTAATCTATTTATTAATTAATAGGTTAGGATTTAGTTGATATTTAGATTTACAAACTAAATGGTTGGGATTTGATATGCACCTAAAAGATCAAGTACACAAAAACTCTTGCCCACTTTTAATAAATTTAAAATTGAAAACCGCTTTTCAAACAAACAACTCCTTACCAAACTGAATTCTCATTTTTAATAACAATTTAAAAAAGGGCATTCTTCAACTCAATCCATGAAACATATGCAACATGTGTGTATTTTATTGACTTCATGGCTCATTACATTTAACAGCACATGATTCGGGTAATCAATCACAAACCCCCGTCATGCTTTCAACACATATGAGACAACTTCTCTTGGTACATAAAACCATATGAACGAATGTCCCAAAATCACTTGTTCTCATAATGTTGAAGAAGAAAAAGAGAAAGAACTCTCTGAAGCTTGAGCTTGAATTCTACTTAAGACCTGAATGGGGCAAAGACAACTACTGAATTGTGTCCACCGAACCCAAATGAGTTGGAGATAGCTGCAGAAAGTACACTAAATATCAGAAACGTTTTGGAGTTATCATTGTTATCACTATTCACACCAAGAGATTATACATACCAACATTAACTTCATGCTTCTTCTTAACGTTAGGGACAGTGTCAATTGTAACGTCAGCCTCCAAATTCTGTGGAAAAGCGAGAATATTAGGCACAAACTCCTTGAAAACTTGTAGGAATCATCAAAATTAACTAAAGATTAATAGGGTGAATTTGTGGCTCAGGGGAGTACATTTTGGTTAATGGTTGGATGCAACCAGCCAGTTGTAATTGCTTTAATAGTTGCTACAGCTTCCAAGCCACCAGCAGCCCCAAGACCATGACCTATCATTGACTAAAGTGAGGAAGAAAAAGTAGTGGTTAGCTTGAAGGTTATCTGGAGGATGCTGTTGGAATTCTGATATATTTATAATTTTGACTGAATCATTATCTTACCTTAGTTGCATTCATTTTCAATTCGGATGTGTCCTTGAAAACCTTTTTAATTGCATTAACCTCAGCCAAGTCACCAGCTAGTGTTGAGGTGGCGTGAGCATTCACATAGTTCACCTGTGTAGTTTAGAAATTAGCCAATTAGGACTCGTCAATTTGACATTAACATGAGAATCTGAAGTGGTTTCAGCATGTCAATTTAGGTACAGGTTACTCAGCGCTATATTATTTTCCTTACCTCTTCAGGGGAAACGCCAGCATCTTTTAAACTCTTGGTAATGCAAGAAGAAACTCCAAGTCCATCAGACCTTGGATCAGTCATGTGATGAGCATCACATGTTATGGCACCCCCTAAATATTCTGCTATTATTCTAGCACCTCTTTTCGTTGCACTCTCCAAACTCTCCATTACCTTCATCAATTAAATAAAGGTTAATTAAAACAGGAACTCCTAAGTCAGCTTGCCTAGCTTTGCTAGTGAAAAAGGGTGTTTTTGAGTTTGGATTTTTGTCCTACCAGAACACCAGAGCCTTCACCTATGACAAAACCATCACGATCTTTGTCCCATGGTCTTGAAGCCTTCTTTGGATCTTCATTCCTCTGAGACAAAGCCCTGCAAGCAATGAAGCCTCCAACGCCAGCAGGTGTGATTGCAGCCTCGGTCCCACCAACCACCATAACATCTGCTTCACCTCTTCTGATGTGATTGGCAGCTGCATAATAGCAGAAATTTGCTGTTGCACAAGCAGTAGAAATAGAATAATTGGGGCCCATTAGGCCAGTGTCCATGGCCAACAATGCAGAACCCATGTTGGTGATGGAGTAAGGAATGAAGAAAGGAGTGATTTTCTTATAGCCTTTCTGTAATAGAGCTTCCACACCAGCGCTGAAAGCAGTTAATCCTCCCATTCCTGATCCCACTAGAACTCCTATTCTTGTTCTGTCCATCTGCCAGAAGAAACACAATGCTTATGTTATGAGACCAAAGTTAAACAACTTGATATTGCAACTTGATAAAAATATTGTGACTTACAGTCTTAAGGACTTCATGTCCAAGGTTGGCTTCATCAAGTGCTCTCTTGCCTGCAACTATGCAGTACCTCCAGCAATCATCGAGGCGCCGGTCATTCTTGCCATCAATGTAGCCTTCTGAAGAGAAATCACGTATCTGGCCACCAAAACGGACAGAGAATTTTGAGGCATCAAACCTATCTATAATGCTTATCCCACTTTCCCCCTCAAGAAGCTTGCTGTAAAACTGATCAATGTCACTGCCAAAGACTGACACAAGACCCATTCCTGTTATTACTATTCGCTTTCTGGGATCCTTTTCCCTCTAGGTGCTGCAACTGTCGGAGAGGCCATGGCCTTAATTGTTCTGCTTTTTGGGGCTGCAGTCCAAGTGGAAAGCTTCAATTAACAATGAAGGATAAAAACAAGAAAACGCATACTAGTTTACATCCTAATGCAAGGCAAGAAGAAGGGGTCTTGGTCCTGTTTACCTGAAGCTGAAATGTATCTTGCAGCTGAAGGCATTTGCACTTTATGAGTAGCCAATCCAAGCCCATCATACTGAACCAGTGACACCCCATCATGTCTTTCTGTGGCCTTGCTGCTTAGCAAAGCTCCTGAAAAAGGACATGTACCAGCAACTCCTGCCATCTCTCTCTCTCAAGTGAGAGGGTATTTGACAGTTATTTAAAGGAAGAGAAAAAGCTGTAATGGGAAAGAAATATATTAAGAAAAGGGAAGCTTTTTTTTTTATGAAAAATATTATTTGTATTCATAGGAATAATCTATTTTAATTAACATAAATTATTGAGTAGACCAATGATTTAATATCACATTTAATTAATGAATGAAGGTTAATTTATTCCATTATAAATAAATACAAATCTTGTTGTATTGTTTGGTTTGGGAAGTCCGCCACCGTGTGTTAACTGTCTTGAATTGTATGTAAACAATGGATTTGGCGATAATGAGCGATCGAAAACAGCAACCAGCGGCTTTCAGCTTTGGGATTTCATTTTTTTTCCACCGGTTAACTACGTCCGTAACCAACTCGCTTCGACCGTCCATAAAGAAAAGGTGTCCGTGGGACAACATTTGTTGGTGGATCATGATTATTGTCCTAACTTCCTAACTACTTGCGCGGCTCTTAGTTCAGACGAATTCGAAGATTCTTAGGTGGGTACCCTCCAACTTGTAACCCTGAAGTGATGAACCAATCAAATGAGTACACATGTTCAGTAAAAACTAAAGAATATTAGTCGTGTGTCATGCTGAAGTATCGGCTAAATCGAATAATTTCACGAATTAATTCGGAGGCGATTTGGTTTTAGAAAAGTTTCTCTCCGTTGTTTTTAGTTTTATTCATAAAGGTATCATCATCATTTTAAGATTTTATAAAGGTAAAAGTGAAAAGGGTATATTCTAAACTTATATGATTTAATATTTTTTATATACTTTATATGATGTAATATATAATGTGTGGAATTGCTATAATCTTATTATATTTAATATGTAATAATAATTAAGAATTTTCATTTAATATAAAAACATATTTAAGCCCATGGTTGCTCTCAAACGGATTAGATCTATAAAATGAATTTGACTCTTTTTTTTAAGGAACAAAAAACTAAAAATACTTGCCTTGTCTAATTTAAATGAGTCACTTAAATAGAGCTAGCTAACTTATTTAATATCCCGGAAAGAACCACTTATACAGTTTAATTATCAGTAACATGAATTCAGATCGCCGGGACTTATAATATTGCCTCATTTAGTTATAGACTTATACTCCTTCCATTCATAATAATAGTTGTGGTTAAATACCGTACCATTTTGATACATTAAAAAACTAATATATCTAGCCATCAAATTATCAAGATAATTTACATTGCCACCTTAAAATATTTTTGTGAGTTTAGATTTTAGAGGAAAATAGAGTGTAAATTTTTATAGATAGGTTATATATATAAAATTATGTAATCTTATCAATGAAAAATTTATCCCTATTTTTTACTCCCTAGACAAACTTACCCTTAATAATAATGTAAATTATTCCCATGCAGGTACCAATGTAGATTACTACGCAGGTGATAATCCTCTCAATATTACTATTATTAATAATGAATTAATATTATATTTAATTGTTATCAAAATAATTAGAATTAATCAATATGATGATAGTAATAATAATAATTATTATTATTACATGTGTTACCTAGTAATTTCTTTTATATACAAAATAGGATAATGTGAATTGTCAGTTAGATTATTCATATATACCAAATATTACATTGCATCAATACGAGCAATTTAAAATATAGTAATCTTTCTGAATGGTAAGATAGATTACCCAATAATCTTGTTAGGCAACATTTGAGATGCAACCCTATTGATTTAATTATAAAAAGTTTAATTATTTTACAAGTCTCTATAGTTTTACTTAATTTTTAATTAGGTCCTTATAGTTTAAATATCTTGTAAGTAGGTCTTTATAGTATTTGAGATTTTTCAATCAAGTTTTTACTATTATAAAAAAATGGAATATTCAATAAATACTTCATTTTCATCCTTCACTTCATCCTCTTATATAAACAAAATATTTTATGAATATTTGATTTTTTTAAAATAGTGGAGACTTAATTGAAAAATCTCATATATTCTAGGAACCTATTTGTAAATTTTTAAACTATAGGGACCTAATTGAAAATTGGGTAAAATTATAGGGACCTTTAAAATAATTAAACCATTATAAAATTACTATTTTATCCTTAAACTTATTGAAAAGTTAGTTGATAACTAGGTCACTTGCCTTTGTTACCCTCGCCTCTAGCTCTCCGGCTCAGCTTCTTTTGGTTTAATTGTAAGTGACTTGGCTTGATAACGCAATTGTAAGTGACAGGGCATAGGTGTGCCTACGTATCTGTTTCTGTATGAATATCTTTTTCTTGTGGTGTACGTATCTGTATGAATATCTGATTGGCATTACTCATTAGTATTTTATTTCTTATTATTATGTGGAGGCATTACTCATTAATTAATTAGCGTCTTAAATTCCCAACCACTCACGCGGCTTATTAAGAATTAAGATACATTCGTGTTTCATCGCGTAATTAATGATCGATCAGGCGAGAGATTGTTCATAACTGAACTGGAAAGAGAGTATTACCTGGAATCCGGTTGGAGATGATGGAGATCACAGGTTGAGACAAACAGCATCACGAGAAGGCACCAATTAAGTGGTCGTGTATATATACTAAAGAAATAACCTAGCTGACAATGTCAATTTGCAAGAGTTCATCAATGTGATTCACTCATTGGGCATATACATATACTATTTGGAATGCAAGAGGAGAGAGGAGTAACTGTGGTGTATGTATGCTATTTGGAAATACTCCATTGAATTGAATTGAATGAATCCCCGAAAGTAGGAGAGGTTTGACGGTTGAAGCTGATGATATTCCTTTCCCTTGTAATTGAGAGAGAGGATTTCGGGCATCACAGATCACTAGACTTCTCAGGAACCAAGTATACCACTCTTCTTCCCACCCAAACAAAATCAAAATCAAGTGCTGCTAGCTAGTGCCTTGCTCGTCATTTCCTTCATTTTATTTATGGAAAAATATTGTCCTACACGCGCTCAACCATTTACTTTCGGTGAAACCCATAAGTGTGAACAAACAACCAATTTCGAACCAAAAAAAAAAAAAACAGATGATAAAGGAATTTCTTTTATTTATCCAATGATCAGATTGTTGTACTTAATTTGCGTTTGGCGTTTATAAAAAAAGAAGATTGTTGTACTTTGCATACAAAAGAATACAAAATTGGGACCAAAGTACAATCAAATTTGGGTCCTTTGATGTTATCATCACTTTGTGAAACTTCAATACGTTGCTGGTTTATTGAAATTATTAATTGTAATCAATAAACAAAGATCGGATACAGAAATACAGTATGCAATAAGAAGAAAAATTAATTGGAAAATGGAATTGAGCAACTCTTGCAAAGTACTAGTAGATTAATTAATCGTATGATACATGTTATCCCTTCCTATTTTGAAATGATCGTTATCATTTATATATATAATGACGAAAAGCTCATTTCACTAGATAAAAAAGGACGATTCAACAAAGGACTCGACTCGTTACATATATCAAATTCAATTGACACTTCTAATCCTTACCCTTGTATTAGTGTCTACTTCATCTATTGTCTTTTCACTGTAGAAATTGTTACATTTTGGACTGTTCATCATTCCGTCGATAAGATTCAAATTGAGACAGACACAAATTAACATTGTTTTAAATTTGCTTAAATTGACCGAAGAAAAGATTGAAGGCATAATTTTAAGGGCGTGTTTAGTTAAAGATTAAAACTGGCCAACAAAAACTGAAATTTGTGGTCTTATAATCAACCCCAGGCCCATAAACTGAGCTTTTTCAACTTTTGTTTATTTTGGGCTCGTGGGCATACTCTTGAATCATTTGCTCCCTAACCACATACGTGATTGCCCACCAATCCATGTGTTTGGCTGGATCTATGTCGAATGCACTGGTGTGTATAAAAGCGGAAAACACGACCAAAAAAAAAAATCAGCGAAAAATAAAATATATTTTTTCTTAAAAAAAATGCTAACCTTAAGCATCATTATAAATTGTCGCTAAATTTTGTAATATTGTTGCCCTTGAAATAGAACAGCTATTTTTAAAAGTTCTTAGCTATCATCATATATAATAACTAGTGAAAGTAGAAAAAGGAAATCGACTTTATTTTAAGAATAGTAACCGAGGAAGGGGAAAGGGGGTAACAGAGATAATATATCAGCAATTTTATATCTACTAGCTGTTTGATAGGCATTATAGTGCCTGGCAACCCCTTTTTTATTTTTAAGGTATTTATATAAAATTTTTAAAATATATAAAAAAATTATTTGTTTTAATTGCCCTGTCTCTCAAGTCAAATTTTTTATTTTTTAGTTTTAATATAATAAAATAGGACAGTAAATGGATTGAAAAAAAGAGAGAGATGTGGATGTAGAATGAGAAGAAAATAATAGGATGGGTGGTAAGTTAGCTGTTTGCTTTTCAGTTTCAGTTTTAGCTTTTAGTTTTAGTTTTTTATAAGAAAATTTGAAAACTCAAAATTTCAGTTTTTCAGTTTTTTTTTTTCATAAATCTAAAACTAAAAATTAAAAAAAAACTATAAAGTAATCAGCCTTAACTTTTTATTTTCACATAATAATTCATGTGTATGGGCTTAAAAATTATCCAATCTAATTTTAGACATTAAAAAATATTACAATTCTCTTCAATAATAGTATAGATAGATTATCAATATCAATTATTTTATCATATTTTTCATATTCACTGAATAAATAATTAAAATTTTTAATTATGTAAACATCAATCACTATTTTTTTAAAATATTATAAAAAATATGAATGAAAAAACATTTATCCAGGCAGGCCACCAAACACAGGCGTTGGCGTTGATAGAGGGCCATTGAATTTAAACGCGTAATAAACCGAGTGCCCGTCGGTCACGGACGCATCCACATCTACATCCAAAGTATTGATCAGTGTCACACACTCACAGGCTCCACAGTGTTACCTACGCTTACGCGTCCAAGCTTCCATATCTCTTAGCAGCTAAGGAACTCCGATTCTCTTTATAAAAAGACAAGGACAAATCAAGCAATAGATTAAGAAAGGATAGATAACAAACAAATAAATCGAGGATGTGATTGTGAATTTGTAATTTGTGGTTAAAGTCAAGTCAATACACCAAAAAAAAGGAAATGAAATATTTTGAACACTATTCTAAGTATAATTCATCTTAAGATCTGTTGTAATTAATTATATAACTTATTCAAAGTTATAGCTAGTATTTTTAATTTAATTGGCCTAGTACTTTTCTTATGTATGACGCAGTAAAACAAAAACAAACAAATCTTGGTGTGAACTCAAACTGAGGCAATGACAACTCAGTCAGGAACCTCTGATACCTTCTAGAAAGCAGTACACAATGAAACCCCAACTGCCCCCCTCCACTTTCTGCCTCCCTCCTCCACCTCACCACATGTACGCGTTTTCCCATCATCATCATTCATCACTCACTAATCAGTAATCACCTCCCCCACCTAATTTAAATTAAATAATAATTTAAAACAAACAAATAAATAAATAAATAAACTGACAAAACCAAAGACAATATTCATTTCAACGTTTGACAAGTAAACACGCAACCCCCTGCCTTAACCCCACTAACCTTCCCGGAAGTTTCATTTCATTTTCCATTTTTCCCCCATTCCATCTGCTAAAATAAAAACAATATCCACACTTTTCTATCTTATTTACTTTAACACTTGTCATCCTTCTTTCCAATTTCTCTCTTTCCGTTTTAGTACCACTCTGCATCTCTCTGCAGCACCCACTACCTTGTGTTCACATTTAATATTTATTATATATACACATTCAAAGGTATCATCAGATACTCAAAATTGCATTCAGCTTTGAAAGTTGTCTTAGAAGTTGCTTTTTACCAACTCAGTATCGATTGAAGGAATCTTGAGTTTGTCGGGGAGGAGAAGATGGAGAACAATCAGCAGTCATTTTGGCAATTCAGTGACCAGCTCCGGGTACAAGCATCCAATCTGGCAAATCTCTCTGAACGATTCAATTTGGAGCAACAACTACACATCCAAGAGGCCTGATGAGAGGAGGAACTTTGACATCAAAGTCGGGGGTGAGATCAATTCACTGGGTGGTAATTTCAAGTCAAAGGCACCTGCTTCCGATTTCAATGATGGGTGGAAGCAGATGAGCAACACCAACACCAATGGATCTTCTCTCTTCACCATGCCTTACAACAACCTTCTGGGTGTTGGTGTTGGCATGGGTGTGGATAATGGAGTAGGTCTCAATGGAGGCTTCAACAAGGGGATTTTTTCCAAGCCTTCCTATGGCAACCTCAACAACAACAACAACAACAATAACCTGAATATCAACCTCAAGGGCCTCAAGGGTAATAAGGGTGAAGATGAGATTCTTCACCCACCAAAAAATTCCAAGAAGAACAGCAACAACAACAAGAAGCATGGGGACAACAACAACGATAGCAACAAGGATGCCAAGGCGGCTGCCGACAAGAGGTTTAAAACGCTGCCACCATCGGAGGCTCTGCCTAGAAATGAAACTATTGGGGGCTACATCTTCGTTTGCAACAATGATACCATGGCGGAGAATCTCAAGAGGCAGCTCTTTGGTATGTTCATTTCCTCTATCCTCTAATTGTTTCTCAATTGCTATGCACTTGTTATTATTTATCTACGACATATATATATACACACACATGCCTTTTTTCCCACTTTATATTTTGTATGTTCTCTGATTCTATATATCTGTAGTCCTATTTTGCTTTCCATGGTTATACCCTAATAAGTACTACTTAGTAAACTCTTTTTTTCTAATTATTCTTTTTATATTTATGGGGCCTAAGTTTGCAATTTGTTGGTTCTGAGGTTCTCCCGCATCGGCATAAGAATTTCGCTATACATTGATGGTTTTACTATAGTTATTTAAAGGATAACCGTTCTTCGGTGTAACTTAAATCCTTCAATTATCAATAACGTTGATTATCTATCTACCAATTTTATTAAAATCACCGTTTTATACCACGTGTCTGAGAATTGGCAGATGCTTATGTAATGAAAATAAATCGCATTAAGATTTCCTCGAACTTCGTATGTCGTTGGCTGTTTGGTTTGCATGCTAAATTCATTTTGTTGTTAAATGTTTGTGTTTATTAGGTCTGCCTCCACGATACAGAGACTCAGTCAGGGCAATCACTCCGGGGCTGCCCCTTTTCCTTTACAACTATTCCACCCACCAACTCCACGGGATCTTTGAGGTGCGTTTTATAGCTTCTTCTTTCTCGCTGCATCAATTTATTCTATTGATTTAATCATACTGCTTGTTTGTTCTGGAGCCTAGCTAGGTCACATTAAATTAGCAGTAGGCCATCATATATATTCTTCATGACTTCATCACTTTCATGTGTTGAATGTTTGTTTTGGAATTGAGAGTAATAACACTTGTGGGTTTGTTCAGGCTGCAAGTTTTGGAGGAAGTAACATTGATCCAACTGCTTGGGAGGACAAGAAGTGCCCTGGTGAATCTCGTTTCCCTGCCCAGGTATTTGTCATCCCCAATCCAACTATATGATATGATATTGCTGTTTTGTGTCTCCTCGAACTGCTATATTCATTGTGGATGATGCTTAAGGAGCTTCATTGATGATGGTTACAGGTACGAGTGATTACTAGGAAAACTTGTGAACCATTGGAGGAGGATTCCTTCAGGCCAATCCTTCACCACTATGATGGTCCTAAATTCCGTCTTGAACTGAATGTGCCCGAGGTATTTAATCTTTATTTAAACTTGGTTGCGTATTGATTCCTTCTAAAAGAGGACGTAATTTAATTCTATTTAGGTTTCGTACTCGACCACTAAACTCCACCCTTTTTGGGTTTCGTAGGCACTGTCTCTCCTGGATATTTTTGCAGAACAAGATACTTTCAACAACACTTTCAAGGCTATAACGGAGTAAGAGGATAGAAACAACTGAGAATACAAAGAAACATTACTCACAGAAGAGAGACCATAGATAATTTAGAGACTTGTGTTGTTGTAAAAGTTATGGACGTATAAATTAAAGAGTCCAAAGACAAAAACAGAATGAATCAATGAAAATATAGTGGAGGACGCTTGGATATTCAGCCTATATATGTTTTCTTAGTGCGTTTGTATAGAGGCTGCTATGCATGCTTGTCCATTTTTTTAATCCGTGTATACTATCATCAAATTAAGATAATATAATTAATAAGAATGAGCTGTTTTTAATCCGTGCATAAGGGGCTTCTTGTGCAAAATGAAACTGCACTTTGACGTTGAATGGAAGGAACACTCGGATGTTGCAGATTCGTATAGCTAGATTTGTGTTGGGGAGGAACTAATTAGTGGAAGTGTGTGAAGCCATGAATTGGTTGTTTTTTCCTTTCAGGGAGGAGATTTGGTTTGATGGTTCATTAGTGTGTTACGCATTACATCTGTGCGTTGAACGTTAACGCGTACCCAACTTTTGAAATCATCAACTTGGCACCGTCATTTGATTTGTTTTTTGTTACCTCGTGAAAAGTTTAAACCGACCATTGCATAATATCCTGGGGAAGCACTGTGCTCCAAAGTTGACCAGAGAACTGGATTTTTATGAACAAAAGAAGAGTCATGTCCTTAAAGACACAGAAATAGAGAGGTCATTCCATTGTGAAGATTCCCCCTTTATCTTGGATGTTTAGACATTTGAACATCAGGAGAATTATCAATTGATAGATAGAAATTCCAATTACTTTATTAGTTGATGTAGTCATAAATAGAAATTTTAACTGTATTTTTTGGTGAAGAAATTTCAATTGTTTTATTAGTTATGTGCTGCATTAGTAATAGTAAAGTAATGAATAGTGGATGTAATATTTTTTATCAAATTTATTGATATGAGGATTAAAATATTTAAAGAGTCTAATTTTAATGCATTAATTATTATTTAATTAAATTTTTTATTTATATAATTTTTAAAATAGTAAATATTATATTTAATTATTTTTATTGATGTGAAAATTTATGATATAATTCTTTATATTTTCTCACAATTAGATTTGCTTTTAATATAATAAAGATGCAGTCGGCAGGACGTAATACTCCATATAGTCTACGTATGTACAGCAAAAGCAGTACCTACTCATTAAAAAGAAAAAAGAAAAGACAAAATGAGTTGGGGGTCCAATTACATATCCATTTCATTAAGAGAAATGGTTATTGCCACACTCCTTTTGCTTATTGTCACATTTTTTAGTGGTTTTTTATTAAATATTCTTAAAATGTCCTTCACCTATGATTTTTCTAATTTCTTGTTCATCACCACACCCCCCTTTAATCCAATATCACACTGTATCTTCTTCTCTGCTTCTTTGCGTTCTCAACATACTTTTCACCCTTTGAAAGCTTTTCTTTTTTTACTCAGTTGTTCACTCAAGAAGCTATCCACCACTTGACAAAAGGAAAGGAGTATCTTTTACATATTTAACAACTACTATAATAGGTAAGATTTTTTTCAAAAACGAATCAACCTTTCTTCTAATTTCCTTGATGCTGCGTTTCTTTTTTCTTTTTTTTTCTCTTCAACCTTTTTTTGTAAATCCTTGCTTTACTGTAGATTGAATTCATGATTGGCATTTTAAAATTCGATGAAAATTGACTGTAGATAGACATTTTGTAGGTTTTGTTCATATTTTCAAATTATTCTCAATTGAAAATATTTGAGGGTTGGGGAAAGGGAAGATTGCTGCTATTGGAAAAATTATGGTGGAAAAAAATTATTAGAAAAATTATAGTGGGCTCGATTTGTTTAATCTTTGGGAAAAAAATAGTATTGTAGTTGTACTTGCAATATGTAAAGGTACTGAAATATTTTTGGGTTTTTAGGGATGTGTCAATGGAAAAAAAATAGAATAATTATAATCTATGACATTTTAGAAATATTCAATAAAAAAACACTAAAAAAATATTATAATAGACATAAGGGTGTGGCAATAACCACTCCCTTTCTTGAGTCATTGAGAATGGCAGAAAAGGAATCAGTGCAGCAGAAATACATTATTTAGAGAGAATTAGGTGATAAAACACAAAAAAAGAAAGGGAATTAGGTCATGATTAGCAGTGGCGTGCAGAAAATAAGAATATGCTTCACTCTGAACGCATGGTCACGGATTCACGGTGCATCAAGGTTTGGTAAACCGAATTCCAAACAAAGGCTAATACCAATAGGCTAAAAGTCTAGAACGTTTACTAAGTTGTTTTTTTGTTAGGTAATTGACTAGAGACACATAAATCAACTTAAAAGCTAAGTCGACACCTAAATAGGGCTAACAATATGGCTGACTCTTCCGTTTCAATGAATACATAGACAAAGTGCTAAACATCAACCCTTTTATTTTTACTCATGTACCAAATACGCCCTTGCAGAGTAATGGTCTAATGGAGTTGTAGAAGGTAGGCCATAAACTGGCAATGAGTCAATAACCATATTGATGGACTGAATCGAAATGAAGAAACATTCTTTCCACTAGTCAACTACACGTTTCTCCTCTTTTACATCTTTTTTTGTTTGATTTATTCGTCAATTTTGCAATTATGCCAAGACCAGCCAAACCCCAGCTGTTACCTTGGACTTTGTATACAAGGTCTATTCTTAAGGGCAAAGGATTGATTATTTAACTATGCCAATACGTCATTCAATATTATAAAGCATAAACAATATCACTCATTTAAATGCTCTTACTTTTTTTTTAAGGAAAAAAAAGAATGGTTAATTAAGAACAAAACTTACCTTTTTATGTCAATTTATCAAAATACCATTCGCAACAGATTGACATCGTAGCAAGTTATTATTATATTTGATTTGAGATATGATATTTTTACTTACATTTTGGGTGTCTATTAACGTTAGAGATTTTACACATGACTGGTTCGATGAAAGGAACATTGGATAACAGTTTTGATTACGTGCTAGCAGTAATAGTAATGTGGATATTAGATAATCTCATAGGAGCATGATTTAGAAAGAGTCAACGAGAAATGGCCAAGGATCTCTCTAAAATGAGGATCCTCTAAAGTGAAGAAAGTAAAGTAAGATGATTTTATCTTTGAATCAATAAAATTAAAAGTGATATCCTTTTTACTCTATTAATTTAAAGGTGGAATTGTCTACTTTAGAGGTTTCACTTTAGGATCCAAATCTAAATGGAATAGGTTTTGGATACATAATGTCAAAATTGAATTTGATTTTCTTAAAGTGCAGAAAACTACAATGGAGATAAAGTGCATATCTTAATTACTAACAGAAATGGTTAATTTTTGGGAATCGTTAAATCATAGTAAATAACTGCAAAAACTTGAAAAATATTTAATTTTATTACATTAATAGTGTAAAAACGTTTTACATGGTTACTCAATTATATAATGTCATATTAGTAAAAATAGTTAACTTCCACCTTTACTAATTAAAGAATCATGCAAAAGGAAATATTTAATTGAATGATAGTGTAAGTGCACCAAAATTAAATTTTAAAATATAATATGATTATTTTTAGGATTTAATTTATATGTATATGTAAAAAAATTACACAGATATCCAATTATATATTGTCACCTAAAAAAAATAGTTAATTCAACCACTCAAAATTATGAAAGTTTTATAGATAGAGGCATATGATTTATTTCATATTATTAGTATATTTTTTATTATATGAATTTGATATTGAAATAAACTTAACAGCAATCGGGTCCATAGCTCAGTGGTAGAGCATTTGACTGCAGATCAAGAGGTCACCGGTTCGAACCCGGTTGGGCCCTTCTGTTGTTTTTTATTTTATCGGAGCCCGTCCCACCTACCAACCAAGGACGACCTACCAATCCCGGGCTCCAGCTGATCTTTTTTAAATGAAAATATATATATATACTGTGACGATATTAGCCTAACAGAACTCACAAATGTTACTTTACATTTGCGGCAAATGTTATTGATCAGAGTACAGATAAAATGAGATATTGAAAAGAGGAAAAGAGTAAAAATATAAGAATTGATGTAAATATTAAAATTAAGATAGCAAAACTAGTTAATAAAAAAATTACACAAAGCTAGTAACAGAAAAGAAGTGGCTTAGAAGAATACCAAGCTTTGGCCCTCACCCAATAGCATTTTGATATCTATACATTATACAAATTAAGAGTTCTTATTTCCTCTGTAGTTGACCCTGTTCACTTGCATTGGTGAGCCCAAAATTTTTTAGCTTTAAAAACAAATGGTAGCCTCATGCCTCCAAGAACTCTACGGAACCAAATGGTTTGGGCGCCTATGAAATCCTATATTCCTATTTATGTGGGTACTTGTCCTGAAAAATTTGGATTTAACTCTTTTAAAATTAGAACATCGATAGAATATATAGATAATGGGTTAATTATCCTTAGATTAATAACTTTTATCATATATATATATATATATATCATGTAAGGATCCCATTAAATAATTTAAAAATAATTAATCCTTCAATTTTATATTTTATCAATTTTCTCATTTGAAGGAACAAAACCTGAAAAAATTTTAGAACCCACAAAACTTTTTAGGGTGGTTCTCTAGTGTTGAGATTGCATGCCTATGGTGTTGTTGCCAAATTACGCAATGGAGAGATGACACAGGGGGAAGTGGGTCCAGGTTGATTTGGGCATATCACGTTAATGAACGGGTTAGGATGTACATTCATATTAACTACTTGGTGTAATATATTTGTACAAATTGTTATAAGAATGTTAAGTAAATATAAAAAGTTCTTTTTAAAAAATTTTAGGTAATGAATATTTTAAGAGACAAAAATCATGAAATTTTTTTGAAATTAACCATTGACAAATGATATTGGTAGGTTAATGAGATCTCATGTGTTCACCTGTCTTTTTGTTCATTTATTTTTATTTTTCAACTGGATAGTACCTGTGCATTGCACAGACACTTATTTATCAAAATTTTCCTTAGTTTTGACCCAAAAAGACCTTCCTTAATTTAAACATATTTAAATTTTTAAATATTTTCATTTATAATATATTCAATTAAGTTTGATAAATTATATGTATATATATATAGGGTGGGGATCTATTTATACTAGGTGTAATTCTTATACATTTACAACCTTTAATAACTTTTTATAGAAATTGAATTTAATTGATCTAACAGTTGAATTATGTGATATTATATTGACTATTAAGCATGTTAAATTTTAGAAAACTGGATAACAATATGCATATATTATAATGATTGATATTTACTCATATTTTCAAAAATATGTTATCCGTCAAATAAAGTAATATGATAAAATATCAATTCATTTTTAAATTGTATGAAATTTCATATATTTGACCTACTTCGTAAGAACTTTGAATTCAATGGCTTGGATTGATGAAATTTTATACCTATAAAAGTTATTTATGGGTGTAAGTATACAAACACTTACATCTAGCGTAAACGAATCTCTACAAGGAACAATTCAAGTAAAATGGGTGGTTTATTATAGGAATGAGGGAGATAAATTTTGGTTGTTAGATCTTATATGAATAGTCAGGATTAAATTATAAAATTATCTAAGTTTTGTAAATGATCATGTGATTATTAATTACTATTAATATTTACCCTTCTTTCTCTCATAATAAACCACTACTTTCACCCCTATATATATAGACACACACATGCACTTTTACCTTTTGAGTAAATGCTGATATAAATAGTTTCTATGAAAAAGTATTTCTTTATTTTTAGTTCAAAAAAATCACTTAATTGTATGTTTCGTTGCGATTTGCACCAACTTAATAATGGTAAAAAAAATTTCAATAGTTAATTTATATATAGTGTGAGTATTAAAAATTAAACCTACATACATTTTCAACCATATATTATTATGTCAGGAAATAATTATATTTAACTACTTATATAAATATTCAATCTTGAAAGTCCTATAAATATAAAACATATAAACATTTTATTCAACGTCATAAAAATTACAAGAATTTTTGCTATTCATCTAAATTTGAGTTTGTAGATTAAAATTAGAATTTATTTTATGATTTTTGTTATGGTTCCTCAAGGGTATCGGTATCCATTTAAATTCAAAGGTTGTAATTTAATTATGAATATTTAAAATATTAATAAATTTAATTAGTGGGATACATTGCAAATTTTCAACCATAAATTATCTAAAATTAAATTGGTATCCATAAATTTTATAGGATACCAAAAAAATCCCTTTATTTTATATGCACCATTGAAAATAAAATTACACATGCACTGGTGGAACATCCTTGAGGCCAAGGGGGCACTTCCCCCCACGCCCAAATTTTTTTTCACTTGTATATATATACATATATATATATATATATGTTGTTTTTTAATAAAAAAAATAGAGAATATGATTATTATTGTTTTTTATGACCGGTTGAGAATGAATATTATTGTTATATAAGAGAAAAAAAAGCCCACTAAGATATAACCGGTCCAAGTTTTGTTCTTTAATCAGTGAGAGAGAAGAAAAAAAAGTTCATTAAAAGTTTTTCTATGTTGCCACAAAGAAATTTTATTTGCATATCAATGTTTTAAAATATATTGGCTAATATTTTCAATATTTTAGGCTCATATAATAATTTTTTATTGTATTCTTTTTTAAATATATATGTGAGATATGATATTAAAAACTAAATAAATCATATTTAAATTTTGAATAAATTACAACAACTTCCTCTAATATCAATTGAAATTATACTCGCCTCCTCCTATATTTTAAATTACATCTACCTTTCCTATTTATTTAAAAGTTGTTGCAACAACCTCCCCTTGCTCATAACAAACCATTAATAATAATGTAAAAGTAATTTTTAAAAATTAATACAATATATGAAATGACTACTTTGCCCTTGAATATTTCTCCAATTCATGCTATCCATTCAGAATCAAAAGTTCCCCCACTTGAAAAATCCTCCATTGTTTTTCCCAGAAAACCTAACACCATCACCACCTACATATTCAAATCCAATCAACCCAAAAAAAAAACAGACACACACACACACAGACACACACACACACACACAAACAAAACACGCATAAACAATGAACCACTAAAAGCACAACCACCGTGCGAAACCCTGTCATTGTCGCACTTCAGAACAACACCGTTCCTCCGGCCGCCGTGTCCTCAGACCACCGTCGAACTCGCCAGCCACCACGCCGTCATTGTTGCCTCCGTTTCGCCTGGGTTCCATCGCCGCAGCCCAACAAGCCCTGGTCCCATCTCTGCAAATCCCTAACTCTTGCAAATCCCACCTCCGCCGCATGGTTGCTAGTAAGAACTAATCATTTACAAGTGAAAGAACCTCTGCATTTTTTTTTTAATTTATCCCTTTTTTAATTTGGATTTTTTTTTTTTGGGCAACACGTGTTGTGCCTTTTTTCTTCCTGAATCTCAAATCAATGAAAAATCCCATGAAGTGAGGAAGAAGCATGAAGTAATAGCATAAAAGGAAAAAATCATTTGAGATAGATTGAGCACCATCGAGTCCTAGCAGAATGAGATTGCTTCTCTCCAGGTGAGCTGTTTAGGACAGGACATGACTTGGCTGAGAAGAAGACTGGGCTGTTAAGGGATTTTCGATAAGGGTAATTTTAGAATTTTAAAAATTGACCATATTAGATTTAGGGGAGGGTAGTTTTCAAATCTAAGAGAGATAATTGTAATATTAACTGGTCGATGAGTTTATAGAACCATAATGATGAGTTCTATATATATATATTGAAAAATATAATTTCAATATTTAAAAATGAATATTTAATTAGAATATTTATTTTATTATTTTTTAGTGTAATGATAATTCTTATTTTTTTATCAATCTATCATATTTAATAATAATAAAATAAATATCCTAATTAAATATCTATTTTTAAGTATTAAAATAATAATATTCTTTCACTTTTTTCACCCAAAAGTTTCTACTGACATATTAGGGAGCTCAATGTTGAGCTAAAGCTACAGCTGCTTTACCTTTCTTGTCTTTTTTACTAGGCTTCCTTTCTCTTTATTTTTTTTATTTCTCCTTCCTTTATTTGTTATTCAATCTCTATCTAGTTTTCTCTTGAGCCAATCTAAAACGAAAGGCAATATTTTTCCTGTATGAGTAAATGAAATAAAGCTTCTCTATGCCTCCATCTAAAGGTTTTAATATTCGTAAGTTTTAAATGCATATTTTTCAAATATTTATAGGAGCACAATTAAAGCAATATGAATCAAAACCAAAATTTTGAAAAAAAAATCTAGATGAAAACCAATTTTTTTTTATATACATCATAACCAAAATTTAATATTTTTTTAAAAACTAATTAAAAATAGATTAAAGTCATATTTATTTTATTTTTAGCAATCGTATTTTTTAAAAGGTTAATTTTTGAGATAAATGATTCAAACTAGGAGAAAATTAATGACGAATTGCCGTAAATTCATTATTGTTGAACGCAAGTCTAATTTGTCACTTGATAGATTTACAGTTGTGCTAATCAAATTAAGCACAAGATAAAAAGGTCATACTTTGATAGTTTTGCTTATACGATTTTACTTATCTTAATTTATTGGTTTTGATGCTTATTTCATTATATTTGAGCATGACGTGAATAATTTTACTCCTAGTAGAATTTTAACTTGATTTAATGTAAAATCATGAGCACAAGATAGTAATGTGACATAAATATCCTAATTGCTTATTCTACACAATAGCATTGTTATTTTGTAAAAGATGAAAAAAATAAGTTTATCAAATCTCAAATATCGTATAATAGTGAAATATGATTATCGTTTTTTTTGCTATTTTGCCCCTATTTTCCTATGGAGGGAGAATTATCATAGATGTTTAATCACATGTTTATTTATGTAATATTTTAGTTAAATTGAATATGTTATTTATGTATAAGGTTGTGATTCTTTAAACTTATACATTGATATTAACTAGAAAAAAAAACTTATTATAAATACACTAGGAGTGTTTATCACCAGGCTCTACCCACTATTCTGACTCGACTTTATTAGGTCAAGTTCGAGTCATCAAATCATACCTGGTGCATTTTTTTTAGTTCGTGTTATATTTTAGGTTGACCAACTTTACCTAAAGTCAAACAACTCTTTTAAAGTTGTATCTTTTTAATAATAATTAATGAAAGATTATAAGATTTTATACTTTAATTAATATATTTTAGATAACCTATTATTATTTTTATAGTGCTATTAATTTGTTTTAAAATATATTGTAAAATATCTCTTGAATTTTCTTTTTTATTTATAAAATTTTATAATTTACCTATGTATAATGTCTAGATCTTCATAGATCGTTTAAAAGACAGGCCGACCCAGTTATTAATTAGGTAATTGTGGGAGTTGAGTTTAGATTTCAAAATGAATTGTACTAAAGATTGGACCAATTTGAGTTTGTCCAACTTGACCCAATTCATTAATTGAATACCCCTAAATATAATAAGAAAAAACTTATATCAAGTTTCTTATACTTCCTCCGCCTAACAATAATAGTCACTTAGGAAAATGAAGAGAAATGGGTACATTCAAAAGTTGCCAGATACATTAACTTTTGAATACATCAATTTCTCTCATTTTTCCTATATAACTATTATTATATTGTTGAAGGGACTGAGTATCTATTTTATCAATTTCACCAATCAAATTATGACAAGGGAATATTTTTATTGAAATGAGTAAATCAAAATTTAAAAATGTGTACTTATCAAAAAAAAATTCCACATATCCAAACTTGATTATATGGAACTTGACCCTAGTTTTTTCCAATAAACTCATAAATGACCTGTGCATTGCACGGGCTCTGTGGTAGTTATAAGCACAACCCAACCGAACCCAACCCATTCGGGTGGCGCGACCATTCCACACACTATAAATATACATACATTACATTTAAGGGCAGGAATGAATAAATTCACAATCCTGGCACAGTTCCACAATCCCCAAAAGATAATAAAACACCTTATCTACCTATGATCATATCATATCACCGCCAGCAGAAACTTACCAAGAACAAAATAAACCCTACTTATCTCTCAAGTACAATTTTCTTTTTCAGAAAACAAAACTCAAATACAAGCAGGGCAGTGGACTAAGCCATTCTCATTGCAGTCAGGGCACCTCTCCTTATCAGGCCCAACCTTGCAGCTGCCACCACAGTCCAAACAGGGAACGAAGCGGGCCCCACCACAGCCCGCACAGGCCTGCCTCCCAAGGCCTCTCTCCACGCGCGTCGCATTCAGTATCCTGCCGAGTCGACCCGTCTCGTTCAGCTCCACCAACTCGCTCAACCCACCCACGTACCTTCCCTTCACAAACACCCTCGGAAGCTTCACCCCTTCGCCACCTTCACCCTCAAGCAGTTCCTTCAGCTCCCTCAGGAACTCACCGTGCAGCGACACGTCCCTCTCGTCCAGCACCACCCTGTGCGCTTCCAGCACCTCCCTCGCCCTGTTGCACTCCTCGAACGTCTTCCTCACTCCCCCAACGACGTCGTATACAGCACCACCGCGTCGCCCCCTCCCGGTGGGCACTTCTCCGGGAACTGGCTTAACGGGTCACGCTTTATCTTCTCGTACGTCGACGCCTTATCTTCCTTTTGTCTCTCCAACCTGTCCCTCACTATGAAGATGTTCTCCTTCACCGGTTTGATCCTCAAACCTCCTTCTCCTCCTTCTTTTTCTTCTGTTGGCGGCGGCGGTGGTGGTGGTTGTGGTTTCAGGTTGTTGCTGTTCCAGTTAGTAGCAGCAGCTTTGGTTAAGTCGGGTTTGGGCTTGGGTTTGGACTCGGGCTCGGGCTTTGGGTTTAACTTGGCGTCTAACTCTTCGAGGGTGTGGAAGGACATGGTTTTGCGTGGTTGTGGTTGTGGGTGTGGGTGTGTTTGTGGTGGTGCTGGGGAAGTGGTGGCGGTGGTGGTGGATGGTGGTTTTTGTGGTGCTACGGCGGGCTTGAGGTCTTCAAGGGCTTTGCTGACCTCGTCCCAGGATTGAGGAGCTTCGGTGGATTCGAGCATGTTGAGCTTCTGGAGAATAGGGGCGGGCACGTGGGTGCGGGTGGGTTTGTGATCTAATTGGTCTTGGTTGTTGAGCTGCTTGAGCCATGGCTCCTCGATGGCGTTGATGTCAAACACCGCGTAACTCGTCGGTGGTGGCTTGTATACGGCTGTAGCATCCATGCCCTTCGAGGAGGCGCACCCCATTCTAGCCTTAACTGATGATTCGCTTAATTGGCGAATGTCGTTTGTGACTCACAACTAAGATAGGGTATAACATTCCTCAATACATATAGCTAGGAAGCTGAGTATATTTGTCCACTAACTGATCTTGTCCTTTCTATAGCACACTAAAATTCAGAACTGATATTTTCACCGTATTTACTGTTACACAAACGTTTATCATGTACGAGTACATAGATTATCTATAGAAAAAGTAGCGTTAAAAACCAAATTAAAAGCAACAATGATTTTACATTTCTTTACCGTGCTGAAGGTTATATATACTAATGATAATGATATAGTCGTATACAAACAGACTTATACATGCGTGGTGTGTGTTTGATATACTAGATATGTGGCTTCGGAAGAGGGATTATCCATCTGGTTTATTTTGATTCCACAAATCTTATAGAGTGGGAGAGAATGAGATGCAGGCCTCACGATAATGTCTGGCTTTTGTGTTATTTACGTGGACTTGCAAGGCATTGCCACCTCCCCGGAATGGATTTGATAGAGTAGAATATGGTCCTACTGTGGGTCTTATTCTCGGCAGCTAGTGGCAGTCTGCCTCAACCGGTCGCACTTGTGGCTGTGGGGGTTCCATTAGATTCGAAGATGCTTGTTATTTTGCGCCAAACAAACATCAACCATGCTTATTTGGTTTCTAGTGTGTATGTGTTTTTTTTTTAATTTGGTTATTGACTACATTTTTATTGGGTCGTGGTAAAATGAGATGATTAAATATAGATGCGGTCTAGCAAGTTGGATCGAGAGTTATTTTTGTTCAAATGGATTGCACAATTATCTGGATATAAAACTTTTGTTTATCTTGCCTTGCGCTTCTTAATCTGAGCCGAGGGATCGAAGTTGCAGGCTTGCGGCGTCAGCCCAAATAAAAGCCCATAGATATAAACGACGCCCGATGTAAGTACTTTGAAGTTTCTATTACTACTATCGGCAACTTTGTGGCTTTGCCTATATAGTCTCATGGCGTTGCATCAAAAGAAGCAAGCAAGGCATATTCGCGCAAAATTAAAGAAAATTGACTTCTCACAAGTCACAACCAGGACGATGGAATCCTGTCACTTCGTAGCTCGAAGTAGTATTTCCATGCTAAATCCTATGAATTTGTATTCCCTCTTAAGTTTTAAATAATTAAAAAGAATTATCACAGCATCTTTCGAGGGAATTTAAATATACATGGTTGATAGTTGTACCTGTTAAGGCAAGATACAATTATAAAACAATTGGTAGAGAAACGTTGATGTTGGTCCAGCTAAGGTACCTTGTATGTTTGATGTGTTATCAGGTTCTTATTCAACGTCTTAGGAGGCTAATAATCTCAATCATGGTGGCGGATAACCTGGTCCTTATATGTTTTGGACCATGGCATGATCCTTATTTAATTACATTAAAATTATTAAATTACCTTTTAATAAGTTTTAATTCCTTCTTCTTACTACTTCCCTCTTTTTATCTTTCAGTCACCTTCTTCTCTAGCTGCCACTGCACCTACACGCTGCCACTATCAAAGGCCACTGCTTTCTAACATTTGCACACATACTGATGCTTATAATTCTATCATATATGCATTCTCTGTGTTTGGCTTTTTGTCCAAATACTCAACAAAATATCTAATATCTTTTTGCGTGATTCAGTCTTCAGAGTATGCTACTCAAATTTGCATGTTGCTCTCAAATGACATTAATGAAAGAATATCACTAATCCTAGATTTTAGAACATTAAAATAATACTTATTCTTAAAAAATGGTGCAAGATTTAATGGTGATGGGCAATAGAATTTCTCAGCGTTGCTTTTATCCTTGGTGATGTTTGGGTTTTAAATCTCAAAGAGATTGAAAGTGTTAATAGTGAGTTTTTGGGTTGATAAAATGGTTTATGGAGGATAATGTATGTCTTGTGGAAGATGTGAGAGATTGGCGGACATGGTGGTAGTGGTGATAGAGTGAACTATGGTAGCTAGTGATGTCGAGAATGGAAAATGAGTTGATTAATATTGAAGGTTACTTTTATCTTTTAAAAATTATTATTCTTAACTTCAAAAATATTATATTATTTTTCAATTTTATACAATCATTATATCATTGAATCTGAACTGTTCCAACAAAATCTAACAATGAAGAATAAAAGACTATATAATGGTCCAAAAGTATGGTAGTGACAAATTACCCGCCACTATCACATTAATTCAATCTAAATCTCTGGATCCTTTCTAGCACCTTTCAAAATTTTGGCGTGTTGATCTCAATGTCACTGGGCATCTCGAAAAAAATGCCGCAAATTAAAAATCTAGAGTCACGGGCAAAATAGACAAAAGATGATCCGTGAAAACTGAAAAGCATTATCTAATATTCTTAGCGACCCTACTCTCTCCTTCATGGCCAATTGCCTATACATCGAACCTGTGAGCTACTTTGATTTAGATCTTAGAACCATTCCCCTGCCTCCTTATCCAAAAGGTGCTCGAAAGTCCAGACAACAATAAAGGAATATCTTTAGTTTAGTTTAGAGTGAAAAATCAACTGCACGTGTAAAACAAAAATGAAAAATCAACTAAGGAATTCAATTGGCACCAACCTATTTCTTTCTTTTTTAAATATTTGGATGCAACCTTCACGTGAAAAATTTTGTCCACT
The DNA here is from genome assembly GCA_030441495.1 of Dalbergia oliveri. Classification (NCBI taxonomy): domain Eukaryota; kingdom Viridiplantae; phylum Streptophyta; class Magnoliopsida; order Fabales; family Fabaceae; genus Dalbergia; species Dalbergia oliveri. The sequence goes on along the minus strand of JAMLFY010000002.1, from coordinate 52,554,818 downwards.
ACCAGGCTACAATTTTCATTTCCCAATCCAAAAGCTTGCACCCCTTGTATACAACTGAAAAACGTCTAAAATCATTAACATGCAGAAAATTAACACGACAACGTAAAGCAAGAAATTGAAACAAATTTAAATTAAGACAAACTGGTTCAACATGAGCTGGGCAAATTTTCCATCATTTCATTTCCGGGAAGAAAAAATCACAACTACTCTTACATTAAGACCTAATTTTACATTAAAAAATGCAATATAAAAAGCTATGTTATGTAAAACACTGCGTGGTGTACGCACAAAGAGTAATAACATGTTTGGCTTTGCTTTTAGAGAGCCCTAAATCATAATTTCGATAAAAGTTTATCCCTAATAGCTTATTCTCTTGTGTAAACAAACCAGTGTTCCGAAACAAATCAAATGCATAATGCATTCAAACAATTTCAAGAGAAGACAGTGGGGTTGAATGGGGAGGAGCACACAGCAGAGCAGTGCACAGATGGATGCAAAGCAGAGCCTCTGGCGCGGATATTTGAAATGAAATATGCCTGCCATACAACTGCTGAAATGTTCGTTTGTTTCCTCGCTAATATTATTATTAAATTTGAGAATCTACCGCTCTTATTCTGTTGTTTTCCCTTTGGATCAGTCCAACGCATTTGTCAAAACAATTCCCCCAACGGTCCAATTTCACATGGGCGCCGCTAAGGTAAAATCCATGCATAAAAATAAATAAACAGAGTCCAAACAGGACAGCAACGTGCCACCACACTACTACTACTAGACTAGTGCGACTGAGTTTCTGCCAAGCACACGTCATTTCAAACTTTATATATATTTGTGTGTGTGTGCCTTGAGAGTGGAGCTCTAGAGGAGAGGGAAATACGTTTCATTGAACCATCACTGAAATCTTAGCAAATGGGGAATTGCTCCATCAAGGGTACCACTGGGGAGTGTCACCACAGTATCCGTATTCTGAGTGACACTGGTGCCATTTTACAGTTCAAAGGTCCTAAAACAGTTGGTGAAGTGCTCCAGCACTACCCCGGCTATGGTGTTTTCCTCCAGGGACATGCCTCATCACCGTTGCCGGTTCATGAGTGGTTAAGCTATGGCCTCTTCTATTACCTTCTTCCCCTGAAGGAGGACCAGAAAGCTAGCTGCGGTAATGGGGTTTCAGAACAAGTGGAAGGGATCCTTCAGAGATCAGAGGAAGAATGGAAGAAGGGTGAGAATGAAGAGCAACCAAACAAGTCACGGTGTGCTGCAGCAGCGTGTGATTATGTCCAGAATTTGTCACATGGGTCAGCTCTTGAAGTGCTGCCTTCAGCTAAGAATGGGGTGTGGAGAGTGAAGTTGGTCATCGACACGAGGCAGCTAGAGGAGATTTTGTCAGAGCAGGTGAACACTGAAGCTTTGATTGAGAAGATGAGGATGGCTGCAACAACATGCTCTACTAGCAGCCCTACAAGGAGCAGAACCATGAGCACTTGGAAAGGGGGATGGAAGCCAACACTCTTCAATACATTATGGGCACCCATCTACGGTGGAAAAATTGCTACAAGCAGTGCTGCAGGGCCAACTTTGGGTTCGGGTTAAGGAAAGGCTAATAATCCATCAAGAAGGCACTTCATGAGCATGTTAAATTTTCCCTAACAAGGTATTAGAATAAACGTGACTCCATCAAGTATCGTCTAGAAAGTATAGGTCTAAGCTTACTGCTGCTTTAGGGATCTTGTATGTTTGGACGACCTGTCCAAATATCAATGAAATGTTAAGGTAATGGATGCAAGGATTGTTAAATACTTCTCAGTGTGACAATATTTGAATATTTATAGATTTGTGTATCTACTCTTACCGCAATACGACACGAGAGGGTTATAGAATAGAATAAGGGTCATCGGTAGCCTTACGCTACACTAGAACTGAATTTAACCATGAAGAATTCTGCCACGAATGTGTGGGGTTATGACTGTCAAGCAGAGTTGTTCTCTTTTTTTGGTCTAACTGTTCAGCGGAGTTTTGGATTTTGAAAAATCAGTTGCCTTAAAACAAGTTCGATAGCATTTGGACTTGCAGTATGTAAATATAAACCCCATCATATATATATGAACCCCATATATATTATATTTCAGAAAAATTCTCTGTAAGATTGCTCTAACTAGTAAGCAAAATGATGGAAGGTGGGTGGGTGTGAGTGTGTGTGTGTGTATCACGCACGGGACTGACAAATAACCTTGCCAAGAAAGCAGGGTGCAGAGCAGTAAAGTAGAGTTCCCATAAACCTGTGGCATTTAAGGAGAAGTTAATTGATCCCTTTGCTTCTTAATAACATGTTTTGGCAGCCACCCATCCGCACATTGCCAAAACCAAACCCAAACCCAAAACCACAGCAAAGAACTAAATTAGACAAGTCACTGTCTAGCAAAACCTCACATAATCTATGAAACTGAATCAGATGGGCATTAAAGGAACCACAGATCATTGTATATAGTTAAGACTAGTTTTCATTTTTGCCTTGGCTCAAGAGTCTTCCTAAAATAGCTATACGGATTCAGGGTGCAGTACACTTAGACATTACAGCATTCACAGTGGCTTCAAGCCCAAAACAAAATGGTCCAGGATCAAAACGATACCATGACAAAAGGCAAAGCCATATCAGCTGGAGAGTCTAGACATCAACGTGGTATCTTAATGGTATAGATACTTTGATCTGCAGATGGACACCATGACATCCTTACATGCAGCGTGACTCCATTTTTTTAATGGCTTTTTCTATAGCAGGCACATTTTTCTTAAAGGCTGTCCACTGCTCCTCTGTCAAACTTATTCCTGAAACACAACCAAAATTAGAATTTGGAAACCGCCCTTACTTATCTTTTGAGCAAAACTATGTGCTGATTAAGGAAATGGGAAAATTGAAAAATAGATTCACTAAGCAGCAGTAACAACAAAGCTTACTATCCTTTTATAGTTCTAGTTCTAGATTAGATAACAAGAAAATTTTCTAAAACAAAGATCATAAGCTAATGATGGCATGCAGAAATGGGTTTCTCTCAAACAATAGAAGATTCGTAGTATTTCTTGGTAAAAAGACCTGTTTGTCGATTCTCACATGAGCGTGAAAACAAGTACCAAGTTAACAAAATCAAACACACAACATTACTAATCCTACTATATGAGATAGGGTTTAAACACTGGATAGGTGTAGGTGTAGCCCAATGCAAACTGACAGAAGTAATCAAGTAGTTTCAAATCACGAAATGAGCTGTGTAAGGAATCGTATTGACAAAATGAGGTAATGCTAATTGGTAAGAATCCCAGCCAAAAATTGGTGCTACAGTTTGTTAGATACCAAAGGAAGCGTGACAAGAGCTATTATACTAAGAAAAATGCAAACTTAATCCAACAACTAAAGCTCCAAACTTTTTAATCTTGATGTGGGCAACTAGATACAAAGCTGAACTGAAACTGAATGCATTTGAACAGAACTGCACAGCAATATACTATAGCCATATCTAATGGCCTTCGATTTCAAAAGCCAAAAACATGATTCAACATTACAACAGGAAATAAACTTAGTTAACAAAAAAAGGTCCCACGGAATGCCTTGAGATATCATAAAAATGGTCTGCAACAGCACATTGAACTACCGCACCTTGATCATTACGGAAGAATGATTTCAGAAAGCAACGCTTTTATTTGTACCCTATTTCTGCTGCTAATTAGCTCAAATTTGATGACAAAGATTATCATGTCGTAAATAAAATAAAATAAAGCCTTTTCAGATCCCCAGTATCCATCCAAAAGTGATATTGGTAAAGAGAAGACAAGGGACGGAGTAGAGTACCTTTGGAAGTAGGAAGATCCTTTCCGTCTCTTCGATAATACTCGCGAATGGAGACCAATGTTTTGCCTCTGAAATCCTGGATGGTCACCCTTCTCCTCTCCGACAGCTGAAATCCATTCCAAATCACAAAAACAAACAAATACTATAATAAGCCCAAAATACAATTATATATACAAACAAACAAACATCACTCTCTCTATCTGTCTGTCGAAACCAACATTGCAGATGATGAGATCGCCTTCATCATCGTACTCCTTGTTGTCTTTGGAACCTTCTCCCTCCTCTTGTGCTTCTTCTTCTTGTTGTTCCTGTTGCTGCTCCTGCTTCTCTTGGAGAAAAGCTTCGACAACCTGCTTGACGAAGGCTTTGAAGCGGGGTTGGGAGAGGTCGAGGCCCAGTTCGTGGGATGCCTGCTTACGAATCTTGGACTCGGTGACCTTGTCCATGTCCGATTCTTCCAGAATCTTCCTAACCCTTTCCTCGATCCTTTGTTTTGTTCCAGCGTCCTCCATCTTCCTTTGCCAACACAGGCGCACACACTCACTGACACTCTCTCACCTAAACGCTGTCTGTTTCTTTTACTTAGAAGTAACACCAGTAGTAGTAGCAATGTAATCTAGCATAGTATAACATAGACTATTACAGACCGACGCGGAGACAGCAACAGGCGGCGCTACAAGGCGTTTAGAAACCTTTGAATTTTATTAAAATTAAATTAAATTCTAAATGAGTTATTAAATTAAATAATTTAATTTAATTTTTTAATTTAAAATAGGTTTAAAAATGAATGAATGAATTAATTTTTATTATTTTATCATTTATTAATAAGTTAGGAATAAAAAATTATATGTAAGTAAGGTTATTTTAATATTTTTATTTATTTGAATTCAATTCTTACATCAAATCATATCTATTTAGGTTAATTTTAATTCCTTCACTTAAGTTACTTTTAAAGGATTAAATTCAATTTAATTCGTTAATAGAAGGAGTTTCAAAACGTTTGACTAACTAGAACAAAACCCTTCCTGTAAAGTCAAAGAAATTGATCCCAAAAATAAACTTTTAAATTGATCATTTTAAAATTGAAAATTCAATTAAATTAATCTCCATAAGCAAAAACTTTGAAATTATTCTCTATGAAAATAAATTATTTAACAATTTAATCTCTTTAAACTAACTTAATAGAGGAATTAATTTATCTAATTATTTAATTTTATAATAATCAATTTATTTGATTATTCAGTTTTACAAAGATCAATTTAAGAGGTTATTTTTTTCATTATTTGCATCGATCAATTTATTTAATAATTTAATTTTATAAAAATTAATTTAAGAATTTAATTTTTACAGGAGCCAATTAATGAGTTGAAATCTTAAAGGGCCTAAAATGGAAGTTCGTTTTGTCCGGTTATTAATTGGGTAGGTCATAGGTGTAATGTCGGCACGGATTTCTCCCACTATTATGGATGAATCTTTTTAGGAAATCTTTTTTTATATTCTTTTGAAAAATAAAATTTAATTTATATTCAACCTATAATTCAAATTTTTTTAATGTTTCAAGTTTTTCTTTCAAAATATAAAATATTTCCCTATTTTTTAAACATAACATTTTTATTTTACTGATTTTATATAAAAAAATTATCTAAAAATGGTAAAAAAGTAAAAACAAAAACAAAAAAGGTACTTGGTTTCTTTTATCTTTTTTGTTATTGAAATGGTATAACCATATGAACTATAAATCCAAATGATTAAACCTTTTATTAGCTAATGGCCGCCTGTTTTAAATTTTTTATCACTTACGTGTTACTCATCTTTAAATTTTAGATAAATTACACTCACTTCCCTTTAGGTTTGTAAATATAACTCATACCTCCTTTATTTATCCACTTACACTCACACCTACTGTTTATCAAATTTTAAATATTTATATGGTAATTTTATTCCTCATTTATAGAACATCATAATAAATTTAACAGAATAATATTTTTATAATATTAACTATTTTTAATTAATAAAATTATAAAAATACCATAAACTTATCAGAGTAAATACATGTATTTTTTATAATTTTATTAATTAAAAATAGTTAATATCATAAAAATATCATTATGCTAAGTTTTTTATTAGGATTTAGTGAATTAGTGAAACTTAATATAAATATTTAAAATTTGACAAAGAAAGATGTGTGCCAGATGAACAAATAGAGGAGTATAAGTTACATTTTCACAAATCTCAAGAAGATGAATGAGATTGACCCTTAAATTTTTGTAGCCAATGGCCCAACTTAATGCGTAAAAATATTGACATTCGACTTTTATAATTTATGTCTAATCAATTTATACATCATCAAGTAATATTACCCTATCCAATTTTTCATATAACATTAAAGTTAATCCTAATACGATAAGAGGATATTTAGAGGTACTGAGACCTGTTCCAATTAAACTATAACATATACTATTATTTTTTGGGAGGGTAGTGAAACATGTAATACTATGTAACTGTATCTTTAGATATGCAAACGAATAAATATTATAATACCAAATTTAAACTCTGCTTAAAATAATATTACCGTAGTATATTAGAAATTCTGTCTCTAATACCAAACAAAACAATTCAGTATCAGAGTAGTAATGGTGGCAGTAAACTGGTGATAGACGAAGAAAAGCTGTCAGGATTGAGAGACTTTCGTTCACATGATGACATTACATTACATCGCTCAACATCTCCTTAATGCATTCATAAAACAATATTACCAGAATGCTTACAAAATATTGAATTTTAAACTTGTGGGCAAACCAGATCATTCCAACCCGTACCACATTCATCCGTGTCTCTTTGTTTTCCTCCCCTCCCCTCTGGTGTCTGATTTAAATGTCCTTGGTTTTATGCCGCCCCAGCAAGGTAATGACTGGTATATTCCTTCCAAACATATTCACCTCTTGGATTTCTTTGGACCTTGCTTTTTGTTGCTGCAAAATTTGGCACCATTATAAACACCACAAATTAGAAGCCAAAGATGATACATGAACATGAAGTATGAGAAAATCATGATAAATAGGACTGTCTCAGGCAAACAGAATGTCACCTTAACAAACATCATAAGGCTAACACACCGCGAATATTACTTGTCCAGAACAATTATTTGGTAAAGTCTTCCTTAAAGTGGCAATTAAATGGCAGAAATTAGGATAATTTCAGATACTATAATTTCTCCTGAAGTATACAGCTAATCCCAAAATTTTACATTTATGTGTATAAACTTCAGAGAATGAATGGTTGCTTTTACGAAGTGGAAAACAGACAAATATTAGGATCATGCGCTTTTCCCTGAAGCCAAATCTGCAAGCATGTGTACATACATATATCACAAAGAACTTCCACTCAACTAAGCCAAGCATCCCCTGACCCATTCCCAACCAAGCATACATTATTCAGCAGTTGATGCATTCAATAATAGTTAAGAACTAGTAAAGATGAAGCCTACATCGAAACACGTTTTTTGTTTACGCATCTCATAAAGATAAGGAAAGGAGAGGCCTTAACCATCATGTTTGAAAGTTGTAACTAAATAAAGTCCTTCTTTTATCCCAAAAAACAAAAAGCTGCAAGTAAGATGCAGAGGGCGATTGAGTAAGTCCATTTATCAGAACAGGAAGAAAACACCATACACACATACATAGCTAGGCAACAAGGGGCTCAAAAAGGAGGAAGGAACATTAGACATACCTTGTGTTGGAGTTGGAGTCAGTGGGAGTTGGGCCGCGCCCGAAGGCAACCTCGTCCATGCTTTGGCCTTGTCGCCTATACCGACCGCCAGAAGCGACAAAGCCAGGGCATGGTCTGTAAGCCTTTATAGGCCACCACCCAAAGCCAGGTACCGTCGCAATCCCACCCTGAATCCTTCCTTCGCCGTTGCATCCTTTCTCTATCTCTTCTCTTCCACATGCCTTACAACCGCTTTGCATGGCGGCGTAGTATTCAGCTTGAGCAGGAACAGGAAGTTCATCTGGTGATGAAGGATCCTCTTCAACAACAGAAGCTGAAGTTGAGGGAGGAGAGCAAAGAAGAACAAACAACCTAGAAGAAGAAGAAGGGTAGGCGAGAGTTGGGCATGAGGAGGAGTTATTGAACTTGTATAACCGGGCCTGAGGAGGAGGAAGAGGAGATGGAGGAGGAGGAACAGAGAAAAGAGCTATTGCCATTCTCTCTCCTCTATCTCTCTCTCTCTCTCTGTCTCTGTCTCTGTCTCAATGCTCAAAAGGTACGGTGGATAACGCGCACCACACTTTTTGGCTTAACACTATCAATTCTGAGATCCCCACTTCACAACTCGCTACTCACCGCAAATTAAGTGGCTGGGCTCCGTGCAGTCATTATTATTCCATCTGCATTCGGCAGCAACTCATGCTTCGTGTCGGGTCACCAACAGCCTTTCGCGTTTAATCATTTCTCAATTAACTAACTTGCATCAACATTCCTTCCTTTGATTCCTTACTTTGATTTTCCTTTCTACCAGCCTTCAAATTTTCTTCGCAAGTTTTCAGTTTTTTATGACTAAAATTACACTTAAAATTCATCAATAAGAAGGTCTTCTCCACTTTTACTCTCAATCCAAACAAACCCTTAACATACAAAATCCCTCACCAAATTTTTATCATAGCTTTGATCGACGCTCAAGTGAAAGCAACACTTCCTCCAAACCACCAGTTAAAAATCGCTAATAATCATGTTTTACAATCATTATTTTGCTAGCTTATGATTCAAAAGTCAGCTCACAGTAAAAAATGCAGACTACTAGTAGAATGCACAACAAAAAACGGAGAATGCTTGTGCATTTGCTCCTGCTACTGCTCAGCCTTGCTTTTCACATGTCTTTGCCTTAAAGATTAGATGCCAGATAATCCTTTCCACCCATCTTTTGTGTTTACTTAAACCCAATTACTGTACGCCATTGCGACTTCCTGTCTTATATACAGTATGAAAATGAAACTCGGATTGTAAACTAACAAAAAAGGTTCTTCCAAACAAATCACGAAAAATTTCAAGCATCTTGCTTCTGCAAATGAAACCACCTTGGGCAATCAGTATCAGACATAACAATGCATCCTCTGCTCCCACTATTTACCCATGCACAATATGTTGCTCCACCACACCATTCATCACAGAACTGTGATGATGAACCATATACCACCGTCCATTATGGAACTCAAAGACATTGGTCACGTTGAATGGTCCTGTATCCATGTCAACGTATGTTTTCATGGTAACCCATGCCATGTCTGTCAAGACTCGAGCACGTACATCCCGAACCTGGAAGTTCAATCCTTGCTCCCAGTTGAACACAATATGCCAACTCTGCATTACCGCATTATACCTGTAGCACAGATAATTGCGTTACTGAACATATGTTTGCTCACCAGTTTGGCAGAAGTTCTGTTGAAAAAAAAGGCATATATAATTTCACAAGCTTACATGAACTTTAAAATGAGTTGTTTATGGAATAAACAGGATCACTTTTCAAGAAGAAAAGTACACATTCTATCATAAATTCATCAAACTGCTTATACTCAGGAGTATCGAGCTAATCCAGAACCAGTTTTATGAGCCAGAAACTAGTATCCTAAAGGTTTCAGTCAGAATATCCAAGCTCAAAAGAACACTAATATGAAGACTGGACCACAATATTGCAAGTATGCCTGATGAAATGGGACCTAAGTTGATTATAAGCATCCAAGAACTTCTGCCAATTTAATATACATATCTTTTCATTTATCACATCATATCATGCAAGTCACACAACAAACCAATGCAACATGTCCAAAAATATGAAAAAGGTATAATTAGGCAATGGATAAAACAGAAAAAAGAAAGCAGACCAACTATTCAAGAAACAAAAACTATACCCTGAAAAGAGTTCTCCTGAGGCATGAATGCACTTCACATAATCCGTTCAGCCAAAATCGACTCATTGCTGGAATAGACTTATCTCTTACAATATTGAAGAATTCTGTATTAATATTCACAATTGATCTTGTTGCAGCATAGTAAGCCTTCCACCCCTTACTTGGTGTAATACTATCTTGTTCCAATGTGAAGTCCTAAAAACAGAATTTCAAAAAGGTTATAACGGAAGACACAGGGGCGGTAAAATGAGAATGCTGAAACTCAACTGAAGAATTCAAAGGAAAGCAATCATACACATACTCCGTTTGATGGGATAAATTAGAGGGTATTTGTAGTTCTTGTCAATTTGCTTCATCATCCTACATAATCACTTCCCCATATTATTTCACAATTGTACTCCTCCTACACTTTAAAATTTGTGGGTGAAGGAGGAATAGGAACAGGACATATTTGGATGTTGCATTGGGCAACAGATAAACCCCTACTTTCTCAACCTAAACCTCACAATTTAAAGAGTAAGAATTATTTTGGGCACAGAAGGAGACAGGAGGCAAGTTGAAGCCCCATCCACTTTGCCTTCTCAATCCTCATAAAAATTTCTGCCCTAATACAGTCTATACTGATCACTGTTTCTTGTTCTTCTAAGACGTAAGGTGGCATTGTCAAAACAGCCAAATCTCAAATAATGGAAGAAAACTATTCATGTGAATCGTCGAATGTTGAATAAATACCACCGATAATTATTTTATTTTTTATTTTTTATTTTTTATTTTTTTTTCACATTCACATAGAACTGATAAAATGATTGAAGAGGCACTCGAAATACCAGTGGAATTTCAGCAGCATTACACCTAACCTACAAAGAGGGGGTATGAAGAACACAAAAATTGGAGAATCCTCTAACAGTCACGACTTTGGGTTCTACTTCTACATTCTAACATGATTAACATTTCAATTAAAAAAATCAACCAACAGATTAACACAAACACACAGAAATAAACAGGAATTAGAAACAACGAGAGAGAGAGAGAGAATTGAATTCACCTTGTGATAGAGGGCCTTCCATGCATTATCATCATTGGCAGCCTTCCGCATCAAAGAATTCGTCATCGAGAGACGACACAAACTCGGGTAATCCAAGTAACTGAGCGCGTGGGTCGTAATCTCCGGAACCAATTCCTCCATCATCGAAGACCCCGTGCGCCGCTCAGCCAGCACCACCGCGGGGGCCACCGGAGCAGGTGCGGGAGCCTGCTCGAGCATTTCGGAGCCGCCGCCGCCGCCGTTCAAGTAGGGGAGGGCAGTGGCGGAGGCGGAATCGGCAGCAGCGTTGCAGGAACAGGCGCAATCGCAAGAGCGGTTGTGGTCGTTGTTGTTGTTGTTGTTGTTGTTGAGGGAAGAGGGGTGAAAGGATGATCTGAGGAGGGAGAAGATGGCGAAGAAGAAACAGAGAGCGGTTACCGTAACGGCGATGAGGAATGGCTCCGACAGGACAGTGACAGAGGGAATCTCCATTCATAAGACATCAAAACTGGCATTCCCACAACATCAAAAACCCTAATTCGATAGGTATATGTGTCTCAGTGTGAGTGGGTGAGTGTGTGTGTGTGTGCCCCTCACATCGCAACTGCTAGGGTTTTTGATCCTTCGTTTTAATTTTGATTCCAAACCCTAACTACGTTCTCTTTTGCTTTTTTTTTTTTTTTTTTTTTGGAAGGGAAAGGGTTAGAAAAGCGTGTAGTTGGGGTTTGGGTTTCAATATTTGAAATGAAAGAAAGGGGTTGGGAGTTGAGACTTTGAAAGGAGAGCAAGTAAGGGAGCGAGGCAGCAGCAGCGAGGATAGTGTGGCGCTGACTCCCAATCTGACCGAAACCAACCACTGCCCAGCCTTCTCTTCTCTGGTTGGCTCAAATCTCAAACACCTTTCTTTGCTAACTCCTCTTTCAGCCATCACCGTAAACAGAAAGAAAAATAATAATAATAATAAAAAAAAAAGAGATATCACCATTCGTATTTTTCAAATTATTATTTTGATACGTACCAAAACAAAATTAGGATTTAATTTGAATGCATTCACGATATAAATTTTTTTACATATTCATTTAATAATATAGTGATATTTATAATTTATAATACTAATATTTCAGATTTATATTGAGAAAGTTTTTCAAGTGTAATTTTTAGGATAATTTAACCCATAATTTTATAACTTTAATTTATAATTATTTTTTAAAAAAAATCACAATCATAATTATTATATATCATTAAAATCTTATTGAAGATTATCAACATGTAATGAAATATCTCTTTTATCATTTAAATAATACATATGATAATCTATATATTTTGAATGTCACCAAATCCTTTTTTTTTATAATCTTTTTTTATTATTAAAGATAGATATTTGAACAAATATTATCATATTTTGTTTGTATATTCTTAAACTGCATTTTATCAACTTAATATACTATATCTTGAATTCATTTATTATGCATATAAGACTATTAAAAAATAAATAAAAAATAAAGAAGACAATAACACGTACCATATAAGAGCCTAAAATAAATAAAATATCAAGACACAAATATAGAATAAAGAAAAACTAAAAGCTAAAAAATAATCTTAATTATTAATTATTCTAAAAAAATCACCTTCATATCTCTCTATCATCAATGCAACATAAATACTCTATATGAAATATTGTGACATTTATTGTAAGCGCAATTGAAATAACGTAAACAAAATATTATAATTAAAAAAAATTGAAATTTAAAATAATAAAAAAAAGATAAAGGAAATGGCAGTCAAATATATTATTATAGTATTAAAATACTATAGTTATAATATTAATAATTAATAATAAGTAATAATTAGATAAATGAAACAACTATTATAAAAATGTTATTATAATAGATTTTTTGAAATTGTTTTACCATGTGTCATTTTCTCATAATTTATTTTGTTTATAAAACTATTTTTACTTCTTAAATAAAGGGTACTCTTTTATGCAAAATAAAATGTATATTTAACATTTCATATAATATGAATACAATTAATTACAAAAATTTGTATTTCAAATTGAAAATCATATTCAATTAATACATATATTTTCACATGTACAATAAATATCAATTACAATTCACAATCATATTAAATCTATAATACTAATATTCTAAATCATATTCAGCAAAGTTTTCCAAGTGTTATTCATAGGATAATTTAAAACCCACAATTTCATAACTTTAATCTATAATTATTTTAAAAAAAAATCATAATCATAATTATTATATATCATTAAATTCGCATTGAAGATTATCAGCATTTAATGAAATATCTCTTTTATCATTTAAATAATACATATGATGATCTATCTATTTTGAATGTTATAACCCTTCCTTTTTTATTATTTTTTATAATCCATTTTTATTATTAAAGATAGATATTTGAACAAATATTATCATATTTTATTTGCATATTCTTAAACTGTATTTTATCAAGTTAATGTACTATATCATGAATTGATTTATTATGCATATAAGACTATTAAAAAATAAATAAAAAATAAAGGAGACAATAGCACGTGTCAACATAAAGACCTCAAAATAAATAAAATATCAAGACACAAATATAGAGAGAAAAACTAAGTGCAAAAAAATAATTTTAATTATTAATTATTTTAAAAAAATCATCTTCATATTTCTCTATCATCAATGCAACATAAATACCCTATATGAACTATTATGGCATTTATTGTAAGCGGCAATTGAAATAAGACTAAATAAAATATTATAATTAAAAAATTAAACTTTAAAATGATAAAAAAAAAGAAGATAAAGGAAATGACAGTCAAATATATTATTATAGTATTAAAATACTATAGTTATAATATTAATAATTATTAATAATAAGTACTTAGATAAATAAAACAATTATTATAAAAAAGTTATTATAATAGATTTTTTGAAATTATTTCATCATGTGTCATTTTCTCATAATTTATATTGTTTAGAAAATTATTTTTACTTCTTAAATAAAGGGAAGTCTTTTATGCAAAAATAAAAGGTATATTTAATATTTCATATAATATGAATATAATTAATTAAAAAAATTAAATTTCAAATTGAAAATCATATTTAATTAATACATATATTTTCACATGTACAATAAATATCAATTACAAAATTCACAATCATATTTAAATAAGGAAATATTTCTAAAACTTCTAAAAAAATCAAATCTAAAATAAATATCGAATCTATTGAATATGAGAGAACTATTATGTTGTGATTTACCTGCATTTTTATATCTTTGTTGAATTTTTTAAAAATTTAAATCTTTATTATATAAAATTTATTCTTCCATATTTACATACCATGTGTCATTTTTTCATTATTTTTTTAAACTTTATTTTCTTCAAAAATAGAAAATATATTTCAAAATTCATATAATTAATCAATTAAAAAATATAAAATTTAAATTTTAAATTCAATATCAACTTTAAATCAATATATAATATTTTTATATCTACAATAATAAATACTAAGTTTTAAACTTTCCAATATAAATTTTTATCAAGGTCAATTTTTGCTATAATAAGTGCCTCTCAATATTTTTTTAATTTGTTAGGTTATTTTATTTTTTGTCTTCATACATTAGTTTTTGAAATCTTCTATGTAAATGACTCTATGATTATTTGCTTTTCATCGCCCTCAACTATTGTCTTAATTTGTTTTTGTCTTGTTTTACTGATGAGTAGTATTGTTAATTTCATTTTGTGATTTACTTATCATTATTCTACAACTATTTCATTCCTTCTTATAAGATATCTTTCATTCCCTCTTTCTTCCTTCTCTTCTCTCACTAACAACCATTATGAAATTTTTGCAGTTGTTGATGACAACTTCAATGCCATCAAATATTACCTTATGTTCAAAGACAAGTTTATTCATTCCTTTTTTTTTTTTTCAGGTTAGATGAGGTTCATTCCTTTTTCTAAATTTGAATTTTTTTTCCTACGTTTTCACTATTTTAATCTATTCATTCTCTATAATTTCCATTGTAATTTTTATTCTTTTATTTATTATATATTGTTATATCAATTGTGGCAAACAAATAGTATAGTTTAAATTTTTAAGATTGATATTTTTTTTAAATATTTTGTATTCGTCAGGATTCTCTATGCATAGGAAGATAGGACCAGTTAGTTGTTATATTCCTTTTTATTTACTTCACTCTTTTATTTTTCGCTTTTAATTGATTCATTCTACTTCTATAATTTACAACATTTTATCAATTTAATATATTCCCTATCATATATATTTTCAAACAACACCATCAATGTTAGAGTTTTGACATATGTGTCTTATGATGTGTAATGTAGCAAAATAGTGTTTTCTTTCACCTTTTTTTTTATAGATAATATAGGTTTTTATCAATTTGCATCATTGGATTGGATATGGATGTGTTTTGATTGTTTTGTTTGGATTTGTTGTTATGATGTTCTTTAGGGTGTATTATTGAAATTGAATTTTAAAATATATCATTAATTCAAAATTTTAATTGATTGTAATTAAAATTTAAATATTTATCCAAATGATACATCGTATAATTTCATAAGCAAATCGTCACCTAAAATATTTTTAAAAAAATGTTAAATCTGGCCATATATATAATATTTAGGAACATTAAACAATAATTGTAATGTCAGGTATTTTTAAATTTTTTAGAAAAAAAGTAGAAATACATTTAACGACACATATTCTGATATAAAATTCAAATATTCTTTAAATTAATGCATATTATTTTACAATCTACCTATAATTGTAATAATAATAATATCATAATAATTTATATTTCCTACAATCACTCTATCATTGTATCAATATCTATCTTTCTATGGCTCATCAATAATATAAACTCAAATAATAATTATTTTTTTGTTTTTGTATTTGCAACTAATAGAATGGTCCTCTATTTATTATACACAATAATATAATTAGTATTAATCTATAGAGTAATATAATATTAATTAATCTATCAATATGATTTCCCATATTAGTTCTAACAATAAGTCATACTAATTTCATATTAGAATTCTTCACTTATAGAATATCCTAAATTATGAAAATTCAAAGTTCTATATTTATCAAGAGAAATGGGAAAAAGATAATTTTCAATATCATCAAAATTGATATGGATAAGTAGTACACCTTATTTTAATTTATAATAATTTTTACTACCATCAATTCTATGTATTTTTTTCTTTATTATTACGTTTATATTTTTCATATTTTATTATGTATTTAATACTTTTCTTTATTTTATGTGTTTATTTTTTTACAGTTCATTATCATATTTGAATTGTCTTCACCTATTGTTTTAGAAACTTTGAAAATAGTTCAAGATTAGAAGGACAAGTTATGTGATCAAGAAACATCCTTCAATAAACACATTGAATTGTACAAGTTGTTCCAAAAAGAATATTATAGTTAAGAAGGATATCAATTTGGCTATAAGTGATATGACTAATTTTATATGGTAATGAAGTTTGGAAGCATATGATTATAATATTTTTTGGATTCATGCTAAAAAAATATGAATGACGTAGCTACTAGATATGTTGATGGTTAGTATAGGTAGTTTTAATGGTATAGATTTCTAAAACGTTGGAGATTATATATGTATATATATTAGTTATCAATACTAATGATTTTATTGGAATGTAATGGTCTTGGCATGAAATTATTGATATATTTCAATAAAAAAAAATCCAATTTACAAAATATTTATGATTATGTTTTCAATTATGGGTTGCTAATTCAAAATTTGAATCAAAATTGTAAAGCTTAATTCCATTTTTTTTCCTTTATATACTATTATTGTATTAAATTTTTTAATCTTGGATTTAATTAATTTAAATTTAGTTACACAATTTTATTTTCTCAATTTTGAATAGGATTTTATAGATGAATTTTGTGCTCTAATTGAACACAATTGTCCAAATGATATTAAATTTTATAATATTCTTTTATATTTTGTTCATTATTTAATTATTTAACTATTAATTTATTTTTAAAATTAATTTTTATATTCAATTTATGATATGGTATATTTAATTAAATTATTATTTCTTTTTAATAATTACCAACAAATTATTTTTCAATATTACCGTGTATCGCAGTCAACGACTAGTATCTATAAATATGGTTACTTTCAATCTTATTATTTGAAAAATTATATAAAAGAAGATATTTGATTAGATCACACTGTAAAAGAGTTTTACATTATTAGTGCATTAAAATTAAATTCAAAATATTATTATTTTGGCATTAATTTAGTGTATTAATCATATTTAACTAAGGGTTTAATCGTAATGCTGGTTTACATTGTCATTCAATTTTGTATTATTATATTAGCAAATAAAATAATTTAATAATTTGATTAAATAATAAATTTTACAATATCAATTGTATTAAAATTAATCTCATTATTAAAATTATTAAATTTTTTTTGTATGAAATATTAGTGTTCAGAATCCATTTAATCTCAACTAATTTTGCTCAAGCAAAGGTATAAAACTCTCTCGGTGCTAATTTTTTTGTTCGCAATATTGAATTCGAGATCTTGCACTTGCACATGGTCATTTTATTCCTTGATTATAAATATTTATTAATTCAATCTTAAGTTATACAAAATTGATATTAATCTAGTGCTTTAATTATAAAAGCTATGCTAATTTACAAATGACCTACTAATTACATACTCTATTAATTGATTAATTCAAGAGTTTAATATCTATTTGCCATATAACTATTGATTGATAGGATAAAATTTGTTTTTGCATAGAAATTAAACTTTTAATTTAATTAATGTCAAAAGTTTTCAAGTAATCAAAATGCCATACTTAAATATGTAGAAGATTAATATAATAATTTTTTCAGCATTAAAAAGTGTAGAATTCAAGATAATTTTTTTTAGCAAAGGCATTAACTAGAAATTCTTCCTAAAAGAAATATAAGAGGGGGAGATGGAGTTGAATATGAGACCACCCACTTAAAGGTGTAAGAGACGACCATAACTATTAGACCATAAGTTCAACTGCAAAAAAGATCACGTTTTGTTTTTCAATTTTGTAATTTAGTATAAATATGTTGTATTTGGTGTTCCACGTGAAATGTTAGCACTCTAGTGATCGTTTGAACAATACCGTCTACAAATAGGGTGTAGCCTACCACATTTTTTTTTTTTTTGTCTAACCTTTATAAATTTTGTCTATCTTTTAAGTTCTCTCTTCCCTCTAAGCTCTCTTAATCATTCATCGATATCTTTGAATCTTTGCAGATTTTATCACTCAGTAGATGCAAACAAGACCGTTTCATGAAACAGGCCAGTTTAGTCGCTAAACATAGCTCGAGGATTTTAATGATGATTATCCCTTATGCCTTGCATCCCCAATTTAGGTTCCTAATGTTTTGCTACTTAGTTACGTTACGTTCCATTCTTTCTTTTAAATCAAGATTTGCAGCTATGGCACTAATTCGATTATTTGAAGGGCTTCAACGAATTACGGGCTAAACTAAAGGATTCAAATTTTAGGCTTGAGGAAATTTGCATGTTCCTGTGAATGGGCGAAGCAAATAGCGACACTCAAGTTAAAGAGGAGGAGGTGACAAAAAAGAATCCAGTGGTTCTCAACAAGATTCCCAATCTTGCAACAGAACTTGAACAAGGGCTAAATGGCAGTGTACATAGATATGAGAATGGCACTGTTTCTGAAGATTTTGATGCACAAGATGAGGTCATTGGGAGGTTTACCGGACGCAAGCGAGCACATCAAAGAATTGAACAGAACAGAACAGGGTAAGACATTTAATGAGGACTTGTCCACACTATCACAAACGGAAAATCAAAGATCTCTGGCTTGGAACACATACATGCATGACATTTGGTGCGTGTCTTGCTTAGTACTCTTGTTCTTCTCGTGCATTCACCTAATTTCTTGCTTCATTTTCTTTCTTTGCAGGGGCATTACATTACAACAATCAATTCCGAAGATAATTTCGGGGCACTGCACGTGTTGATGTTTTCTAGCACAAACAACTCAGGCAGGGCAAATGAGTCGTTTTCCCAAAAAAACGAAGTGACTCCAAGTGCAGACCTCACCTCTAGATCTTAAGAGTGCAACAATATGGTAAGTTGCTGATGCTGAACAATGAACATGTTGTTCAGGGGGCATTATGGTACTACTTACTAGTAGCTGTTAAAGGTGCTGTAAAGTAACACAAGAAGTTAGACAGTCCTCGTGGTTCTCATTGTTTTTTCATTTCATTAAACTGCGTTTTAATTTCTAATCATTAGTCAAAATATATGGTTTATTGTTACGTTAAATACGCAGGAAACTTGGCTGCCAAATCATACTGAACCTTTTTTTATCAAATAAAATAAATATTTGACTGAAGTACTGATAAGATTTTGATGTATCTTTTTTTTATCTACTAATTTCTTTAAATGCCAAAAATAAAATAATAAATTACCAAATAATGATATTATATATTTTTTTAAGTGTGAACTTAAAAAAATTAGAACATTGAAACCATTGAAACCATAATTATGCCAATTTGCTAAAATCAGAACATTTCAAAATTTCCCACAAAAAAAAATCCAAAATTTCATTTATTCTAGAAAATGAAAATATTGCCTCTAAAACATGTTACTACTGAAGCATGCTTAACATTAATTCACACCAGTTGCATGAACAAAATTCATAGCTCCACAAATCACCTATATTTCTGTTCTCCCTTAAAATGTAAGCTTTGAATGTAGCACTCAATGCATTTAAGTCCTTGGACTAACCTTGCCCGCTGAGTGCAACAACCAAATCCAAACCATTGATTGGCCAGGAGGAATAAATTCTTGGTTTCCATAAAGGATTGAGAACAAAAAGGCTCATGTGCTTCCTTCCTTTGATTGGGATTGTAATGCATACTCCAAATTGTGCACTTGTTCTTTGGTGAAAGGAAGAGTGCCAGGATCATCTTCCTCTTCCAATAGATGTAACGGTGTTTGTGGAGGGTATTTGTTTAAAATGAAGTCCAATTCCTCACCACTGATTTCCTTCTGGCTGAGAAGAACCTGCAGTGCCAATTCATAACCCATCAAAGAGATTTAAATAAGCAAACAAGGAGCATAGAATGCTAACTGGATTAATTTCACAACGGTGGGCTTTAGCTAGTATAATGTCCACTATCACAGAAATGCATGCGGATATTATAGTGCACCTTCAGAAATATGCACGACCCCAGAATCTCTTAACTTTTTGGGTAGAGATCTCACTTACAATAATTTGCAAACGATGTAAAGTAACCTTTCACGCTCTCAGATCTCACTCCATAATACCTTTATAGCTTTGAGCAGAGCTGCATGATGGCTCCTAAGGAGAGACACAGTCTTCCCATACATGTTGCGTATCAGCTCTTCAGTCCTCTGTGCAACTTCATCATCCAGCTTAAAATTTAGAGGGGGTTCAAACAAGTCATAATCATCATAAAGAGACCCCTCAAAATCCAGCCTTGGCCCAACAAATTTAACTTTCTTCCTCCAAGCCGGTGGTTCTCCATGTATAACCATTGGATTCTCCAAATTCCATCTGCAAGCAAAGAGGGAAAGGAGTTAATATGACAAAAGAAAATAAGCAGAAACTTACATGTGCGGAAAGCAAGTAGTTATGCCAAACCAACATGGTTAATATTTTGCGAGCAAGCCAGGATGCATCTGCAAGGTAATCAACTGAGGCTCTTGATGTGTCGCGTCCATAGATGACCTCCTCAGCGGCTCTACCTCCAAGCAGAACCTGTACATCAAGACAGCCTCAAACTGAAGCATAATTTAAACAGGAAGCAAAAAAAGAGAATATCTGCTCAGAGTGTACCTGAAGGCGATGCAGCAATTGAGGTTCACGTTCAAACATGTATGACTCATCATCAAGTCGATGAAATACCAATTGAGATAATGACTGCCAGATTATTAAGCATATGTTCATTACTAAGTAATTCCCAAATATGAGAAGAGGAAAGATTGACAAAATATTTCCAGAAGATAGGAGAGGATGATATAGTTAAGGAAGCTGAACAAGGACCTGACCACGAGGTACTATTGAAATGCGATCACAGCATTCAACTTTTGCATTCTCATATCGCCGTAGTAGATGAGAAGTCAATGCAACTCCCACTTCAGTAGTAGCCCTACGACACTGTCCTTGATATCCTAACTCTATTCCAACACGTTTAGGTCCTACTGTAAGTCTGTCAACTGCATCATCCATATCTGACTGAAGAATTGCGTTATGCCGTTTCCTGACAGCCACAAGAGCAGCCTCTTGGACCAATTGCGCCAATTTTGCTCCAGTCCATCCTAAAAATTAAGATACATGTTCAGAGATTAAAATTAAAAATTCAAGAAGCTAAGAAAGTAAATTTACCAGGTAGATTCTGCGCATAGCTGGATAAATCAACAGAATCCGACATTTTTACTTTGCTAGCATGAATTTTCAAAATATCAAGTCTTCCTTTTGCACTTGGAGGGCGAATCCTGATCTACAGGAGAAAACTTCAATGATCATTAACAGAATATTACTGTTAAGAGAACCACATAAACCAAATCAAATATAATCAAGCCAACTAATGACAGTGGTGCCCAAGTGAGTCACAGTTTGCAGCTGAAGGTTGTGTTTAAAACAGAGCATTTAATAGGAAAACCAAAGGAGAAATTTCAGTTCACTTTCTCCATTTGCCATTATAAAGGCAACAGTGTTTACTCAGAACTGACTAAAAGTGAGAACAAAATCCAATAGCTCAGCCACAGAAAGAAACCTTGCGATCAAAGCGACCTGGACGAAGAAGTGCAGGATCCAACAAATCCCTACGATTTGTTGCAGCCAGAAATATCACACCCTTTCCAGTATCAAAACCATCAAGCTCTATCAGCAATTGGTTCAATGTAGTTTCTCTTTCCTGGGTGGCTGCATTATACAGTTGATCTGCGGACTCCTTGAAAATTCCTTGACGCCTAATCATACACAAAGTTCACAATCAGGTAGGGTGGAAGTTTAGTGGACTCAGCAAGTCAGTTGACCACAGATCACCAAAATGATGCCTGATTTGCTGATTGGTCTCTACAAGTAAACTCCCATTTTCAATCAGCAAGTCAGTTTAGTGGAAGTTTTGTTGACTGCTTAGAGACCAATGGGTTTCACATAAAGTTAGAGGTTACCCTATGATTCTAGGCTTGCAAAATTATTAACTCAGCTTGGCTTAAGGTTGAATAATGTGGACATTATAGAGATGTTCCCCTTACTAAACATGTGAACATGCCATGGACTAAACGATTCACTACTTTCTACAGTGTGTCATAAGTCATAACATAAACCTGGATGGCTTACCTAGTTGCCAATGCATCAATTTCATCTATGAATATAACTGATGGCTTGTTTACCTGCAAAAAGAAACAATTAAACAAGCACTTGAGTACCCAGTAATCACAAGCTCTCCAAAGCATGCAAACATGGAACTCTACAATCAACACCATTTTTAAAAATCAAACCAGAAAGAAGCTCTGTACTTGATCATATCTCATGTTGAACAATGGCTTACTTCCTCATGACACAAACCATTTGGCCTTTTTTTGGAACAAGCAAAACAAAGGCAATGAATTTACCCCCCAAAAACAAAAAACACACAACCAACAAAAAAAAGTGCAATGAATATACTTAAATTCTTCTTCTTCTAGAGAGCAGAGAATTGGAAATGTATAATAATTTTCTTTAAGCTCTTGCTAGTTGCTATCCCGATCAAACAAAAGAGCAATATACCAAAAAAGCAGCAGTTGAAAATTGTCATATGAATCCAAGGTTCAACAAAATGTTGAATGGATTTGATTAAACGAAGCAAAAAGCATAGATGGTTACTATTTCTTAGAGTGATCTATTACCCTTAACTAGTCACTTCACCATCCGCATAAATTGAATGAATGTGTAATCAGAAGCTTCAGTAGCATGCAATGCTTTTTAAGTTTACATCAAGTGGAGGAACATGAAAGCAGGCTTCGAGAACCTGATATCACATTGGCAGCAATACCTTATTTTACAATGAAATCCAGAAAAAATGGAAGTTGAATCACCTTGGCTCTTTTAAATAAATCCCTAATACGAGCAGAGCCAACACCAACTAAGACTTCCACAAATTCTGATCCAGCCATTTGGTAAAATGGTACACCAGCTTCACCAGCTATAGCCTTGGCTACCAAGGTCTGCAAAAGCATGAAAAAACTTAACATACACCAGAAAGCACAGACTCTTATATCCAACATAGCTGGAGAAGAGCAACCTGACCTTGCCACATCCAGGAGGGCCCTCTAGAAGAACACCGTGTGGAGGCTTGATTCCCATTTTATCAAACAGCTCGGGATTTTTTAGGTATCTCACCAACTAAACAAAACAATAAATAAACTTCATTAGTTTTCATCCATTTCAATAAACAGTAAGCAGAAAGTACAAACATGAGACATAAAAACACAATGCGACAGCAAGCCAAGTCTTTTCTCACTAGGTGCGGTCAGCTGTACGAATAAAATGATGCTATATTGTCCTACCATAAACACATAAAAACAGAAAGCAGAAGAATTAAAAAAAAATACAAAAGTATAAGAGGGATGCATGTTGATAGCAAGGGAAAAATCAAGGAACTAATAACTGGGGACACTGAAGTTAAAAAATTAAAAATAATTAAATAGAAATGGTTTAAGAGTTAACGTCAACTAAAGACCTAATTGTTTCTCCTTTGTCTCACTTAAATCCTTTCTCTATTTCTTTATGTAGTTGCTCTTGTATTCATGTGTTCTGGGCTGTCTTTAATTGTGCACAACCCCAAATCAAGTTGAAAGTTTCATATTTTTAGGCTGTTGTGCCATTCAGAAAGGTAAAGTGAGATATTTTCAAGGTCTGAAGCAGTTATTGAATCACCTCCTGAAGTTCCTCTACCGCCTCATCAATCCCAGCCACATCACTAAACTTAACTCCAGTTGAACCCTGAAAGGATGTTAACCCAAAGCTAGAAAACTTAGAAGAACATTAAAAGTTTTTAATAATGGAGACTAATGAAAAGAGGGGTTTTAACACACATCAACACGAGCTTCAGCTTTAGATCGTGAGAAGTCTATTCCCTGCCAAAGATCCTGCATATTAAAGAAGCACCTCTTAGAAAATACTTATCAAGCAAATCCATGGAACAAAATTGGCTCAATAATTCATTGATAACTTTGTGAGTCAATCGCCAAGTTATTACCCACTTCCTGAAGTTCTTGGGTCTTCTTGAAAGGGTGAAGCGAACAAGAAGGACCATTGTCAAAACTACAAGCGCAATTGGTTTCAACGCATCAAGGGTGGCAGATATGCCACCAAAAGTGTAAATCTCATAAAACTTAGAGAAAATGCCACCATCGCTGAAAAAATCAACAATGCCATCCCAAATCCTCTCCAAAATTGAAAAAACAATTCCAAGAAAAATCTTGAGAAATGGTTTGACTATAGGCCATGCAACATAGACACATGCCACAAATATTAAACTGGTAGCAGCAAATACTGCTGCTGCAAGGAAGCCACTAACTAGAATTGCTGCAACACCCACCACTATTGTCACTGTTGCAAGTTCAACCATCATTCTGCTAGATATGGAAGACGCAACTGGATGAGGGTACTCTGGTATTTTCCCCACCCAGGACTGCAACAACATAATTTTAGAGTCAAAAGAACAATAAAAAAAATGGTAACCCACAGTAGGATCCCATCCATGCATTATGCTTAATGACTTAGACTCTGAATGCATAATATATTGATATGTAAGAGAGTATAACACAACTAAAACTGCCAAATACAATCAAAACTTTTCAAGGATTCAATATATAAAGATTAACAACCGTATTATGCCTCTCTATCTCACATCGCAGTCCAGTGTAGTTCTCCAAAATTGCTTCAGCTTCACTGCTATCCAGCTTGAGAGCCCTACAAAATTGCACACATAAACTCTCTGAGCACTCCAGTGCAAACAAATCCAAAACCAGATAAACTAACCAATAATTCCATTCCTTTTTACCATTTGGTTGTGTGCAAGCTTTTATCACCAGGGATTTCCTTCAACTCCACAATATAATCCCTAAAACTACTCCCAGCAAACGGGCCCGTTTCTCCCTTCGAAGTTATTAACTTAACCTTGTCTTTACTCATAGCTTTCTGAAAATCCTCAATGCTCATTCTGGGTAAAGAGTTCACACTCTTATCGAACTCTTCCTCTTCTGACAACTCAGTGCCAAAAACTTGCTCCGGCACATAGAGTTTCCCTCTATACTCCTTAAGCAAGTCTTTCAAGTACACAGAGTCTCTCTCACTCTCACCCAAGGCTTGATTTTTCTCGGTGCCCTCACCCTCTTTCTGCTGCTTCAACCTGTGCAACCTCTTTGACAACACATCAAAGATACCCACATTGAACTTTTTACCCAAATCCTCTTTTTCTTTCAAAGTATATAACTTGTCACCAACTAGGTACTTGGGTTGAACTTGGCTTGGGTTCTCCTTCAAAACCCTGCTCACAAAATCGTCCGAATTGGAACTGGAATTGGATTTACACAGCACTGTGAGTGACCTACGGAGAAGAAACTGCGTTGGAACATGATTCCGTTTGCGATGATTGGAGTGCAACTGCGCCCATGTTCCATGGGATTTGTTGAAGTGGAGGTTGTTGGGTGGGGAGAGAATGTTCATGGTTCTGGCAAATTCATAAATGGATGAACGAAACAGAACAGGGCTTATGAGATTAGGGTTTTAACTTTCAAGGAACGTTACAAAAACATGGATGCTTATTATGCAAATGGAGGGAGGGGATGCAGAAATTGAAAATGGTAATCTACTCTGCTAGTTACTGTCACTGACGCCAATCCACTCTGCCACCTAATAATAATCCGATAAAGCTTGCATTGTTTTTCCAGACGGGTCGGGTACCGTTGCTTGCATTACCCATTTTCTTCAGTTGTGTGCTTGTATTAACGTTGGGTATCTCACTGGATTATGTTAGAATTTGTTTTAACTTTTTCTACATTTTTGTAACTTCTCTGAACTTTCTCTTTTATATTATGGGTATTTTAAAAAATATTCAAAATTTAGGTACAAAAAGGTAATTAAAGAGGACAATCCCTTTTTATATATAGTATAAACTAAGCCTTTATTTTTCAATAACTTTGAATTTTAATTTAAAACATGAATGTTAACTTTTATTAAAAATTTGTTTGTATAGGTACAGTATATTATAATTTTAAGGCTTGAACATATTTTATTAATGAAAAATACACAAACTTTAATTTTGGTCACTAAAAGAAATTTGATTTAATTCAAATATTTTTAAAATTACTTGGATTTAATCTATACAATTAATTTATATTTATTAAATGTTAAGTGAACTAATGAGAAGCCACATTGTCCTTTCTTATATGTTGAGTTTGGATGACAAAAACAACTAACTGAAAGAACTAAAACCAAACAGATTTAAAAATATTTTGATCAAAACCCAAATAATAAAAATCAGCACCAAAAGCCTAACTTTAAACTAAAGAGTTATTTTTTTGGTAAGCCAAAATTATAGATTTATGACGTGTGCTAGATTTTCAAAATGATTTCATTTAAAAGTATTTATAAAACTGAAGAATATTTGCGTGATGCCTCGATCTTAAAGAGTAAAGACTGAAGCAAGTAGAGTAAAGCTAATTTGGAAGAGTGTCATCTAACAATTTCTATTTTTAATTTTTTCAGTAAACAATTCAACAGCTCTTTATTTTGCTTACATTGGCGACAATGAAATTCATGGGCAGGATAGGAGGATTCGAGTAGTCGTTGTACCCGACAATGGAACAGAGAATATACTGAGGAACTGGATCGATATCAAATCCTAAGATTCATTTGACTAATCACATGAAAATTTGACATTTCACTCGGTAACGCAGGTCCTCTCACTAAGTCCTCAATCAGTACCCATTTTGTGCTCAATCCACATATGAATGGTGAGCTGGGGCTAAATACTACATATATATCCACCACAGCTGAGCAATGAAGCAAGTTTCTTAAAGCAAAGTGACGAGCAATAACTTGAGAAAACTTGCTGAGGATGAAATGATCTCCGAAATCAACTTTTTCTATTCTGTTGAGCTGCTTCAGCGTACTGCTCTGCGAGTTTCTTTACTTTCTCACCTTCCTTTATGAGGAAATTAGCATTCTTTGCTTTGCAATGATACTTCATCACCTTATCAGTTGCTTTTGCAACTGCCCACCTGTATTGTTCAGCCGTGATCACACCACTCTTGCACAGTGGCCTGATATGCTCCTTGATATAGGCTTCTACCTATGCAAAGTTCAAAACTATCAAGGAAATGCAGGAAGTTTACAGGAAACTATAAAAGTGGTAAAAATCGATAACACAACTAATTGCGTATTTCTAATACCTTTTTAGTTACATGATTTACAGAGTCGGACTGCTTGGCAGTGATATCAGATTTCTCTTCCTTCCTTTGGGGGAGCATTTACTGCTTTGTCTGAGACATGTTTTTCATCATTATGGCAGTCACTGGCCCCACTTGGCATTTCTGTCTTGTCCTCTCCATGTAATATTCTTAACTCACCATCTGGAAATTGTTTTATATGTAGTTCTTTTTCAGGGCCATATAATTCTTCAAATTCTGAATCAACTGGGTCGACAGCACTCTCACAGTGTAGGACTGCATCAATTGTTGAATCCTTATGGACTGCATCATTGTGAGAGTCCAATGAGCCAGAGACATCTTGCAGCACTTCATTGCTAGCAGACCCTTTACAGTCCGCACAATCCAAAGCAATATCTGACTTTTTCAAGTTCATGGTGGAGAAAACCAGTTTCACTTTTGACTCACTTTCCACAGGTTTTGGATTTGAAACCTTTGAAACACTAGCCCCAATGTAATCTTCATCTTCCAAATCATACTCAAAGTCACCATAAATATCCAGCTCAGGATGAGAATCCAGTTCAAATATATTATCAGGCCCTGGCGTATCATTTTCATTACATATTTCTCTGTTCTCATGTGGACTGCTAGGTGGTGAATCAGACAATAGACCAGCATTTTTCAAGGCTATTTCAGCTTCAGGGATAGTTGAGAGATCATCAGCATTTTGCTCTGATTGATCAGAAAGCTCTGCTGATGGAGCGGGTGGATTCGTATCTGCAGCTACATTAGGTTTTGTGTTATTTGTGCGCTGTGAGAGCTCTTGTGAACAGAGGTTTAGATATACAGGCTTGCTGTTTGATCTGTCAGCAACCTCCTTTTCTATATTAATTGCATCTGCAACAGCCAATTCTGTTTCCGCAGTTCTGCAAATGACTGGCAGATTTGTGTTCCTCAACAAGCGCTCTGTCAGGTGGTAAAGCTGTGTCTGTAGAACACGTTAAAAGTAAGTAACATTTAGACATGAGAAATCCAACCTATACAACAATTAAGGATGTTGTATCAGTCTGTCTGATCTGATCAATAATAGCGATTTGTTTTACTGTTGTGGGTGCGCAAATGCCCATTTGTCAAAAGTATCCATAACATTACTTCAAAAAAATTGCATTAGGAAGTTCAACTTTACATTTTGAGGTAGTAAATGTAAACCAAACAAGCTATAACTTGATATTTTGGAAATATTCATGTTCCATTACTTAAATGATTCAACTCTGCAAACACACTGAAAAAGAAACAACATTAAATGATTCTATATTTGATTAGTGTCCACCAGTTTAAATCCAATCCCCAAAAATCTGGAAACCACTCAACATGGTGACTTCTGTCTATTGTACACTCAAATTCTTCTTCAAAAATATTACTTTTATCTGGTGCAAAACCTGGTGAGTTATCACTCATCAAGTGAGGAAATGGGATTGAGATGGAGATGCGAAATCCAGTAGCAATGAGAAGTTTATGCCAAACATTTGAAAAAAGCAGAGAATTAAGAGAACTAAATGCCTAATTTTATTTCCAAAGTCAGCAGAAGGGATACCTTCCTGAGGATCCATTATAAGGAATTGGGATATATTTTCTCAAACCAAATATCATAGTGAATTGCCATCTATTGGTGCCGCTCCTAGATGCATTCAATGTACCCAAAAAGAAAAAGTGCATTGCTATTTTGTTCTCAAGTTTTCTTCTGCAATCTACACATGTAACTTAAGGTCATAACAAAAACACATCATACCTGCCTCACTGATATTGGAATTTTATTGTGGCGACAAGGTGCCAATACTGGTCGCATATCAGCCGGTAATTGGGCCTACTCAATAGCAAAAAGAAGTAAAACTGAACAGTGGTAAACAATTTTTGACACCAAAGACAAAGGGAATAAATAAAACAATCGTATAAAAAAAAAATCAAATAATTTACATACAAGCAAAGGATAATTTCCTTTAAAAATCGCATTGTCTTCCGGACTTTCATTTGCTGTGTTCTTGCTTTCAGCAGCTGTTTTCCTAGCAAGAACCTCTAAAGCCCATTTCTTTTTATCACTCTTTGTAGAATCTGATTTAAGACCTAACCCCTTTGCATCAACTGTGGTACCAGCTAAAGAAGAAACCGATGTCTTACGAGAAGCTGAATTATCACCAACTGAGCTATGCACAATCCTCATATCTACCTTTTTCAGATGAACAAACTCTGGTATTGGATGAAAGATTATTTAACTCTGTTGCTTTAGAAGTATTGCTTTCACACGGTAAGTATGATCCTTTTCCTGGTGGCTTATTTTGTTTAGTCTGTTCTGAGCTAGCAATGGTTTTAAGTACAGAGAGAGGCTTGACATCATCTTTCCGTGGGAAAACAGATGTATCTGCTAAATACAACCTGGAAAGAATAGTATCCTTGGCCTGACAATCAGAAGTTTGTGTTGATTCTGGGCTCTCCGAACTTTTTCTGAGTAGATCAAGAACTGATTTCAACGTTTCAATTTTTTCAGGTTTTGTAGCTCTCCTGCAACGATATTTCCAAAACTCAATTTCACAGTCCCTATCCCATGCACGCTTTCTTCTTCCATTAGAAGTCCCAAAAATTTTCTTTGTTAGATGCTCACGTACTGTTCCTTTCTGCAACATTGACTTCTTTGCCTTTAACGCCGAAGGAGATAACTTATTTACAGGTTCAGTTTTAGGCACAGCTATAGCAGCCCTGAATGCTTCGAGAAGCTTTGTATCAAAATTTTCCTCAAAGTTTATAGAGGATTCGTTACGGACAGCTTCTCTAATTTCCTTTCTAAGATTTTGAACAACCAAGGATGATTCTCCATCATCAGCAACTCTCTTCATAATCTTTTTTACCCTCAACCCAGCCATATTTTCGTTCTTTTTAGATAAATTGTCATATGCATTAGTGTCTGCAAGTCCCTTGGAAAGCCTCCGGTTTGTACCTTTAACTATATTCATTATATCTGGCCTGACAACCTCCTTTGTTGGAGAATGTTTCAAAGCAGGGTTTTTTTTAGCATTGTCTGAAAGATAAGCATCAGCTGATTCGTTAGCACTAATCATTTGACTACCAGCAGCTCTAATTTTCTTTCGAGACAAGTCAACTGCAAGTTCAGGCTTGACATCTCCATCATCAACTTTTATATGAACTTCATTGTGACTGTAACATCAAGGAATAAATTGGAAAAAAAAATGTCAGAATTCCTCATGTGATGAATATAAACAAAAAACAAATACCAAATTTCTTTCAACAGAACATGCATGTGAAGACAAACAATCAATCCAAGTTTGAGAAGGTCAGAAGGGTGACAGAAATACTTCAGTTTTAACAGCATATGCTAGTATGAAGACTATCAATGCACCTGCTCCACTTTCTTTTTGTTTTCATGGAAGTGCTTACGAAACATCAAGACAAAATTCCATGTGCATTGATTCATTATTTTGTTTTTGTCGCCAGCAGCACCTTTAAGATGACATTTTATGCCAAAAACCACACACTTCTAAAGGTGATCATAATGCCAAAAGCAGGTCCTAGATATTAGAACTCAAGTCTCACAGGTTTAAGAATAATATAGAATTTTCTATCTATGTAGAATGGTATATCTTGGTACCAGGGGAATAAAAAACCAAATCCAATTTCATCAGAACCGGAAGAAACCCATCATTACCAACATCACTCAAGGGAACCATTTTATGCCTTTGGAGACTCCAATATCATTGATTCTAGGTGACTGATTCATCTTAATTGGAAACCGATTGAGGAGATATTGAGAGGCATATCCTTACATCTCTCTCTCTCTCTCTCCCTCCCTCCCTCCCTCCCTCCCCATATACAATGAGGAAGGAGCACCATTCATCATAAATAATATATAGTTTAAATGAATTATAACCTGCAATCAACATGCTTTCTCTTCCCACAAGTCACTCTGGCATTGTCCTTCCAAGCATTGGTTTCAGTTACATCTCCTGAAAACATTTATTAATTACACTATAAAGTCAAAAACAGTTGAAAGAGTAGCCTAAAATAAAGAAGGCAAAAGGAATCATATTTCTAAGAATGGTGCTGTACCTTTCAATGAAACATCTGGACTCAAGCACAGGACATCAGTTGCTTGATCTTTTATTTCATTCTTGTCCACGTTATCAACTAGAAGCAAGTTTAAAGATTATGATAATCAGGCTACTTACAATTGGAGAGCACAAAAACAATCATTCTTACAATATACTTTTCATGCAAAAAAATGTTAGCAAAAATTATATAACATAGTTTACCTGATAGAAAAGAGCCCACTGACAAACCAAGATGAAGACCCATATCAGATTCATTTCTGGATGGACTACTTTTGACATGAGATTCATCAAATAACTTGGTGTCATCAAGGCTACTTGGTTCACTTCTTCCACCATGAGCAGTTTCCCTAAAATCATTATGTACCAAGGATTTAGAGGTTAGGCTACAGGGTACGTGGTGTGATAAGGACAACTCCAGCTCCTGTTCCTCCATGATTGGTGACATAATCATCTTCTCTGTTTCGATCTGCTGATTAGTTGTGTCAGACGTCAAAATACATGATTCAGTCAATCTATCCTGGTCAACTTCAAGAGGCAATAGGCCTTTCTCACTTGTTGATGGAGCCCATTTATTTCCATCCACTATTGAAACAACAACAGCTGTCTCTCCAGCATCAGCAATGGACACAGAAACTTTTCCTGAAAAGGAATCCTCAGCCTGACATTGATTGTTACTACTCTCTGGGATGCATTCTATCTTTGCCTTCTCCACTGAATTATTGTCTGTTCCTTTAGAAACTTCACCAACCACACATCTAAAACAAAATCATGAATGAGAATACTAAAGGATAGAAAGAAGAGATTATGTACTGCCATCTGGCAGCAGACAATTTTATTATTCAATATTCAGGTGCCTATGTTTCAAGCATAAGGAACTTTACATGGTGATTTTGTAAGTGAAAATAATCAGACATAAGCTCAGTAATATGTTTAGCAGACTGCTTCAGATAACTGAGAAAAAAAAAATTCTAAAACTAGGATTCTAGACATCCCTTTGATAGTTCTTTTGTTTTTGGATAAAATACATAATTTGATAGCTAATCATGTCTTAAATTGTTTCTAATTTCTTGTTTAGATTATCAATTATCAAACCAAGTGTTCTATCATGTGAAAATATACTGAAAAAAGACTTCAGAGCTCAAATTAGTAGCAAGAACTTATCAAATTTACCTTGGGCATAACCATGAACTGTCAGATGCACCTTCTGTATCAAATCCCACACAGAAGGCATGATACCTGCCACATTACAGTTCAAGCAATAATCAGGAGATACAATGCCCTAAATCCTGATAAGGATATATTCATGAACTGATGCCCCTACCACCCATGAAATTTGGAAACAGAAACACTTGGACAACCTTATACTATAGAGCAAACTAAACTGAACTCCCCTGAAATTTGGTGAAATTCACCACCATCTTTCTTACAACCACGATCTACCATATATTTAGTATGGTTTGGTCATTGACAGCCATTCTTTAACAAGGTCACCTAGACCATGAAAAATATAACAAGACAAACAATCCTCAATATGTTCTGAAAGCAAGAATGTGCCTGACTGTACCCTCCATGAACCCCATCAAAGTTGTAATATCCATCTTTTAACTTAACTATTCATCTATTAGTGTTTGTTATGAACTCTTATAAGCAAGGCAGTCTGCAAATAGATAAGATATGCAATTTTCTTTCCTGCCATGTGGCTCTTGCAGCTGAGTTATAAACATAGGCAAACAAGAAATTAGAGCAGTGATCAACTCAATAACAACATCATAGTCAAAGAAGATAATAATAACCTATTTAAATTTTAATCACACACTGGCATTTTAAACCAAAAAGTTTCTTTCCATCCACATATCTTACTAATCTGATCCATTGATCCAAGCTTACCAATTATCACACGAATCGCAAGCAATTGATGTATCAAGACCAGAGTCACCTTCAATTGTAGCCAATCCAATTCGAATTATGCAGCCATCACCATCCAAGCAAGTAACTGCCTACAAAGTGAAGAAATACATAAGGATTAGTTTTATGCATTAATTTTCAAAAAGACAAATAATACTGTAGAATGAAAAAAAATTTTAGATTAACCCCTGAACAAAGTCAAATCCTGCAATGATTTCATTATTTAACAAATATTGAGGAGTTTAAAAAAGCATTAAGTAACTATGTGTTGGGTCATATACAAAACAATTACATTTTCATCAATGTAGTAGGAGGGAAACGACAGTGTGTTATTCTTCCCTTCAATGGACCAGTCATCATCTCTGCAATCATGAAGCAAAACATATAAAAGATTATATGATTTCTTTCCAGAGCAGAAACATGGTAAAACTGTAAAGCATACACATGAAGCGATAAAACTGTCCAGTATTTACGCAAAAATTGTGTGATAAAACTGTAAAATATTTACTCAAAATTGAGTGACAGTGATGCATGGCTAGAACTATGCAAAATTCATGATTTTCAACCCTTAATGCATGTGGTTATAAACAATCAATAAAAATAACACCCTTAACTGTACAAATATAATGGATGAAAACTTACCTGAAGAATGAATCATCTTCAACTTTATTGCTTCCAATGGTATCATATACCTTTACAATCATGAGTTTCACATGTTTAGCCATGCACTAAATGTTAATAGTGTTTTAAGAAAATAGATGTATTAATAATGTAAAATCTTCATAATACTATCAATCAAAACACCATAGTGCATGATCCAGAACAGAATTCATAAGGTGAGCAAATCCAAATGTAACCTTATACTAAAGCAAAGATAAAGCAGCATTCCATAATTTCATATCACTCACTGGAACACAAGTGATCAACTGAAACTCATTCTGGCAAAGTGGGCATAGATTAGTGATGGTTGCCCAATTGTCAATGCATGCAAAGCAGAACCTAACAAACAAATGAGCCAAGGTCAAAATATCAGATTCTTATTTCTATACGCTTAAAAAAGAAGGAAAAATAAAATCCATGTTTGATTGGAACAACTGAGGTGATTTAAACCATAGTAATTGGACTCGACCCGGTAATCGACTCTAGGGATCGGGTCACTAGGTCATTGGTTCAACATGACTCACTACCGGTTAAACCGGATTTTATTAAAATAATATATAAAAATATAACTTAATATTCATATATGCATTTAACTAATGGAGTAATGGCACAACACATCAACCCAGCTTAGTGGTGGTTCAGCTTTTGTTTACCAATACAGGCTTGGTTCGATTCCCATATATTGCTTTTTTTACCAATAATCCATGATTTGCAATACAGGTTGTTTGGCTGGCACGTGATTCACTCATTCACATTTCAAAGCAAGCTACAGGGCGGTCACACTTCAAAGCAATAGTGCAGGCGCACGGCTCAAAGCAAGGACAAGTTTGGCATGTGGTTCAGAGCAAGTTGCAGGACAGTGCAGGCAGGTGGGCATGCGAAGCGAGGTGCTGGTCCTGTTTGAATGTGTAACTTGGCAGGTTCACCCCGGTTAACACCGGGTTTGCCCAAGTTTGACCAGGTTAATTGCAGATCCGATCCAATTAAAGAACCGAACCAGACCAATGACCGGTTCACCGGTTTCCGGTTCGAACCGACCGGTCGGTCCGAGTTTAATTACTATGATTTAAACAAATACATTTGAAGCCTTCATGAAGAAAGCAAGAAAATACATACCAGTGCTGACAGCAATCCAGAACTCCCCTGTCAATAACAATATCCATGCATATACCGCATCTTTCCCCTTCAATAGCTAGACTATCCTGTTAATTACCAAATACTAAGTTTTCAGGTGAAGCAACAAATGCCACAATTGACCAATCAGTTAGTCACAATTACATGATCCCTATGTATGCTTGTATATCATTCAAATTCAAATGTAATGGATGAGAATCGAAGCTATAAGCTTCCATGAAATTATAAAGATGTCAATGCTATGCTATTCATTATTAGGGCTTAGACCAATAGGAATTGAGAAAGAAACACACTAAGAGCTATGTAGTCGTATTCATTCGAAGCCTTGAACAAGCCAGAAACAACACTATTTTCCTTTTTCTTTCTTTCTTTATTTTTTTTTGTTTTTACTCAAGTTTTCTTCTTCATAATCTTGGGCAACACAGATCGAGCTAAGAGAATAGAGAGTGCGCTCAGCTAAGAATTTCACAAAATGAGCATAGGCGAGGGTTTAAGCAGCACTGCATATCCAAATATATTCCAAGTGAAAAGTGCAGTTAATATGTAGAAAGATACATAAGTAGTTGAATTGAATATTATAGAGCGATGAGCTTACATTATCGTTGTCAATGGCATCGGCATCAAAGGGATCTTGTGGGAGAGTGAGCATGTCGTCATTCGTGCCGAAATCTGCTTCCGCTTCCATTGATTAGCTATTGGCTAATCCGAAACCACACTCTCGATCACTATCACTATCACGCTAATCTGAGCTAAGCAACAGCCATGATTATGCTATGAATGAAACAGGTTTCAATTCGAGAAACGACCACGAGATTTTGGAACCAAGCTTTATGCCAATTCAGTTTTGCGAAAATGGCACGATTCTCACTTCGCCCGAATTTGATGAAGAAAGAAAGAAGGAAGCAACGGAAATTGGAGACAAGGGCAAAGGCAGAAAGGGAACGGGGTGACTGCTTTTTTATTTTTTTATTGAAATTGATTAATTAATTAATTAATTAATTAAAGAAAATTGTAAATGAAATGTAATAGAGGGAAGGAGAGAAACCGCGGTTTTCTAACCACCACTCTATTTCTATTTGGTTTTGGGTCGAAAGTGGAAATTCATTGAAAGCCCGTCTTCCTTTTTTGGTCATATTGAAACCCCATCTAACAGTGGGAGAAAACAATACAACGAGAGGCACAAGGCCCTAGATGGGAAGAAGGCCCAACAACTACGGGGGCTTGTCCTGGGTAGATGATTAATGTAGATGCAGGTGCTGACAAAGGTGATTTTTCAGTTATTGGGCCGTTTAGTAAGTTGGATCGAGAGTTCATTTTGGTCCAAACGGATTGCCCAATTATTTGGATATAAAATCCCCTGAAGAGTTGGGGTTCTTCAGGCGACCCTCCATTTCTGCAGGGGGATTGTTCGATTTCGCGCCAATTGACAAATTCTCTAAATTTTAGGTTATATACGATTTATATAATTTAGATATTAAAATTTGATTGCAGCAAAAGAGTATTTTTTTCCATTTCTAAGTGGAGAAGGGTTCAGGTTTGGAAATTTGGATTAAAAGGAATGATATTTTTATCCATGTAATTATGCATAAAACATGCACATGACTACTTAACGATAGAAATATAGGTCAACTTAACATAGTGGCATATTTTGCACTATTAACTTATGTCAAATAAGCTTAGCTCTTTTGACCAAAATAAAAAAAGTTCAATTCTTTGAAAACAAAAAAGGCTCAGTTCATTTCGACCAAAATGGAAAGCCCAGCTCATTTACAGCAAAGCAAATTTACTTAGCCATCATAAAATGGTTAAGACAAAAAAGAGTTATAAAAAGGTTCATACTTCTAACCAAGAAAAAACAGGGTTCATACTAAAGGATATCTAGTCTGTAAGCTGTAGGCCTTTTAGTTGTATCTTTTGTCGAGGCTATGTTTTGTTTCTGATTCTTTTTTTTTTTTTTTTTGTGATTGTCAATGTTTGTTTCTGGTTATGGACATGCATTGCTTGCTTGTTTGAACTAGTTATATGTTTCAGACAAACCAATACCTATTAG
Organism: Dalbergia oliveri; assembly: GCA_030441495.1. Taxonomy (NCBI): domain Eukaryota; kingdom Viridiplantae; phylum Streptophyta; class Magnoliopsida; order Fabales; family Fabaceae; genus Dalbergia; species Dalbergia oliveri. Next base: position 52,517,695 of record JAMLFY010000002.1, on the reverse strand, counting down.
TATTTAAAAAGGGAATTCACAAAAAAAATTGTCATTTTGTGTCCAATTTCAGTTTTCCTATTCTACCCTTTTAACAATTTTATACAATTTAGATATCTTCAAAAAATATGGATAAAATAGTAAAATTATTTATAATACACATGCCATGCACTAACTGCATTGCAGTTATCTTCTTTATGTGCAATTATTTTCTTTATGTGAAGGATTTTAAAAGTGTACTAGATAATAAAAGTGCATGCACAACCCCACATTTAAGGCAGCTAATTTTTTTGGTCTTCTTCTTCTATGAGTTGTCTTTCTTTCTTTGCCTGTTATTGATTTTTAAGGATGCTAACCATTGGGGATGGAAAGAGAAATGTCTACATCCAGGTATTTTAATTTTATTTTATTTATTATCCACTTTCAATTTATCATGGGGAATTCAAGGAGACATATGGAGATAATAGAAATATTCTTCCATATATTTTCCAATGGTGTATTGGTGCAGTATAGAAAGGGAAAGCCACCATAGTCTTCATTTGTCTCTACATTTGCACTCTAGAAAACCCAACCCACAATATTGAACTAACACATTATGTTTACATGCTTTTTGCATACTTTTTATGAAATACTTGATAAGAGGTTTTAAAATTCTTTAGAAATAACACCGACATCATTGCCGGCCCACTTCATCTGCGATTTGGTATGAAATATCAATTATTAGTAAATGAAATTATAATCTCAACACAATTTCTCAAAACTATATAACAATATTGGTAAAAGAATCACAATATTGACACATTTGCTACCAAGATCAGTTATAAATTATGAATGTCTTCTTTCCTCCGTGGACCTTTTTGTTTTTCATTTTATAGGTGACCCATTGGCCATTGACACAATATTAACGTTTTCATTATTTTTGACACAATATGATTTTTTTTCATTTTGTCAACACAATTAAATGTGCACTTTAGTATTTCTATTTAATTTGCATCCATTATTAATGGAAAATGAGTATAATATACTTCCCTACACTTGGATAACATCCACTTTGATCTTTAAATTAGAAAATAATTTATAACCCAATACCTTAAACTTTTCTAATATATATATATATATATATATATATATATATATATATATATTATTTTGTTCAATAGAAGAGTCCATATACATAGTTAAAAAACATTAGAAAATTATTTATATTTTTAAAATTTTAAAGGTAATGTACATATAACTTATAAGAAATAATTAATGATGATGAGAGTAAACTACTTTTTTTTTTACTTTATTAAGATAAAAAATAAATATTTTTTTGTTTAACACCAGCATTTATCCACATCCTTATAAGATATACTTTGTTTCTCTCTGCAATCGATGTGGAACTAGTTCACCCCTTTCAAGGGAGCCAACATCCTCATTGGCACCCATCTAACTTTAGACAATTTGTAACAACCGTATCATACGTAAAGTTCAAATGTGACAGATGTTATTTATTCCTTATTTGGAATATTTAATAAACAAAAATGTTTTTCAATACCAAAAGTGGATGTCTAAGTGAGACATCCACTCCATCATTCTTGAATATGATGGATAGATATACATAATAAGCCACCATCACATTCAATAGTGATGAAGTGGGTATTTCACTTAGACACTCATTTTTTATTGTTGGAATAACATTGCTCTCTAATAAATGAACCGAACAGAACTTATTTAGTTGCATTTGAAAGTCACACTACTACTGTGAATGTGCTTAGAGACAAAGAGCAAGAACAGTGTCTGTATATATTTGACCTGAGGAAGCTGAGGGTAGTACCTCAATCACCAACCATCGAGGATAAAGGCTGGAACATTATTTTTTAATGTTATATTTTTATATTTTACAGAGTAAGTCACGTCAAACCTAAATAGAGGCTTAACATAATTAATTTCGTCGAGCTAGATCCTGGCCTAAAAAAAAAAAAAATTTACCAACTCAACCCTGTAACCTTCTCCAATCAAGACTCCGCTCTATTACGGGGTTCATATTAATTTAGGTACAGCCTTGACAAATTACTTTATACTTATTATTTAGTTGATAAAAAGTTTCATTAAAATAATTTGTTGACGGCATAACATTATTGTTTATACAAAAAGAAGTGTATACGGTAAGAAAAGTGCAAATCTGATGCATGAGATCCAGATGGTGGATTGCCGGTTTGGCTGGGCTGGACTTTTCGGTCATCGACGTGTTGCAAATAAATCAATTTCTTAAAGTAATAATGAAAGGTTGCTGCCGTAATGTTATGCATGGTCGGTTTTCTAGTTTTCTTTGGTTAGCTAGCTTTGTAGTAGTGGTAGCTTCCTACCAATACCAAGTACCAACTCTTCTCTCGGGCTACTATGGCAAGTCAACGCTCAATTTAATACCAAGCATTATTTGCCATCCAAGGCAAAACTTTTTTATTCCTTTTTAGAGCTAGAGAGTAACGTTGAATATTATAATTTAACTAACGTCATGAATAATGTATAGGCCAACAGTAAATGGACGCAGTCACGCGGCACAACAATTTAAAGAACAAGAATGAACGAGGATTCAACCGTGCCTACGAAACTGTCCTACATGATCTACCTCTGCTCTGCACATTTGAAGGAAACACGGATTGGGCCACCATCTTCTGTTCTCTGTAAGTCGCTTTTACATCGATGTAATTATGTAACAGTCCATGCTTTAGTCTAAAGATGTTTGCATGTATATGTTGTTCTGCAATATCACATCTGAGGACGGTTATAACTAGTGCCGTGAGTGATCATCATATAATATCATATCAAATTAAGATTCAGGACTCTGAGGGGACTCTTTTCTATTATTATTATTATTTATTTATTTTACTCTCTGTGATTCCTTCTTTTAGCGCTCAATTAATGGCAACAGAAGTAATGATGAGGATTGTGGTTGGTTTGTTTCTCACCTCACCTCTGTTGGTATCTCCTTGTCACTAAAGACAAATGGTCAAAAGTTGCCAGATTCTATAATTTTTCTTTTTTTCTTATCTTGCTTGCCGTTTCTGAATTGCGTTCTGAAGGATTAGCTTGCATTCTAACTTTGCCATATCAGATTCCATAAGTTTTTTTATGTTATTGAATACACAGTACCAATTCACCTCTTCTTGTTGCCATAAGTTGTAACTTTAATTTTGGCATAATGAAAAGAAAAATTCTCGTGTGTCAAGATCCCCTTTCCTATTTTTCATATTGGCCCTTGATTTTCTCCCACAGAGTATGGCGGCGAGAAACAGAGTGTTAAGGCTTGTACTATACGATGGTTATACTTATACATAACCAACAATTATCTAAGGAAAGAAAAAAGAACATGCCAGAAGATATGCATAGTAGAAGAACATGCATTGACTCTTCACTCTTATAGAGCTTGTTGGATTGACTATTGAAAATTGAGCACTTATTATATCAATAAGTCAAAATTCAAAAGTTATTTACTTTTGTTAGGTCCATTTAGCATTGAGTTTATTAATCAGAAACACGACGAACAAGTTCTGTGGCACTTCATCTTTGGTCTCTGGGTTGCCCCCTTGACCTTGAGCATAGAACGACTCATAGCAATTTACTTTAGTCTGATTGAGAATAAATAGTGGAGGGAATGTACTATACACTATAACATATAACATAACAATATTTCAGTTTCCTCCATCTTTGGGAGAGTTCAATCTGACTGATGTAATTTTAACAAGAACGATTCTTGAACTTGAGCATATTTCTCTTTGGTGTGGCAGGCAGGGCCTCTGTTAAACTGACATCATGTCCATTTCTATGAGCTGTTTTTGCTTGAAGAAAGCTAAACCAAAGGCTAAGCAAGAACAATTCATCATTCTTGCTTCGGAGACGTCCTGTAAGTAGAAGAGTGGTCAGATGTGTACTTGCGCATGCCTGACATTTTATGATTACCGCCCACTGTAGGACTATACTGTACAATAGTGATTTCTTATATCCTTAATTTCTACAACTCTGAAATTTCCTTCACCATTTGACAGTTACTGTGAATGAGATTGAGGCTTTACTTGATTTGTTTAAAAAACTAAGAAGTCCAACTATTGATGATGGCTTCATTCACAAGGTACTTCCATTTAAGTTAGTAGAACTCAGGATTCCATAATTTTTTTTCTCCTTAAATTATATGATATCACCTTTCTTTTACATTACCAATACCATGAGCCATTTATGTTACTGAATCTCATCACATTAGTAGCATTTTGACAGAACTTAAAGCTGTTTCCTGCAATTAGTGCTAAATTCTTCAAGACTGTTATCTGCAGGAGGAGTTCCAGCTTGCACTTCTCAGAAATAGTAGCAAGCAGAATCTATTTGCAGACAGGGTGAGTACTAAAGTACTTAAGATTTTTTGGTTTTTCCTCATCTTAAGTGGATGAACAGTTATACAAATGTAGTGATGGATAAAAAGATACACAAGTTTTTTAAATAATCACCAAACTATTGAAAAGTTAATTTGCATATCAAAGTAACCCTATGTGTGATGCTGGGCATTTTAAATGAAGACGTGATTCCATAACTTGACTAAAAATGTGCATGGTAAACAACATGTTACTATTTTTATTGTGAATTTTTAGTTCATTCATAAATTTTTCTCAAGTATATGCTTTTAATATACATGATGAAATTGCATCCTATGAAAATTGAATGCAGGTATTTGATATGTTTGATATTAAGCGTAATGGGGTAATCGAGTTTGGGGAATTTGTTCGCTCACTGAGCATCTTCCACCCGAATGCATCTAAAGAGAAGAAAATTGAATGTACGATATTATTTGTGTTTAACAGAGAAATCAAACGTTCTTCCACTTCCGTGAGTTGTTTGCTGTTGTCATATTATTATAAGTAGAGCCTCCTGCTCTACCAATTAAGTTGATGAGGAATTGACTATTGCAAATTTTTCTTACAGTTGCATTTAGATTGTTTGACCTTCGGCAGGCTGGATATATTGAGCACAACGAAGTGAGTACCTTCTGAACTTTCCATTGTTGTCCTTCATTTTCTGTTTAATATTGCAGCAAATATATATAATATATATGTAGTTTGATACTGGCAATTGTGCTTGTGTGAGTGCTTCTTAATTTCTCATGCATCTTTAGTTGTTATTTATATCATAGCCACTTTGTGCATCTTATACTTCCTCTCTTCGTGCATAATGCTACACTTTTTAAGTTGAAGAAGATGGTCTTGGCTACTCTGACTGAATCAGATGTTACAATTCCAGATAATGCTGTTGAATCAATTGTGGAGAAGGTCCTCAACCATATATTAGTCCTCCTTCAATTTCTCTATTTTCATCCATCTGTTTCTAATATGATATTTTCTAGTGTTAATTTTTTCAGACAATGAGGGAGGCCGACTCAAACGGAGATGGGAAGATTGATGAACAAGAGTGGAAAGAATATGTGGCAAAAAATCCCTCTCTTCTGAAGATCATGACTCTGCCATACCTAAAGTGGGTCTCTGTTCTAAATTCTAATCAATGAAAATTAACCTTGTCTGTGCTAAGATCATCTCATGTAGACTTAACACATTTCTTTTTTCACTGTTGACTGTTCGTGTTGACTTAGGCACTTCTTTTTTATTAGGGACATAACTCTGGCATTTCCCAGTTTTGTTTTGCACACTGAAGTGGAAGATTAATCATGACTGTCAAACAATGCACCGGGATGAATGGATTGCGGCTGTGGAACAAAACTAATACCAGCACCATTAACCAGTTTGGTGTTCCCGGAGACAATTATAGCTTATGAAACTAAACTAACCATACTGAATAGCATCTATAAGCTGATTGTGTGCACTGTGTGACTATGATGCTGTTTGTATTTTGTGTAGTACCCAGTTAGAAGTTAATAACTGTATTTAAGTTTAAACGAAGGTCACATGCAAGGATTAAGATTTTCCCAACAATGCTATATTATACTCTCACTCATGCTCACATTTCTACTCTACATTATTTTCCATTTGGTTATAACTAGCTCCATCTCATTTTCTACACACTTGCACTCTAGTTTTAAAAATTGATGCTTACATTTATTTTACATATTCTTTTAATCTTTTCTACCAAACTAAAGTTTATGATGAGTGGTTCCCGAGTTGAACAGAGTGAAGAAAAATCTTGAGTATCGAATAAAAAGAAAAATAGATATGCTTTGTGGGAAACTTTTGAAATGCCATTTCTACACAATTGTAGTGACTCTGTCGTTTTAGTGTCAATACCGTTGGTTCAAGATGAACTCGGATAAATTCATTCTAACAGTAGACCATGCGACAGGTTTTCAAAAGATGGAGACTAGTAGTGAGGCAAACGCTTAAACAAGGCTTAGTTCGGAGCTCTATACAATGAGGAGATCAGCCAACATATTTGTCTTTTTGCTGATATATCTGAGTTAGCTTTTGTTGTCTCTCATAGTCTCAGATGTACTATAAAAGGAATAAATTTTTTCTTTGCATCTGCGGAAAATGATGGTTGGCTAAGAAATGGAATTAGATTCCCGACAGAACTAGGAATGGAAACATGACCAACGGAATTTGAGGGCGGTCCTGAACTGGAATTTCTCTTCTCTGCATATATATGCAACTATCCCACTAAGAATAAATTCTAGTGCAAATTAGCGTATACAAATAGAGCATAGATGCTACTTGGGGAGGCATTGCTTTGCAATGCATGGCATACAATTTTTCTTGTTCATTTGTGAATTTGGGAAACATATATAAAGTCTTAATGGCAAATTGTAATTGTTAATGTGAATGGATCTTGAACAATTTCAACTTCGCTTAATTTTACATTGAATTGAACTTCTTTTACCATTAGCTATTTAGCTTGACCCATATTTCACATCTTGTTTGGAACGTCCAAAGTGGATAGAATTGAATTCTTAACCTTTCCAAATATCAATAGAACGTTTTACACTAGGTTAAAAATTATAGCTGCCGCCGAAAGGATGCAATTCTATTTCTGTATAGTTTCTCGAAAAAGGTTACATCTCATACACAATTATTATGAAAGCTTCTAGCAGACTTGGTACGCTTTAGAGTTCTATACTTCCACGCAATATAAGTAACTCACACTATATAATACCTACGTGATAAAGTTCACCCCCACCCCCCATCTGAGGAATAAAAGAAATATTTTCAATGGGGTGCTGCTGCTCCAAACAGCGGGTTGGGAAAGAAGATATGGCAGTTCTTGCAGCCCAAACCTGTTGTAAGCCTTCTTTAATTACCTTATTATTATTATTATTATTATCACTTTTATTGCATCTTGTTGTTTGTATATATGAGAAATTTTTAGGTGTTCTAAAAGCAATATAAATTATTTGCTCTATACTATTAATTGATTAATACATCAACTATTGTATTAAAAATATTGAAAAAGTAAAAAATAATAATGACCCATAAAATCAATCTATCAATGGGATAGAGCAAATATTTTCCATTGCTCTTGGAGCATATAAGAACTTTTCTTGTATATATTCTATGGTTTCATTGACCGGTTTTTGCACTTCAGTTTTTAATGAAGTTCTCCTTGTGCCTATATTATATTCTCAGTTAATATTTCTGAGATTGAAGCAGTGCATGAGTTGTTCAAGAAATTAAGCAGCTCCATAGTTGATGATGGGCTTATCAGCAAAGTAAGCTTAAGAGTTCAAGCCGAGCAGTGCATGCACCATTGCTTTTGCTATTATTAACATTGTCTCTTGGACTTAACTATCAACAGAGAAATTAATCTAATTGAGGCATTGAACATACGCAGGAAGAATTTCAGCTCGGCTTATTTGGAAGCAGTAAGAAAAGAAGCCTCTTTTCCGATAGGGTCGGCTTTTCTCCATATTTAAATTTGACATTTTATTTAGAAAGCATCACGTAACAATATGATATATCTGTGACACCATATATCTAAATTATTTGGAAAATGACACCATCATGTGTATAAATTATTAAATTTGTCACCACAGGTATTCCGTTTATTTGACACGAAAAATGATGGAGTGCTAGAATTTGGAGAGTTTGTTCGAGGTCTGAGCGTCTTCCATCCTGCAGCGCCCCAACCACAAAAAGCAGCTTGTACGATCACTTCTTCTCTGAAAACTACTCTGTGCATGCATGCCATTCCTAAATTTTCTCAGTATTAAACCCTTTGGTACATATCTGATGTTGTAGTTGCATTTCGGCTCTATGATATATGGCAAAGAAGCTATATTGAACGTGACGAGGTAAACAATTTTTTTTTTTTTTGACTTTAATTCTCTTCATCGCCAAGCACTCGAGCCTACTGATTAAAACGTTGTAAGATATACTTTAATTGCAGTTATTAGTTATAACGTTGTGAAGCTGCTCGTGCCATAAGGAAAAAACTAAATGAAGTTTCACCAATTATGATGTGGCTGTGTTTTCCTATTCTATTGTTCAGTATAAAATGAGTTGTAAACCACGCTTAACCTTGAAACTTTGATGATGATTATTTTATTTACAGACTTTTGGAGTAATTTTTTTTTCTTTCAAAATTTGTTGTTGAAGGTAAGAGAAATGATACTTGCACTACTAAGCGAGTCCGATTTGGTTCTTTCTGACGACATAATTGAGGTCATAATTGATAAGGTATCAGCATCACCTCTTTCCTTCTTTCTTTCTTTCTTTATTTTCCCTCTATGCCTTTATCTTCTTCATTCCCCCTCTCAGGGATTAAACTTATATATTTTACAGCAAGATATATGCTAAAATCGGGCTACTAGGATTTTTTTTTATTGTCTTCCCCCTGTATTAACTAATTGTTACATAGGCCTTTGAAGAAGCAGATTCAAAAGGAGATGGAAAGATTGATCCAGAGGAGTGGCAAGAACTTGTGGCTGAAAATCCATCCCTACTGAGGAATATGACAATTCCACATTTGAAGTAATATGATCTTTTTCCTTTCATCGCCTTTCTCATAATATGTTGCGGTGTGCAGGTTCTTTTCACAGCCCTATATTAAGGCTTTCACCGTGCATATAACAAATTATTCAACTGTATCTTACGCATACCATCCTCACCCTCATATTGAAAAAATAATTCCAATGTGCAGCTTTAATAAAAACATTAATTTAATGCACACATTCTTTTTTATATATGTATAGAACTTCCAACTGAAAACCTTCTAGAATGAAAAACCAAACTGATAAACTTGATTTTGTTTTTAATGTCAATCTTCGATGCGTTTATATCCACATCGTTATTTGATATCCAAAAATTACATTCTAACACCCAAAAGTGAATGTGTAATTGCACCCACTCCATTATTGTTGAATATGGTGGTGGTCCTTCTCCACTCATTTATCACATCTAAAGTTGATGGAGTGGATTATTGTTGGATGTGATGGTAACTCCAACTTTCTTCATTCATTCATCACATTCAAAGGTGATAGAGTAGGTAAATACCCATTTTGGGTGTTAAAATAACAATACTTTTGATATCAGGGTAAGGACAACTTGAAAGTGCTTATTAGTTTATCTTTTATTATACGGGAATAATAAATCTATACCTCATCTTATTTGTGACAAGATTTCAAATAGCAACTTACAGTCACCTTGAATTTACAGGGACCTCAATACTCAGTTTCCTAATTTTGAACTAAGATCAGACATTGAAGATGATATAAGCAGCAGCCACTGAAAGACAACCACCTCACTTAGTTAGAAGCAGCATAGTATTTTGTGGGGTTAGCATTAATGTTTTGCTGATTGAAAGAGAGAACCATAAAGGGACATGTTATTTGAGATCAAAATAGCATTTCGCTTCTATCAGTGTACAAATTCCTGTCATCTAATTAACTGATTACAAATTAAAGTATGATGGTATGGATCGACTAACATCTAGTTAAAAGCAAAATACGGAGCATGACTAATATCCCGAGATCATTCTTCCTTCAGAATGCGTATAAAACCTTATTTACTAGTTTGAAAATTGAATGACAAAATAGAAGTCTTGGTTAATCAAGCCCTTATGACACTTGTTATAGGGTAAAGTAAGGGAGCCAAAACAGATCAACAGAGATCTTTATCAATCATCTTAAGCTAGTCTACAGTATATACTTAGCATGAAAACCAAGTGAAATTAATAACAATAACTCCTAGAATGATTAAAATCAGGAAATGAATTGATTTGATTTAAAATTATTTAAATTAATTTTATTTTTAAGTTAAATCTTGTAGTTAAAATGATTAAATGAAATAGGAAATGATGAACTGATTTCAAAATTCATTTTTATATTTAAAATAGTGTTTAGAATTATTGAAATAAGAAATGAAATGATTTGATTTGTACCTCAATTTTAAAATTAATTTATTTTCTTCAGAATCTTATTAAAATTCAAAGAATTTAAAAATTAAAAGAGTAGAATTTGATGAAATTATAAATTAATTATTATTTTTTTCCAATTCCGAACAAAAACTCTAAGATATATACAATTAAGGTTTAAGAATTATTGTCATTGACATTTAAGAATAAACAAGCGTTAAGGATGAAGACAAGTGTAAAGGTAAGGGCATAGAAAGTGTTCCCGTTATGGGAGTTGGGGTCAAAAGTTTATAAAAAGCAAACTGCTACAATATCGTTCTCTCTCTTATTCATTCTCGTACCTCACACACACAACACAAAACACAGCACACTCCCCTCTTCTTCTCTGACACAAGGTTGTGGGAACAGAAAATAACGGCGAAACCATCGTCCTTTCACAGTCCCAAGTAACAGATCACTTCAATCTCGGAACATGCTAGAACTCAATTCCTCGGCAATTCATCGCCACCCCTTCCTCTTCCATTTAAGTTCTTGTCCCTCCCACATTTTCCTTTGGTTCTTTCCCTTTGGTTAAGAATCCACTCTCGTTTGCTCCCATTTGTTCTATTCTTCTTTCGAGAGATCACTTAAAGTAACATAACAGTGCACCTCCCACAACCACATCAACAACACTTTCAGACCCTTAATCTCTTCATTTCATCGAACTTTTCCTTTCTGGGTACTTCAGCTTCTCCTCAAAAATATCTCCCTTTTCTGTTACTCAGAAGAGAAAGAAACAAAAAGGTAGATAAATAGTGATTGGACATTGAAAGATGTCGATGGCTGATTTTGCTTTGAGTTCAATTCACAAAGAGCCGGTACAGTGGGAAGACCAACCGGGACATATCTCTAGTGAGCCAATCCTGATTTACCTCACCGTGGACGGTGCTGTGACCCCAATGCGTGTGTTGGAGTCTGATTCTATTGCTTCCGTGAAACTGAGGATTCAGGAGTGCAAAGGCTTTGTGGTGAAGAAGCAGAAGCTGGTTTATGGTGGCAGAGAGTTGGCACGCAATGATACACTCGTCAAGGACTATGGTGTCACTGATGGCAATGTTCTTCATCTGGTTCTTCGCCTCTCTGATCTTCTTTTCGTCACTGTGAGAACCACTTGTGGCAAGGAATTTGAATTTCATATTGACAGGCATAAAAACATTGGGTACCTAAAACAACGCATTAGAAAGATGGGGGAATGTTTCGTTGATCTTGAGGATCAAGAGCTTTTTTGCAATGATGAGAAGCTTGATGACCAGAGACTCTTTCATGAAATATGCAAGGGTGATAATGATGTGATTCATTTGATAATTAAGAAATCCGCTAAGGTTAGGACTACACCAATTCACAAAGATTTGAAGCTTTTGGTCGAGGCATCTACATCTAGTGATGATATTACAGATCAAAGAATACAAGTAGAAGATAATAGGACCAACAAAATTAAGGTGCCAAATATACCACCTGGTGTAAGTTTCTGGTTGGAACCTGTTGTTGTGAATCCTAAAATCGATTTTTTGCCTTTCATCTGGGACCTAATCAACTGCACATTGGAAGGTTTGAAGAAAGGAAATCGCCCTATAAGGTCCTCAGAGGGCATTGGTGGGACTTACTTCATGCAAGACTCATCAGGTGAGGATCATGTTTCAGTTTTCAAGCCCATCGATGAGGAACCAATGGCTGTGAACAACCCAAGAGGGCTACCAAGTTCATCCAATGGTGAAGGTTTGAAAAGAGGGACAAAGGTGGGAGAAGGAGCATTGAGGGAAGTTGCAGCTTACTTATTGGATCATCCAAGGAGTGGGCCACGTTTGGTGACTGGTGAAGCAATAGGCTTTGCTGGTGTTCCCCCTACTACTATTGTCCAATGCTTACACCAAGAATTCAACCACCCAAATGGGTATGCTTGCTCATCAAAGCATGTCAAGATCGGATCGTTACAGAAGTTCATGGATAATGATGGCAACTGTGAGGATATTGGACCAGGGGTCTTTCCAGTGGAGGAGGTGCATAACATTACTGTGCTCGATATACGATTGGCTAATGCAGACAGGCATGCTGGGAATATATTGATCAGAAAAGAGGCAGATGGTCAAACTAAGCTCATTCCTATTGATCATGGCTACTGTCTACCAGAGAAAGTAAACATTATTTTTCCTTTTCTTATCTCCTTTCTTCCCATACAACTTTGTTTTCCCTGCAATTATATTATCATGTAACTCTTCTTATGCATATGCATTTTTTTATTTGTTTGTTTGGCATCTGAAGTGTAGATTAGATATACAAAAACCTGTGTTCAAGTAGTTGGTTCTAATAAAGATTCTAACAAATCATTTTGTGAAGTAATTATTTGCATTTTATGATCTGATTATGGTTAAATCATACAAAAATGGTGAAGGGCTGAAAGTGGATGAATATGAATTGCAACTTTTTTTTTTTTTTATTTGGCTATGTACGTGGAATAATTAACCCTAAATGTTGGTAGCTGGAATTTTGATTTGTTGCTCTGATAATAGTCTTTGGTTGAATATGGATTCATGTCATTGTATATGCTCTTTGCAGTTTGAAGATTGCACATTTGATTGGCTTTACTGGCCGCAAGCACGTCAGCCTTATTCTCCTGAAACAATTGATTATGTCAATTCTCTAGATGCTGAAAAAGATATACAACTCCTAAAATATTATGGATGGGATATTCCACTTGAGTGTGCGAGAACACTTCGCATTTCCACAATGTTGCTGAAGAAAGGCGTTAAGAGAGATCTTACTCCCTATGCAATTGGAAGCATTATGTGCAGGGAAAATTTGAACAGGGAATCTGTAATAGAGGAGATTATTCGTGAAGCTCAGGATTCCTTGCTTCATGGCATGGAGGAATCAACATTTCTTGAAACTGTGTCCCGGATCATGGATTCCCGCCTTGAAAATCTTGCAAAGTGTTAAGCTCTTCCAATTTTATAGGTATATATATTTGTAAGTATTCAGTGCTTGACTGGTCAATTTTCTTATGGACTTTTGCAGGTTGCATAAATATGTGACGGCTTGATGTGTTCTAGACACAGGAGGCCTGAAGCTCTTGTTTTTTTATTTCTCACTTCTCTGAATTGTGTTTCAAGACTGTATTGCCATATTGACCAGAAGTTTAATGGTGATCTGAATAAGATGTATTATATATGCTGATGTTTCATGTATCATAGGATTGTATTGTATGATGAATGACAAAGGAAAATGTTAGGTACTGGCACCCTAGTTGATGACGTGTACATTCCAAACAGGCGATCTAGTGCTTGCTCCAGTGGATCGATGCTCCGATGAGATAGCCTAAAGTAGGGCTAATATGAAGCCTAATTCGAATGAAAAGAAATACCCAGGCTGTGTTGCAACATCTTTAATTCTTTTTGGGTCTGTTACAACCAGATTTTTTTTGGTCGAGCAACCAGATTTATGCAGGGGTGACAAAAATGGATTGAACTTTTAGGATTGATCTACGAACCAGCCATATTTTTATAGAATGAATTGTCATTTTCAACTCAAATAATTATAATTGATCAATCCTTTTTTTTTTGCCAACCCATGACAGGGCGGGCAAGATTAGCAAAATAGCTAAAATTATAATGAAAAAATGGATTGGCGCCAACCCATTATTTTTTTGATTAGGTTGGTCCTTTTAACCTAAATATTCAAAACGATTACCAAACCGTCATGTTTTATGGCTAACCCGTGATCTCATAATGAAGGGGTTCACCCTGCCCCACCCCATTTGTCATCCCTAGTTTCTTTCTTTCTTTTTTTCATATTAAAAATACCAAGAAAGGGAGGCACTCCTAATACCAACAGACATGACGCCATTGCCTGAGCGATAAGCCATCCCTAGTTTCATGCACCCATAACTCTGCAAACAGGCCTACGCCAGGGCCCAGCAAAAAATGGTCTAGGCTATGTACCGAAAAAACTGGCCTTAGCTCTTTTGCAAATATACGCCTCAGTATTGGCTCGCTCTTTTATTCATTAATCAATAAATTTTCCTGAAGAAAAAAAAATACACAACCAGAAAGAGCAATTATCAGAATCAAATAAATCTAATTTAATAATGTTTGATTGAGAATAAATATAAGAAAAAAAATTCATGAATAAATTTTATATTTAATTTTACTTTTTACATGTAAAACTCATTTGTAAAAAATTCTATCAATTCTCATTGTTACTATCCCGATCAAGCAGATGTTAGCTATACTATCGATGATGAAACACTTGACTGCACTCGCAACTCTATGCACATGCACACACATGTGCGGAAGTTTGAAAAATCTACCCATTGTACATATCTAACAGTCGTGAGATACAAGTGGGTTATCTGGAACAATATCTTATGTCTCATGGCCCTGCAGCATAAATTATGGGTTTCCAGTATGACTAACACTGCTATAATTATCGTGATAATATGATAATTCCTGAATTTTACAGTTCATGCAACACTGCTTGAGCACTAGAATTTTTTTTGTTCGGTGTCTTAAGGGTACTGATTAAGGTTTCTAATTATAGAAACTTTTAATATTCTCAATGCATTGAATGTGTTGATAATTTAAAAATTTTATTATTTTAATAAAGAATTTTTATTTTGAAAATCTTAATCAGTGCCCAACAAAACCCAATTGTTGTTATTATGAATATTTCAATGAACATTTTACGTTTGTTATTTTAAGATAAACTGTGTTTTAATTTTAAGTTATGTTATTTGATTCATCATATATAGATATTGTGTTGACTCATCTCATCCATCATTAGATACAATGAACTCCATTCAAGTGAGATCTATATTCAATTCAATGATAAATAAGATGTAGTTGAAAATCCATCCAATAGTGAGACAAGTAATATTTTTCTTTAATTCTTAATCACACAAATTCATACAGGTTGATGAAAGGTCATATACCCCGTATCAGCCAAATCATCTTGTTTTAAACATTTTAGTTTTGCACGAAAACCTATGCTATATAAAAATGGTGACATAATTTATTTAAAAAAAAAAAAGATATGGAAGGAAAATACAAATGGGCAACAACTTTCCATCACGGGACTCGATGATTGCTGTTGAATTATCTTGCTACTAGCAGTTCCCAATTGTCAAAACGACTCTCTGACAACCCCAATGTGGTTTGTTTGTTGCCTTCGGAGTTCGGAGGGTCACTCAGGGCAGGAAAGGAAAGGCGCTTGGGATCTACTGTATTGGCGCGGTGCCGCGAAATGTCAAGAGCTGATCGCAATCATCTGATTAGTCAGAATCAAGTACTCTCACCATTCGTCAATATCAACCTATTTTTCTTATTAGATTAATACAAATTTGAAAAGATAATAATGAAATCATCTTCTGTTTTTGTAACACTCCAACTAATGGTGATAGTTCCATTTCCATTCTTATGTTTACTACTGCAATAATTGGCTATCCTAATCGAATCCATTTAGAACGGTTTAGGGATAGAGGTGTAATGAAAGGCTGTACATTAAAATTAGGCATTTCACTGTATTGAGGTTCGGGAAAAGGGCTCACTCCTATCCTATCACCTTATGTATTTATTTAGTCCACACTCTTAGCGGTGGTGGTGGTGGTCAAGAAAATGATCCACATTAAGACAAAATATGGAGTTTATGGTAAACTAAGGGTATGTTTGATTTTATTTTTTAAATTTTCAAATTTTATTTTTAATTTTTTAAATTTTATAAAGAAGATACTTAAAATTCTAAAAACTATAAAATTTAATTTTTATTTTTAGTTTTTAATAATTTTTTTTATGAAATTCTAAAATCTAAAAATAAAAACTAAAATCAAAATGACCTTAAAAAAAAAAAAGTTAAAAACAAACAAACAAGCAAGGTCCTATCTCCCCTGCTTTGGTCCTACTCATCACATCTTTCCCTTTCACACTATGGTATTTGTCTATTTTCCCAATATCTTTTCTTCTTTTTCTTACACAATAACACAACACAATGTCTGTGGGGGCTTTGGTTTTCTTAGCCTCATCATTTATCATTCCTCTTACCATGTATTACATATTACATTACATGCTACAGAATCACATTCACATTCACATTCACATCATGCTCTCAACATAAAAACACAATAATACACACAGCATTACATTACATTTAACATGGTTAGACCCACTCCTCTCCCTCTCCCTCTCCCATTCCCACCCAACATCTACCACCACTACGACCACCGCCGCAACACTACCACCACCGCCAGCAACCACCACCACAACAACAACACCACTACCACCAGCAACCACCACCACAACACCAGCAGCAGCAGCAGCAGCAACCACCACCCCATGCCCCGGCGGAGGGAGGAGGAGGAGGAGGAGTACCACTACCACCACCACCCATCATGGCGAGCAAGGCAAAGAGGCCACGTCCACCGTCAGGGCGCACCAACCTGGCATCGTGCGTGGTTGCCACCATCTTCCTAATCTTCATAATCATCGTCATCCTCATCGTCTACTTCACCGTCTTCAAGCCTCAGGACCCAAAGATCGCCGTCAGCTCCGTCCAGCTCCCCTCATTCTCCGTCGTTAACGGCACCGTCAACTTCACGTTCGCTCAGTACGCCTCCGTCAGGAACCCTAACCGCGCCGCGTTCTCTCACTACGACAGCTCGCTGCAGCTGCTCTACTCCGGCAGCCAGGTCGGCTTCATGTTCATTCCCGCCGGCGAGATCGACGCCGGCAGGACGCAGTACATGGCCGCTACCTTCTCCGTGCAGTCGTTCCCGCTGTCGGCGCCGCCGGCACCCACGGGGTGGCCGACGGTGGCGAACGGCGAGGGTGTTGGGTTCAATTACGGGCTGAGGGTGCAGCCGACGATGGAGATCGAGTCCAAGTTGGAGATGGCGGGCCGCGTGAGGGTGCTGCACTTCTTCAGCCACCGCGTGCAGGCCAGTGCTGGTTGCAGGGTCGCCATTGCCGTCACCGATGGATCTGTCTTAGGTTTTCACTGCTAATTCTTCTTCTTCTTCTTCTTTTCTGTTAGATTTTCAATTTTTGTGTTTTATTTCTAATTTTTGGGTAACTGTAGAATTTAGTAGTAGTTGGAGCTAATTATATATGTGTTACTGGTAATTGCTAATTTGGTAATATGAAAATGTGAAGTGTATGTATTTACCCACATCTAGTAACGCACGCAGGCGAAAGTCAAAATTGTAAAGATAATTTTTCACTTTTGGTTCTTGAATGCGAAGTTTCGTCCTTGTTTGTTTTCCTCAACCCCTTGAATTGGGGAATTCTTGGTTGGTTCCCATTAGTAACACTCACTCACTGCAATAGTCTAGAGCTAGAAATGTTGTAACCCTCTCAAGTTTCTTCTATCACTCTCTTTCACTCTTTAATTATTAATTTTTTTCCTTTTTAAATTATAGTAAATAAATGTATTTATGTGGGGACCATGGGTGGGGGAGTGGTTATCTTGCTTTATTGAATATTGAGACGTGTTAAAGGCAAGTAAAGTGATGTGTGGGGAAGGCAGAAAGAGAATGGGAATGATGAGTTTGAAAGGAAGGATGGAGGGTGAGGGGGAAGGTAGCTTTTTCGCCTTTTTTGTGGTGAGGTTAATTAATTGTAGGTTAAGCAAAGTAGGATGCCATGCTTGATACCGAAAGTCATGGTAATTGACTAATTAAATTATGACTTTCGGATAGGATGTTGAAAGGAATCCAAGTAATGAACTCACTGAAACAGAAATAGACCGGATGTTGAAAGGAATCCAACTCACTCAAACACAAATAGACAGAATTGGGAGTGGGAAAGGGGCCACCCTTGTCCCTTGCTTTGGGACGGATGGATGGGTTTGGAATGGCATTTATATAGACTGCCCATACCTCAAAAGATCGTGAATTGCGCCTCTCTTTAGGGAACTTGATTTGTGTTGTGATGTCTGACAGTGCTTTTTTTTTTTTGCTTTTATAGATGGCTATGGCATCTTCATATGGAAATACTGAAATAGTACGGCCATGTCTATGAGCTCTTGTTTAGCTCGTTTAGATGTGCATTTTTTAATAAATATTTTTTTTTTGTATTTTTCAGTATGTGTAAATAATTTTTTTGAGTAAAAATAGAATTACTAAACATAAATAATATTTTTTTGAAAATTTAGAATTTTCAACTTCTAAAAAAAATCTTTTAATATTATATTCAAAAATAAATTTATGTTATATGTAAACATAAATTACCATTTACTTTTTTGAAATATATTAATTAAAAAAGATATTCTTTGAAAAGCATGTCCAAACCCAAACATATTCTATCTGCCAAGTATTTTAAGGAATGATAAATTGATTTTTGAGAAATCATATCTTGGATGGATGGGGTGTTGCCTACAACTTGCAGCAAGCCTATGGGATGAAGCTTAGCAAACCATTTTAAAATATTTCCTTAACACACTCGAGATATCAAGCACAGCAGTAAGCAAAACCCATCTGGCTGAGAGGACCACACTGTGAAAGAATATTCGAGCTACTCGCATGCAAGCTTCCTTTGTGAAGTTGACTCCAATCCAATAGCTTATCTGTGAGGAGATCTAAAACTTCATTTGGGTAGTATATTTTTTCCCTTGTTGCTTCTTCCAGTACTAAACCGTAACTATAGTTATGCATTTTAATGGTCAATGATCAAAGAAAATTGACTCACTTGGTTTGAGTCGAATTTACTAACAAGATGGTTGGAATGGAATACATTCGGTCCCTTATATATATATATATATATATATATATATATTGGTAACAATTTCGTCAGCTTTCTATATTTTCTATCAAAAATGAGGGAAAATAAATTTTAGGAATTGAACCTTTAGCTAAAAGGAATGATGGAAAAGATAAAGATTGATATTTAAAAAGTTGTATGGTTCAAAACCGAAATGAGTAAAAATTATATAAATCATTCTAGTATTATAACTGCAATTAATAATTTGAGAATTGAGGTTCAAGCTACTTCATAAAAGTTTAAATTGTAGAAAAGGCAACCTATAACTCGAGCACCACCCAGTGCAGGTTTTTCATCCTTTTTAGGCTTCCCACAACGTTTGGGCTATCATGTTGAGTGTGGGAGGTACCTAGTTATTGTTCTTTGTGATTGCTACGCTTTTAATGTGAGTGTGTAAAGCTGTTTGAGATTTATTTTCGGTTTACGAGAGAGAGTTGTTTGAGATTATTAAAGAACTTCTTATTGTTAGTATCTTCCCTTCGTTTTTTCCTTTTAATATATAGTTAGAAATACTCTTTACGAAACAAAAAGACAAATCAATCAGTCATAATATACATTTAATCATAATGAATTTCATCAGTCATTACCTGTAAAAAACCAGAAGCAGCATAGTCCAATATACATCCCCCAATAATGCTAAAGGAAACTACAAGAACTATTTGTAATTGTAGACCTTGTGATCCAGACGCAAGTCAGGTTTCCACCACTGGTGAATCCCATGGGCTTCTTTGAAATCATTTACAGGAGTAACATTAACTGTCAGAGAGGCTGAAGGAATGAGGTGTAAGGGTTCAGATTCCTTCCCAAACGCACTCATCAGCAGGCCACCAAGCGAGTTTTGAGTTGCTAACCTTTCAATGACTCCTGCTCCAATCTCCTCCATTTTTCTTCTGTGCTCGAAGTATCCAATATACTCTGAGCAGATATGGTCAGATGGGTTCACAAATAAACCTGGGACCCAGGCAGCCAAAGCAGCAAATGGATCAACAGATAAGTCCCTATGCTGCTGGTGCTGGTGCTGCTGCTGCTTGGCCTTGGCTTTCATAGCAAGGGTAAGTCCAGCTGTTATCACACTGCCAGCAATTCGAATCCCATGTTTCAATCTCTCATCCTTAATGCTCTCTAATGGAGCAGATGTAAATGGTGGGTTGAAAAGAAAAGATTCAATAAATATGCCACTGGTGGCCATGGTTTTCCCAGTAAGCAATGCCATTGCTGATCCTAGGGAGTGCCCGGCCAACCAAACATTTGAATCACCAACGGTTGCTACCACGTTTCGAACAGCTTGAGTAGCTATGTCAGAGCGAGAGGTTTTATGCAGCCCTTGTCGGATAAAGTGGATATCCAACTCAATATCACGTGAAACTGAGCCTGAATTGGTTAGAGTCCCTCGAAAGGCAACCACGTAACGAGGACTTCTATATAAAGTGTCATTGCGCTGAGATAGTGGAGGCTTGAACTCATAGATTGCACCAAAGATGGAAGAATCAACATCATCTACAAGCGGACGAAGCAACTGAAAGTGGAAGAATGTCCACCAAGGCGGTGCAAGAGCATTTGGACCTTCACGTTTTTCTTGCCGGTCCCTTTCTAGAATGTAAACACCGTGGACCAAACTAGCAGCTACTGACATTCGATGATATGGATTATCCCTGCATCAAACGGTGGATTATTTTATATTAGCCAAATAATTCTAACAAGAGATATAAATGCAAACCCTCAAGTAAAACTTCTAGGATTCAAAGTGAACTTAATCGAATCAACTAGTATTTTCAATATTAAAGCTCCAGGCAGAAAGAATATCCTATATGTAAGATAAATACGACTTTAGAAAGACATACTAGTTGCCACATAATTCTTGATACCTTGATGTAATATGGGTATTTTTCAGTTTTCACCCTATTGCACTGATACTTTTATGTACAATCAAGGAATCTGATACTCACGTCTACATCAGAGGTGGTGAAAGGAAGAAACAATATAATCTTAAGTACAAAAGCATAGTTAGTTAGGAAATTTATTACTAACTACACAAATAAAAAGGAGAAAATTCTAAAGTGGAAGATTTATCTTACCATTGGACAAAAGTTAGATGCAACGGTCCTAAGAGGTCAAAAGCTTCCCTCTCAGAGGCCATTGCACTTGCACCCTATACAAACCCCGCTGCCTAAACTATGAGTATCTTCAAAAATTACTGAAAAAGTCAAAAGGAAAGAAAATGGATCAGTACTCCGCCAATCGGATTGTCAGTGTCTCTGTGCATAGATAGATCTTAATTCTCCGGCTAGATATGATGAATGATTTCTGTTATTTACAACATGCGTCAGTAACTCAAAAACCATTGCCCTGCATAACATACTGTCAAATCTATCATCAAAGACACGTTTGACAATATGGGGCAAACCAAAATGTTAAATTTCTGATACTTGTAGAAGTTAAACTCTTTATAATCATGGTCTAAAATCAAGAAAATCCATACCAAAATCAAGTCCCTTACAAACAAATAAAATATATATAAAAAAAGTGTGATAATCGCAGAAAGTAATATTTCTGAATTCTGATTAATTCTTCAATATTCACAGAGCAGCAGGAAAACCCAACAAGCCAAAAGAGTTCAAGCCATACCAGGTAGCCATTACACAAAAGGGTTAAAAAAAAATAAATAAATAAATAAAAGTAAAACTGTTCATACTCAAATATGTCACTCAAAAAATATCAATGGCCATGTCAATTTAGTCTTTTACCACCTACCTCCTACTCCTCTTGTTCAACAATAATGTTTTGTAAAAACTCAAAAACACCATGTCCAATATTCAACTGATTCATTGTTTATCAACGAGAACGACGAAAGTTGACTAAAATGAAGGAGAAGAACGAACAATTCTTCGATCAACGTATTCTCGGAATGAAAGGCGCATCTGAGATATAGGATAATATGCAATTGAATTATGCTTTTAATTTGAGATTTGCATAGCATTTGTAGTTTGCGTATGTAACAAGAACATGAAAAAACAACGAGAATGGAATAATGAGAGCAAGCAGATCCGGATCCATGAGAGAATGAAAATGGGAATCGAGAGGGGACGCTTACCTTTTAATCGGAGAATGAATGAATCTGGATTCAGATTTCAGAGTCTCCAGGAACCGGGTAATGTCAAATTGCAATGTCATTACGTAGAGAAGGAGGTTTTGGATGGGTGGGTCAAACGACGTCGTATAGTAGTAATGTTGCTTCTTCTTATGCTCGGATCTGCCGCAGGCCCACAGTTTGTACTTGTTTCTACTACCTTGTTTGGCAAAATATATGAAAGCATAGAATATATGAAATTGGAATAAAAATAAGGATTTAAATCGATACATCCCACAGTACAAATTTTTTTTAGAGTCATCTAACCATATAATGATGCATCTATTTTTTTTTTCTTTGCTGCTTTACATCTAATTATTTTGTAATTATTTTTTGCAAAAAGTAAACTCTAAAAATAAGAAAATAATAATTTACTAATAGCCCGTAAGTGTTAAAAAAATCAATTGAAAGGAAAGGATCCAATAATGTCTGCTAGTCTATTTTTTGTTGACTTTCCTTTCATGAAAAAATAGCTTATATTAACCTCTTTTTAGCCTATAGAGCCATATTTTCTTAAAAGAATGCTAATAAACCATGTTGGAGATTGGCTCATTGGCGGAAAATATGTGGGTACGTTTGGATTCTTAATGTAATTACAACCATTTGACTTTCCCGATTAAAATTTCACAAATCATGATTAACTTTTTGTTCCATTGAACGGATTAGACTCTGAACTCGCAAATACCAGTTTGGTAAAACGTCATCAGTGTTTCCAGAGAGGCAAAAAGAGAATCGGAAGCATTATTCTCGTGTCTCCAACCATCCGTGGCGGATAAAAGGCTCTATTAACGCATATTCGTTTAGC
Source organism: Dalbergia oliveri (assembly GCA_030441495.1). Classification (NCBI taxonomy): domain Eukaryota; kingdom Viridiplantae; phylum Streptophyta; class Magnoliopsida; order Fabales; family Fabaceae; genus Dalbergia; species Dalbergia oliveri. The sequence continues at coordinate 52,494,681 of JAMLFY010000002.1, read as the reverse complement.
CATCCCGCTAATCTTCTGGCTGGTTGCTTGGGGAACATGCCAGAACATGTAGACATTGTAACTATCTGGTCAGGGGAATGCACTATTAGGTCATCTGTTCATGTACTCAACTCCACTAATGAAACAAGACTTAGACTGTTGTTGTATCTTGGTAGAGGCATATAGACTTGTTGGAGGCATAGACTTGTAGTAGACATATATTAGACTTGGATAGAATTTCTACACTGCTATCTTCTAGAGTTCTTTAAAGTTAAATAAAAGAATACTAAAAAATTGGGATGTTGGGACTTGGAGAAACTAAGAATTGAAAGATCTACATATATTGTATAGGGCGTGAAGACAGTCAATTAATCTCGCCCAAAAAAATCAATTTTTTCCCGTTTCAGAATCAGACATCTAGTAAAGATGACAATACAAATATTGGATACTTAAAATGATAATACAAAATAAAAGTAAAAAAACTAGAAGCCAATACAAAATAGGACTGCATGAAGAATGACCGTGAAATAATAATACTGCTGCCTCACGTATAAGGCGATGGACATAAAATTCTACTTGGACCATGCAACTGCATCTATTTCAGCTTGTGCACTCCGGTATAAATCAAGCCTCTTTGCGAGGGCACTACGCCGTTCCATAATTGCAGGATCCTCGTTCAGCAATGAGGACAAACGCTTGGGCTGCAAACAAGATTATGCAGAAAGTAAGTTTTAATTTCTTTAGCAAGTATCAATACCAAATGATAAAACAGAACAATAAAATTAAAAAGTCCAATATATAAATGAAAGCATAAATTATTAAGCTTGGAAAAGACAGATTTATTCTCACATCCATTTTGCCTAGCTCCGTGAAGAAGTGGTCAAGTAGGCTTCGTTTTGCTTCCCGCACTTGACAATAGACGATGGACTTGGGAATTGAATGCCTCAGGCTTGCACACACCATGTTGACATAAGACAAAATTGTGGTACCTGTTTACACAGCGGGCACGGCATTAGTTCAATGAATTTCCGAGGGGAAAAAAGCAGCAATTTAAGACTTACCAATTCTCCTTAGATACGAATCATTATATCTATCAAAAATTGAATGCGTAGGATTGCCACCCTTATCAACATCTTGAGGAAGCTTCCTAAAGAAATCAACCGTCAGATAGCCACACTCCATATCAACAAGCTGTAGTGTTGCTTTTTTGCTTTCATCCCTCATTTTTTCTAATGAATCAACAGCTGCACTCCCAACCTCAACCCGGAGACCAGGATATTGCTTCAAGTCCTGTGAGTCAACAAAACCAGCATGTTATGTATTACCAAGAAACATTGTGATTGCTACACTTCGGATGGATGGAAAGAAGAAAAGATTTAATACATAAACAACATTGAACAGACAATACTATCAATAACATACCACAGTCTCATTAACAGCTCTGTGAACCAGGTCCTTTAAAAGGGAATGAACCTGGAAGCATTCAATTCAAAGCAACACATCAAAGAGCATGAACAGAGAAATCAGCAAAGATTAAAGTTGAACATGTAAATAAATCAACTATGACAAACACAGGATACATCAAATGTATCAAATTTGTAAAATTCACCGGTTTACAGGCTTTTGACTATATGGAAGTTGAGGTTATGACTTTATTATGAAGCTCTAAGTCACTGACTTAGAACTATATGAAAGAGGCTTTGGGCACAAATAAATTCCCAAAGAGAGTATCAGTAGTGAGCTTCCAATTGTTGTTCATGATTCTTTTACAGGGACAATCATACATACCGCATCGACAGCTGCCTCAGCAGGGCCCCTGATAGTAATCAGAGAAGATTCAATGAGACGACGGTATCCTTGTTCTGGAGCTATAAGATGAGGTTGGTACCCATCAGCTTCTGTGATAAGTTTCCTTATATTTTCCATTGAAAGCTGTTTATCAAACTGCAACCTTTTTAAAGCAGCAGGGAGCTGATTGTCAAAGACATTATATATTTTATCACCTCCAGGCCGCCTGCAGGAGATTGGTAAATTGTTTTAAGTTTGTCCCAAAAAAATGAATAGAGCACAAATTGTAAAATAAAAGGAATAGAACAATGAATTATAAAGACAGATCACAAAAATGTAACACATACACGCCATCAAGATGTTCTTTAAATATTTGATCAAATGAGCGGCATATTTCCATGATTGCATACAGCTTTCCCTGCATGGTTTTGGCTATCAGTCATTAGAACTCTAACATAAAACATGAGTGCCATAATATCTTCTCATCACCACGGACACAAGAAAAGAGTTCCCAAAATCAGAGAATGTATTGTGGGAATGGATATTCAATAATATAGATACAAACAATGACGAAGGAATGGGGTCATTGGGAGAAGAAAGACAAGGTCTTTTGAGCATTAGACTTAATTAAATTACTTAATTAGAATTGATAATTTAAACAGATTGAACAATGAAGAGCAAACATACCCCAGCATCAGCTGCAACAGGCTTTCCTAAACGAGTTAGTTCAGCTTCAAGTTCAGCAATTGTTTTGTTAATAAGAGATTGAATGCCTGGAATTTTGGACTTGATAACTGTCTCCAGATGCTGAGATATAAACCATTATGATTTAGGCATTAGAAAGAAGAATTACACAAAACATTAGACAGATGATGCAACAAATTGTTCGTTTGTACCTTTGAGAGCATCTTGGCCAGATGCTCGGAACCCATTCTGTGAGCAAGGTGTTTATACTCAGGGGTACTAGTAAAGTACTCACGTTCTCTTCGCCTAGCAGCAATCATGTCAACATTCTTGTTTATGTCTGCTTGTGATCTATTCACAACACCAATCCAAGGAAACTTTAACCTATACGCTCTCCCTTCCAACATCTGTGCAAGCAAAAATATTTATATCATACAGATCAGTACTGAAGTAAGAGTCAACCTTTTTCACTTCTTCAGAGGTATATCTTAAGTAGGAGAGGGAAAACAGAGGATTAATGAGATTAACGATCTAACACTCAATTCTGCACCAGAAAGAACAAGTCTCACACAAGAACTCATGATCTTTAGACACTTCATCCACCTCCCTTATCAATATGATGCCATGACCCATATTTCATTGAAACCAATTTTCTCAGAGAATAAACAAGATTCTGTGTCAATTGAAATCAAGCTCATATTCTCAAATATATTCAAAATCACTTTCCTAGAAAGCATCCTTCAGGAGGGAGGTATGTAATTTTCACACTTTGAAGATAATAACAGTACAAACATTAAAGAATTTTTCAGATGCCTGTTCAATTTTTGAGCATCTTTCATCTTGTAATGAGAATTTAAAATTTTCTGACTTACATCAACAGCATCAGTGCCCTTGTCCATAAGATCAATCTTTGTCAAAACTCCAATGGTCCTATCTCCTGAAAAGTTGAAATCAATAAAATACGAATCAGAACACCAACAGACAATTTTCTTTGAACTGTTCAATTCAATCAGCTTGTTCTCAACAAATTAAAAATCCAAAACTATAAGAATTATCATGGAATTTACATTTTATAACATACTGGTTCTCACAAAGCAATGAAAAGATTCATTATATGCATGCAACGTGATGAGCATTAAAACTCGCAAAAATAAAGGAAATACTGAAATTACCAGTAGGATCCACTTCACGGGAGATTTTAATTGCGTCAGATGTTGCAAGATCTTGATTAGCTGGTGAAATAGCCAAAATTATACAGTTTGGCTGCAAATTAACATCAAATTCAGCACACCACATTTTTCCACATGGATAAATATTTTTTTTCCCAAAATATATTATCTTCGGAAGCACTCACTGGTTAGAAAATTATGAAGTTCAGAAAAATTAAACACTGCTAGATTTTTTCAGTACCAGCAAACTCTGCAAGATATATTTTCTAGCAATGGAAATTAATATTGTAAAAATTAAATCATACAACTTGTGGCAGGGAGGGAAAAGGTTATATGATGCTATTTCTTTTTTCTTTTTTTCTTTGGTGAAATATAATTCTATTTCCTATTAGAAGCTTTAGCACTTGAATGACCGCTACCTTTTCAATGTAGGAGCGAACCATATTTTCAATGTCTTGCACAATGCTATCCGGTTGACCCTCTGTATTTTGCAAAACCAAAACCATTTGTTAACATCTTGTTCATCATAAAAATTTAACAATTCCACTGGTTTGTCTGAAAAATATGGACAAAATATACATGTCGTCAATTCATTGCTTACCTACGGCGACCTCGTGAGCCCGGGAAGATCAATGAGTGTCAAGTTTACCACTGCACACCCAAAGTTGAACATTTCAATAAAAATAACAAAAGAACAGATCGTGACACAATGTTACCAAGCACTATTGAGGACAGATCTTACATACTACACGGCAGATAGAAATGTGGAATGAAGCAAAAGATAACAAAGAAAATTGAAATTTAAAAAACGCACCATTAGGAGAATATATACTGAGATGAATAGGGACACTTGAAATCTGTTTGGTTCTTCCAGTCTCTCTGTCAGTTTCATCCTGAATCTCCTTCCTCACAGCAACTACACAAATTACACCATCATTAATACCAAGTACAACAGACGCACGCACAAACATGGAAACAAATTGAATAATCGGTCAACAACATTCACTCAAATCACATTACCTTTCATTTATCAATAAAGCAAAATAAATAGAAGAATAAACAGTCTTTTTGGTGCTATCATTTTTAATTTGACATCAATTTGATTCTAAAAAATTTTCAACATCAATTTGATTCTAACAAAAATTTTTACTTTAATTTAGTCCTAACATTTTTAGTGTTGACATTAATTTAATCCAAACATTTTTTACTTCAACATTAATTTAGCAATTACATCAAAGTGAAGATCCAACAAAATAATTAAATTGATGTTGAAATTAAAAATGTCAGTACTAAATTGATGTAAAAAATTTTGTTAGAACCAAATCAACGTCAAATTGAAAATGTAAGGATCAAGAAGGTTATTTACTATAAATAGAAATAAGAAGCATGTAAGGAACGAGAAGAAAAAAATTACCGAAATCAGTGAACCTTTTCCTCGGTATGTGGAGGAACTCTGCATACTCTCTGCTTCCTCTTCGATTTTGTGAAGCTGCAACACGAGCGGTCGCCGCGTAACAATCCCTGCAAAACCGCTTTCCACGCATCAGTTCTCAATACTCACAACACAGAGAATCACCACAACTAATTAATAATACGAAAAATCAATAACACAAAAATTTTAAAAAAAAAAATAGATGAGAATAAAAGATCGAATGACCTGATCCACGAGGTAAGAAGTCCTTGCCGACAACGCTCTCCAACACTGAGGACTTTCCAGAGCTCTGAAAGACGAACACGTGAAAGCATTAAGAATAAGAAGAAGAAGAAGAAGCAGTGAAGAAGGTCCAGATCGGAAGAGGAATAGAGGGATCGGAGGAGTAACCTGGCCACCAACGACGGCGATGGCGGGGAGGGAGTCCCAGAGAGTAGGGAGAGCACTTGCTTCGCCGTGGTCACCCAAGGCGGTGCAAGCTCTCTGGATTTTGTTCACCAAAGATATCAGGTTCTCCATTCGGTTCGGATCGCTTCAGCTTCAGCTTCAGCTTCAGAATATGGTTTCTCGTTGGATCGGGATCGGATATAGCTCGTCCGATCTGGCAGATCGGAGATCTGCCGGCCGGCGACGGTTAGAGGAAGAGTGAGAGAAAGCGAAAGGCAGCGGTTGTGTCGATTGTGTTGTGTTGGTGCGGTTGCGGGTTTGAAGGGAAAGAGAGAGTTCAGCGCGTTTCGTATTGTCGTTAGAAAGAGTTTGTGGAATTTGTTTTGAAAGAGAAGCAACCCCCACCCTACCCTTTTTAAACCCTTTTATGACTGCTTGGTCACTGCAACGTGTAAACTCAACTCCAGTTCTTGCTAGATATTCGTTGCATTGTTTTTTCCTTTTTATTTTTTAACTCACTGCGTTGTCTTTACTAATAATGGTTTACAGATGAAAAACAGAGTTAATTTTTTTAGAAAAAATAAAATAAGCGAATTACCTTGTGCCTGGTCAAAGAAAATGACCTCTAGCTTTGTGCATTTTTAGAATTTTTTAGAACTGTTCGAATAAGATTTTAATAATAAATTATTGCAAGAACAAAATAAGTTGATTAAGATATGCATTGGATAAAACATGCATTTTTGAGTGAAATTCCGTTATAAGATTAAGCAAATTTTAAATGAATTTGGTGCTGCTTAAACCTAATTATTGATGAAAGCCATACTCTTTTCAATTTTCATCCTTTGTGATACTACTAGCTGTGCATACACTTTTAATGACCGTTATAACTTTATCATCCATGTAGTACCAACTAAAGGTGAGAAATCAAGTGGAAACATCAGTCTTACTTGGGTGCAACTTTGAAAACTGGATTTTATGCCAATTATTGTGTTAATCCGTGTGTTTTATGAACAATCATATTAAATATAGGGAAAACATAAACTAATTAGCCAGAAAATATTATATATTCTCATTCGAATGCCGTTAACTTTACTCTCTAGAAGCCATTTCGCGTATTTGCGATCAACAATCGTTAGATTACATCTTTCTGACTTGTATAGTTGACCCTTATTCTAACTATTTTCTCCGTCTGTTTCAATAATCAATATATCTGTCAAAAGTTAAACAACACGGATTAATATTAAAAAAAATGTTAAATGTATAAACTTAGAAGAGTTGATAAAATTATGTTTGTATAATTATTATTACTCGTTTTGATAAATATAGCTCATTCAAATTAAGAGTATAAATGAAATAAAAAATTAATACTACTAAAATAATGTAAATGGACAAATATTTTAAAACATCAAAACATAAAAAAAAAAAGAATGATATCAGGTAAGGAATGAAGTAACAAAATCATATATTTGTGGATAAAAATGTGTCATATGTCCCACTAATTAAAATTATTTAAATATATAAAATCAATAATTAAATCATAACTGGTGAATATATAAGGGTACTGATATTCTATAGGTATAGAAGAAAATTCTTTAAGAAAATGCCAATATAAGAATTTAATTAAATGATAGCATAAAAATATCTAGCAATATTAATGATAAAAGTACAAGATTTTACCAATATTTGTAATTCATATAGACTAAAATACTCTATATTATCACATGAAGATGAAATTTATGATCATAGATTATAATAAGAAAAAAGATACTTTAATCCATTTATATACCAAATATTATTAAAATATTATAATTTTATCATTTTTTAACTTAGGTAATTATCATTGAAATTAGTGATTAATTAATTCTTAAGGCGTAGAGTTTACATATATGGATTTTGCTCTTCACGAGACTTCTCCAATATGTGTTTAATAAGCTTCACTATATCAACAGTGCTAGACCTCATGATTATAATTTCACCATTAATGATCACGTGTAGGTCGCAATTTCTTTGTGATTTAAATTAATGGAACAATGTCTAAGAGGAAACCAACTCATCGCCGGCAAGACATCACATTGTAGTGGAGCAAATTCAACCAATCTATAATGACATGGAATCTAAAATGTCCTGTACAGACGAAAACCACGACAAAGTTAAAATATTAAGGTACGAGTGAAACCCAACATTACATTCTTTTTCTTATTATAAGAGGTTAAGAATTTCTCAGAAACCCACTCCTGCTGATTTTCCCCTTCTTTATAAGCAAAAACTCCTCGTTTTGTTCTCCCCTTCGTTACTTTGCTTTTGATTGTTCTTCACCTTCTAATTCCCATAAGAGACAATAACAATTACATAATATAATTCCCATTTTAATTGCGAATAAAACACTGTTTTTTTCCGCCATTTGTAAGAATATTAGAGAAAGAACAATCAAACGCCAATAAAAGAAGAGGAAAAGTGGTATAGGTTTGGAGGCGCCTGCAACCTGATCCTACCCACACCTTGAAAGTTTAGAGACTTCATCCTTGTGCATTGGAATTGCTTCTACAGTTCCACTGCTAATTAAGGCCGATTTTGCCTTTCAAAGCCAGAGCTCCCAAGTCCTGTACCAAACTTCAAATGATTTTTTTTTTAAATTAAAACATCGCACTTCATCCTTTACTTTCATAAATACTAGCCAAAAAAAAAAAGATGTTCTTTCTAATTATCATGATGCTTGCACGAAAGAAAACAAACCATGAATCAGTTGTTTTGAAAAAAAATGTCATTTCTTAATGGAGGCTTATAGTTGTCGGGAATCGCATGATCTGAGCTATCGATGTACGGAAAAGACAAAAAAGGACTTGCCGCAATGATATTATACAAACCAAAAGTATTATTTTAATATCTAATATCTTAAATACCTAAACATCCTATTAATAAAGTAAAAGGGATCTCTTTACTCAACAGTAAATATATTACACTTACTCCATTAAATATCTCTTATTAACACCATATTTAATTAATCTAACTATTAAATCATATAATATTATTTTGATAATCAAGCATACTAAATTTTAGAAAAATTAGACATCAACAAGTATGCTATCTTATTCTCAAGATTTATATTATTTTCAAAACTACGTGTATCCAGATAAAAAGGGATGTAGAGTATGTAAGTATAACACTATTTTGAAATTTTATGAAATTTTATATACTTGATTTATGTAAAAGAAATAACAATTAGATTGATGAAATTTGATATCTATAAAGAGTTATTCAATAGAATAAATATACCAAAATTTAATCATGTAGTAAATGGATCCCTCCTCATTAACAAAATACTATCACTTACTTTTTCCTTCAATTTCTTCTTCCTCCATTACTCCACTCACACGGGTGTCTAGACAGATTTAGGTGTTAAAAAAACATTTCCTTGAACAAAATTACCATAATAATCATATTATACAAAATATACGTATCTGTTGGGGCAATAAAGAATTGGGCCGTTACTGATCAAGCCCAAATTGAAAGAAGTGATGGATAGAAGATCATTCGCGGACAAATCATATGGGAGTAAGATGCAGAAGGTTAGGTATGGTTGGATCAAGAACGTACTGCGAGCCCAATAATATGAAGAAAGAACCAAAAAGCCTGTCTCAGGGGCCAAGAGGAACATGGGATGGAAGTAAGTGCTTTGCTCAAAAGTAGCCAAGGCCATGATCTGTGATGTTTCCTTAATTTTAGGAGATGTATAAAAGGGTATTATCATCAGACATAGGAGGCAGATATCAATTCTCACACCATTTGTTATGTTTTAAGCTTTATTATTCCTTTAATTTTTCAGTTTACTTGTAATTCATATTGTCTAATTGATGGAAATTCTTACTTTCCTTTTTGTGTTGAATTGGTCTTGCTCATCCTATAATTAGTTGAGGAATTCATTAGCTAAAAAGTAGAGTATCCTCTTTAGTACAAATCGTCTAGGTTAAAATTAATCATTGGGGTCTAAAGATCGGATAAGTATTAATTCTTAGCCGATTACTTTTTTATCCAACAGATGCAGTAATTTTTATTTTTGAGCTTTTATGCAACTGTTATCACTTCGCAATCAAAGATGTAAAAGAGGATATTCGTATGCAAGATCAAACCCTATATCAACTACAAATCCTTCTCTTCTATATCTCCACTCTTTAGTTTTCTTTGCAAGGCTGTAAGTGCAACTGTGGAATGAACTGCGAAGCAGTCGAAATATGACTGTCGGCAGGTACGCATTTCAGATTTACTGTTGTTCCTAAGCTTGTGAGCGAGTTGGCAGTGGGACTTGTAATGATTTGATCAATTATTTGCAATGATTTTACTCAATCATTTGTGATTTTTTTGCATGCACCTTAATTGAATTTAAAATTGAATGACAAGTTGTGAGATTCTCTGACTTCCTCATCCACCTATAGGTTAAAGAAAAATCGAAGAGAACATAGAAGGAAATGCAAAACATATAATGGTGTCAAAAACGATAGCAATTAGCATGAATACTGAGGTAAGACTATTACCTGTGCTGTTAGTCATCATACTCTAAAATATGTGGTTTAGTTTAGATTTACAAAACAGGATGCTGTCATGTTCTTGAAGAACAGAACACGAGAGAATCCTCATTCAATAGCCTGTAAGCGGAACACCTATAGAACTTTTAAGTTACAGTGAAATAAACCACTACTTATTTACCACGTAACTATAAATCTTAGTTACGAAAGTAATATCATCCACCTTAGAATCGCTAAAGAAAAATCTGTAGGGAAAACTAAATTCGCAGGGTCCAATGCTACAGGGTTCACAGAAGACCCCACAAGAGAATATTGTGTATTATCAACATCAATTGGTGGAATCTGCAGATCCATAGCCATAAGGATTTTTGCTAGCCCAATTCCATTGATCGCGGCACATCTCATCAATGCCATATTTTGCCCTGCACGGGAAATAAATTTGTGAGAAAATTAAGATTAAAAAAAAAGAAGAAATAGTTCAGCAAATCGAAATGTGTGTTCATTTAATATATCAGCCAGGATACTCGTGAAGATGATGGTGGTGATCAACAGGAATATAGGATCATAAATGTCCAGTCCAGGAATAAAATTAGAAAATATAGGCTTAAATAAAATCAGTTAAATGACATGAAACTATTCACTTGAAAGGAATTAACACTTACTTCCAGTTAAGTTCTTTTTCTGCTTTGTCTGTTGATGCATAAACAATTTCAGCATCACCAGGTCTCCGATCAGCCATCACAAGTTGAATTTTCTGAACAGTAGGCAATTTCAAAATTTAGTTAGTCATTTTACTAAATAATACCTTAATCCAAATGTATTGTAAATGAGTTGTTCAAGATTTGTAGGCTCTAGGAATTCAAGCAATCTAGACATGAAATTAAAGCCTAAAGATCAGTTGCATAGAGAGGGCAGGTGTTTGTTTTCCAAAACGTTTTGTTGCCCAGTTTCATGACGTCCCTATAGCATTCAAAGGGAAAAAAGAGAAAAAGAAAAAGATGCAATCGAGGTAAAACTAAAAATCAAGGATGCACCAAGGACACATGCATGACATGACAATCATTAAAACTATCGAGTTTCAGCTTGATTCACAGATTTTTCATTTCCTGCATCTTATCAGAATGCACTTTTCTAAGGGATAAATGAGCACACACCAAGCAAACGCTGCCCAACTACACTGAGCATGTCACATGAAGTGTTACATTTACATACGTTTACAATTTTAAATCCAGGAAGAAAACACACACAAACAAAATGAAATGAGCACTAAACTACATTTAAAAAAATGGCAGTCAAATTTGCGGCAAGGATTATAAGAAGAAATAGAACAATCAGTCTGTTACCTTTCCAGAGGCCTCTTCAAATGCTTTAACCATCTCCAAGACTGATGTCCCCTTACCTGTTCCCAAGTTATAGACCTCACAACCTGTGAACACATGGTACAAAATTTTACCACAATTAACATTATATAACAAGAAAATACAAAAAATTCCCCAAAACCAAAAACATAGCAGCGGCTTACACAAATCAAACATCAGTTCACAACCATTGCTACTGCCAGAGTATAGCAAAACCAACAAACTGATGAAAATTAGAAGAGAATCATGAGTCTAAAGTAATACCTACCTATTTTAGAATCATCTAGTTTATTCAATGCCGCAATATGCCCATCTGCTAAATCAACAACATGAATGTAATCGCGAACCTGAGGAAAATGTAAGATCCATTTGTAAGTTCCTCTAAAGAAATCAAAATGGGACATAAATTCATGCATGCCCAACAGAACTCATGCAATGAGGGAAAAGTTATTTGACGCCCACATCATCATCAAAAGTTAAGCTTTGCATGCAAATTTCAAGTAAAAAGTCGGTAAAACAAGTCGAAGAAAGTGAGAACATACTCCAGTGCCATCACTTGTTTTATAATCAGTTCCAAACACCGTCAGGGCAGGGCGTCTGCCAACTGCTACTTGCTGAACAAATGGCATAAGGTTGTTTGGAATTCCACGAGGATCCTCACCAATATGCCCACTAGGATGAGCACCAACTGGGTTGAAGTATCTCAACAATATTATTTTCCACTCTGGGTCTGAACGGTAGATATCACGACAAATTTCTTCAATGATAAGCTGAAAGGCAAACCTCTTATCAGATATCACTGCTAAATTCCGAGTCAAACATTATTATCAGTAATGTTCAACAAATTACAAAGATGGTTTGTACAAAACTCCAGTCCTCGTTGCCAATAAAATCAAAACCAGTTAATTTTTCAGGCTTCCCATATTTCTAGTTTCACTATCCAACAGAAACCCTTAACATCTAGTTGGACATACCTTGGTTCGTCCATAGGGGTTTGCTGCTGACAAAGGGAACTCTTCAGTACATGGGACCTCCTTTGGCCAACCATATACAGTGGCTGAAGAAGAGAACACAAGCTGAAATCATTCAAGAAATACAAAATCGGTTAAATAATTTCATTGCCTCTAGATTTCATCTTAAAATAGTTCAATGATGCCACTTCTATTGAATTTTTTCAACAAACAACTGCAAGTTAAGGGCTTGATTCTTTCCAGTCCCACTGACTGTCCAAAATGTAAATGACGCATTAGGACCACTGGAAGTTCACTATATTAATGATATCCCTCCTATGCAGTTGAAACCAATAATGCAAGCCCAAAAACTAACCTTCTTGCATCCGTGGGCAGCCATGACTTCAAATAGAACGATTGTACCAATCAAGTTGTTGTCATAGTAGAGTAGCGGTTCCTGCACACTTTCACCTACAGCTTTCAGTCCAGCAAAATGTATGACAGCATCAAACCTGGAGAAATAGATCCCAATACAAAAATAAAACAGTTGTAACCTGTCAGATCAGTGATAAAGTACAACCAAAAGAGAACATGAAGGACCGACAGGAAGGAATAAATAATTTCTTCTAATACAAAAAAAATTCTCCAAATCCTTACTTTGTGGAAGCAAAAATTTGCTCAAGTCCAGCTCTGTCACGGAGGTCTAACTGCAGTGAGAAAAATAATGGAAACAGTTGGTCATCAACATAATAAAGTAATTATAAACAGTTAAAATAATTGGCTTAAACACAGAAAGAAATCATCAGTGGAGGGCAACAATACAAATTGAAGATAAGAGGAAAGAAAAAATTAAAATCAAATTAGATTATACACCACAGAAAGCAACAGAACAGGACGGGATCCTGTAACAGAACAGAGTAGCCAATCTCCAGAATCAAATCAAATCACATCAAAAAAGTTCCTTCATGTATTTGTCGGGTTAATTGTGAAACAGACAGGGCACCAATTTATTCCAAAAACCACATTTAATTCGAAATTTCGAACCTGTCACCGTCCGTTTATTAACTACGGCACGGAATAAAGCATAAAACTTTAACTTTTTTTTTTTTATTTTCCCCGTTGGACCCACCACAATATACACAGAGAAATATGCTCAGCATCTAAAATAAAACCAAATTACACAAATCCAATAATCCTAATAATAAATAAATAAAAAATAAACAAAAACCAGAATTATGATCTTCCGCAAACACAATGCAACAAGAATCAAATTTCGATGAACATGGAAGACACGCAACCAATCCAAAAGAGGGAATGCGGGGCGCACCTTGTGGAAGGAAAGGTTGCCGGCGAATTCCCCGGCGAGCTCCTTGACTCTTTGGACGGAGATTTCGGAGGAATTGTCGAGGTTGTCGACGATGACGGCCTTGTAACCGCGGCCAAGGAGCTGGAGAACGGTGTGGCTGCCGATGTAACCGGCTCCGCCGGTGACCAGAACGGTTTTCGTGGCCATTATCGAAAGCGTTTCGCGAAAAAGAGACGAGAAGAGTAATTGATGGAAGCGGAAGCGTAAACGTCAATGATAGCAAAGAAATCGCAACAGAAAAGCAGAAAGGGAAGGGTAACTTATATAGGTGACAGAAGTGCCACGGGGAGGAGGGATCAAGTTTGTTACGCGCCCCGGACGTTTTGGAGAAGGCCAGAATTTTGTGACACGTATATAAAGTCATATGTTAAAACTTTGTTTTATTTTATCGAGTTTAATTTGTCTATCTAAAACTTTAAGTTAGTCCCTTAAGTTTAAAATAGAAAATAAATTAATGTCTCAAATTTAAAAAATTTCATACAAATTCTTCAAATTTTATAAAAGGACATGTTAATGAACTCTGTAAAATTGCATATGAATTGTCTTATTAACTTACTTTGTATATTGTATTTACATATAATGTTAACTTTTATGATGATAACTGTCTTCTTCTAAACAAAGTCATTTATAACTTTTTTTCATCTGCTATCTTCCTAGAAGAAAGATTTTGACTTTAAGTTAACATTAATTCTGTAAAAACAGAGAAATGAAACAAGTTATGATTTACTGTAAAAATTAATAGTACATAGCGAGTCACAGAATAATAGACATTTCTGTTAACAGTTTATAACAATTTGATGGAGGGCTAATTTGTCCCTTTTATAAAATCTAAGACTATAATAATTTTCTAAATTTTAAAGACTAATTTATCTCCCATTATAAATTTGAAGGATTAACTTGAGGTTTTAGTTTATTTCTTATTTAATCATATTTTGAGACATCTTTGAAAATAATAGAGTCTCATATTAATTACTTTAAATGTCATCCAACTAAAATGAGATTTTAATTTCTATATATTGATAGTGTAAAATTTTTTTATATTGTCATTAATTATATATTATCACATAGTGAAAATAATTAAATCCCACACTTACTATTAAAAAATTATGTAAATAGATGATTTGATTGAATAACATTGTAAATCTTATAGAAATTAAACTCATAAAATAATTTGATTGGATAATATTATGTATCAAAATTAAATTATTTATTTTATTAATTTAATTTTGATACACTATAATATAAAAATATTTTATGTTGGCATTCAATTAAAATTTTTTATTTATATTATTTTTTAAATAATGGGTGAGGATTCAACTATTATAACTAATGTGTTAATATATGATTGAATAATTGTTAAAATAAATTTTAAAGCGTTAACATATGAAAATTAAATCTTTATTATTTTTTCCTTTTTGGGGTTAAACTAAAGTTTACTTTATTTGGTGAAGTTTTAATGTTTTTTTTCACAATTATTTATAGTGGGAAACTACAGATCATCCACGTGGATTTCCAGGGCGTCTGGTTCTGATTTCTTCCTTGGCCTTTTCTTATTCGTTCCACAGCAGTCACTGAAATTTGTAATGGTTTTCTAATTTTTTTTAAGGGACAATTTTTGTGGTTTAATGATTGGCTAATTAAAAAAAGTTGATGACAGTTACACTCTCAAGCATCTAGGTGGTGTTTTTTGTTTGTTGGTTGGGTGGTTATTCTTATTTTAAAAATGCAATTAAGTGTATGAACTGTTACCGCTTGTCATCATTAATTAATTATTGTTATTTTGGTATGATATTATTCCTTTTGGGTACTATATATTGGTAAGAGGTTATTCTATTGAGCTATTCTTTCCGGCAAGTGGTGGAGTGGTTTTTTGTTTTTTTGTTTACTGTGGTGGAGAAGTTAATTAATGTCATTTGAAAAAAAAAATATTTCCTTTTAATTGGTCATAAAAGAGAATTATCATTATTTGTTAAATGACATTTATTATTATTGATATCATATCCGACGGATATACAATGTACCAAAAAATATTCGAAGGATACAAAGTTGGAATGTAATAATTTATTAAAAGGATATAACATAGTAAGTACTGATATTTGGATTTATTTTTTATGCATTGATTACATCTAATTTATATACATTATCACAGCAAACGGTTAGTTTATTATAAAAGCGAAAAGAGTAAATCTAGATCGTATAACTATATATGAATGGTCAAAATTAAAATTAATCAATGCTCATAACTCATTTAAAAAAGTCACATAATTTTATATTTTAATTTTTACAATTCATATAAAATCAAACAGACAATATTAATTTTCCTCACTTTTACAATAAATTATCCCTCTAATATGATATATTTTCTATTATCACATAAGTAAATATAATTGACTTTAATATTCATTATTTGAAGTGACAAGAAATTAAAGAATTTTATTAGAGAGAATATAAAACATTTTCAAAGCAATTCTTTTATAGAGAAAATTACACCCAACTTTCTTAAGATTTTCAAAAGCACACTAAACTTTAAACTTAAATTTCCACTCCAATTTTGAATCTTTTTATATTTAATTTTATAATATTTTATCTTAATAAACTAATTCAGTATCCAAGTAAACACAATTCAAAATAATTTAAAATAAAAGACAAATATCGTGATGCCATCTTCTTTTAGATAGGATGTGGCTTATCAGTGATTATCTTATTATATTTTCTATCTTGCATTTTTTTGCTTTATTATTATTACTTTAATTTTTATGTAGTAGTAGTGTAAAATTTTTTTACATTGTGATCCAATTAAATTATTCTATTTTAGTTACTTTTCAAATAATGAATGTAAAAATTACCTTTATTAATATAATAATTTATGATTGAATAATAATATAATTTTTTTATATTATCAATTTATAGAAATTAAAATCTGTTATTGTCATCATATTGCTCGCTTCGTCTAATATCTTACGTCTATATGGCTCTCTTTGCTTGGCGTTACCAATTTGAATGCATTGTTTGAAAAAGCCTAAAGGGGCGCTTACGTAATCCAAATTTAAGCAAACTAAATTGACGAGCTTCTTTGTATAGTTTACTTCCAATTATTATATATTAAAATGCATTTCCGTTTGCTGGTATATGAAGCATATACACGATGGTTTCTTGAATGTTCAGGAATTTTGTATTAAACTTGAATGGTGTCTTATTTTTTTTACAATTAAAAATATAAGATGAAGAAAAATCTAAGTATACTTTTGAACTAACGACCATTAATAGGAATATTTGCAAATGGTCTGCCAATAAAGAATTTAAAATATAGCTAATTATGGAAAGAGGTAAGCAAATATGAGCCAAGTTTGTCCTCATATTTATCGGATGTCCCCGAAGGAACAATGTTGTCATTTTTATTTGAGCTTGAAAACATTTTTCTAATAAGATTTGGAGCACAAAAAAAAGAATTTATGGAGTTTCACACTTTTTTTTCTTTACGCACTTAGTAAATTTTAATTTCGTTATATTAATATTTCTCAAATTGTCGAGAGAAGAGCGTGAGGTGTTACTGAACAGGAAGATTTTTTTCTTTTTTCTTTCAAAAACACTTTTTTTTTCCCGTTTATAATGTCTTTAAAAAGCTAGTTATTCAGTACATTGCATACGTTACTTCTATATCACCGCTCTTCGTTTCGGAAATTGAACTTGTTAATCAGCCTTCAGCTTTGACCTTAAATATTGACTTCGAAAGCGTGATGCTTCAGAGAACAACTTATTCCCTTCATCCTTAAATAATTATTTAATTTTAAATATATATTATAATTAAAAATAATTTATTAAATTATTTTTTAAATAATTTATTGAGTTATTATTTTTTTCCTTCTCCATTATATATCTCTTTACTTTTCTAACAAAATATAAAAGAGTATCATAAAATTTAATATCATTTTAGACAATTATATTCAATTAGAGCACAAAATTCATTTATAAATCCTATTCAAAATTGAGACAATAAAATTGTGTAACTAAATTCAAATTAATTAAATCCAAGATTAAAAAAATTTAATACAATAATAATATATAAAGGCAAAAAATGGAATTGAGCTTTACAATCTTGATTCAAATTTTGAATTAGCCACCCATAATTAAAAACATAATCATAAATATTTTGTAAATTGAATTTTTTTATTGAAATATGTCAATAAGTTCATACCAAGACCATTACATTCCAATAAAATCATTAGTATTGATAACCAATATATATATATATATAATCTCTAATATTTTAGAAATCTATACTATTAAAACTATCTATACTAACCATCAACATATCTAGTAGCTACGTCATTTATATTGTTTTAGCATGAATCCAAAAAAGATTATAATCCTATACTTTCAAACTTCATTGCCATATGTAATTAGTCATATCACTTATAGTCAAATTGATATCCTTCTAAACTATAATATTCTTCTTTGAACAACTTATATAATTCAATGTGTTTATTGAAGGATGTTTCTCCATCACATAACTTGTTCCTCTAATCTTGAACTATTTTCAAAGCTTATAAAATAATAAGTGAAGACAATTCAAATATGATAATGAATTATAAAAAATAAACACCTAAAATAAAGAAAAAGTATTAAATATATAACAAAAGATGAAAAATATAAATGTAATAATAAAGAGAAAAAATATGTAGAACTGATAGTAGTAAAAATTATTGTAAATTAAAATAATGTGTGTTACTTATCCATATCAATTTTGATGACATTGAAAATTATCTTTTTTCCATTTCTCTCGATAAATATAGAATTTTGAATTTTCATCACTTAGGATATTCTATAAGTGAAGAATTCTAACATGAAATTAGTATGATTCATTGTTAAAACTGATATGGGAAGCCATATTGATAGATTAATTAATATTATATTATTATATAGATTAATACTAATTATATTATTGTATATAATAAATAGAGGACGATTCTATTAGTTGCAAATACAAAAAAAAAAATTATTATTTGAGTTTGTATTATTGATGAGTCATAGAAAGATAAGTATTGATACAGTGATTAAGTGATTGTAGGAAATATAAATTATTATGATATTATTATTATTATTACAATTATAGATAGATTGTAAAATAATATGCATTAATTTAAAGAAGATTTACATTTTATATCAATGTATTTCTACTTTTGGGAAGAGAAATTTTTTTCTAAAAAATTTAAAAATATCAAAAATAATACCTGACATTACAATTATTGTTTAATATTCCTAAATATTATATATATATATATATATATATATATATATATATAACATTTTTTAAAAAATATTTTAGGTGACGATTTACTTATAAAATTGTAGGATGCATGTCACAACTCTCCTAGAAAACGTAACCGGCACGTGAGAATTTTGATTCTCATGGAAGCTCTTGTAATGATCCTAATATGCATAAATAAATCAAATATATTTAAAATATCTCAAGTTTAACTAAGTTTCATAATTCTGAAAATATTTCAAATCATAAATCCTGAACATAAAATTACGTAAAATCCATAATTTGAGGCAAAGTCAAACATAATTAAATAAATTACTGAAATTCTAAAACGTGAAAACAATATAATGCATATCAAAATGCTACACAATTATTGGAACACTACTAAACTGTCATAACCAATAGTAAGCTTCATTCCAAAGCGAAGCTCACCAAAAAAATTATAGCACTACTAGGAGGATCATGCGATGCAACTAAATCTAACTGTGTCTGTAAGGAGAAGATGAGTGGGTTCATTAAAACAATGAGTAAGGTTAACTGACAACTCATATGGGACAAACACAAAAATACATAACATATACATACAACTGATGTAAAATATTTTATATACAATTACATATAGTTGTACTTAAAAAAATACTTTAATTTAATCCATGACAATAACTAGTAGAGAAACAAGAGATGTTCTGTACATAAATAACTAAACTGATAGTTGAACTTGAGTTAGAGGTTAATTTGATGGGCACCTAACTAGGTCCCATAAATGGATACCACTTGGGTTCCTTACTATGGGTGAGCTAGTCCCTCACACACTAATACCAAGATTAACGATAAATGGTAAACTCGCTAACTGTTTTTCTCACTATTTATTGGCTAGCAACAAAATTCATTGTTCATACAATAGGATTCATGAAATTTCTGGCTAATAAGATAAATATAAATTATACATACAATAAGTATGGTCCCATAAATTTTCTAAAATAATAATTTGTCATAATAACTATAAAATAATAATTTTTTAAAATTTTTATAATCCATAAATACATATTTCTTGGCATAAATCATTATAAAATTTTATAAATAATTTATATAATATTGAAAAAATAATAATAATGACCAAAAGTATAGCCATAAGCTTAAATTCACTCATCGTTGATAGCTAGGAGTGTGTTTCCATGACAACTTGACTTTGGGGAAGTGGAATGACTTGGTAACTCCAAACAATATGATGAAAACATAAATAATTTAACTTTATCACCCAAACTAAGTTTGGGATGATAAAGAAATATTGGGAAAAAACTATGTAGATAGTACTTAAATTCACACACTAGATAAAAAGATAAAGGAACTGACTAAATTTCATGAAGATCACTTACCAAAAGATATTAATTGGAGAAAATTGAGTGAAATCACATTTATCTCTCAGGAAAAATTTCTTTGATGGATAGGGATTTTAGAAAGATATTTGGAAATATTATGATATGCCTAAAATATACTAGGAGTATAAAATAAATAAAAGAATAAAAAATGAAATTGCAAAGCAAATTGAAGTTGCATGAGGGGCATTCGTTACGTGTGTATATATATATACATATATATAATAATAATAATAATAATAATAATAAAAACCAAATGTAACCCGTGAGCCATATATATATATATATATATATATATATATATATATATATATATATATATACATATATCTATTTAACTACATTAATATCAAATAAACAAAAAATGTGACTTGGCAGGGGAGTGCCTGACAAACCACTAGTATATATATAAGAAAAGTTTTACGCAGACAAAACGAAAAGGAAAAGTAAATAAATTCTCAATTTATATATATATATATATATATATATATATATATATATATATATATATATATATATATATATGTATATAATTTTTCAATTAATATGTCATCAACTATTTTTATGTAATCAATTTTAAAAAATAAAACACTTTATCAATTATATATATCTTCAATGTTTTTTCATATGTTGATGGGCCTATTATTATTTGCCAAGTGTCATTCTCTTTTTTCTTGATCTCTTGGAAAATCTATACTATAGTGGGTGTGGGTTTAGAAGTTAATAGATATGACGGTTATATTTTACAACTCTTTTGTATATATATTTTTTCTTTATAATTAATTACTTATTAAATGATAATAATATTTAATATGGAAGAAATAAGAAAAAAATGTGATAAAATGCCTAACCCTTTTATATAAAATAGATATATAGTATAGATAGATTTTATTATAGTCAAAGTTTCAATTTTTTTCAAACGCTGGATTTTTAACATTAATATAATTAAATAGAGTTGTAAATGTATCTTAATCATCTGTATTGAACCCAAAAACAGAGAAGAAATTGCAATTATAATGTTTTTAAAATATGAAAAATATATATATAAGTTCAAAAATTGATTTTTAGTTGAACATTTTAAAAAATTTGTTCAAAATAAATGGCAGGTAGCAACAAACTTGCACTATCATTAGTTTCGTTCCATATCTATTGAAATTTGCAAGCATGGAGCATCTCCTATACCTATACATATGTGACAGTAAACTACAAAGTAAGTGGAATTAACATGAAATTGAATCTATAGCAAAAAAAAAATCAAACAGAATCACATTAACATTGAATCAATAAACCTATATCCAAAGGCTGAGCCTTAATCAGCAATAAACACATCATAATAAGAGGAAGGAGGGAGGATATATAAAGCGTGAGATAATTTCTTTCCATAAATAAAGAAAAATCAGAATAATGGAAGAGACACAATAAGTACCAAGCCATGATCGGATAATACATGAAGCATAGTATTAAAAATCGAACCAGTGATCGACTAAAGCGTTGGGTCACTGGGTACTGGTTAAACAGTGACCCAGCATTGGCAGATTTAATTAAATAAATATATAAATTGAGATGAGTAAGGATGTAATATATATATTATTTGACACCACAAATAACATGGGAGTGCTTGGCCTAGTGGCAAGTGTGGCTTGTGCATGTTGGGGGAGTGAGGTTTGATCCCCACTTTGGTGTTTTGGGATTTTGTCTCAAAATTCCCAAGGATGTAATATATATATTATTGACACTATATATATATCAAAGGTGCGCCTGGCCTAGTGGCTGTGTGTGGCTTGCCCATGTTGGGGAGTGGGGTTCGATTCCCAAGTTGCAAGTTTTGGGATTTTGTCTCAAAATTCCCAATGCTCAACTGTGGACGTGGTCAACGCATAGGAGGCATGGTCAACAGGTTCGGTCCATTGGTTCGACTCCACCTCCGGTTCACTTCGGTCAACTCAGAGTTTGACCAGAGGTTTAATCGGTTCGATGCTTGAGGTCTAATGAAGAAGGAAGGACAGGAACGGTTCAGGGGAAGCCGGTCAATCCAATTTTTAATACTATGACATGAAGAGAGAATTAACGTCAAGTCTTGAATGTAAATGAAAAAGAAGAAAGAAGGTTTCAGGAGTTGTGATTTGTGAATAAAGTAGAAAAAAATGAGGAGATCTAAGCAGTTTCGAAAATTTGGAAGTGCACGTGGTTTGTAAACTAAAATACAGCAAACTACAATTACCAATGAAATAGTTAAACACTTAAATTTTTTACAAAAGAAATCCTGTTTAAAGAAATTTTTCATAGGGGCAAGAATGGCAAAAAGAAAATTGGACAACAAAAATAATCCAAGGGGAATCCCCTTTATATATGTATAGATAATAACTTTAGTTATATAGTTACTTTTGAAGTAGCAGTAATAATAATACTAATAATAATAAAATTAACAATAATAATAATAATATCAACATACAACACGTTTTCTCTTATAATATTATTAAAACGTTCACGCATGTATCTCGTATTATGTTAAAATGTCTACCAAATTAATAGTAATATTAATAATAATTTAAATACTAATAAATTTCATATTTGGGATATTACAATGCATCATTTGGATAAATATTTAAATTTTAATTACAATCAATTAAAATTTTGAATTAGTGACATATTTTAAAATTCAATTTCAATAACACATCCTAAAAAATATCATAACAACAAATCCAAACAAAACAATCAAAACACATAAATATCCAATCCAATACAAATTGATAAAAATATATATTATATATAAAAAAAAGGTGAAAGAAAAATACTATTTTGCTACATTACACATCATAAAACATATATGCCAAAACTCTAACATTGATGGAGTTGTTTGAAAATATATATGATAGGAAATATATTGAATGGACAAAACGTTATAAATTATAAAAGAACGAATCAATTAAAAGTGAAAAATAGAAGAGTGAAGTAAATAAAAAGAAATATAACAGCTAACTGGTACTGTGTTCTTATGCATAGAGAAGGCTGAAAATATAAAATATTTAAAAAAAGATATCAATCTTTAAAATTTAAATAATACTATTTGTTTGCCACAATTAATAATTTGATATAACAATGTATAATAAAATAAAAGAATAAAAATTTACAATGAAAATTATGGGAGAATGAATAGATTAGAATGGTGAAAGAGTAGGAAAGAAAAATAAATTTGGAGAAAGGAAGAAAACTCATCTAACCTAAAAAAAAATGAATAAACTTGTCTTTGAACATGAGATAATATTTGATGGCATTGAAGCTGTCATCAACAATTGCAAAAATTCCACAATGGCTATTAGTAAGAGAAAGAAGTGAGAAAGAAAGAATTAAAGATATCTTATAAGAAGGAATGCAAGAGTTGTAAAATAATGATAAGTAAATCACAACATGAAATCAACAATATTATTCATCAACAGTAAAATAAGATAAAAACAAATTAAAATAACAATTGAGGGCGATGAAAAATAAATAATCATAGATTCGTTTACATAAAAAATTTCAGAAACTAATGTATAAAGACAAAAAATAAAATAACCTAACAAATTAAAATAATATTGAGAGGCACTTGTTCCAGTAAAAAATGACCTTGATAAAAATTTATATTGGAAAATTTGAAACTTAATATTTATTATTATAGATTTGAAAATATTATACATTGATTTAAAGTTGATATTGAATTTGAAATTTAAATTTTATATTTTTTAATTGATTAATTCTATAAATTTTGAAATATGCTTTCTATTTTTGAAGTAAATAAAGTTTAAAAAAATTATAAAAAAATGATACATGATATGTAAATGTGGAAGAATAAATTTTATAGAATATAAATTTAAATTTTTAAAACATTCAATTGGGATGTAAATAGAGGTAAATTACAGCATAATAGTTCTCTCATATTCAATAGATTCGGTATTTATTTTAGATTTGTTTTTCTTAGAAGTTTTAAAAATATTTCCTTATTTAAATATGATTGTGAATTTTGTAATTGATATTTATTGTACATGTGAAAATATATGTATTAAATGAATATGATTTTCAATTTGAAATTCAAATTTTTGTAATTAATTGTATTCATATTATATGAAATGTTAAATATACCTTTTATTTTGCATAAAAGAGTACCCTTTATTTAGGAATTAAAAATAATTTTCTAAACAATATAAATTATGAGAAAATGACACATGGTGAAACAATTTCAAAAAATCTATTATAACAAATTTTTTATAATAGTTGTTTCATTTATCTAATTATTTGTTATTATTAATTATTAATATTATAATTATAGTATTTTAATACTATAATAATATATTTGACTACCATTTCCTTTATCTTTTTTTTTTATCATTTTAAAGTTCAATTTTTTCAATTACAATATTTTGTTTAACCTTATTTCAATTGCCGCTTACAATAAATGTCATAATATTTCATATAAGGTATTTAGGTTGCATTGATGATAGAGAGATATGAAGGTGATTTTTTTAAAAATAATTAATAATTAAGATTATTTTTCAGCTCTTAGTTTTTCTCTCTTCTATATTTGTGTCTTGATATTTTGTTTATTTTGGAGTCTTCATGCTAGCAGGTGCTATTGTCTCATTTATTTTTTAATAAATTTATATGCATAATAAATCAATTGAAGATATAGTACATTAAGTTGATAAAATGCAGTTTAAGAATATATAAAAAATGATAATATTTGTTCAAATATCTATCTTTAATAATAAAAAAGGATTATAAAAATAATAAAAAATGAAGGGTTTGGTGACATTCAAAATAGATAGATCATCATATGTATTATTTAAATAATAAACAAGATATTTCATTAAATATTGATAATCTTTAATGATATTTTAATTATATATAATAATTATGATTGTGATTTTTTTAAAAAATAATTATAGATTAAAGTTATGAAATTGCGGGCCCTCAATTATCCTAGGAATGACACTTAGAAAACTTTCCTCAATATTTCTAAAATATTAGTATTATAGATTTTTTTTAGAGTTTTGCTTAGGGACGAATCCAAAACTTATTCACAGGGGTGGCCAAAAATATTAATCATAATCTTATTATAAAATTAAAATTTTAATATATGCTAATATAATAAATATTACATATTTATATCTTATCTTATCATATCTAATTCGCTATGAGCATATTTATCATAATCTAACTATGAATTTAGTTACCAATAAACAAATAACATATAAAATATTATATTTATTTCAGGGATATTAGAGTATAACTTTTTTATGACAAACTTTGAAATCTTATTTCATAAACTAATCAATATATTTAGAATGAATTAATAAAATTGATTGTGAATGTATTTGAATAATAAAAATTAAAGTGTGATAGATATTTTATTTTTCTCCAATATATACATATAAACTTAATTATTTTTTAAGTTTTATATATATATATATATAAAAGGGCCTTGCGCACCTTTCTTTGCCCATCCTTGATTTTGCTAACCAGTGGCATAAGGAGCACTGATTAAAGTTACTAAAAGAGTTAAATTTCAAAACTTTGTTATGACTCAAATACTTTGAAAATACAAAGTCTCATTTTTTCCGTACAAATATTTGTTGTAACTAATTGATCTCTTTCTACAAAACATTTACTTTACATTTTACATAAACCCGGACATACAAATTTATTTTTTATGTAAATATTATCATGATATATATATATAGTATCATGTACCATGTGTTGTGGCGATTTTTATCATTTCCTTATTGGACATGAAGCTAGGACATGCCTCTAACTCTTTGGAGTCACACACTACAATCATCATAAGCTAGCTGTCTCATTTTCGGTCTCCCACTTAACTCATAATACTAAACCCAGTGGGTTTTGTTGTGAATATTTATTTTTTATCCATCATAAACTATTTATTATTAGTCATTAAATCAAACTATTAGATAAAAATTATAATCATCCAATAATTAATAATAAGAAATTCATAATAAATTTAAAAATTTAATATCCACCTTATAATTTACCTACCAAACCCGTGGACAACTTTGGAAGTTTATACTTTATTGTTGGTGGGCCTTCTTTGCCCCTTGAATATGTGCCTTCGCATCATGAAAAAGAACATGGAATTGGAATATGAAATGCTAAGTACGTACTCATTGAATCTAGCCTCGGGAACAAAACAAAATTACAAACTGAAAAAGGGATCAAAAGCAAAATCAACGAAGACTAATAAATGATAAATCATGGAATCATTTGAACAATCATTGCATGAAAATTCGCGCAAGACTGAATTTGAAGGTTAATTCATAGTATTTCAATTGGGGAAGTTTCATCGTACCTTCTAACAGTAGGAATGGAATACTAGAATTGATATGATATGTAAAATGGATAATTCTGTTATATGCATGTATACAAATTGGTTTTGGATTCGATCTCAATATTCATATATATATATATATATATATATATATGGAAAAAATGTTATTGAGGGGTGCTTATTTTTCAAGAGATTAGTCTCAAACCTACTAGATGAGAGTTACTTTAAAGGACAAAAAAAAAAAAAACACAAATTTGACAAATGGTTCATTCATTTGTTGATTAATTTTAAATAAACAAGTAGTTTTAAAAATTAATCATCAATCTTCAATATTTCTTTGGCGTTTGTTTTGGTACGTTTATTAAATGGATAGCACCAAAACATATCATTACATGATAAGTTATTATTGGTCTTTTTATCTACGTTACTGTCTAGTCAATATTTAGTTTGTAATTTTAACTATTGGGACTTATAATCTTTTTTATTTCTAACTTATTGTCAAGAATCATTTAACAAATGCATAAGTTTTTAAAAAAATTTCAATTCATCATTCAATTAAATCCCTGATTTTCTGCCTCCCTCGCAGCCCCTCTCTCCGTCCATCATCTTCTTCTTTTTAGATCTCTCCCAGTTTGCTCGTTCATCCCAATTTCAGCCTTAAACCTCTCCCCAATTCAATCTTTATTTTCAGCCTCGTTCATCCAGCAGTTTGCTCCCATCTTTGCTAGGAAGCCCGCATAGCCATTCCCTCCCTCAAATGTGTTCGATCCTAATATCTTAATGGTCAACCATCTAGTGACCATTTGATAGCTGGGAAGCCAAGATTACCATAAATACCCATTATTAATTCCTATTTTAAAGAGTTAAAAAAACTTCTTATTGAAAGCTAGTTTGGTCTCATACAGGTATATCGACGAGATAACACGAAATTCGAAAAAAAAACTATGTTGTTACTACTAAAATAAAAAGTTGATTAGCTAGGTTAACCAACTTTTTTTTGGGTACATATCGGTTAACAAACCTTATCGGCATACATGTATGCACTGAAAAATCAGAACAAGAAATAATAGTAAAATAAGCTAAAACATATGAAGAGAAAAATGAAAGATATTAGTTTGGTAAATAATTATGTTTGGTTTGTGACATGTGGTATAACTTACACTCTTTCCACTGATGATAATGCACCTTTCAAAAGATAAAGAGGCTACAATTTTTGACCTCTAGGTTGTGGACCTTTTTCCAACGCCTAACCCACCGACATTATAAAATTCAGAATAAGATAGTGCCTAATTTTCTTATAAAGCCAATACGTGTCGTTTTATCCCACGCACACGTGAGGAAAGAATCGATGTGGACCTAAACGATTGGGAATTATTGCATCAATGGATGGATAATTAAAGTGTTTCAAGCCGGCTTGGAGTGCTGCCGGTCTTCGTTGTGTTTTGAATTTTGGTGCATATTCCATTGCTCTTAGTTTTTTCTGAGCATTATTCAATACCAAATAACTACTCACAGCAAGGAGAAGCCCTGAGCCTGAGGGAGGAAGTCATGCAACATTATTGACTTTTTAGAGTTACCTAATAACGTAAAAAAAAAATTACTTAATATAGATGAGAAAATCACAAATATACTACGCCCCTGAAAATCTTGATCACGATTGTACTTAAGAAGTAAATCCTGTAATAATGTCATTTCAAATGCATTCCATAAAAGATGAAAAATTAACACTAATGTATTGATCAACATATATAAAATTTTAGGATCAAACTTCATTACAATCAATATAATTTCAAAAGTAAAAAAAAAAAACACAAATATCAAATTGAAATCAACAAGGCAGAATGGAAAAAAAAAAATGCTTTACTTTGATCCCTAAAATTATATTTATGCTTCACTTTAATTCTTAAAATTGAAAAAATATAAATTTAGTCACTAAAATTATATAAAGTAATTCAAATTAGTCTTTTTGATGATTTAAGTTAGTCTTCCACAAACCTTATCATAAGAATTAACTTGAATAACTTTTCATAAATTTAGGGGCTAAATTGATTTTTCTTCATTTCAAGAATTATAATAAAATATGTATAATTTCATAAATTCAAATTTCATTGTCGTCAATGTACCAAAAAAAAAATTTAAGCTCAGCATGCCCAACAGAGGTATTCATATCCATCCCTTTGTTGATTCAGTATTATAATTTATCTAAGGATAAATTACATTTACCAATATTACATTTAACCCCTTCTAAATTTTAAGTTGAAACCTATCTCCCTTAATTTATTCAAGAATTTTACACAAACCTCCCTTCATTCTAAATTCTAATTTTCTTAAAATTTTAAAAACATATAAAATGACAGCTTTAATTATTTACTCTATTTTGATTGAATGTAATTTCACTCCTATCTCCACCCATCTCAAAAAGCTTGCAATTCACCCCTTTCATCTCCATTCAATTCACAATACCCAACAACATAGTCATATCTTCAGAAAAAACAAAAACAAACAAATAGTACGTAACAATTCAAAAGCAAAGAAATGTCTCTGTGCTTCACACCAAATCATAATAGACCAATACAGAAAATGCAAAGGTCATGAAACCCAAAGAAGCACAGAAGATAGGGTTCCAAATTTACTGCTACTATTCCAGTAACAAACCGTGCCAATTGCCAAGCTTCCCATATCCAATATCATTCACCCGAAGCTCCACTCTTTTTAATTGTATTTTCTTTTAGTTGCCCAGTAACCTTGTAAGAATGATGTTTATGCTATTGCTGCTCATCTTTTTGATTATCAAACCCTCGTGTGAGACCCATTAGCCTCCTCAACA
Organism: Dalbergia oliveri; assembly: GCA_030441495.1. Classification (NCBI taxonomy): domain Eukaryota; kingdom Viridiplantae; phylum Streptophyta; class Magnoliopsida; order Fabales; family Fabaceae; genus Dalbergia; species Dalbergia oliveri. Next base: position 52,465,263 of record JAMLFY010000002.1, on the reverse strand, counting down.
CAGCTGCCACCCACAACCACCACGTCGGGCCCGCTGCCGCTCTGCCACCAAGTCTATCATAGTCACCGCCTCCATAGACGGCGCCCTTCTTTCTTTGTTTCGCAATGGCTTCTGTGGTAGGTCTATCACCTTTCAATGGAAGACACTAAAGTTTTAGATTGAGATTGTTTTTCTGATTTAGAAAAAGGATTTATGGATGTTCAAGTAGTTTAATTGGGGTTTAGATTTTTGGAGTGGGTGAGGTTGAGGAAAGATGAATTGTTAATTTTTATAAAGGATAATTTTGAAATTTTAAAAATTATTTAGGTAAGGAAGATAAGTGTAAAGATAAGTGTAATTTTAAAATCTAAAATAAGTTAATTATATTTTAAATAAACCTAAAAAAGGTTGATATAATTTGCCATTTATCTAATCATATGCTTTTAAAGATATTCGAAGATTTTTTTCTTCTTTTTATCAGATGATTTTAAAGATATTTGAAGATTTTTTTTTCTTTTTATCAGATTTGAAGAATATCCGACACCGTTACAGTTGCAAAATTTAGGTTTCCTATGTAAGCCTGGGCCCGATAACTTATAGCATTATGAAAAATTTCAGGCTATTTTTACTCATATTACTTATTATTTATTATTTATTTTAATTTAAATAACAGAAGAAATTACTATTTAAATATCCAATTTTCATTATAAAGATAAATTTATAAGTATACCATCATTACCTACCCATATCATTGTTTTGCTGATTTTAAAAATTATATAAATTATAATTTATTATTACAACCCAATTGTTAATAAAATAAATAAATATGAACTAAGACTCATATTCATCAATTCAATCACTTTACGTTTAGTTATATATAATTATAATTTATTTTGAATATACTTTGATTTTATTTTATTATTTTTTACTATAACAAAATTAAAAGAAACAAGAATTAATAAATACATAAATATCTGTTCATTTGCTAATACAAGAAGTAATAAATTCAGAAGATATGTTCTTCTCAATAAAATAGCACCAAAATTACTGACAATGAATTTACACCAGCATGTGCTATTATCCACCATGACCTCTAACCTTTGACTTTGCCACGACCACGAGGAATGTTCAGTAGCAAAAAAAATTTTGTTGCATCAGATGCGACAGTCACACGCCCCAATATTTATGACCATATAACTTCTCCAGACAGAAGTGACCTCACCTCAGTCATGAAGAAGTGAAACTCAGCTAATGATGCAGCGGCACGAGCCAGCCAGGTGCATATACAACAATTAAATTTCCTCAGAAGGCATGGGCTGGGAACTAAGGAGTCTTTCGGCCTCGTCATTGGCTTCTGCTTGTATTTTCCATCTCTGCATACAAAAGTTCAATGAAAACACTTGCAATGACAAAGGAACCAAAGGCCTTCTACACTAAAGGGTTCAATTGTTACTATCACATGGACAAACGCTGTGTTAAGCAGGACCAGATTGACAATGTTAAGATCACATTACACTGAGAGGCAAGAGACTAGGATTTTAGGAGAACATACCTCCTCCAGATTTTCAAGCTCCATAATTTGCTCTATCTGTTCTGTGATACTGTCCTGCAAAACAAGGACTCTCTGCTACGTAATTAAACTTGTCATAGAAAGATATCAAGACCCATAATAAATAGACGATCAAGCGGCTTACCGCATTGCTAGCAGTTTCAGCAGCAATAACATCTGTTTCCATCTCCACTTCAATTTCAATCATTGAAGAAATCTGGGCAAAGAGCACTTTCAACACGCATTTATTGATTTAAATATTGCGCAGAGAACTACTTTTCTGTATTTCCCAGGATGAGAGAAGATTTTCTATTCACACTTTTACAGAATTCATACCCTGGCATAGCTGTCAATCAATTCAATCCTTCCCCTCAGGGAGTTTTGCAGACTCTCGCGCACCTTTTGACTTTACTTCTCCGAGTCCTGGATATAAATAAATTAATAAACAATGTTCTCTTAAGACTAGACCAAAGTAAGAGGAGGAAAGACCAAAAAAGAGAAAAAAAAAGAAAAGAAGAGGAGGAAATCACGATAGTTGGTGGTCAATGAGGGCAAAACAATTATTTCATCAATATACAAGAAATAGAAAATGTATTTTATAGCAATTCACCGATAAGAAGGTTCTCCGACAGCTGAAATTTTGTTCTCAAGTTGGCACATTCGAGCTAACATCCATATCTACAAAGGAGGAAGTAAATAAAATTCATATAACTCAAGCTACACGTATGATCACACAGAGGAAGAGGAAACAAAACTACCTTTATCAATAAAGATTTTCATACATCCATACTCTTCATCTAGGAAAAGGAAAATATACAAACACTGAACTTACTCAGATAACTTCTAGAGGACATTAATGACATTTTCTATAAGCAACTAATAATCAGACCGCTAGTGTATAATTTAGATAATCAATTATAAAGCTGTTATGCATTCATTTTCAATGAAGCTGATTTTTCCAAAATACAATAGAGCACTTTGCACGAGTCTTCCAAGCAAAATAGACCTAGATAGTAGATACCACACTCTATTTTTTGTTCTTTTTTGTAGTAAGGAAGGATATATAGAGCAATATTCATGTGAAAATGTCGGATGGTTCAAAGTAGATTATGTATGAATTATCAAATCATGCAGGTCAATATAACCATGCTAATTACAAATCAAGCATGTAGTACACCTCTTTCTCAGCAGCTTCTTTTAGGTCTTTGATCCGAGACAGAATCACATCATATTGAGATAAGAGTCGTTGTTTGATAGCAATTGCTTCTACTGACCCTTGTGGCAGCTGTCACCATAAGTAAAACTAGAAAAACTTATTATGTTGTTCTTGAGAAGATTCATACTTCATTAATGTATGCACCATGCACAGTTAAGGCAAGGGGAAATGAAACCACATTGATTCCTCTATATTGTAATAATTTCCAATAAAGGAGCCAGCAAGTCAAAATTCAAGAGGAATTATAAGGACCACACATTTCTATTTCCAGCATTCAAGGATGTACGGTAAATAAAAACACAAACACAAATGAATAGGGAGTTTAAATCACTGAAAGTGATAACTGAAGAAACAATTATATTTTTCAATTTAATTTTTGATAGAAGAAACAAAATTATAAGCATCATTAACAAGAAGATTGCTTCTTTAGAGAAGTAAAATTAGTTGAATGAAGGGAAGGCAAATGAGCATCCCTCAAATGAGAACAAAACCAATGGATTAACAACGGTACCTGCTTTAACTGTGGCAAAACAAAGGAGTTCAATGTAGCTCCAACAGCAAGTGATGAAACTGCAACAACTGATAGGACTTGGGGCAGGCTGGGGTCAATTAGTCCAGAGGCAGCATCACCAGTGGCAAATAAAGCAAGAAGGGGAAGAGGAGGGAGGGTTTAAGTAATGATGAATTTCCTTCTTTTGATGGGGCTCTTAACAGAAGTGATTCCCGCCCATCTTCGTGATTTGTTATGCACATAGCCTCACCAGGATAGAGATCAGGGGCCCTTGGACTAAATTTAAAGGGCCCCATCTTTCTATATACATTTGATGGAGCTGCCACAGCAACAGTTACCCTTTCGCCTTCTTGTGCAGGCAGATCAACTGTTTCAGTTGCAAATCTGTGAGTGCGAGCCACACCAGAAGGGGTTTGCACCTAAATGGCAGGAAAAGAAAGGATAAGTAGAATGAGATACAGAGGTGTGAAATAATAAAAAGAAGAATCAGGTAAGAATAACAGTAATGGACATGAGAATATTTCAGCAACAAATTATTATATTAATAAAACTAAGAAATGAAGTACAAGCTTCTAGCTTCTGACTGCTGACTAACCAACTTATACACATGCCGTAAAAAGTCCTCAATTACAACTCGTGAATCAATCAGAGGAAAACCTCACAATCAGAAGCCAAATATGAGTAGAGAGTGTATACCACCATAGAGTGAACAGCAGCAGGAATGCTTTGCTTCATCAGTTGCAGGAATCTTAACCCCCTTTCCCATGCTGTAATGTCCATGCTGCGTTCGGCAGGAGGAGATCCTTAGAAAAAGTGAATATTCCATGATCAACACCATACACATACATTGTATTATATTAACTAAAAAGACACACACCGGTTACTCCAAAATAAAGTGGGGCAAAGAGACAAATACAGGAACGGCTTATGTATGTATATCCTCCAACAAAAGAAGTTATACAAATCCTAACTAAATGTAAAAATATAGATAAACCATACTAGTCATGCTTATCAAACTTGATTTTGCGATATTTCTTGTCAACTGACTAGATGAAAGAAACTAATAAGATGATACAGCAAACCTACCTGATTTCTTCTGATTGAATACTGACTATGTCACCCGAAACAAGTTCATACTGGTAGCGACACTTTGCACAAGATACAACCTGTAGCAGAAATGTTCATATTGTCTTTAAAACTATCATATAATCAAGAGCACTAAATTCATACGAGAATATCATGAGAGACCGATCCACAGCTTCATTCAAAAGAGTTGTGTTATTTGAACTCATTTCACATGGGATCCATGCCACCTCATCCATCATCTACTATTGAAAATGATCACACACTATTTAAAACAAAAAACTTGTCATTTCAATGATGGATAATAGATGAGTCAACACGGTGTCCTATGTGAAATGAGTAAACCCAACATTTTTCCATTAACAATTTGATGTCTTGGGGAACCAATTATCTCAACCAAGGAATATAGCAGTAGATTACTTCACACAATATGACAACTTACTCCCAGTCCAGAACATACGGCATATAACATTCTTGATGACAAGTCCCATTAATAAATGTTGTTAATAAAACAAGAACTGTCAGTAATACATGATCTGATCACTCAAGTTTATCAAACATTTTGCCCAAGAAATTGAAGGGAAGTACAATAGAGTAAGTTCTGGAATCAGCCCGACAAGCTTACAAGAAACAAATTTTTGAGTGAGCTTTCTTTATAATCACTCTCCAATCAACGAAATCTTCTTTGCAAGGTCCTCTCATCATAAGTTTGGACTTAATTTCAGCATAACAGGAATGGTTGGCAAGGTCTGTAGTGGCTGAGCTATCCTTTTATCTAGGCCCAAGGGAGTGCGATACACGATTTATTTGTGCATTGAATGGATTTTGAAGCACAAGCTTATCCCAACAATTTGGGGATTATATATCACAGAACATCAAGATCTCTTTACAGAATAGGGATCAATAAACCATGTGTGTGTATTAATCAAAGTAATAAATACATTTTCATGGATAACTAATGAAATCATTAGTGTCTCCAAACCCATGCAATTGCACCATAAAAGTGGCATAGGCATCTGACATCTGCAGAACACATGGAAAATACCTGAATACCTTGTTGTGGCTGTGCAACAGCAATAGCTATCCGACAACTAGGACATCTCACTATCTTTCCAAAACGGACCTGAAATAATATACGTGGAATTTCCATCAATCAAACAGCTGACATAAGGGTAGGAAACAAAGTTGCAGCAACACATTTCACAACCAAATCTATCACATTGTATATGTTTAGTGATTTTGTCCATAGCCATACATACACGGAGAAAGAAGAAGCAACATAAGTCCTTAAGCAAGCATACCTCCTCACCAGGAGACACGCCCACCTCACAGATATATTTAATCACCCTAAGAGCATCAGAAACCCTCAGTGAAGCCGCCAAACCCTGAATCAACAATGCATAAACATGTGCATTTGGCCTCGACCACTTCCACCCCTCAACCATAGGGCCATTCCCGCCACCTGGTCACAGTGCACAATTATTACCAAACTGTAAGTGCTAAGTAAGACAACAGAGCGAATACATAACACATCGTTGCTAACAAACTTGTAAATGTGTAAACGAGAAACTTGCATTGATTAGGTAGAAAAGAGGCCAATATACACTGCTATGAGTTATGTTAACTCACCTTTAGTTCACTAACTCTACATTAACTGACTATCAAACCAGAGTATAACTAACCAGTAACTACCAATAACAAAATAACTAACTATATGAGTGACTGTATGAACACTGCACAAATTAGTTAGGAACTGGTCTAAGTTCCTCCTCAATTTGGAACTTCAACTATCTTTTTATTTTTTAATTTGGAAAACCATGCTTTAATTTTGATATGAAAGAATAATGATGCTGTACAGCGTGAACGAGCGAAAGGAAAACGAGAAAACACGCAAAGAGACCTGAATCGAAGCTGGCGCGCATGGCGTAGAAAACAGACAAAGCGAGTTCGGGATTGTTCCGTTGAAGCGCGGCGGAGATTACGGTGCAACAGCCGTCCGTGGAGACGACGCCTCCGATCCCGTGGGGCTTTTGAGCAGCGATCATCTGCAAGGCCTCGCCGGCGTCTTTAGCGGCGGCGGCAACTCGGAGCAGGAGCTGTTGGTCCAACTGGTCGGTGTCGTGAGAGATCTCATTGTGGCTCTCGCTGACGGAAGCTCTGGCGTTGAGGAACCTCGACAGCAGGTTGTTGGTAGCGAGGGGAAGCGAGGAAGCGGAGAAGAATAGAGCGTTGCTGGCGCTGTGGTGTGCGGCACAGGCTTCGGAGTGTTTGGTGAGAGGAGAAGAAGAAGAGTGGTGAAGAAGGAGGCGAGAGAAGCAGGGATTGCACAAGTTCAGAGTCATGGCAGAAATTAGAGAGACGGAGGGAGGTTGTGCTTGTGAACACATGTTTCGATGTTATGTGCGGTCATAGTGTGCTCCTGTTGTTACATTCTGAGTTGGAGAATCCAAGATAGGATGAGGAACGAGAGGTTGTTACGATAGGGATGGTAAAATAGTGCATCAAAATCTGATAAGTGAAGGAAAATTCCTGCCTGTGGAGGTGCGGGGAATCGAACCCCGTGCCTCTCGCATGCGAAGCGAGCGCTCTACCATATGAGCTACACCCCCTTGTTCCTAATCTTCTAAGATGATATTAATTGACCATATAAAAAAAATATTTTTCCTTCAAGAATCATATTAAAAAGTAATACATTTTATGGACCATGACAACATTGGGGCTTGGTTTTCTTACACGTTTCGCAAGCTCAAATAATAAGATACTTATTAACTTCGGGGCCAAAAAAGGAAAAAAGAAACATATGAAATTCAGCATATTACAGAAATTAACATTATGCTCTATACCACATCAACATGTGATCTAGACTTTGGTTATCTACGACGTTGAGGACAATGATGACGTGGGGGACAAAGAAGAGAAAGAAGGGGTAACTCTGATGATGCCCCCGGTGTATTCCTGCATAAGGGGCACGTGCCATTCATTCTGAGCCACTCATCTATGCAGTCAGCATGAAAATAGTGGTTGCACTCAGGTATGGTCCTCAATGTCTCTTTGGGTTGATATTCGGAGAGGCATATTGAGCAGGTATTGTCACTGGGCTTCAACAAGCGCCCACTCTCACCAAGAAGAGTCTTGGGATACTTCTCAATTGTGGCGCCATCAAGCCCTATTGCAAGAGGGATGGGCTGTAGTGAAATTGTTGTGGGAAGCTCTATGCTGGGCCGTCGGCGATGTAGGTTGGCCTTGGCCTTGCCGCAGATGAAGCAAGCAAGCCCAATTAAACACAAGAGCCCAGGTACTCCCACTCCTAGGATCAACCCGTATTTGGCACTTCTTGGAAGACCTGTCATGTAATTATTTAAAAACAGTTATCACTCTTAGTATTTTCATCGTTGCGAAGAAAAACAAAATCAGAGAGACTATACAAGTTTGTTTGTGAAATAAAACAACTAATTGAAGAAGTTTCTTTGTTGACTTTTATGTACATTTTTATATTAAATACACTAAAATATTAGAATAAAAAATTATTTATATCTCTATCTAACAATTTAAATTTTTTTTAAAATATTTTATAACAAGGTATCAAAACTTTTATGATCAAAAGATATAGAGTGTTTTTTAATTGGACATGTTACACTATAAAATTATGTGTCTCTATCTAATAATTTAAACTTTAAAAAAAAATTATTTATGACAAGAATTTGACTAAATAAGGAAAAAAAACTCATCCAAACCGACTGCAAAAAGACGTTTAAACTTTTTCGAAAGGGATTGCGCGGCCCACTTCTTTGTTTTCTAGTTATTTGTCAAAAAATTGCCCAATGTCGATGTGACATTAAATCATGATTCTATTACTCAATGCCACCACACGACTGACACGAGTAGGTACCAGGTGTCCAAAAATTAGTGTATTCTTTCTTGATATTGTTCCACTTATCCGGCCTTTGTTTGGATTCAGAAAAGGAAATAGAATAAAGCAAGTCAGCCACGCCCTTAACAAGTTCTGAACTTTCATGGGCTTATTTAAGCATATGCCTCATGGTTATGGCGTTAGTCCTATCAGGACCAAACTCTTTCCTTAGCTTTAATCATGATACTAGTCCTTTCCAATAACAATTGGAGGATCACTTATAAAGTGCAAGCCACATGTGACCTCCCCACCCAAAAAATAAAAACTAAAGAACAAAAGTTCGTTCAAATTGCCCCACTTTGATCAAACTGACATGTTTCACCAGACATTTCAATTTTTCAATCACACGATTCTTTGAATGGATGAACGCATTTCTAATTTATTTCTACCAGAAGTTTCAAGCTTTAGCTTACGGAATTAGACTGGTTAAGTTGACGGAGAGTTGTTTCAAGGTTTTTATTTTATTCAATTCCCTATTGCGACCCGTAACCTAACTGCTATATACAGAACAAGTAATGGCTTGTTGAGCAGAAAAAAATAACAATTTTTCGGTCTTAAGGGTGTGTTTGGAAACAAAATGAAAATAAATTGAATTAAATTGGATTTAATTGAATTAAAATCAAATATTATATTTAAAATTAATTTTATAAAATAAAATTTGAATTGATTTAGAAACCAGATATTATATACGTTTGGAATTCAATTAAATTTTTTTTTTCAATTCTAAACACACTCTAACTGAAAGAGTTTGGAGGTGCAAAGCTGCAAATTGACTTTCATGTACTTTTTAGTTTTCATACACTAAGTGACATTGCTTCTAAGTCAATCTGTAAATGTGCTTAAAAATCTTGTCAGAGTTAAAACCAAAATTCCTGTAACCTCGGTTTTATAAATTAAACATCGAACATGCACTATTTTTCTTAGATGAATTAATGAGAGATTAAGATCATTTAAGACCATCAACAAGATGATGACCTTAACTATCCAAACGGATGAGACAACGCGAACCTCAACGAGATATTTTTATGTGAAAAAATTGACACTAATTAATGATGGAAATCTATTTTAAGTGAAAATTTTAACACTAATCAAGCCCATAACAAAATGAGGCGAAATTTTGAGGTAAAATGATTCCTTCAATCAAACCATCGAATGAAAGAAAGTGGGAGGGCCCAGAGAGAAGAGAAAGAACCTTGGCTTTTGGTGCGGGGGCTGGATAAGCATCCAACTTGACTACTTTCATGATCCTTATCGAACCCACAAACTTGGCCACTAACTGCACACTCCCAACATCTTGGTTCGCTCCACACCAACTCAATATCAGCCGTGAAATCACGCCAGAAGGGCAACTCAGGCATGTCCGCCAGCGGGATGGGGACAGGAGCACTCGAAATCACGTCGCACCCTTCAGACAACGGTGATGACTCAATAGGACGCGACCATGAGGCTATAACCGACGAGGAGGAAGAGTTGGAGTTTCCTTTGTGGCTGTTCGGGTCATCGTTCACGTTCAGGCAAGAAATCGATGGCAACCCAGATGACTTGGTCCAGTTAGAGGGGCAACTAAGGAAGGTGAGGTTAAAGTATACGTAAACCGAGGGGTTCAACATGAATGGCGAACCTGAGAGGTTCCAGTTCTTGTGCAAGAACCGCTTTGGGAGGCATCCATCGGGGTCGTTGACTCGTATGAGTTGTTCCTCGTAATCGATGCTTTTGATGATTAAGTCCCCCGAGTGTGGGAGGGTGAGGATTGTTTGGCTAAGGTTGTTGCAGGAAAGTATGAAGCTGGGGTCCGGGTAATAGCTACACTCGCGGTCTTGGTTGGATCCTTTCAAACCGAATGGAAACTGAATATCTCCGATATCACCGCATGACATGACATCGCAAACCCGTTCTTCGCTTCTTGTGCTTCGAAGGTCATGGAAAACAAAGAAAACGAATAAACAGAAGTGGGCCGAGGAAGCCATTAATTTGTTGGTTTAGGAGAGAGACAGAGAGAGGAAATAAAGTGAAGAGCGGAAATTGAAAGTTGAATTGGGGTGGAATGAGGAGGGGGTCTGTTCTATTGTATCTGACCCGATCGAGTATAGCTAAGAAGCTAATTAGAAATGGTACCCCAAGTCAACCCTTTTAATTTCGTTGTCAACAATAGTCAATTAAGAGAATAGTATAGCTAGCCTATATTGGACTGCCATGCAATCGGGTCCAGTACTTGACAGCTTGCAAAGGATGAGAGGTGTGGACAAAGCCACTTTCACTTGAACTTGAATACCTCAGTCAGATTCAACTTCATTGATCATTGCTAGTGTTAGAATCGAGTTAATGCTCTTTTTTTATATATTTATAAATTATTTTATTCTTTGATTTTAAAAATGAATTAAATTTGTTTTTGATATTATAAAATGTGAGTCATATTACCTCTTAATTTATTTTCATTCAACATTTCATCAATTAAATGATGATAGGTAATCTTAAGTGATACATGGACATACATTTATCTTTTGAAGTAGAATGAAATTTATAATAACTCATTTTGTGTAACATTGTATAAAATGAAATTCTATAATTTGGAATAAAAATTTAAATGACTCATTTTATGTAATTTTAAATATCAAAATAAATTATTTTAAACTTCATTATACTTCAAATGATGTAAGGTATGTCAATATATCATTTAAGATTATCTATTATCATTTAATTGAAAGTGAATTGAGGTTAATTAAAATGACTCATATTTTCTAATGTAGAAATTAAATGAACTCATTTTAAAAATTAAAAATTAAAATAATTCAAATATAAAATCATAGTATAAAATGAACATTGACTAGTTAGCAAACCTTTGACTTGCGTAAACCTTCTTTAGCAAATTTCCAGAGTCTTCCTCTTCTCTTGACCCTTTATTGTTCTTTTGACTCATAAATTTTCGTTAATTAAAAGAATATTTTAGTTAATTATATATTCTAACCTTCGTTGCCAGAATCCTTTTCACTTGATTTTATTTTATTAAAGAATTTACATGGACCTTCCTTAAAATTTGTTTCATAAAACATGCTTGTCGTCTTCTTTGAATTTGTATAAACTATAGAACGTAATGTTCCACCCAAAAAAAAAGGAAGAAATTCTAACTAAAAGAATTTGTATTACATTGTGGTAATGAATGAACACTATAAAAAAAATTAGCATTTTCAACCATTCTCAATAATTAAAGTGTTAATAAAAATATTATAAAAAATAATTTCAATGATTGTTAAAAATATTTATAAATTTTTATTGACAATTAGTCCATGTAAAATATATTTTTGAGTTTTTGATATATACTAATTATCAATAAAAGTTTATATATATTTCAATGATCATTTTATGTTAAAATTATTTTTTAATAATATTTTTATTGACGAAATCATTAAAAATACTATTAAAAATGCTCTTTTTTCTGGAATAACAGTTACAAATTCCTAAGGAGATGGAGATCATGCATGAATAGACGGGACAAATGAAAAGGATCTATCCGGTAAATTGCGACACAAGGGGCAGGTTGCATTCATCCTGAGCCATCCATCTACGCAATTGGCATGGAAATAGTGATTGCACTCTGGAATGGTCCTTAACGTCTCCTTGGGCTGGTACTCACAAAGACATATGGAGCAAACATTGTCATTGGGCTTGGGCAGGCGTCCACTTTCACCAAGCAGGGTTTTCGGATATCTTTCTATAATTGCCATATCAAGGCCCATCCCCACACCAGTATGAGGCGCCAAACTTAGATTAGAAATCCCATTCCTTGATCGGTGCTGTTGCTCACGCCTCTGCTTCTTACTGTAGAAAACATATATAAGCCCAATGATAAATAAGAGACCAGGTATTCCCAGTCCTATACCTAGACCGTACTTGACTTTCCTTGAAAGGCCTGCATACAGGCCGAACCAATAGAGGAAACAAAATTAAAAGCATGCTCAAAAAGGAGCCTAATGTTGTTATTACTACTTTTTAGGATATGTTTAATGGGACGCTCAGATTTTTCTTAATACATACACTGAGACAAAAAAAATCGTCGAGACCTAAAAATGATACAAAAACCATTCTAGCATTTTTTCTAAAATCAATAATGCATAAATATAAACCCATATTAGCTCACAAGAGACACTAAATAATGGTCATTAGCATCATAGAACGGACAATAATCTCATTTGAAGTGTAATAGGATAAACTATTCATGTTGTGACTTTAGAGTTTATCTTCTAGTCTCATATTTGTAGATGAGCAATGCTATTTATTTGGAACTGGTTTTTAATAAAAATGGCCACAGTTGTTTTATGGCCAAAAATCAGCCTTGGAGAGAAGTAGCTGGCAAAAGCGAGAGAGAGAGAGAGAGAGAGAGAGAGATTTTTTATGAGCAATAAATAACGAGTGGTGCTTATTGGTCATAAATTCTCTTTAATGAATTGAGCACCAGCATTATTTATGCATGAAAAACAAGGACAAAAACGAAAATCATGAGGGAGAAAAGCGTGAGAGTAGTTAGCCTAAAAGAAATCAGCCAATCAATCAATCAGATTATCAGTACATTTTTTATTCAAACCCAAATGATTTGGAAATATCTTAGGATAGCTCTGAAGTCTGAACAATTCAAAGTTCGTCAAGATAGTTTTGTAGGTGATTAAGAAAGAAGATAATAAGTAGTTAAAGGGATAATATAAAGGTATAAATGGCAAATTAAATATCTCTTGTTAACTATGCAATTTATATTTTGTAGTGCACGGACCTGAACTTGACTCCAGAATCAACGCAGAAAAATGCAACGTTATCAATTTACGCGATCAAAATGCCAAAAATATTTTTAGATTTTATTGGAGCAAAGCATTTCTCATATGGCATGTGTTTTTTTTTTCTCCTATCGGATCTTTTGGTATATTTGAGTGGGTGGATAAAAATGAGTTTTTTATGAATCAATTTAAATTTATATGAATTCATCCATCAAAATTTTCACAAAATATAAGAGCTTGATTATAATTAATATAAATTAAATCTCTTTAACTAGTTAGTATTTAAATAAACAAAGTTTGGAACATTCCTAACTAATCTTCTTTGATTTTATAAGAAATTAATTCTTGATATAGAAGTATTAAAGTTGAAATAAGTTTAAAATCTTCTAACTAATGTGTTTTATCAAATAATTTAAATGCAACATTCAAATAATAAAATTGAGACATTCCACAATAATTATATCGAGCACATAATTAGGAGCGATCCTATTCAAAGGACAATTACAGATGAAAAAGACTTATGAAATTTTAATAATATGTATTGTTTACCTAAGAAACTAACTTGACAAACCATCTGGTCCTCATCATTGATCAAGTTAGACGGAAACTCAATCATCTAAACAAGTGATTTAATCGGTAATATTTAAAGATTTAATGTAACAAAATCATGTGAAGAATGCAATTGAGAGATTCACTCCCCGCATATACATACATAGTTTCCTATTTACGTATACCAGTATAAACGTGTAATAGGAACTGAAAAATAAATAATAATAATAATAATAAGTGCAGTCAAATAGTCAAACGAAGGTGAAGCACACTGCAGACATACCTTGAACTTGGCCGGGAAGATCATAACAACCAATATGAAAAGCAGTGTCTTCAAACCTTGGTTCAACGAACCCGCATCGTCCTCCACGTGCTTCGCAACTTCCACACTTGGGATTTTCCCACTGCAACCTGATGTCAGAATTGTAATCGCTCCAAAACGGCCAAGACATATCCGCCACAGGGATCAAAGCCCACGACATCACCTGGCACGGCGCCGTCCATGGTGTTGGGATCGGGGGATCCGACAACACAGCCACCACCGAATAGTTAAGGTTGTTGCTGTCTTTCTTGTCACGATTAAAGCTCGATTCCAAACAACTTATTGGCGGAAACATAGAGAAAGCGGTTAAATTGGAGGGGCAGCTGAGGAAGGAGTAATTCAAGAGATCATAATCAGTGCTCAATTTGAACGGTGAACCTTCGAGGTTGAAGCCACGGCTACGCATCATGCGATTGGGGAGGCACCCTTCTGGGTCGTTGATCGAAACCACTTGGTCCTCCAATGACATGAGTTTGACCACGAAGTCCCCTGATTCTGGGAGAGTCACCAGTGGTTCACTGAATGCTGTTGTATTGGTACACGAGAGCTCGAACCCTGGGTAACCGCACCAAGGGCTTTGATAGGGTAGTCTCAACCAGAACGGGAACTGGATGGGAAGCCCACCGCTTTCGCATGACGTGCTCTCACAGCTGAACTGAGCAAGCGTTCTTACTGTGTGCGCCACCAAGAGAAGAAAGATGTTGAGCAAGAAAATGAAGGATGGCGAGGCAGCAGCCATTTGAATTAATTCAGAGAGATGAATATTATATAGTTTTCTGGATTAATCGGTACAGAATTTTAGATGATAGTTAGATATTCGACTTAATGGAATCTCCATGAATAGACGAGGAAGTGAGCATGTATGTACTTTAGCTGTGTTAGGCCGAGGGGTTTGAATAAAAAAATAAATCAAATAAAAAAATATAATTTATTATGGTTTTGGTGGTTTTATTGACTTTAATTTTGAATCCAGTGCCATCCAACTTTTATCGGATTAAATTGAATTCACTTGGTCATTTTTATTTTACAAAATAAAATTTTTACTTTTAATTGTTATAAGGATTTAATTGAAATCCAAGTATAAAAAAGTTTTACACTCATCCATATAATGATATACCAGGAAATATAGTTACTTTTTAGCATCATTACTTAAAAAGTCTATAATAAGATAAATTTGATTGGATGATAATGTAAAACTCTTTTATACTATTAGTGCATCAAAATTAGACTCTTATTATAAAATATAAGTAATTTATATCAGTAAAATAAATAAAAATAAAAACTCATCAAATATTCATAAAATATTTTTTGACATATAATGATACATAAAGAACATAAATTATATATAAAAAAAGATAATTTTATTACAGTAAAAGCATATAAGATAAAAACACACAAGTTATAGTGATATTATAGTAATATTAGGCGTTTGGAACTTGGATCTTATGTTTTGAAATTTAGTTTCAAATTCAATCTAACCCATTCCAAACGGTTTATATAAAATAAGATCCATTTGAATTCAAACTTTTGTAATTTTGTTCAGTTTTTTTGTTTGAATTGATTTCATTTAGCAGTCTAAATTAGGACACAAATTATGCTATTTAATGCATGTTTGGATTTGAGTAACTTTTTGTTCAAAAGTAATTTTGAGGTCTATAATTTATTTTGACTCGGTAATATTTTTAGGCTTTTGTTTTTGGGTCACCATTAATACTATCAATTTTCTCAGAATCAATTTTCATATAAAAATATCAAATATGAATCACTTTACTTCGTAACTAATTTTAACATCACAAAATAAATTATATGAACACTAAACCATACAGAATTAGCTATATTGCTGTCAAAAGCACATTTTCCGGGTAGAAAAAACGTGGAAATACTTATACACACGTTTTTCAACGGTCAATTGTATTACTGGATTTAGAATAATAAATGAACGACTCTAATGTTATGCTTTCATTTAAAGGATTATTATATGGAAAAATATAGAAAAAAGTTGATAGCATAGAAAAATTATGAATTATGTTTTCTCTATAGCATTGTTTTTATTCAACAGCATCGACTTTGCAAATGTATACTGAAACAAAAGGGAAATTAATATTAAAAGCAGGTTAGGTTGGATAGGTAAGAAATTAATTCAAAAAGGGCATATCGTTGGATGCAGACTATACATGAGTCCAAAGGATAACAATATTACAAAAGATTAATCTCGCTTATGTAACAGGGAAATAGAAGAAGAAGAAGAATTATACGTTTTTTTTTTTTCCACTAAAAGATTTTCAAGTCAATATTTCAAAAAATATTATTCGTTCTCAATTCCGAAGATACTGTCAAGGATGCTATTCACATTAACCTGACATAATTAAGCAAACGGAAGGTGATCAGTCCTTTATTTTTAATTTTGAAACAAAGAAGATTAATATGTGGAATGATGACAGTACTACCTACCGCAAGACAAGGACGTGCTTGGAACAATTCAAAACCAGTTTGCGTCACTCATAAAAAAGAGGGGGGCAACTTGTGTTAGTAAACAAGGGGCAAATTTCTTTACAAGCCATCGTTCCAATGAAAGATGCCTCAGTTGTTAAATGGGGTGTGGCTTGGATGATTTGGATGGAGGTTCTTTCTAATTAGTATTTTAATAGTAGCTTATTATTCAAGTGAAAAATAAATATTCTGTTTCGTTGTCATTTTGGTTGTTGGCCGAAATGCCAAACCACCAAATTTATCATCAAGCGTTTCCTGTTTTTCCCTGGACTTCTCTACGCTCATGAATCATGATATAATTATAGTTTGTCGCTGTGTTTGAAATTTAATTTCTAAAGACTCAGAATGAAGAAAAAAGCAGGCAAACGAATTATACAAGAATAAATAGTTATGAAAATATGATACTCAATTACTCACTTACTTCTAGCTAGTTTCATTAGCTTTTTGATATTTAAACCAAACCACCCTCCTCTTTTTTTAATCATTATATTACGCACAATAAACATAATTTTCTTTTTCAATAAGATCGAACTCAATTGAATAGAATAATTCTTATTCGTTACCAATCGAAACATCACAATGTCTTCAAAAGTATGGTGGATTGAGCATATATTTTTTCAATAACAAATGTGGTTGGAAGAATTGTTTGATGAAAAATTATTTGATATGAAAACACAAAATAAATCACTAAAATGAAGCTGCAAAAACAGAAAAGCAAAACAAACAAAATGAGTTAACAACTCAATTTGACACAAAACTAATTGAATTGTAGGTTTAAGTGAAGAAAAAATTTACATATTTAATTTTCCAGTAATTGTTGAGGCTACAATTTTAATTTTTTAATATTTTCTTGATATTATACGATATTTTAATATTTTAATATTATTATTATAATGAAGGATAAATTATAAAATTTTGATGGCTTTAATTAATATATTATAAATGACTTTATAATGTTATTATTTTAATGTATAACTTAATTAAGAACATATGATATATAGAATGTAAAGTTTATTTTTAACACACTATTAGTATGTTCTTAAATTACCGTGTAACTTTTTAAGACAATACTTCATTTAATTTTTTAATAACAATATAGATTAAATAATGTGACAATATATCTTGTGTATACTAAGAAACTAAAAGAAGACCAAGGAGAACTACTCGACATCTTTCTTTCAGAGTATGTTTGGTTGGATAGTAAAAATTGAATGAGAATTTTGATGGACAACTAGGCTTGAGCTGTATATGTAATTTTACACTTAGGCTTCATCTATAAAATTTTTTTATCCCTTAATCAAACATAGTCTCAAAGTTTAATTTTTCACTCCCCTCAAAACTAGGTTGGGTTGGAAGGAAAAAGAGAAATAAAAACCATTCCCTCCATTATTGAATAATTATCCATTAAAAAAAATTGTCTAAAAATAATTATTCATTTTAAAAAATTAAGTAGCATTAATTATTTCTTTCCAATAAAACCTTATTAGATACTATTGACTTATTAGAAAAGAAGAGAAAAAAGTTGAAGTATTGAAAATAAGCAAAGATAATTTAGTAAATTAATATTAATTTATTCTAATATTAATATTTTTTAATTATTTTCTTAATTATAATGAGCATTTAAAACTAGACAATTATTCAATGATGAAAGAAGTATATCTTCTATACAATGTAAATGCTTGTTTCATTTCGTTCATTTATAATATAAATTTTAAACAAAACTAATTCATCAAGTTATAGAGAAACTTTTATATTCATAGTCCCAAAGTTTTCTTTTTTGTTAAATTTTGAAATTACATTAATGATAATAAAATTTTAATTTAAAATCTTATGCATATTATTTAAATCCATCATTATTATTGACTAGACAAATTTCAGTGGCTTAAGTCTCTAAGTCTCTTTTTTTATTTGGGTAAAACCTAAGTATTTTTTTCTGTTCAAAAAGCCCCAAGTCTAGAAATACCAAAAAGAAACAGTTGGGTGTAGACCGATTGGGAAAACAAAAATGGTGTTATTCGACCCTTTATGCTCTTGAATTCTTTATCCTTCAAATTGGTTTTTGGTCGAATTTTGGGCTTGATTTGTATTAGTTCGTTTACATTCACTGGGTTTGGGCTTTCTCTATAATAGGTCTTGTATCATTCATTATATGTACAAAACAAAATAAATAAATAAATGGACATTCAAGCTAGGCCACATAGGAGACCATTAAAAATAGAAAATAAAAGCAGCCAACTGAGGTTGACACAAATGGTTAGAGCTCAAACCATGAGGCCGTGGCTTCCTATAGTTATGAGTTCAATTCCTCCTGATTACTAAATTTATTTCATGAATTTATATGGTTTGAGACGGGTCTCTTCTGCAAGGATCATCTTAAAAGTTTTAAAAAATAATATTTTATTAAAAAGTATTACCAATAACTTGTGCATAATGTTAAAAATATTTGTGGGACTAAAAGTGAGATCAAAATAGAGACTTTTCATTGGAGCAATAAATCTTAAGCCTAATCTTATTTACACTTTTATAACGCATTATTGATATAGCAAGTGGTGGGGTCAAAGTTGGAATCTAATTTGGGACCAACATTCTAAGCTATTTACAATAAAAGTCACATAGCAAATGATTTTAAAAATTCAAGTGAACTAACCTCGCCTTGACTAGTATCAAACTTTTATAAAAGATAAAATCTTACCGTTTTGTGTGAATTTAACTAGGTTCTAATTTTGATATTAATACTTTTTCATGTATTCATTTAATTATATATCATTATATTAATAAAAGTGTTTTATTTATACTATAATTATCTTAAATTCACATATATAATAATATATTACTGAATCATGCTGTAAAACCTTTTCATACTCTCATTATACTAATTAATCTTACTTACTTAACTACAAAATAAATAACAAAAGGACAAGTAACCAAAAACAATTAACACGGGTGACATTTAAATGAAACAAGCTATGATCTATACATCAATATTCTCTCGGAAAATCTCAAGGGAAAGGAGGATGTAGAAGAACAAGCTGAACTGTGATGGTTCAATTAAGCAGTAGGGCCTTAAAGTAGGGTGGCGCATGGGAGCAAATTCCAATGATATCGTCCCATTTTAGATCTCTCCATATACTTTATCAACACTTGTGGTTAACGTGTCATAAAAAGTGAAATGGGACTAAAAGTGGGACTTTTCTTCAATAGAGAGAACCAACTTTAATCCCAATTTTAGCCCCACATGATTTAAATTATTTTAAAAACAAAATCAACATATTTATAAAGTAGATTGAAATAAATATAGTGTTATGCATATTTTTTGGTAAAAAAATATTAAATGTTACTTTTTTGAATGATCTTTATTTAAAAATAACTTCTACTAAATTAAATTATAGATTCTTATTTTACACATTAATTTTTAAAAATTTAAAATCTGAAAAATTCATTTATTTTCATAGATAAACAACTCCTCAATATGCTTAAAAGATATTACACAATAATGATATTTTTTAAAAGAAAATTTAATAGTAAAAAAAGGTTCAAAGATAAAAATATGTACATGTGATATTATATAATTTGCTGATCAAGAGTAATCTAATTTGTAACAAAAACTTATACAATATTATTTTTTTTGAAAAAAAAACTGCAAAAAACAAATATCACAATGCAATTGCTTTCTAATAAAGTGCGATCAGTCCCACTGTAGTGAGATGAGGAACAACTCCATGGTCCCAAATATTTTCCTCCAATGGCTTTTGTCATTGGGACTGTCCCACCATTTGGAACTGGGATCAAAATTTGGGCTCGTTGGAGTTGCCCTAAGGCCTATGGCCTGATTAGATAGTTCGTGGCACAGGATAGTTTGTTCCTGACTCGTGTAGCTACTCTAGAGCAGGTCATTTTTTTCATGTTTCGTCTAGCTCAGGATCTCGGGTGGTACACTCGACATTGTTGAAATCTGTGAAGCTGCTATATATGCATATAATGTATCTACACTCCCTATTATGTCAAGTAAAGAATGTCTTTATATCCATCACTCTTATGTCACAAAATGAACTATTCCAAAAGCGTAAGTTATCGTGTGAAGGGTCTAAGGTTTATATCAAACTTGTTACTGTTGCTTGTGAAATTCACAAACTCCCAAGATTTGACTGGAGAGTCCAGCTTCAACTTCGCGTATAGATCCTCGTCTTATTTAATTTGGCTAGTATGTTAATGTCTTATTTGCCTAAGATAACAATTTCTTATAATTAATAAATTCGAATGGAATTAATCAGGCCAGAAGAATAATGCTTTCTTTTTTACATAAGGATAAACTACAAGTACAAGAAAGAGAACCGTATCTAAGCTATGTCAAGCCATCCCAATTCCCAATCAAAAAACCTGCCCTGTACCCAAAAAGCAAAAAGAAAGAAAGAAGTTTGCAATAGGTTCCTACTACTGTAAATCGTTTGTGCAAGAGGACACAACACAAACTCGGTTCACTGGGATGGACACAAGCTCAAGAGCAACATCCTTGAATTCGAGAACTCCTCCATTGCATTTTGATAGAAACCGAGCTGCTTCTTCCTTTGTCATCTTTACCTTCACTCTAATCCCTCCCTTTTCTCCAAATTCATTGTCATTACAGCTTCCCTTCTCAAATTCCTTTTCACTGCAGTGTTCTTCTCCCAGAATGGTAGGTTCTGTATCCGCAAACCGCACAGTTTTCTTTACACTCTTCTTTGGTGGTTGCTTTTTGGCTAACTCATCTCTGTATACAGCTTCTGTGACTTTGAGTGGCTCTACTTTCACTTTCTTATGTGGTATTTTCCTTTTAAGATAAGCGAACGCGTTGTGCATCATTCTTATTTGGGAAGAGTGCTGAGTTTTAACGAGGAAGGGAATCAATTAACAAGGTGCAGTTGGAAACGGGGAGGGAGTGGTTAGTGCTGATGCAAAAAAGAGGGAAGAGTGAATTTATAGTGACTTGAATGAGCATAGGCGTGAAGTGTACACTGGGGCACATTAAAAAAAATAAATAAATGGAGCTAACTAATTTACGTGGAAAGTTCTGTAAGCCAATGGGAGACCAAGGCATCAACTCAGGACAAAAGAAGTCGTGTATATAATCTATTTGTTAATATTTAAGTGATTGACTGTCAAATTACGTGGTCCCTCGGTTCATGCTTGTTCTTTTCCTTAGAAGCTGGACATTTTTCCTACTCTCTTTTTGCGTACATCTGCGTGCTTTTGTTCAAAAGACTATACAATCATTGTTGAAAGGGTCAATACCCTTTTGGGGTGAGGGGTTTGCTGGTCAATTCACTTATCAGGTGAATTGGACACCAGCACCACCTTCAAAGTTTGGCCTGTTCAAGAAAGCGACTTGCGCCCATTAGAGACAAACATTGAGTGGGGCTTTGTTTATTCATGTAATGCTTTGAGTGTGCATGATATATATTTAACGGGGTACGGTATCTTCTAATTTTGTCACCTCTCCCCAGTTCCAAAACCTATCCGCTAGCGTGTAAGACTCGCTAAACTTAATTTGTCTTATAAGTCCACTGTGATGGTTTTTAGCGGTGACAACTTATTAGTTATTGACCTTAACTGTTGATAAACATGGTTAAGAACTGCAATATATAACAAATCAACCCTGGAAGCTTACTTCAGGAAATATTAATAGTAATTAATGCCCACATGTATTTTTAGTGTTGAATGCAATATTAATTAAATTGGAAGTACTAATAAGAAAGACGCTGGTGATTGCAACGTCTTAATTAATTATCATCATGTAAAAGTTAAAAAAAATACGAGCAAGAAATATTTATGAAACTGCTAAATTTATCACCTTATTCCCCCACCTCTTTTTCGAGATGCAACAAGGGAATGGCCTATGCTGTACTATTTCGAGGCTAGAGCATTCACGAACAGCAGAAACCGGAGAAAACCCAGGACACATACAGTGGAAGTTAGTCAAAGCAATGCGCGTGTTGAAACTTGAAAATTGAAACGTAATTAAGTTCCGTTTTTTACTTGAAGCAATTGACTACTATGCCTATTTTTCCATCACTTTCTTCTTGCATCTTTCTCGGTAGAAGATCAAATGACCGAACCTTTGAAAGTGATACAAGGAATGAGTCGTTGAGAAATTATGTAACACGGTTTGATTTAAAAGTGTGATAACCGAGACTAGGTCAATTTTATTAACCCCGTTTGAAAGCAGGGAAAAGATGTACGGACGAATAATGACCGTTGATGAGTATTGCATGGGAAATCAATCCCTTGCAAGTTGCATTTTCAATGTAAGAACTACGTACTATCACCTTAATTAATTCGTACATAATTCATTGAAATTTATATAGTTTTTCTGTTTAGTTTTTTGGGTTTTTGTATATTGCAATACTTGTGCTTTGTTTGGATGCAGAGAAAAGAAAAGGAAAATGAATAAAGAAAAGAACAAAAAATGAGATGAAGAGTGTGTTTTTTTTTCAAAATAATATTCACCTATGAGGAATTATGTTAAGGAATTACTTTGTTCACATAAATATCAGTGACCGTTTGTTGATTGAAGACTTAAAGGTCGTCCTAAAAGATTAAGCTAGTGAGTAACAAAGGAGAAAAAAATCACGAAAAATAAGAGTATTTGATTTAAGCTTTCAGTTTCATTTTTAAATTTCAGGATTTTCTTCACAAAATCTGAAATACTAAAAATTGAAATCAAACAAGTCTTAAATTTTTTTAATTGTTTAATTGATGTAGGAGTTGTTTTTGTTCATTTGAATCATTAAACTGATCGTTGATTTTGGATAATTTTATAAAATAATTCAAGTTGCGTAGCATTACTCAATCCCAAAGGAAAAGACTAAACAACCAAAATTTAATTGTGAAGAGTTTTATTAAAATGATGTGATCTTATTCTTAACCATTAGATAGATAGGTAATTTTCCATAACTGCATATTTTATGGATTAATATTATATAAAATTTTATACCTGTTATCAAATCATATATTATTATATTAGTAAAATAATTTTGATTCTTATAACACTTCAAAAGTTATGCATAAGATATAGAGTTTGATTAAACGATAATTTCTATTAGCAAAATTTAAGTTAAATCCACTTTTTATTTAACTATCCTTCTTAAATTTCGACAACAGTTCTGAAACATAATTCTAAATTGATCATGTAACACTGTTCAATTCTAATTTCTAAAATAGGTTTTTCTTTCAATCAAAATACAGGGTAAGAATTAAATTTTCTCATTATTGTTTATTCCAATTACCGAAAATGTAAATCTGTAGCCCAACCTCTGTGTTTGGACGGGTGTAACAGTTAGGCCCAAAGGTCTATGTTGCGCAAGGAAATATAGAGATGGGCCCCTTATGTGCTGGCCCATAGGAATGTGACGATGGACGGTGGATATTATGCGGCGAGCTACTACTACTGCAATTTGCTACAGCGCGTAGCTTGAACAATTGCGAGAGAGAGAGAGAGAGAGAGAGAGTACCAAGGCATGGGTGGAGGAGGACAGGCTCTGAAAAGAATCCCTCGCATCAAGTTCCCTCAGCGGAATCCCAACTCCTCTCCTTCTCCCTCTGGTTCGTACCATTTTGTAATAATCTTCGATTTCCCTCCCCTTTTAATTATGGTTCATATACTTGTAGTTAATTGTTCCTTCACAATCAGTAATTTAGGCAAACCCTAATTGTGCTGTGTATGTGTGTGGTATATGGATCATGTATGCACCTCTGATTACTGCGTTCCAAACACTGCCTTTACTATTTGTTTCCTGTAATTGAAGATAGTTATATAGTAGGTGTCTAGAATTACTGAGAATTATGTTACTACTCTGTTCAATTGCACACATCGAACAAGAATACCCAAATTTTACAAGACTAAGATCGAAGCAGCCTGATTACTTCTGTAGGTTCAGTATTTGGAAGGAGTGGTGGTGTGTTTTAAGTCTCAGGAATATCCTATAGTTTTAAGTTTCATATTTTGATATATATTCCATTTAAGCTTTCATTTTGATTATGTTGCGGATGATAATAGTACTAAACGGATTTATTGAACATTTGGTCTTTGATAGAGCCCAACAGCACTGATTGATAAATGTACCTGATGCTACCTAATGGAAAAAGGCACAGCTAATCTCTGTGGTGGTTGACCGATGTCATCTTAGAATTCTCAACTCTTCCAGTTTACTTAAGAGTAAACATTCCAATTCTATTATAAATTTGATTGCAGGTTCTGCATCTGGGACTCAGGCCTCATCTTCAGCTAGTGATGTCGGCTTATCATTCTTTTCAAGCCCAAATGCTTCGGCAACAGTAGGAGGGAAGGCTTCTCTTCAGCCCAAACGAACTCCTGTTTTGAATGAGGAGATTGAGGCAATTTTGGTATGTAAAATCTCCATCATCCTTGGTCATTCACATTTGTTGTTGATTAATGATTACACCTGTTACCTGTTATTGTAACACACACAATACATTTATGGTATAACAAAGGGTTAGGATACCTCTTATGCTGCTAATTGCATGAACTACTTATTGAAGAGTGCTACTAGTTAGGCTTCTTAGCCTAGTTACCTGTTCCTGTTATTTTCTCTTCTTATTTCCTTATTTTCTGTAAAGAACAATCTTTTTATGATTACTGGGGAATCAATGCACATTGCATGAAAGCAATTGGTTTTTGTTCTTTAGCTCTATTTCTATTTACTAATTGAAACTTCTGGACTTTTCACAGTTGGGTGGCTGCTTCTGATCGGGAGTGTTCAGGCAAACACATTGTATTTTGAGCTCTTTTTTTGTGGTTCTAATTCATTAAAATTCACCGGTGATGGTTCCTTTTTCTTCGTGTTGCTTGGGTGTTATGTGAAAACAGTTTACTGATTCATACTGTCAATAATGGAATACGAACAGGAATTGAAAACCATGTTATTGAGTTATTCATGTCACTACTTTTATAGCTAACCAATTTACCTGTAGAAGGTACTTCAGTTTCTTGCACTATCTCTAGTTCTCTACTAACAGGATAACACAATTATGAGTCGTGCAGACAATTTTATTCACTTGCAATAGTGATATTTTAATCTAAGTTTTTGGATACGAACACATCACTTGTATAAGCATGAATAATTAGTTTCATATTTATTTCATGGTAAATTTATCACAATTGGCTAGGAATTTATTAGATTTTTGTTTCAATAATAACAAAAATAACATTCTTATCTCTGATTAGGTGCTCTTGCATATCTAATTGTAAGATTAGTCCTTTAAATCGAATGCAATTGGACAAAATATCTTTTTGTTTGTTTTTACTTTTTTGTAAATTAATTCTTTAAATCAAATTCGGTGTTTTTTGGTAAATAGATAAAATCTTTTTTGAAGTGATGTACCTTGAATTCGCATCCTTGATGGAGTATTATAGAAAGCAAAGGCTTTTTTTTTAGCAGTAAGTGAGATTAGCGAATTGAAAAATTTAAACGCGCACGCGCACACACAAAACCTATCACAATTTAAAGTTTATTTGATCGATCTTAACCAATCTTTATTTCTCTGAATTGATTTATTGTGAAAGTAAAGTGTTTTGTGCTGTTTTTTCTCTCTCTCTCTACGATACTCAAATCTGACATTTTATTTAGAGAACAAATTTGAAACATTTTTTATAAGAAAAATCAAAGATAGCCGGTAAAACTATTCAAATAGAGTCCTAATCAAGGGTTCTCCTTTTGTTTTATCCTAAAAATAGTTTAGGTAATATTTTTAAATTTAAGAATAGTTTTAAAATTTGATTTTGATTTAGTGACAATATAAAATTTATTAATTAACTTCTTTTATTTACAAGATATTTTATATAATGAGTTTGAAAGTTAATTATATTAGTTGATATGACATTATATAATTAGATAACAATGTATTAAAATTGTGATGTTTTTAGGCTACTTAGATGTAGTAACTTGTCTTTGATGAAAAGGGTATATTGGTTAAATATCTAAGAAAAAAAAAACTATTTATGGTAGAGAATTTTACCACACGCACCCCTTTGTTAGACCACAGCGAGTTGTGATTATTCATAATATGTATATGTAGAGCTCGTTTAGACGTATTTTTTCTAATAAAAAAAAAAAAAATTATTTTGTGTTTTTCAGCATGTTGGATAATATTTTTAAGTAAAAGCAGAATTATTAGAAAAGCAAAAACTATCTTTTTTTTTAATTTCAGCGTCCAAACGGGCTCGTAGTCTCCAAATCTTTTCTAATTTATAACAAAAACTCAACTTTTTATTTTTTTTAAAAAAATTCCTCTAAGAAACGAAACAATGTGGACCAAAAGTCAACGACTTGGATGGTAGGTGATTGTATAGAAGTGTTTTGTGATGTGTACCGCAACCATCAGACATACTAATTGCGGCAGGGCAAGAGAACAAGAACAAGAACAGGATCACCCCATAAAAAAAAGAAAAAAAGAACATTAAGAAAGAAGCGCAACAAACTAAACTGCTACACTGAATACCCGCGTTTCGGGCTTCGACTCAGTTCCACCTGCACAAACCAAGCCAAACCAAACCAAAAGTGTCCTTATCACCTTCCTTCCAAACCTCTCTCCATCCACCACACCGGTACGGTAAGGAACTATCTCTCTCTTTCCTCTTTCTTTTTCTGTATTGTTCAATTTCATTTTATTATTGTTTGTTCTCTCCCAATCATTCTTAGTTGTCAGTTGGAACTTGCGAGCTGTATCATCCGTTGTCCGACATGTTCAATTTTATTTTATTTTTTTTTCCATTTTTCTATTCAAGAGTTTATAGCTTCTCGTGCTTTTTCCTTTTCCTTCACTGAATGATTCATTGGTCACGTACAATCGTATGAGTTTGTTACCTGCGATCCTTGCTCGATCAGTTTGGATAATTGCGGTTGGTAACTCAGCAAATACGGGTTGATCTAGTTTGTTTGACATCCTGACTCTGCCTAGTTTTATCTGTAGTTATATCTTACCAAGTGCTAGTGAGATAAAAAGATTGAGGATAATTTGATCTTCATAAAATTGCTGCTTCTTTTACCTTGCGAGTGGGACAAAGAAGAAAAGAAAATGGGAAATGCGGATTTGTTTTGACTGTTGAGAAACCAATACAGTGATCAATCAATCAGTCTCTAGAACTAGGTACTTTAGTTGAGTTTATGATTCCAAGTGATTAGCAGTGAGCACATTCTTTATGCTCTTTCTGAATGCCTTGATTTTATATTCCGCATTAGATTGCTGTGAACTCAATGGAACATGGTCTTGTCTTCAATTTAGTAGTTTAATAGTTTTGGCTGATTGAATGATTCACTTTTCTTGTTAGCAGAGGTTAGTCAGAATCCTTGGAGTTGGAGGGGAAAGAGTGGATGCTATAAAAGATGATTTTTCATTTAATTTGAAAAGAATGTATAGTCTTCTATATATGTTGGTGAAATATTGTTCTTGTACAATTCTAGGGCTGGCAGCTGGGTGGTGCTCCAGTGGTTTGATGAAATGACGGTGGGTTGCAGATTGAACAAAACTGGTTAGCAACTTAGAACTTTTAGCTAAGGGAAGTGATGCCAATGATGCTTTTCTAACTTATTGGTTTCGTTACTTTTTCAGGATAAATCATTCAAACTTATCATTACTATCTACCTCAAATATAGGCTTGCCCTTCCTTCTGGAAGAAAGTCCATTTCATGGATGATAGTCCGGCAAGATTAAAGATCATCCCTGATCACTTTCAAGTTCCAACATCAAGCATAGAATCTCCTGAAAGCAGAACATCACTTGTCACAGAACCTGGAACTGATCAATCTTCGAGGTTTTTTTTTTTCCCCTGATTAAAAAAGGAATAGAATAAAACAATGACGAGAAAGTTATGAAGATACTTTTGAGTTTCTTTGAATTAAGTTTCTCAGTCTGGCTTAGTTTAGGTCCTCGTGCCATCTGCGGACTAGAAGAAGATTAAGGAAAGATTTCATGGTGAACTTGTTTACACGTAGGTTATCATGGGGATCGAGTAGTGGAGGTCAGGAAAAGGTTTGATTTGAGCAGTTTTGTGCTGTTCATCTTTTGTCATTGGCAAAGGCCCTGTTTTTAATCCTACCAATACAAATTTATGTTCTGTAGGTAGAACTAACTGCTGCAGAATTAGAGTCACTTCGATCAGAGCTTGCTGATATAGAGGAGAGGGAAGCTCACTTGAAAGCTCAGTGAGTGATCCACAACATTGGACTATTATGGACTTTGCTGTCATAATGTATTATAATTGTTCATTGATCAGAGTTTGCTTTAGGTTACCTTTCTTCTTGTGGTTTTCTATCTCCTTATTTGTTGGGGTCATTGATAAAAGTAACAAAACTAGGAGTATAGATGCTAGTATTAGATTCGGAATCTAGAAATGTGTGACTGTTTTAGTAATAAGAATAAAATAAGGTTGAATATCCTTTTTCTTTCATTGTTCTCTGCCACATCATTACTTGTTATTCTTCCTGGTGAGAGGCAGCTACTCTATAGTGTTCTTTGGAGCTGAAATTACTACAATGAGTTACCGAGGAAATTCAGTGTTTAATCTCTACCCAATACTCCCATTTCTGTGGGGAATTCTTATATGCCTTAATAAACTCCGATATGTTTATCCATAAATAATTATTTTTTAAACGTATTTTTGTTTCTCACAGGTTGGAACATATTGATGAAGTTTTGCGGTCAGCTCGTCTTTCTGGCTATTTATACATTCGAACTGTACTGACTGTCCAGCCCCAAATTAGTTTATGTTGAATTGGTTTGTGTTTCATTAATTTATTTACTGAACAAGTCTAGCTCTAATTTGGTTTTGATCTTTCTCTCAGAGATGGGCAGCCCTACCGGGAGAACCTCCACCTATTGATGATGCAGAAGTAGATGATCGGCTTCCTCGCTTCGTCGTTCTTCATGGAGCATGTATATTCTTATATTTGTTGTGTACAGGTAATGCAATTAATTGTGTTCCTTCTCTCTCCATCCATTTCTCCATCCATTTCTTCTTTTCCTACCAAGTGGTGTTTTTATTTCTTTCATAACTACTTTGTTTAATGTTAATGTAGTCAACTCTAGAGCAGTAAAACTGGTGTTCCTTGTTTTCATTTCTTCTTTTGCGCCACTTGATTCTTTGAATTTATGCTGACGTGTCGATATATTGCTGAAGCGGTATTCTCTTTGTATTCGTTACCTACCTTTCATGCTAGTGTTAGAATGCATGCAAAAAAGATTCAATGAGAATATGCAGAATAAGGCAATTTTCTTTTCTTCACTCAATGTGTTCTTGTACTGTTATAAATTGCATGAAATGTTGCTAGACATGCAGTACTACAACTGTTTTTGTCAATATAACTCTTGTTGATTGACACTTTTTTTATCCTTCTTTAGTAGTGAGTAACTCAGTTCATTTTTTGGTTTGTGGAAATCGAATGGGATCAGAATCGGAATGGTCATTCCCATTCTCGTGTTTGGTTAGGTCAATGGATTAGGAATACACATTGCCAGGGGAATGAGTATTCCTACAGTAGAAGGAATTGGTAGTCCATCATAAAAGTGATGGAATCTTGAGCATTACATTTCACCAAAACGTGATTGTAAAAGAATGTCCCCAACCATTCGGCTCACTTCTTCAGCTCCAATTTATTTCTGTGCCAATTTATATTTTTAGGCCCAAAAAGTTGCACAGACCTGGGCCAACCCTAGTATATTTAACCTAAAATAAAAATAGTTGAAGTTTATGAACTATAACGTGTCAAACATAATAGTGGAGTGATCACTTTCTGTTCCTTTCCATACCAAACAAAACATAAGAAAGAACATTGCATTCCATTCCTGACCCAATTTTGTTGGCACTCCTATTCCCATTCTCATTCCTTCAAAATCATTCTATCCAGCCAAACATGAACTTGATTTTCATTTTGCAGTTAAATTCATAATAGTGCAACCAGAACATCAAGATTTACTGTGCTGAAAAAGTTCCTTTCTCGTTGATAAATTGCATTTGTGCTTCTTCCCACGTGGCTGAATGAGATATGAAAGCATTGGAACTATAAAACATTTTTTCACCAAACTTTTGCAATTCTTTTTTCATTATTATATTTTAATATATTCCTTGCTATCACAAAAAGTTCCTTCCCTCTTTTGGCTAGTTCACTTTCCAATACTTGCTTTAAGTTTGTGATGGTTTTTCTTTCTTGCAAATCAACAGCTCATACTGAGACTGCATTCACCGTATTGTTAAAGGTGTCTAGTATGATGTTTGTTTGAACTCTGACTTATGGAGAATCAACTGTCTCAAAATCTTAAGCTAATAGAAGGCCCAACATTTGTTTTTCTTAATCTTTAACATGCCCTTTTAGTTTTAGGTCAGAGCCAGACAAACCGTGGGCCAACCAAATTTAATTAGAAGAGTAGGAGCAGGAGCAGCATGGAACATACTCTTGACAGCTTGATTAATGAGGCTCTCATATCATGCTAAGAATTAACAATCACAAATGCTTAAGCTATTTGGGAAATGTCTATATCTTTGATTTTTATTTACATCTTTGAGAGAGAAAAGAAAAAAAAGAAACTACGTAAATCTGCACATGGTTGGCTCAATCAAATATGTTTTGTTCTCAAGCTTTCAGATGATTGGCTTTCATTTACGAGGCATCATTGCCTGTTTGCTGATAAAGAGGAAAATTGCAGATCTAAGCCCTCAGGACTCAACCCTTCTATCTGATATTGTTGAAGTAGGGAGATTGCCAAGTTTTAAACGTGAAGATGATGAGATTCATTATGCCTTCTATATTTTAACTCGTCATGGATTACGATATGAGTGCTCAAGCAGTTCTAAGATACAGGTGGGTGCAAGTTAAGATGCTTTGTTTCTTAGAAGATGTCATTATTAATATTATTATTATTATCATTGTATTTCAGTTTCATAGTCTGAACAGAACCTAAATTGTTTACATCATCATGTTAATTTTGATCAACTTCTAAATGTAATCTGTATTCTGTAACATATGTTCATCATAACTAATGTAGTTTCCCTCTTATGTTCCTCTTTTAGGTGGACTGTTGGTTATCAGCTTTACAAACTGACTGCAAAGTGGAACCTGATACATCAGTTCCCAATGGTTCGACTGAGATGTAACATAATTGTACCTTTCTGGTGAGTTTTCTAATGTGTTTTGTAAATATGAGATTAATTTCATGAAATGTTTGCAGCAATTGAAGATTTTTTTTGTCATTTTTAACTCATTCAGGACTTGAGTGATCCATTAGGTTTTAGACTTCGCAATTTTAGCATCTGATCCACACGTATGTAAATTAGAGTTAGGAAACTTAACATTTGAGTATTTTTTTGCCTAAGCTTAAATTGCATTATGAACATGCTATAAGCTGGTGGCATGCATTGTGGTGATAATGTAGCGCTTTGAAAAAGATAAATGGAATAACTTTGCAATACGGGTGGTGATTATACTACTTTGATCTCTTTTGTTCATGGGTGTGTGTGTGTTCAAATAACGTTTGGTTTCATAGAGATAAGAGTGCTCGAGGCTTGATTAGGCGCGTTTGTCTTTTGTTTTTTTGTTTTTTGTTTTTTGTTTTTTTTTATTTGGGGTCTGGGGTGCGCTTGGTGTAGTTTAGCCCAAAGCTAACCGAGTCTTTTTTGGATCGTGAAAATATGATTCCATTTATTTTTTAGGGCAATTCGATCATGCATTGGGTGATCATTTAAAATTACATAGTTCTAGAAATTAAGTGTGTTCTTAATTCTGCGTTTGTAAAATTGATTTTAAGATATAGTAATTTATGTTTGGCAATTTGACATGAAAAATGATTTTGATAAAAATTAAAAGAGTAAAAACCTAGAAGCAACAATTTTTCACTTCTGGTAGAATTAATTTTGGACCTAAAATCAATTCTGAAATTGGACTCCAATTGAAATCCAATCAAGACAGAAACTGAACAAGATCGATTATGAACTCTCAAAATCAATTCTAAAGTGCTCAAACAGGGTTTCCAAACATACTGTAAATGATTATAATTATTTTTTATTAAATTAAATACTATTTGCATGATATGTTTCCTTAAATATACAAATGTTATATTCTTTCGATAAATTTTTTTAAAAAATCATGGGAGATATTGCTCCTGCAATTTAGGATGGAACATTTTGGTTATTTTCCTCCAATAAATGCACTTCTCGTGATTTGAACTTGTCTTATATTTATAGGGGTTTAAACTGCTTACAATATGTTATATTGATATAATATGTGAAAATATATAATAAACATTTCTCAATTTTAATTTTATAATTCAAAATTTTATGACCCAACTTTATATAGTATTTACATATACACATTGGCCCTATTTCAATTTGATTTTTAATTGACAACCAAATTATTAGTCGAGTTTGGGATAAGTTGAGTCTGACTTGACTTGACTCATGAGCAATCAAATGATTCACAAATCAACTTAAATCTAAAATTGTAGCTTACTTTGAATATTCTGGACACAATATTGCAGTTTGAGTTTATAGCTTAACAAGAACATTATCTATAAATTTGTAATTATGCATTTAAACATTGCAAGTAACCAAGAGAAGTGGCCTGAACTAGATCTGTGCCTCCCCTTTCCGAAGGGCAAACTTGTTGTAGGAGATGAAATGAATGATCAGCAAAGTTTTAGATGCTTCTTTAAGATTATTTTTCTCATTTCCCGTAAGCATGTCTTTTTTTTTCTTCTCCTGTCCTTTCTTCTTCTCCCAACTTCTCCACCAACTGAAAAAGGAATTTTGTCCACCGGGAGAATAAGTGAGCTTGGTCTCTTTGTCCAAATCTAGCATTGCACGTAAAGTATTGACAAGAGGAGAACCTTCATAATAATAGTCGCTTTACAGGACAAAAGAATCCATAAAAGAGAAATGTCCCATCCCCGGATCGGTCCCTGCAACCAAAACAAGTTGTTTAGGCCTCAATGTAGGACATTGAAGAAGTGCCAAACAGGTGTTGCTTCTTTTCACTATTCAATTGTTATTACGTACGGCAATTAGGATCAATGTTGAGTAACTTAATTGAGTTAGCTCTTAACGGTGAAAATGTGTGTAAGAGAGCCGTTTTAATAGAAACTATGCCTATTTGTATAATCGAAATTAACTTTTTTCCCCGTTCCCGCTAGAAGCAAATAGACGGAGGTGAAAGACGGCCTAAGATATATATATATAAAAAAAAGGTTAATTACACTACTCTATTTGTCCACTAATATTTATCCCTCATCTAAATGAAAACAAAGAGTAATCACTTTAATGAAAAATGATCTGTTCAGGAAAAGTGAAGCTAAGAGGAAACACTGGGTCAGAAGGATGAGGAGCTTGAGGAATAAAGTTCTAGGGGAAATAGAGCTAAGGAGAAGAAGAGTTTGACTGACAGGTGGTGGAGATATATTCATCCGTTGAAATCTCCTTTACACCAAGTTCTAATTTCTTGGACTAAGTACCTCCTCCTTTGACTGAACTCTATTGTTTATCAATCGAGATCCTTTATTAATAGTGATTAGCTCTTTTGTTTTTATTTAGGTGAGGGGAGGTAAATGTAAGTAGACAAATAGAGGGGGTGTTTATTATATTTTCAAACTTAAGAGGAGGTGAGTGTAATTTACCTTAAGAAAAATATGAAATCTCAACTTGAATGCCTATTTTATTTAGGTCCATGAACAAAAATTGGCTATTGAGTAAAGAGTGAAGAGTAGGAGCAAATGAAATGGAAGGGAAGAAAAGGTGTAAATGTAAAGGAAGGCAAGCAACAACCGAACTAACCGCAGAGACCATTGATGGAGGGAGAGTTCTGTGAGACAAGCCGGATCATATCAGATTCGTATCACATGGACTCCAAACGTTTTCGTAAGCTTTGACCATATCAGTAAAGTCACCCAATTACCCCGCTTAGCAAAACCAAAAACCACACACATAAAACCAATTAAGTACCAATAATGAAAATAAGCACAAAAATACGGAGGAAACTGCAAAAGCCAAACAAAAATAATATAAAATCAGGAGGGTTGTGGTATTGTGGTAACTCAGGTGTGTCACGTGTTAGCTTATGCTAACTATATGGTCGGGTTTTGGTCTTCACTCATGAAACAGAGCGCGTTTGTGGCAGCATTTACCACTTTGAGAGCCTCGCGATGAGAAATTAGTCACTGCAATTGGCAATGAATAATCTAAGATAGATAAAAAAAAATGAAAATAATATAAAAATATTAGATATATTTAAATCAAATAACACAGGGCAAAAACATACAAAAGAAAACATGCCCCGGGAGAGCAAATGGGAGTTGGGACCAATCAATCAATATTAATTATAACATACAATATCGTATGATATCATATCACCATTATCATATTAAAATGAGACAGGGACACGCAGTGGCATTGCACTCTCTCACTCACTGACACACACACATCTTTGATCCTTCCTTCCTTCCTTCACCGTCGCATTTTCTGTTTTGTTTGTGGTGCCACTGCCATTAATCTCTAATCTTGAGTTGAATCGAGTCTGTATAGTATAGATGGCCTCACAGGTTTGCAAATCTGCTTCCAGAGCCGCGAGGTCCCTTCTCTCTGCTTCTTCTAAGGCCTCTCGTTTTTACTCTGGTATGTGGTAACTGCCTCTACCTCTTTATCCTATCCTATCCTTCCTTCCCATTATCATTCATTTTCTTTCCATTCATTCGACCCGTCACTATGGTTCCATTCATCAAGCGGGGTTTTTCAAATATGGTCTGTATACTTCTTGTTATTTTGAATCTCTTTGTTTGAAAACAGCACATTGATCGAATTTTTGACTGGTTATTCATTGCCATGTAAATGACTTCTTTAGTAGTTATTTAAACTTGTTGCTTTGTTTGTTTGATCTCTTCTCTCTGTGTCTTGTTTTTCATTCCTTAACTTAATCATATTACATTATTAAACGATAGTATTGTGGTGAAGCTACTATTTTTCCTTTTAATGTTGTCTGGTCATCCCAATGTGTAATTTTGTGCAAGGGAATTTAACTTAATTTTAATTTAATATTTTGTGGAGAGGGGTTATCCATTTGATTGTCAAGACAGGGCTTGATTTTTTTACCTGAGATGAGATGAGTA
The DNA here is from genome assembly GCA_030441495.1 of Dalbergia oliveri. Taxonomy (NCBI): domain Eukaryota; kingdom Viridiplantae; phylum Streptophyta; class Magnoliopsida; order Fabales; family Fabaceae; genus Dalbergia; species Dalbergia oliveri. The sequence continues at coordinate 52,429,754 of JAMLFY010000002.1, read as the reverse complement.
AGTTCATAGTCATAGATCATCAATTCATTAATCATTCATCATCTTTGCAGGAGGACGAGCAGTGGCAGCTGCTGCAGCTGTTACATTCACCAGCAAAGTGCCCTCTCTTGCTTCAAATTATGGGAGGGCCGGTTCTCAAAGTGCATCCACAACATGGATCTCAGGAGCTCTCGCTCTTCCTGCTGCAGGTTAATTTGTAGTACAACCATACAATATAAATCTTGAAACAATTTTTGTTTTCACTTTTTGGTTACTGTTTAAGTCCATGAAGGCAAATAAATACATATTATATTGCTATGAATTGCCATCTCTTATCGTACATACCTGTTAGTGGACAATGCATTTTTGTTGGAAAAAAGGAAGAGGAGCCTTGTACCTTGCTTAACTTTAGCATCGTAGCTTCCGGGACCTCTTCAACATCAACTGCACTGTACTGAATCAGTGTACGGGGATCGATTTAAGGTTATGGATGTAGTATAGACTTTATTGCTTCCCTTCACATCCCCATCATTGTAAACGAATTTCAAAACTTCAATCATGCCTCTCAAGATATCAATACATGCTTATTATTCGTTTAAATTCATTCGTGCTAGTTTTTGCTTTCTGACGTTCCTCAACCTTACCATAAATTGTGCAAGAATCAAACACAGGTCACCTGGAGCATTTTCCATTTTATTACTCTACTATCAATCTTCCTGCATTAGTATCACAACATATAGATTATTTTGTCATGTGAGTTTATCCATATTCCAACAGTTTGCTATATGCTATGAATTTGTCGGTCTTCTCAATGTTTCACAACATTACATTCTGCATCATTTGATCGGATATTCAACTCTTAATTTTTTTTTCTTCTGCTTTGACTTTTAGCTTACATGCTTCAGGATCAAGAAGCGCATGCTGCTGAGGTACGCATAACAGTTCTCTAAGTACGTTGTTTTTTTCCCCCTTCTGTTGTGCTAACGAGTGCCTAAAGACATTAGCTAAGAAACTGAAAGTGGAAGGTTTTTGAAGTTTCAATAAATTCATCGAATTGAAATCTTAAAAATTAAACTTTTCAATTTAAAATCTTTCACTTTTGATTCTTTAACAAGTGTTGGTTATTATTATTTTTTAACTCCTTCTGGCCTTACTTGCTTTCTTTCTTGATATCTACCTTTTTCCAACTCAGCTGGAGCGCACTTTCATTGCCATTAAGCCGGACGGAGTGCAAAGAGGGCTGGTAAAGTGAATATACATTTCTTGCACTTCTTCATTATTTGTTTGAGACACAAGTGGACACAACACACCTTTGTCCGCATATGGTCCCCACTTACTTAGTTTATGTTCTGAGATGTTTCTTTTGTAGAACTCAGAGATCATATCTCGTTTTGAGCGTAAAGGGTACAAGCTAGTGGGAATTAAAGTATTGATTCCTTCAAAGGAGTTTGCCCAAAAGCATTATCAGGACCTGAAAGATAAACCCTTCTTCAATGGGCTGTGTGAATTCCTAAGTTCTGGACCTGTCATTGCAATGGTTAGTTAGAATTCACTCAATCTGTGTCCTTAGGAATCAAACAAGCGAAGCCAATGTTCCTAATATGTCCTTTTTGTTTTCCAAAAATTGAGTGTCATAGGTGTGGGAAGGACAGGGAGTTATTTCCTATGGCAGAAAACTAATTGGAGCCACAGATCCTCAGAAATCAGAGCCTGGAACTATTAGGGGTGATATGGCTATTGTTGTTGGAAGGTACTACTTTACAGAGAAACATGCTAGTTAGTTTCTCTTTATAGTTTATACATGTAATGCATTGCATTGTTCATTATTTGGTCATCACAATCTGATTAATGATTGACCATCCATGCAGAAATATCATCCATGGAAGCGATGGTCCAGAGACTGCGAAGGACGAGATTAAGTTGTGGTTTAAGCCAGAAGAGTTGGTCAGCTTCACTAGCAATGCTGAGAAGTGGATTTATGGTGTCAATTGATTCTTTCTCTATGATGGAGAGTGAGTTTTTTGAATAAATTATTATTTGTCTAAGCCAAGAAGTAAATCACGAATACAATGTTGATCTCCAAAAGCAACAAATCAGCGGAATCGGAAATAGTACCTTTGCTCTTGTGTTTCACTCTGTTAGAAACTACATTATTTAATTTCATCAGTCGGGTGAATGCAATGTGTGACAATTGACAATTTCTTTGCTAGATGTCACCAATAAATCAAAGCAGGTCATTTGCTGGGAGAAAAGAGTTCAACTCAAACGGAAATAACAAATAAGGACCATGTGTTTATCCAATAAAAGAAACCAGAAAGTGAAAATTGAATACAACATTAAAAGGAGTACGCTGGAAGCAATCACTCGTTGACGTATTGCTCTGGTCTGGTCCAGAAATTTTTAGACGTTTATGAACTAAGAAAAAGTTCTCATATTTTTCAGGAAAAATGTATACTATTCGTTAAACGGCCTCGGCATATAAATGAAATACAATACTGTGTAGCTTTGTGTTTAATTATCCTTTTGAATTTGTATGCACAAATCATGTCACTCAACCGAATCGTATTTAACTTTTAGTAGCATATAGCAATACCCAGCTTAATATATACCAGGACAATCATGTAAGTAATTGTTATTTCCTGTTTTAGTAATTTGTATTTTTTCTAAAATAACCTCCGACCGGTTTGAATTCTAGCGCTTGTATTACATCCTTCTCCATTTACGCATGCTTCTCTCCAACGTCAACCCCTTCTTTTCTATTATATTTTGTTTTTCATATTCGACTAATGGTCTAATGCACTTTGAAATTAATAAAAAATAAAGTGCGGATAAAAAAACGATATATTTAAGTTAACAAACAATCAAAACATGAATTGAATATTAACCTATAAACTAATTTACCCTATTAACCGCTGTAAGAAGAATACATTGGAAAACATACAAGACTAAAAGCAGATAAAAGGTTTTCTAATAGGTAGAGATGATGAGAGATTAAGACGTAACTATAAAGTAAATTATGTATAAAATATTTAAAACTTAAAAGTAAAATAATTTCGCCACACACATAATTTTCCATTGATTTTAATGATGTCATTTCATTTATGTAATTAATTCCATCATCTAATGAGAAACAAACTCTGTTGTACTTGTGTTAAACTTAAACCAAAAAGTCATAGCATCTTAAACCACGAGCAAATTAAGTTTCAATCTGTTCAAACTTGTTTAGCAATATTGCATTGAATAATATTTGAACATGATTGTCAACCACAAACTATGATTTGAACAGAAGTGAAAAACAAACTTTTTTCCCTATTGAACCAAATCAAAGTTCTACAAACTATAAACTGAACACAGGGGAAAGTGTCTTCCAAAATCAAAACGTTTGGAATCCTCCTCTTGCTAAGCCCCTTCTGCTAGAGTCCTCTTTGAGGTACTAATGTATAGAACTGCATCAAAGAAATAAATTCCAATTATTTTTGCAATCATATATGAATTATGAATAAAGAACGTTATATTTCAAGCATTAGTACCATTATTCCCTCGAATGAACGCATCACCATACTTATTCTTCAATTGCCCGTTGACATACTCCTCTGTTTGTTCCATTGCAATATTCATATAGCCATCTAGACAAGCCAGGATACCTAGAAGATTAACCACAAGGATTCAGCATAGTTCATCTGTACTGCACAGAAGCAAAAATGCATACAAGTCGACATTTGTAACAACTAACAAGCAAACTCACAATGTAAAGCCATCAAATAAGGACTTGACGTAAATTCATGATCGTAACAGTCACTGCTCTCAGACGGGGAATTTTGAAAATATGTCATAAACCATGATCTTCAACTATTTACTTCCTACGGAGGAAGGACTGTAAAGCCTTTGCAAGCAAGTTGACCCAAGCGCATAAGTTAAAAAAGCAACGTATATGTACCAAAAAATAAGGTAACAACACACATTCAATATGACTTGAACCACTTGGATAGAGAAATCATTGCAGATTAACATTAAAATGTAACTTAACAGAGTTCTGCCATAATCTATCTGTAAATAATGTAAACTAAAATATCTGAGGGGGATATAAGGTGTCTATATCAAAAGAAGCACTCAGCATTTGATATATCTAGATGGCTAAGCATAAGTTATCCCGTTTATGCTGAGTTTCCTGTGATTTTCGATGAGCCCAAAGGTTACCCACAAGTATAAACTGAGCTCAAAATCCAAGATATGAATCACCATTAGATGATACGGCTTTCTTTGTCCTATCAACCAAATCAGGACTGTCCTTACAAGAGAGCAGAACCAGCTGTCAAAGGAATGACACTAAAATATTGATCAAACATTGGCTTCTTTACATCAAACCAGATGGAACAGTCAATTCACTGATACTTTAAAAAGTATTTTTGGATAAAGTACTGATACACTATAGAATCCAAAAGCCACCCAACATACATCTAAAAGAATCAAACCCAAGTATGATATGCGATGGCATTGAAGTCTTTATTCATGACTAGCAATGGATTATTAGTTTATTTGTGATGCAGGACAAAAGAGGGCAACTCAAATTAATTATATATGATTTTATTTTAACTTTCTGATGAAATTCTGAGGGATTTTTCTAGGTGATTTTAAGACAATCATATAGAACTAGGGTCCTCATATGATATTGTAAAGGCCAGGGATTCGCCATTTCACACTATTTGAAGTCGTAGCCAATGGAATTGTTCCAACTTGATGACTTTTAGAGAAGGTCATGTGACTACCAAGCAACTCTTTATTGAAACCTTCTATGAAAAGGCCAGTGGAACTGCTGTAATTAGCCATTTGCTGTCAATTTAAAGTAACTTCATAATTAAAATTTAAAGCTCTCAAGGTTTCGAGACCCAGGGTTCCACTGTTCCACACTTTGAGTTCAATTCTCAACCAACTCTACATGATAGCACTATCTCAGCTGCCTCAAAGTAGGCCATCCAACAACCATCAGGTCATGCTCTTAATGAGAGATGCAAGGCTTTTTTTTTGTTGGGGGGGGGGGGTTATACAAACAACAGAAACACAAAATCAACAACACATAACAGTTCTCCCTTTATCGAAACTGCAGAAGATTGCAAATAAATGAAGATTCAGCAACAAACAATTGGGGATTAGGGTTTAAGGTTTACCGCAATCTAAAACCAAGAGTAGAGTATGGATATAGCATACCATAGAAACAGAGGGGAGAGAGAGATGGAGGAATACGAACCACGATAATCAACGCCGGAATTGAGCTTAACAACAACGGGGCGGCCACGAATGGACTTAAGGAAATCAGCAGGGGTTTTAGTGGTTCCTGTTCCTGTTGCTCCTGTTCCTTTCTCTTTCTCTTTCTCCTTCTCTGCTCCACCAGTACTCATTTTCTTCTCTATCAACACCTGAAGAACCACCAACACAACACAAACACAACGCAGCTTAGTAAGTATCCTTCAGGTGTTAGCACTTAGCTATACAACCAGCTCAAGTCAAGGCTAAAAAGATCTCAGATCCCCAAAAAAACACAGAAAAACAAATGAGGGAGGGCTCACAGAGGTTGCCGGGCAGCGTCGTCGTCTATGCAACGCGCAACCGTGGTCGCCGGGGGAACATGGAAGGCAAGCTGAGAGCAGAGCTGGGTATGCGGACCCATCCGGTCCGCTTAGGTCCGCAACGAACCACAATTAACGGGCCGGACCGTTTCATAAATGGACTTGATCCGTGTCCCGTATAAGCCCGCAGGTCCGCGGACCAGTCCGCATACTATTCACATCTTCTGCCTCGCAAAAAGCCCGCAAAGCATATCGCGGACCGACCCCGGACCAACTTTTTTTTTAATCCTTTCATATACATTTTTAATTTTTTTAATACCCTATAGCATATTTAAAAAAATTAAAAAGAAGAAGAAGAAAGGAACAAAAAACATATAGCAATAAATAAAAGAGCATGCATATCAATAGCTGCAGATGGGTAAAGCAGTGAGTCCTTACATCCTTGAACATTAAAATAAGACCTGTACAGTAATGCTAATCACATTTATAAGGTATTAGTATTTGTTTAAGCCTTTCTTTTGTAATTTGATCGGTTGCATGGATGAGAAGTGCCCCAGAACTCGCGCCGACACACAAGTTTAAGCTATATTTAGCTTACTTTCGAGTTTCAAACCAAAACATAGTAGCATCAAAGAAATAAGACAACGAAATAAATTTACATTCTATATCACAATTATGAATCAATAACTTCAACAGAAAGAACATGGGGAAGCACGAAAATGATTCTCAAAGCAGACTTGTTCTTCTGCCATATTATAAACAACATGAATTGTTCCCCTCGAGGCAAATAGTGAGAAAATAAATGAAAACACAAGTAGATAAATATATAGTAAATAAACAATTTTCACCCCAAATCAATAGCCTTCAAGAAAATCAGATCTGTGGGCGACAGTGAGAGGAGAGGGAGACCTTGACCGCTTGAGTGAGATGAGAGCAAGAAAGTGAGATCTGAGGGGCGGAGATCTGCCGCGAGGCCTTGACCGCTTGAGGGAGGGAGACGGAGAGTTGAGAGACGAGAGTGAGAGAGGGCTTGAGTTGGGCGGAGTGCTGGATTGCTAGAGGAGGTGGACGGTGGCGGCTGAGTTGAGAGAGGGGAGTGGCCGAGTGGGTGAGGGTGAGTTGAGGGAGAGAGGCGGCGCCGCTTCAAGAGAAAGATTGAAGACTCTGCAAGTCAGATTGAAGGCAACTAGGCAAGTACCAATTAGCAACCCTAGTGTCTTCCACTACTACAAATGGTACGTGGTTTATGAAGACTAAAGACTGGGCCACTAAACGTCCCATTGGGCTTGGGCTTAGACATTTCACAGCCCAGTAGTGCAATGGTTCGTGGACTGGTGCCAATGAAACTGCTAAGCACTGGACTGGAGGACATGGACAAGAGCATTCTATGCGGGTTAGGTGGGTTGGTCCGTAAATTCATGGGTCAGACCCATTTAGGCGGGTTAGGCGGTACTAATCAAAAGGTTCGGAATTGGCGTGAAAATTTCTGTAATTTTTGTCAAGTTGCGAGTTAAATGGGTTGGCATCACGTCGTATACCAGCTTCCTGAGAGTGAGTGAGTGTGTAAGTGAAAGTGATTTGAAAATTGAAGCCCTAACACCAACCAAACTAATTCACCCACACCACCCAACCTGAACCCATTTCACAACATAAACGATTCGTATAAATCCTTTAAATTGACCCAAATCTAAAATGTGTATCCTTTAATCATGCATTATTAAGTTAAATTAAATTAAATTAGAGTATAATTACCATGCACTCACCATAATCATCTTTATAATATTATACAATAAAAAATTGTTATGTGTGCCCATTATAAAATTATGAATAGTTCAAATTTTAAAAAACCATCCAAGTGATGAGTTGTTAACATTTTATATATTGACGTTAACATGGTTCAATTAATTCCATTAAATTAATCTCTAAATTATAATTTTAGCCCATATTATTAGTGTAATAATTTATTAATATTTATCGAATAGAGCTCTTGTGGTCCACCACTATTAATGAATTAATATTTACTTTAGTCTTGACTTTATACTTATGAGTATTTTAATTCCAAACTATCAAAATCATTCAAATTGGTCTATGAATTTATCAAAACAAGAGTTAAAGCTAATTCTTTATCCTATTTTTATTTAATATTTTATTAATTAAATAATGATAAGTAATGTCAAGTGATACCTTGATATCATGTGTTATCTAAAATATAATGAAATTTAAAATGACTTGTTTTGACATTTAAAATTGTACAAAATGAATCATAAAAATAACCATGAAAGAAAATTTAAATGACTTTTTTTTGTAATATTTTAGACACTAAAATTAGTCATTTTAAACTTTTCTAGTTCAAATGATGACATAAGGTATGTCAAAGTATCACTTAACGTTACAATTCATCATTTAATTGATGAAATGTTAAATAAAAGTGGATTAGAAGCCTAACATGATTCACATTTTACAAAGTCAATAACTAATTTGACTTATTTTAAAAGTCAAGGATTAAAATGACTTGTGAGTATAACGTCAAGGACTAAAATGAACAATAACTCATTATTAAACTAGGAATTAGATTTTAAACTTATGAGCAAATTAATTCACGTATACAATTTTAATGTAATACCCAGTGTACACGTGTCAGGAGACAATTTTGTAACCTTAGGTCCAAAGACTGCAGGTCCTAAAGTTCTAAGTTCTAAGTTCTACACCTCCTTGAAAGCTATATGTTAGATTCACATTCTTTGAATCAAAAGTGTCACGACCGACTTGGGAACGGGCACGTGAATCTCATCCCACGTAGCCTCGTGATCACTATGTCGTACTATATGCATATTTTATTCATAAAATCCGTTTAAATAAAACATCATTTTTCATTTCTAATATAAATCTGTCTCTTGGAATAAAATCTGAAGCTGAAGCTGGATATATAATTCAACTGAGTTGCTCATTTACAAATAGATTCATAAAAGTTATATCAAATTTGAATACAAAACAAATCATTAAACTCAAAATGCAAAATATGAATCTATGGTCCGGATTATGTCACATCACTGGAGCACTCTACATAAAATAACCAAACTTCACATCAATGTGAAGCTCACCAAAGCTGAAAAATACTAATGTGTTGAGGAGGAGGAAGAGGAGGATCCTGAGCTAGACCTATATATCTGAGAAAGGACGAAAAGAGGGGTGAGTTTTGTTGCAAAACTCAATGAGTGAATTCTCACGTAACCCCTATCATGGGACAACAACCAAAATGCATAAAAGTCATAATAATACTAATAACAATAATAATAACACTTATAAAATGAATTTTAAAACTATTGATAACAATCCCATATATAGCATATAAAACAAAGCTATAAACTCCTCTAAGTCATAGTCAATAATGTTCTGAACTTGATAAACATTCATAAGGATAATAATAATGAAAATAATAATAATAGCTGTCACGAATTTTCTTGTTCTTATGGTCCCTCATGGACAAACTAGACCACCTAACTAGGTCCCGTTTTCTGAAATTTGCCACCATGGCTATTTACTGCTATTGCCTCCATAGCCTTTCATAATATTGCCTTCATGACTATCACTACATTTGCCTCCATGGGTTTTATACCGTTTGTCTCCATGGCTATTACTAGGTTTGCCTCCATGGCATGGCTTTTTATTACTATTGTCTCTATGGCGTTTATCACTATTCATCATACATATCTTAACTGAAAATAAGTAAAAACAATAATGCTGAAAGATGGGTACTCTGTCTCTGCGAGTCAGAGCCCTAAATTCTTAGTACATTGAGAGTTATGGATTCATACAACTCTAACAATCTGACTTTAGCATAACTGTGGCTATGAAATCATGCCTAATGGATCACCCATTTGTAGGCATTCCGATTTCAAGCCCAGAATATGTATGCATCCTAGAGAATCCTGAATTCCATACTTTTTGGTACTATAAAACTAGTTCTAAATTCAAATCTTAAGCTAACATAACTTTTCATATATTAATAAATCTAAAATCATAATTCAAATACTGAGGTTCTAAATCATGAAAAGTTTAAAACTATAATAGCATTTTTCTTCATAAAACTAATTATATTTTGTTCAACATAACTCAACTTAATATTTTCCAATATATCTCAACTGGCTAATCTAAAACTTGGTATATAATTTAAATCATAATTGATATCATAACTCTTAAAACATATTTGTTAAAATAGCAAATAGATAAAATCATATATTCTTTTAACAATCATTTCATTAGCATATAAAACATTTTTCCATACATACAACATAGCAATCATGGTCTCATGATTTTGTAAAACTCATTCTTTCATGCCATCATCATAAATCATAATTTTTCTAGCTTAACATAATCATGTAAAATCACTTTCTACACTTTTTCTTATCTCAAATTTCATATTCAACAACCATCATGCAAGAAACATATTTATAATGATAAAACTAAGGCTATGAGATTAAACTCACTCATCTGGAGGAGAACAATAAACGGCAATACCAAGAGAACTGGGTGGAGCGGGATAACACCAACAACTGCCATAGAGCAATCACAACTCTAGATTAATCTAAAATCTCCTAGATAACTCTAACAATATTGGGGAGCACCCCCACTGACAACAATGGAGGCTAACAACAATCCCAACCAAAGAACATGGAAATGGAGAGGAAAAGAATGACAAAACCCGTAAAATCTTACCTTAATCTCTTGGGAGGAGAAGGGATGGAATGGGATTGAGTAGGAGGGAGAAAAGGAAGGTTTGGAAGGGAAGGGTTTTAGGTTTAGGGAAGAAAATCTCGAGTTGGGGTGTTTTATAAGGGTTGGGGGCTCATTTATCAAAACTATGTCATTTTACACTCCTGATCTGAGACACGTTCACTGTAGGATTAAATTCCAGTGAACCTGGAAGAGCAACAAATCGCTAGCGAGCCTCCTGACTCACCTCTCACTGTAGTGAACATAACTCATTGCGAGTTTGTTTTGCAAAATTTTGCAGCAACAGCACTCCAACAACACCCACCTTCAACATTCACTTATTTATTTTCCATTAACTTTAAAACATAAATGTATATAAAAAAATACCCCTATTTGGATTTAAATAAAATATCAAAAAAATCAAAATCCTAACCATTCAAAATCCAAATTTTGGGTTTTAGTTCAAATCCGAAATTCTCACGATTTTCTAAACTTTTGGTACAAAAATGAAACATTTAAGGGTTTCATAAAAATTATTAAAAATCACTCTTTAACTTGTTTTCCCTATAGGAACAATTACCATGACTTTTGATCTCAAGAATGTCACTCTAACATATAGCTCTCCAAGGAAATGTAAGGTTCAGAACTTAGAGAAGTTTAGGACCGACGTGCGCCTGGGGACCTTGGGCAAAACAGAACATGTTTCCTGACACATGTACACTGGGTATTACAAAAAGTCCCGATAATTGTTCATAGAGGGAAAATAAGTTGAAGAGTGATTTTTAATGAATTTTACGAAACCTTGAAACGTTTCGTTTTAGCCCACAAGTTTAGAAAATTTCGAAAACTTTCGTATTTGAACTAAAATTCAAAATTTGGATTTTGAATGGTTGGGGTTTTGATTTTTTTGATATTTTATTTGAATCCAAATGGGGGTATTTTCTTACTTACATTTATGTTCTAAAGTTAATGGAAAGTAAAATAAATGATTAACTTGAGGGTGCTTGTAGAGGGTGCTATTCCTAAGATTCTGGAGCAATTAGCCAGCGAGTGCTAGCTTCTCCAGGTTTGCTCCAGTGATATTTACTCGCAGCGAACGTGTTTGATGTCATAAGTGTAAAATGACGCAGTTTCATTTAGTGGGTCTTTAAAAGCCCCAACTCGGGCTCTTCTCTCCCAAAAACCCGAAGGCCACCCTCCCAAACCTCTTCCCTTTCTCTCAAATCCTTTCCAATCTAGCTCCCAAATCATCAAAAGTATGTTTATGTTAATAGATTTTGGTCTCTTTCTTCCTATTCTTTCATTTTCTTAGGTTTGAGCTGTTATTATTCTCCATTGTTACCAAGTGGGTGTTCCCCTAATGTTGTTAAAATTGTTTTAGAGTAATCTATGAGCACCCATAGATTTCTTATAAGTTGTATGGTTGTAATGCAGACGTTGGTGTCATCCTTCCTCCCTAAAGTCCTGATGGTGTTGGTGCTTCTCGTTTCACCCTCCAGGTGAGTGAGTTTGATTTCATGACTTTATTTTGGTCATCCTATAAATTATTTCTAGTATCATAAAGTGATTAGAAATTATTTGCTTGAGTTTTATCATGAATTAAAATATTTAATTCATGTTCAAGGGATTGAGTATCACCTTCAGTTTATGGATAATCTGTTCTTAATAATGCCTTGAGAAATAATATAGTTTTCTTGAATTCAATAAATTACGATTTTATGGTTATTACATAAAATAAATAGAAATGAGTTGTAATTGTTGCATTATTATTATTATTTATATATGATTCTTTCTTGTCCCATGTATGTTTATGAGTGATGATCCACTCACTGAATTTTGTAACAAAACTCACCCTTCTCTTCCTTTTCTCAGATTAGACTCAATCCTCCTCCTTCCTCCTTAGCAGCACTAGTATTTTCCAGCTTTGGTAAGCTTCACATTAATGTGAAGTTTTGTTATTTATGGAGAGTACTCCAGTGATGTAATGGGTAGACCATAGATTCACATTTTGCATTTTGAGTTTAATTATTTGTTTTGTATTCAAATTTGATATAACTTTCATGAATCTATTTGTAAATGAGCAACTTAGACTGAGTTATATATCCCAGCTAAGTTTCAGATTTTATTCCAAGAGAAATATTTATATTAGAAATGAAATTACGTTTTATTTAAACGGATTTTATGAGTACAATATACATATAGTACGACAAGTGATCACGAGGCTTACGTGAGGTTATGATTCTACATGCCGGTTACATTTAAGTCGGGTCATGACATTTAAAAACTAAAATGAGCATTAATATCACATATAACCAATGAATCAACCTACTTATTACTTACCCCATATCTATCTTTTTCGAACAAATAGAAATAATTATTTTTTATCGGTAAAATTATTGGTAAAATTCACTCTAATTTTCTTTATTTGGCCAAGTAACACTAATATTTCAATGGATGTAATGTACAATGTGCATTAGAAGGAGAGAAGATGTAATGATTAATCACTAACTTAGCTCAAAGGAGATCAAAGTAGTAGTTTAATTAATTCAAGGATATTATGAGTAAGTTTTATAAATAGCAAAGAGTTAAAGTAAATTTTACCAACAAACTGCTAAAAAAAAGAAAGAAAGAACTTGAATGTACAAAATTTTGGGTCACTGATTCACTGATATGTGTTTAAACTTCAAGTGTTTTCAGAGCTAGCTTCAGCCATTAACATTGGATTATTGGTAAAATAACTAGAACCTTATTGGCATGGCATTTATTTAAATTTTTAATATTTATAAATATACTGAATGTTGGTTTTGATTCTTATATACATCTTTTACAATGTTTGTTTTTGGTCTTAGTAGCATTAGCCCAATTATGTGGTAATATTTGTGAAAGTTAAAAGAAGATTCTTAAAATAGTAAAAAAGATCAAATTCAACATTTTTAAAAAATTAATTTTGATATAATGATAGTATAAATTTTTTTATATAGTCATTAAATTATATTTTGCCATATCAATAAAATATAGTTGACTCTTACACTAGTATCTTAAAAGTCATTTATATGAAATAATTTGATTGAATGATAATATAATGGTGTATTTAAATTAATTTCAATTTTTAATATTATAAGTACTAAATGCATATATATTATTAAATGTATCACCTCTAATTGTTGGACGACAATTTTGCATAGAAGAATTCACGTACATATTTAATTACGCTTCTCAAGAGTAGCAGAAATATAAAATAATCAATTTTTATTTATATTTTTTGGATATATATATATATATATATATATATATATATATATATATATATATATATAGTTGATAGGCAGATATGCTTTTCCAAATATCTTAAACAGTACAAGAAAGAAAAAGTATAGCATAATGAATGAGTCAATTATGCGTGTTCTAAGCGACAAAAAATATCATCGGCCATCTTTTAATATTAAAAACTATACAAGTGTAAGGTTCCTAATTAAACCCCCTAGCGGCGGAAGAGTAGCAGTAGAAATAATAATAACAATAATAAATATATTTTTTATTAACTTTAATTTTTATCAATTATATATTTAATTAAATAGTTTTAAGTTAAAAGTCTAGAATTTAAGTAAGTGGTAAATTTTTCAAATATTTATTATGTGTAAATTTTTTTTTTTGACTATATTTTTAATAATTAAAATTTGATGTTCGCAATTACGTCTAAATATTATTATAAAATGTATTTTTACAACAACGTCTAAATATATATTAAAAAAAAATCAGACTTGTACTTTTACTTATGCTTGTTAAAAAATAATTGTTTCCGAAGTTTAACCAAATGGGTCCTTTATAATTGAAGAAAACTGTTCCCCTATAAGTTTTGATACACTAATTATATATTTTTAATTTTATGAAGTATATCATAAGTCCTAATTACCATTAAAATAAATAGAGAATGGATAGAAGTGGATAGATTTAATTTAACCCTTTTGTTGATTCATTCGGTAATTTAATCATTATTATGTACTATATTAAAAAAAATAAGGAAAAAAGTTAGAATTAATTAATTAATTAAAGTCGGCTATTTAGCTTAAGATGGACGCAAAGAAGTAAGCGGCGTAAAAAGTAAGTAAAGATATTGTGGCGGTGCGTGAAGCAGAAGCATCCATACCGATCACTGTATAAATGATGGAATAGGGGAACCCAGTACCGTACCTTGCATCTTCATTTGGAGTCGTTACTCTGCGCCCGCCGACGCTGAAACAACGGAAAAGCACAAGAGAGAGCAGGCAAGGAGCAAGAAACGATTTATGCATGTCACATTCCGTCCGTCATAACCATGGACGAGACGATCGACGACAACAATATATGCGACACGTACTCCCTACACGTACTAGTGCGTCAAGAATTTCAAGAACCGAGAGTACGATTACGAATGGAGAGTGTGCCGATCAGTTAAAGAAGAAGGGCATGCATGGAGGATGGAGCGCAAGAAAAGTTAAAAGAAACATCGGAGAATCATATTCAAGAAGAGATACATGGGTGGGCGGGCTTCAAACTTTACTTTAGGGTTTGGTTGGGACGTACATTCATGATAACTATGAGGCTGCATCAAAGACAAAGGAATGATTTCAAGAATATTAAGTCAAAACGGAACAACTATGAGTATGAGAGACCATGTATACATTGAAGCCAATAATAGAATAGGTTTAATTAATTTGGAATATATAGACGATATTGATTCATTCCTGCAGGTTGGAACACATTACAAATGCTAACTTAGCTTGTTCTCTTGTTGCATTGCTGATTCACGGAATTGAAAGGAGGTTTGATGAGAATTTTGAGTTCAATAGAAAAACGAAAGTTTGTCATCTCTGAATCCTATAATCAAAGGAATGCAGAAAGACAGAGAAGTTGGCCATTTATAGCCATCAACGTGTAGGAATAATATCCCCTCTTCAAATCATCGTTTCGAATCATAATCTTTAACAATATTTTCATTTACCTGTTTGTTAATTAACCAAACTCAAGCAACCACTTTTTATAATTTTAGCTCTCATTATTCCGTGGCTTGTTTTTCACGTCTTTGCATCTTTTTATCTTTCCTTAATAATCTCTTATTACCTGGAGAAAATACAATCTGGCGTGGTTACAATGCGAATTATTATTGCTAGTTGAATGGCCGGTACTCTCCCACAGCTGTTTGATAAACTATATAAAGAGAAAGGATGTTGCTATATATGATTGCAGCAAGATTTCCCTGTTCCTTGAGGATTACGAAAGAAATATATAGAAAGAGTCGATCGTAATTGTCAGGTTTGTATAGTTCTATAAACCTCTTTTTGCAGAGTGATAGTGTTTGCATAGTTATAATTAAAGCCATAGTGAAGTACTCTCTTTCTTCTTGTTGCTGCATCTACACTTGAATAAACGGTTCAACATGATGTCGTTGCTACAGGCATGAGTCAAATGTTTGAAATAATACTTCTAGTGCTTTAACTTACAAAATTTTGTAAAATACCTTTTCTGATCCTAACATTTTGAAATATTTCTAGTGTTTTAATTTAACTCTTCCTTTAGTTTTACTTTTCTAAAGTTTCCCCAATTGTTTTTTCAACTTCCAAAAATTTCTTATTTGATCTTAACCTTTTTAATTTTCCCCTTGAATTTAAGTCTGTTCAATTTGTAAACTGGTTTAAAAATTAAATATTAATGTATACTACTAATTAAGGAAATTCCCTTCTATACATGTTTTCCAGTTTCTTGAATTTGATATTTCTAGGGATGCCCACAAATTAAAGGAGATTGATAAAAGTGATAGGGAGTTTCAGTCCACTAGTATTATTAATTGAGCTGCAGATATTATAAATTTTAACTCATTTGAGTTGAATTAATATAAGGTGCAATGCAAGGTGATTGAACTCGGAACGTCGTGTAAAACCGAGATTGGTAACTAACTAGCTATGTAATGAAGGAAATGATGTTGCGGAGAAAAAGGCCGTGTAATGATGATCTGAAATCAAATTATTGACCAATGGAAACCGTCTCTCACGTAACAAGTGAGTTACAAGTTAGATCACACCACACCACAAACAACGCAACAAGAGCAGCGTCAAGTTCTCCTTCTTCATTCATTCCCTAATCATTCTAATTAATCGATCGCATTGGCATTATCGCTAATTTGCAGCTTAATTAATCCATTAATCAACCAATCAATTAGTTAGGCAATATTCGGCATGTCGGATAAGAAGTTTAGTGTGGAGGTTGAGAAAGGGTGTGAGGCCACGGAAGGTAGGCCATCCGTGGGCCCCGTGTACCGCAGCTCCTTCTCCAAGGACGGAGTTCCTCCTCACATCGACTGCCTCGATACCTGCTGGGATGTTTTCCGGTCACTTTCCTTCTTTCAATCTGGTCAGATCTCTCTCTTTTTTCATTTGATGCTGATTTTGATTGATATATACATGCATGGTGCAACGTTGTAGATGTAGAAACTCAGGATCACCACATGTTAGTTTCGCTGCATGCCTTATCGGTTTTTCAACCAACTTGTGTTATTTGAGCTTATTTCAGTCGGAGGAATATTGTGTGAACTCAGTATATTTAATATTTCTCTTATTATTCTTTCACCTCTTATCATGCAATGTCGACGGCATTGCCATGCTTGCGATGTTAGAAATTATAATTCTTTTTTTTTAATACTATATATAGAGTGAATAAAACATATTGGCATATGATTACTTGTTGTTAGAGACTAATCATTTTAATTCTGACTGTTTTTGTTGCTTATTGCAGCATGTCTGTTGAGAAATATCCAACAAATCCAATGCTTGGTACTCGGGAACTCGTGGATGGGAATGTAAACTCTTTTGTTTAGTGTTGTGCTACTTCAACTCATTTCACCTCTAGAACACTCTGGCAACTCATCCATTATTCACCATTGGAAATGATCATAGAATATTCAAAACAAATAATAGTAATAATAATCATTATCATCATTTCAAGAATAGGTGATGGATTAGTTGGTGCCTAGTCACGTACGTGAAAACGACACACATAATAGTATTTCCTTTTTATATTATTGACAGTTCAATTTTTGTATTGCTCAAACTTTTCTGCTATGGTGTGACATCTTTTGAAATAGTCTAACTCTTTGTAGGCTGGCAAGTACAAGTGGCAAACTTACAAAGAAGTATATGACACAGTGCTGAAAATTGGAAATTCCATCCGCAGTTGTGGTTACGGGCAAGTAAGTCATGATTTTCTTTCACTAATTTGAATACTCTTGTCTCCTTCTGGGTTCTTTGGTTCCTCTAACTTCTTCAATTCATTGCTCCAATTCTTCGATTCTCGGATCATAATGTGTTGTTCCCTTGTTTTGTTGTTATATATGATCAGCATTGATGTGCATTATTTAGTACCTAAGACAAATTCAAAACCCTTATAAAATGATTCTCTTTGAAAATGTATTCTTTAATAATGCTGCTATCTTTATGAACAGAGCTAAGAAAAGCACTTTTTCCCCAAGGGAAGGATCATTTCTTGCAGTTTGTGTATTTAAGATTAATTCATACATTGCCGGTTTTCAGGGAGCAAAATGCGGTATTTATGGTGCTAATTCCGCAGGGTGGATGATAAGCATGCAAGTATTTTTTATGTTTGCTTTTTTTTTTCCTCTCGTTTTCTTTGTATTAGTTCTTTGGAGGTTTCAAGTGTATTTGCATGTTGATATTTGCCTGTGTCTCTGTGTTCTATATTTATTATTGTTTAACGCGAGAGTCTATTTATGATTCTTCTTGAACAAGAAAGAACAAAACATTTTTAGATTGAAACCTCTTTTCATCTGTTGAATATCCGCTTTCTCCAGAAATTCCTATTTCTGCAATTTAGTGCTTTATGGTTATGTGGTGGGAATCCTCGGCCACTCAATGACGACCATTTTTATGCAGCTAAACTAGCTTCCGTCCTCTGAATGTTTTCTAACATATTGCAACATAACTGCAGGCCTGTAACGCTCATGGACTTTATTGTGTTCCTTTATATGATACGTTAGGTGAGTGCACAAACTTCTTTAGCATGCTTTTACTCAGTGGGGATGGTTTAACTCCACAGAATCGAATTTGTTTTCCAATTTGTACATAACAAGACCAAACATCTCAAATGCTTAAACTATTAGATTAGACACATGAATAATTTTATATCTCTATCTAGACATTTTAAATGAGAACTATTTGGAATTGAATTGACTATACCAAAATAAAACCAAAGAACATCCCATTGTACCCATGAATATATCAATAAGCCTTATAAGTTACCACTGCAGTTCGTAGGCTTTTTTAATACCAAGAATATGTGCCATGGCAATATTTTAAAAATTACTTTTCAAATTTTAAGTATGGTGGGTTTTGGCACATATGTATGTCTTAGGTTCTGGCACTGTGGAATTTATCATATGCCATGCAGAGGTCTCAATTGCATTTGCAGAAAAAAAGAAGATACCCGAGGTTCACCTACTGAAATTATCTGCTACAGCAGTGTATTGTAGGAAGGATTAGAAAGTATGTTGTACAAATTTTTGGGAACTGTCAGTCTTATAATATATTTGTTGTTGAAACTTTTCAGCTATTGAAGACATTTCCAAATACAGCAAAGTATCTCAAGAGTAAGTTTTCGTTGATTCTCTGCATCCCTTATAATGGGTTTTGATTCTCTGTATTAGAAACATTTACCCTTATTTCTTTTTGGTTGCACTTGTGAGCTTTGGAATGGTTACTCCTGAACAGAAGCAACAAGTTGAACAGTTTGGGGTGGCAATATATCCATGGGATGAATTTTTACAAGTGGTGGGTCATCCATCTGACGTATTATTACTCTTTATTCTACTATTAGTTGTCAAATTTAACACTAAAGATTCTACTTCTATAATTACTTTCAGTATCTGCAATTAATATTGCACAGCAAAAGTTTTCTAACCCCATCTCTGTCCAACTGTAGGTGATGTACTATTGGCATATGTAGTAAATAATTAGTGAAAGCGGTTTTTTGCAGTGGGAATGACAAAATAAGGATGTTCTCTTGCAAAATAGAATCTTTAGCTCAAATTATTTAGATTATAGCTTAAATTAGATTTTAATTTTATATGAATTCGCTCAGAAAATAGTAGAGCAAAGTAATGTGTCTTTTATGTTGCTGATATTTTGTGTATGCATTCCTAATTGAAGTTTTTTCGTCTGTGGCAGGGTCATAACCAGAGTTTTGATCTTCCTGTGAAAAAAAGAAGTGACATCTGTACAATAATGTATACGAGCGAAACTACTGGCGACCCCAAAGGAGTACTGATATCCAATGAATCCATTCTTACACTGCTAGCTGGGGTACAAAATTTGCTAGCCACTAGCAATGAACAAGTAAGTAAATAAGTAATCTTACTTGCAAGTACACAACATACAACGGACTTGCTAAATGTATTTTCTTTTCATCAAGTCACACATATTGTTTTTCCAGTTTGAATGTTCTAGAAATATTCAGTTATAGCATAATGATCTTAGCTGTGCTACCTTAGACTTTCCTAATCTTCCTCCCTTTATCTGGTTTCCAGGTTACTGAGAAAGATGTATACATATCGTACCTTCCCCTTGCACATATCTTTGATAGGGTCGTTGAGGAGATAGTGATATTGAATGCTGCCTCAATTGGATTCTGGCGTGGGGTGAGTATATGAGCAATGTACTCTTTCATTACTGAATGCGTAGGTTTGATGTGATTATTGAACTTTGGATATGAATAGTCCCAAAAGAGTCAAACTTCCGATTTGATAATAATATGACCACCATTTATGCAATGGCTGCAGGATGTCAAATCGTTAATTGAAGACCTTGGAGAGCTAAAACCATCTATATTCATCGCTGTACCCCGTGTGCTTGATAGAGTGTACTCAGGTAAGCTTTTGTCTTCGTTGACAGTTTAGTGATCTTTCCAACATCACATCTTATAATTTCATGGAGGACAAAACTGCTCCTTGGAGTGGCATTTTTTTCTTGACTTCTTTTGTTTCTTTTCCATTTTCCGAACATCTTCTTTTCCTCACCAAATAAAGAAAGTGTCATGCATTAAAAACCTCAATGTCCTTCTAATATACTGGTTTGCAACAGAAGATTTCTGTCGGGGGCTTCGTGAAACAGACAGTGTTCAATTTTGCTTACTCATAGTGAGTGCTATGTTTTTATATGTTATATTGTCATTACTTCAGTAATCATGCCAACCCTTTTCCGGGGTTCCCTGCGAGATATTATGGACCTATGTTGACTATGAACATTTGAGTGCAGTAAGTTGAGTAACCTGATGAAAGGGGTAAAACATGAAGAGGCATCTCCAAGGTTTGACAGAATTGTATTTAGCAAGGTGATATAATCTTATAAAATTTTATTCCCCGCCCCCTCGGTACACTACAAACAGCAAATATACTAAAAATCTTTTACATAACGCGATCAGATAAAGCAAGGTTTAGGGTGTAACGTTTCGTACAAGGATATGGTATACTCTTCAAACTATCCCAGTCACAGCATGCCATCATTTTTTAAAAATTTTTTAATAAAAGAAGAAATTCGTTTAGATGAAAACAAAAAATTATTAGAAATTTTGGAAGATTTGGGATCTCCATGATATAAAATAAAGCAACTTAAAAAGATCCATAGAGCAAAGCTGCCTAATCCTTAGACGTCCAAATATCTCCTAGTAGAAACCATCAACTACTTCCTACCTAGTTTCCTGCAGTATAACTAGAAAAGGATCTCACGGTTCACCCTCAAAAAATCCACAAACATAATAAGATAAAAATGATTAAAGGGTTAGGTTATTCTTTTTGCACATGGACTTTTCACACATTTCATATTTCATACACTTAATGCTGGCTTAAAATGCCAATACGAAGGTTAGTGGTAGTTTTTCCATTAGTTTGTATGTGCATATACATACGCACACACACAAATTCATACATATACATGGTTACATACACAGATGCCATTATTTCATTGACTCTGATAGTCTGATTTTGGTTTTCAAGTTGTAATAACCATATAAAACTTTCCTTGATTAATTTGATAGGAGAACTGCGAGAATTAGCTAATGCTTATCATCAATATGTTAATATGAATGATGATGTCTGACTAAAACCTTAAATTGTGACTAGAATATGGAAGTTAATTTGATGTCTCCTCAATTTCACCTTAAATATTGATGTATGTAATTATTGATGCAATATATCTGCGTTACTGCATATGGTGCTATTAAGAGTCTGGTCTTATTTCTTTGCCTGGTACTAGAATATGGACTTCATTAACTTGCTTTGTAAAAATGAAAATAGGTCTGACAGAATCCTGTGCGGGATCCTTTGCCTCAATTCCAAACGAAATAGAAACGCTTGGTACAGTGGGCCCTCCACTACCATATGTGGATGCGCGCCTGGAATCTGTTCCAGAAATGGGATATGATGCCCTTGCAAGCACGCCAAGAGGCGAATTCTGCATAAGGGGAAAAGCCTTGTTTTCAGGGTACTACAAACATGAAGATCTCACCAAAGAGGCTATGATCGGCGAATGGTTCCACACAGGTTTGTTCATTTATGTTTACCGATACCATAATAGTACTTGTACAATATTTGTATTTGTATTACATAATTCTTATACTACTTTCTTCTGGATAATAGAATAAGATAAACATAAATTCCAACACACTATTTATTTTATTTTCCAAACCATAAGGTGTAAAGAATGGCCTGAAGAAAATGGTATAGAGAAACATTTCTCTATCCCAGATTGAAGTTACAGATGCGCTTCTATATTGGTTTAATGGTCAGATTTTATTCACGAATGATCTATTAAACAAGGGATATTGGAGAGTGGCAACCTAATGGAACCATGAAAATTATTGATCGGAAGAAGAATATATTTAAGCTTTCTCAAGGAGAATATGATGATGTTGAACACCTGGAGAATATTTATGGTCAAGCATCTGCTGTTGAATCTGTATGTCCCGTGAACCCTTTTAATTGTTTTGAAGCCTTGTCTTTTGAAGAATTTACTGCCCTTAAATGGTTGGAAAACTATGTGTATGGAAGATGATCTGTTGGACATACAACATGGGGAAAAAAGTGTTAACCAAACAATGAAGTTTTGGATGAGAGGAAATTTTATTCATCAAAACTGTGATTCAAGATACCAAAATGAAGAACTAAGCTATTTATACACAGCTTGCTAAAACTAGAGCGAACAACTAATTGCAACCTGTCAACAACTAGCACTAACGGACTAAATAACTAATTTAGTGCAAGGATAAATATCAACCAGCCTCTGTATCAGCTGCTGAGTTGAGTTGCTGAGTTTTTCCAGTTTTGGATGTTTGGTAGAGGGTTAAAAATAGACCTACATGAAATTTTGCCTCCAACCAAACCCAGCCTTTGTATTGACTTTTTTCTTCCTATGTTCAGGTATGGGTCTATGGAAACAGTTTCGAGTCCTTCCTTGTTGCTGTTGCTAACCCCAAGAAGGAAGCACTTGAAAGTTGGGCGAAACAAAATGATCTAACCATGGACTTCGATTCTCTGTGTGGAGATTCTAGGGCAAAAGATTACATACTTGGAGAACTCACAAAGGTGGCGAAGGAAAAGAAGGTCCTATTTTAGTTCAAGTCAACTTGATGAATTTGAGTTTACTCATGGTTGGAGTTGAAAGTTCACATCATGCACATCATGGTGATCAACTTTCGCAGCCACTGAAATAATTTATTTATAAGTACATATAAATTACAATATGCTTTTCAAACAAAAAATGACAAGAAAATATTAAGAATTTGATTACATGCTTATATTGCTTGAATTTTTGGGGTTTGATGTGAAATATTACTACAATCCATATAATTGAATAGTTAGACGGAACGAAATCATTTTCTGTGCAGAGTGATAGAGTGGTGTGCTAAGCATTATACCAAAGTGAGTTAATCCCTACCATATATGCGCCTGTATGTTTGCACCTGTAAGTATGTATAGATGATACATTACTTGAAGCTTTTATGACATCCTGATATATATATATATATATATCAGTTGAAAGGTTTTGAGTTCATAAAAGTCGTTCATCTTTACCCAGTTCCATTTGACCTGTCCTTATCACTCCAACATTTAAGAAAAGAAGACCCCATATGGTTAAATACTACCAGGTACAACCACAGGTTATCAAATTCCATTGTAATGATGATAGCGTTGACGAATCACTGTGATTAGACCAGCATGGTTGTATGTATCTTGTTCTTCGATTTGGAAATTATGGAAACACCAACTCAATTTCCGGCTATATGTAGCTGGTGCTGTCATTACATGTCAATATTATATAGCAACCGACTAGTCATTGAATATCTTTTTGTTTTTGGAAAATGGGAAAGGATAAGAGTATAAAGGCTATATCTATCCCAATTATGTATGCCATTGCAAGTTTGCAACGAAGGAGTGAGAAGCTGCATAATCATAATAGTTGTCTATCTTTGGTCGAATGCATGTGAGCACATGTACATCTATAGAGTTATTAGAAACATATACGAAATTGGGCATTAGACATGGCAACTGAGTTCTAAGCAATGCTGGATGTCAGATGTGACAGCTTAATTGCACATGCAAGGACACATGCAGGGGATATACATGCATGCTAATGCCTATGTGTCCTGCAGGAATAATAGGGCATTGAATTGGGACCGCAATTTCAACTACAATTTTCTTTTGCATTTTTTTATTTTTTATTTTTCTGTATACAAACTTGGGCACTGACTGCAATTTTTTTTTCTTTTTGTGCACAGAAAACCATTGACGGAATGTACAAGGGAGGAAACAAACCCAGTGCCTAAGACATTCATTGGGAGCTGGCTTCGTGCAGACAATTTATTTTCTTCATGTGATTGCGCTTGCCTATCCTCAATTTCCCCTTTTTAAATTTTGTTGATGGTTATTCATAGATGGCATATGATTTTGTAGATGGTTATTTCATAGGTGCCAAGGATTACTTCTCAAGCGATGAGGATAAGAAAATATGATTAGGTAGGTCAAATTATATTTTGAACAATGTTAAATTATTGACTCATTATGCAATATTACTTATCCCAAGTACATTATTGAGCAGAAGCTCAATATAGACAATTTCCATGTCGGGCCTTTTGAAACCTCTCATTTTGCTTGCGGTTCACGTCTCTTTAGATCTTGCTGAGTTCTGCATTTTGGGTGACTGCATGAAAATGTCAACCATTTTGCTGATGTCTCGCCGGTCTCTTCCTAGCATTTCCCGGGAAGACGTTTAAAATGCCTTACACCATCACACGCACCAAATCTGTACATTTTTCTTTCGTTAATGAAAAAACATTTTTTTCTCATAATACGATCCTTAGACTCAAAATAGATTACTTACAGACGAATAAATTTTAAATGTCAATAATTTAGGGAGATTCCTTCGCTAATGATAGTTATAAGGGTACCAATACCCCTTGTCAATGAAAGGTTATTTAATCATGAACCTCACTACTTTTAAAAATATTTTGGTGTATTTGTAATTTTATGCAAAATTGCACACATTGTTTACTCTTAGCCATTAATCCTTACAAGATAGTAGTATCCATGAAAAAATTAAAGGAACCGGATAAATTCTCATAATTTAAACTTGAACAAAGCCATGATTGCATGTAAATTCTGTTTGGTCTTTTAACTTTATCTTTTTTTAGATGAAAATCTAAGTTAGTCCTCAAATTTATAGTAGGGGATAAATTACTTAGATTTAAATATCTTATTAGTCTCTTAAATTTTATAAAATGGACAAGTTAGTCTCATTTTCAAATATTGCTGAATTGTTAGCAAAAATGTTCACATATTCTTAACTTTAATGTAATGTTAATTTTCATAATAAATCATAACCTACCTCACTCATCTCTCTATATGCACAAATCCACTAAAATCAAAATCTTCTTATGAGTAGAGAGCTATGGTGAGGTACAGATGAAGAAAAAGTTCCAAAATACTTCATTTAGAGGAGTGGGGTAAATTAGGATCCACCATAAAAAGTTAACAATATATATAAACAAACTAACAGTACACATAAGTAAGTTAACAAGACATAACTTATATGACAATTTTACAGAGGAACTAATTTATCCAATTTCTGAAATTTGAGAGACTAATATGATATTTTTCAAATAAAGACTAATTTATCCCCATTGTAAATCTGAGGGACTAATTTAGGATTTTAATCTTTTTTCATGTAATTAACTTCACATTTTATAAATTCAAATTTTGATTTATTTTTTAAATATTTAAAATTTATTCTGCTTAAAAGTGTGAAGTTATTTTTTAAAAAGTAGGTCATAACATATGATTTAGGAGTACGCAATCTTTTTATAATATAATATCAACAAATTAGGAGTTTAATTTTTATAATTTGACAGTTGCATAAATGAAAAATGAATGATAGTGTTTTGTACTTTTATTGAATGATAATATAAAACAATTTTTTACAGTTAATATATAACCCATAAAATAATTGTGATTGATGTATTGGACTAATAGGAATTTCTTACAAATAATAATTTACTTTGATTATTACACCTCATTTTCTAAATAACCATTTCTACTAAGAAAAGCCTTTTGTTAGTGCCGTGTTGGATTAAAACCACAGAACTTTATATTTATGTGATTTTTTAGACATTAATGTGAAAATTGCATCAAGAGTAATTATCGAAACTTCTGTTGTAAACTTATGTCGAAAACTCTTTACATGCTTATAAACAAAGATTCGAGTAGTGATATTTACAGAAGTCTTTCTTTGTATACCTGTACATCAGAAATTATATGTGTCAAAATATAAGAAATTTGGAAAAACTAGTAAGGAATTTGAGTATTGATATTTGTGAAAGTTTTTTCTTCAATAATACTGCTGGGCAACTAGAAGGTTAACACGATGGAACCAAAAAAATAGAAGGTTAACACTATTTCCCACTTTGTAGTTAGGGAAGCGTCACAAGCATGTGGGGGTGGGGATGTACTCACGTACCGCCCTCCACAACTGCATTTCTTCAGACATATTGCAACACGACAGCATCAAACTTCTGAGATAACTGGCACAATTAGTCCAGTCACAGCAATACAAAACAGGTGAATTATGATTACTTTGGCATCATGAAAAATACATGATTCAGATACTCTCTACCATCTGTAGACTACACACACACACACACACACACACGCACGCACACACACAACATAATCCTACCTTATCCGAATGTGTGAAAAAGAATGGGCACCAATACAACAAAATTTAATGTGTCTACGTATTTAAGTACCACATGTTTAACAAAATTTCCGAAGTGACAAACACTAACAATGACTTAAAAGTGTTGGACACGACCACTTGAAAATGTTCCACTTCATAACTAAAACAAAGCTTCACGGAAGCTTCAGGTGGCAAATCCAGTGACAGACTAGCGTATCAAGTATTGAAGGCGTGCAATCCTAAATGCCTTCCTCCAAGCAAGACTGCCCCTGCGACTTTGCAGTATTGTAAATTTTGGAAAGCTGCAGAAACAATCTTTCTTATCCCATGAGTTCACCAAATCATGCAATGATCATGGCGAAAATCCTTTCTTAAGCCAAATTACATAACTATGGGCACGCCATGAAAAGCTGGAGCCAAGGCTCGTTCTCACATTGTGTTTGTCAGACATGATTCAGTTTTCACCTCTTATAGACGTGTGGCACCTTTTTATTGGTGGATAGCTGCACTCATCAAATATTGAATTACATAGGACTTGGACTACCAATCCTGCCCATCTCTGTTCATGTGTTCCTTAATCCCTTCCCTGCAAAGCAACCAGATGCACATATCTAGCATAAATGAGAAGGATATTATAGTATAGTATCGGTAGATGATCTAAATTAACACGAAATCAAAGTAAAATAATATGCTGCTAATCCACATACCATAATCAACCAGAATATTGCATAATAGAGCAATCATTAAGAAAAACAAAAAAAAATATAAATATAAATTACCTAGTGTAGATAAAGTGGAACAAGATCCTTCCATTCAATTCAACTGTTTCTCGAATATTGAATGGTCACTCTCACTATTTGATGCAAGAGGCAAAGACCTGAATTGCAATGCAAGCAATTCATCCCTGCTATACTTCAATCTTTGATCTATGCCAAAATAAATTAACATTGAAAATTAGACAGATCAATAAAGAAAACAATAAACAGCCTAAAGATTAGGAAGGTAATAGTAATTAGTAATTACCTATAAAATCTGGAGATACGGAAATCTGTTCTTGTTTCTTAGCCACTTGCATAGTCCTTGAAGTTAATCGAGATGGGGAGGAGTGATTAACTCCATTTTTACCAGAAGGAAATATGGTAACAAGTTCATGCCTTACTTCAATTTGTGGATAAATTCTAGAGAATGACATGATATTGTCCTTAGTTAAGAGCCAACAACCTCGGAGGTCCATCAGTTTAAGAGTTTCAGGAGGTTTAAACATATCAAGCCCATAATTTGTCAATACCGCATCAGCAATACTAAGACTTGTCAGTTTAGGAATTGATGATAAATAGTAAAGTGAGATGTCTGCAAGTGAAGCACTTTTAAGAGATAAATGTGTCAGCTCTTGGAAGCTTGATAAAGGATATAAAGCTTCATCCCTAACTTGTGTGAGCTCCAAATTCAACTTTTCTAATTGTTTAAGACTTTCCAGAGCAGTTAGAGAGAGTGGCGAGTCCAGGTGAGTCCCTTCCTGGTGCAAAAAACCTGAGTAAAAAATAATATAAGAAGCTTGTTAGCTTAGAGGCATACCATTAAAAAAAATTTAAAACTACAAGACTCAAGACTCAATTTTCTCTTTAAAAAATGACAAATGGGTTATGTGTATAGAAGTTTCCTAGTGAGGAGCTGTTCAGTAGTTAAGTAAAAAGGCACGACTAATGGCTACAGAAATATTAGGATTTAACCAGACTAGTACCTGTATCAGCCACTGCAGGTATTCTATATGAATTTACACATCACAATAAGTACATCAAGTAATCAAATACCTTTTATGTTTGTATTGCTCAGGTCAACAACCTTTAATGAAGGCATCATGCTGACAAATAAGATGGCAGTGTCATCCACCAGTGTCTCAGATAATGACAGAATTTCAAGATTGGGAACATGTCCAGCTAATATCCCTAAGCCAGCAGAGGTAACCTTAGTACCACTCAGATTCAGACTTCTCAAGTTTCCACCAACACATGCAATCATCTCAACTGAATCATCAGTGACCATGCATGAGCTGAGATTGAGATGTTCTATTACTCTCATTTTGCTTAAGAATAAGAATCTGCTAAGGCCAGAATGGGCTACATCCAGAAAGGACAGGAAATTTGTATTTGCATGTAATAGGACGTTGGCTTCATTCAGGAATGTAGCCCCAGAGAGAGTAAGTTTTTCCAAAGGAGCTTTGTCATCTTCAAGTATAGAATCAATAGTACAATTACTCATGTTCAGGCATTCAAGAGCTGATAAAGTAGGCAATTTTGTGACACTGGTCCAAGCAAGATTTAGATAGGTTAACTTGGGGAACATATTGAGAACAGCCGCACCATCATTTGATACTTTACTACCCCAGATATCAAGATATTGTAGCTTTTTCATTACCTGAGAGAGGGGAGGAGGTTAAGAGAGATAGTGAATGACACTTAACAATACCCAAATCATTATTTCTATAAACACTGACTCATGAAGCAATAATAATAATAATACCAAATTATCACTCTCATCTTGCACAGCAAATTTTCATAAAAATTATACAACTAGAAGTTTGAGTTCAAGCAGTAAATTCATTCATTTATGAGGCGTGATGCATATTTGATATTTCCAATCCAACAACAGAATGTGTGAAAAAATCATGCTATGAAAAGTCATTCATAAGTGAAAGTGCGACTATCATTTACACCAGTATCAACGGATCCTAACCAAAAAAAAGAAAAGGGAGAAAAGAAGCACTCACCTGTAATTTACTTAACAAGATGTCATCAATGGGTAAGCCACCCAAATCAAGAAGAGTCAAGTTTTTAAGAGAGGCGAGGAGTTTGACTCCTTTGGCCGTGACGCCTGTTTCAGAAATGCTTAACTTCTCCAGATTCGATATAGAAAGAATGTGGTTAATTGCAGCATCATTGACCTTCAAGCATCTTGAGAGGTCCAACTCCTTAAGGCTACTCATTCCTAAAACCAAGAAAGCATCACTCACGCACATCAGTGACCTCCCAGACAAGTCACCAATTTTTATGACTTGTGAATTGTGAAATTAATAATAACAACAATTATAATTATAAAATAAGGAATTATTATTGTTGTTATTATTATTGAGATTACTCACATTACATGAAACATTAAATGCATAATAACGGTTGTTATATCATATATGATATGAGCGGAAGTGAGCAAGAGTGGAAGGGAAAGGGAAGGTGACCTCACCAGTAATAGGCCAAAGAGCAGAAGTGGTGATTCGATGGCAATCGGCGAGGTTCAAGCAGCGCAAGTGGCGAAATGCTCCCAAATACGCCATCCACTCAGCATCCACTGAGTTGTCGTCACTCACATCAACCTCTTCAGCGCTGTGTTTGAAAACCCTGCGCCAAAAACCCACCACAGAATTAAGACATTTTTGAATGAAAATGTTTGAAAACAAATAAGATAGAGAGAGAAGGAGGGAGGGAGGTACTCGAGGAGAGAGGGGAAGAGGAGGCGGCGGGTGAAGAGGCGGCGGAGGAGGGCGTCGGCGAGAGGGGAAGGGAGGCGGTCGAGGGTGCGCCTCTGCCTCCGCCATCTCTCGACGCTGTCTCTGCTCTCACACGCCGACTCTATGCAAAGCCTCACCAATTCGCTTTCGCTGTTGCTGTTTCTGTTCCTATTCATCATCTCCATCTTCCTCTTCCGATTTCAATGATTCAACCTCTCTCTCTGTCTCTCTTCGCAGAGACCAATATGAAATGCTGAGATTGCGTGCTGCGTTGTGTTGGGAGTAGGTGGAACTAGTTAGTTTAAATAGGTCAGGTATTTTTAAAATGGGGTATGAATTTGGGTGTGTCAGCTAGCATGAATCTTTCTTATGGTCTTAGTATGATGTTTTTGAAAATCTAATCTGATTTGAAAAGTCATTTGAAGATCTATTTTGTCATAAAATATTTTTAAAAATTTAAAATAATTATTCTTAAATAAATTAAAATATTATTAAATATATTAAAATATATATTTTAAAATAGGTTAAAACACTTTAATTAAAAAAATATATTTTTAAATAAATTAAAATATTTTTATTACCATTATATATTTAAATGATGATGATGATAATAATAATAATAATATAAATATGTTAAGTAATAGGTTATTTTTATAGCTTGAAGCTAAACTAATTAGTTAAAAAGATTTTTAAAAAGTCCTAATCTAAGTTATTTAATAAATAAATTATGTTTAACTAGATCAAGATTAAAAATCCCTGATAAGTGGTCTAGCCTATTTCTATAAGTTAGGAGTTGGGACTTGGACTTTGATTTTTGGATCAAGATTAAGTAGGAAGTTTTCATTTCGTTCTTAATATTTTTCCTCTCCAAAATTCATTGTCAACATGGGCCTCTGCCATTCCCTCTTGGGCCTAAGCAAGTTACGTGCGCCCTGGGTTTGCTATTATATTTATGTGCAAGTGCTCCTTGTCACAACAATTTATTTTGCTGGTTCTAGCTCTACGTAATAAGTATTCCTTCTCCTCGTCAGCTTAAGAATTTAATAAATTTAAATGTGTTTAACAGTAATTGTAAATCAATTTTGAAAAATAGTAACCAAGGTTTTTTATAAATTAGTAAATCAAATTTAAACAATTATTCTTTAGAATAATACTCTATGAGCATATAAGAAATGTTCCCCAAAAAAAAAGGTAACCAAGGTTTTCTATAAAATCACAGTATTGTCTAGGACATTGTTATTTAAGGGATGATTGTTTTCTATCGCTTGTATTTTGTATGTAAGTGAGCTATGCTGCAAGTTTTGCAGGTATTTTGATGTTTTCAAGTTTGTAATTATTTGTCTTTATATTATGAATGAGCTTTATGTTCTTTAGTATAATTTTATACATAAAATTTATTCATGAATATTTTTTTCTCTATTTTCATCTCTCAATCAAATACACTCTGATAATTTCCTCAGTATGTCCCTGCAGGTAATTGCTTAAGAAATCTAACCCTGGGATATATAAGAATAAACCAGTATTGTCAAAGAATAACACAAAGGAGTGATTGAAGAGATTTCGCTTTTCAGCAGCATCATTAATGTGGTATATGCAAGGTTTATGTGAGAGATCGTTCAAACATTATTGTTTCAAATACGGTATAAAATATAAATAGAAGAAGAGCCAATTTATTTCTGTAGTCAAAATGATCAAAGGAGGGGTGATCTTCTTTCTTACAAGGCATCTCATAAATCAAGAATTTAGTATTTTAACGTGTATTTTCAGTTTTTCACCCTTCATTTACATTTGCAAACCAAACAAGCCAAGAGTAACGTTAGAATTTAGAATCTAGATGCACACGTCTCAACCTCCCGTAGCCCTCACACAGACTGGAAAACTTTCATCCATTGAATCCGCAGTCATAAACTTGAAAAAACCAAATGTGCAAATTGGCATATTGCACAGCACAAAGACATATTACCATTGCACAAACTGTTATCTTTGGAAATACAAAATGCTGCAAAGCTTACAACATAAAAACACAGAAAAGACATCCAAAGCTTTTAAAAATACAAGTGATGACTCTTCTCTGAAATATTGAGAAGTTTCTTTCTTTGAAACTCCTCAACAATCACTCTTTCGCTGTCTGTCTTATATCACTCAGTGTATATAAGTTGTAAAGCGGAGAAGAAAGAGGATGAGCACTTCCTTATTGGCCCTTCACTCCTTTCTGTACCGGTCCTTCCATCTTAATATAATCTACCTAATTTGATCTAACCTAATGAAATTCAAAAAGCACAAGAGAAGAAGATTTAACAGCAAAATGGAAAAGGAAAATGAAAAGAACCCCTCCCACTTCACAAGTTGCATTGCTGCACAGTTCTTACACAACACACCTGAAACGTTTCCCTTCTCACTTAAAAAACCAAATTGATCATTCTCAGGCCAACAAGAAGTTCGAGACTGAGACATCTGCTGGAGAGGCAGCATGAATGTAGACAAACTCAAGGCTTTTGCCTGCTGATAATGAGGTGAGCCATGATGGGAAAGTGTATGAATCACCGGACTTTGTGAGGCCCCAGATTGGACCATAAAGCTTGGATATTGAGAAGATTGAGAGACCTGAGATCTTTGGTAGATTTGTTAGTCACCACTGTTGAGTATCTGTAATAAGTTCTTCCATTGGCGAACCATGAGGTGGTCAATTTCTGCTCAATGGAAATTGGACCTGCCAATGAAGCTGAAATAGAAAGTCCTTGGTAAGATATCACAACATCTCAATCTAGTTTCTGGTTGAGGGAAGTGCTTCTTAGGTAAATAAGCAAACCGTATACAATGTGCATGTAACTATAGCCAAATGTTACCTGGAGATGGAGTTGTCTTGGGTCTGGGGGATGGTTGGGGCTTGGTGAAGACAGGCTTAGGAGCTGGAACAACAACTGTAAGGAGGAAATTATATCCGATTAATTACTATGCAAGTGCTAGAAGATACTTGGCACTGTTACAAATATATCAGAGCCGGGAAGAAAGTAAGGACAATAATGATGACAATACCTGGAAGAAGCTGGTTATAGCCACCATGACCTCCACTTAGTCGTGCTAGAATACCAATCAAAGGAGCATTGTTGTAGGTTGCCGGCTCTGTTTGCTCATAATTATCTCTTTCATCAGCAAAGTTGTCATATGCATCAGGTCCACCAACAATGGCACCAGCAAGTAGATTGGGGTCACTTCTCTTGCTGCTAAACCAAGTTGCATAGCCTCCACGGCAGCTGACAAATGAAGGGTTAACCTTGATGGAAACAATGGATGAACCTCTGTGGTGAACTCTTTGAGGGAAGTTGCTTCCATATCCAACCATGTAACTTGTGGCTCTTGGGTTGTCCCCAAGAATGTAGTCCACCTGAAAGATTAAACATGGAAAATGTTCAGATGAGACCACAGTGATATTTCTTCACGATTGACACATCGAAATTCAATTGAATGTCAAAGTGAATTGCGTGAGATGGAGTTACCTGAGACTTTGCAAGGGAGAGAAGCTCAGCAGGAGCAACATTGCCAGAAGCACATCTCAAGCTTCTGCCAGAAGAAGCAAGGTAGTCAGAGTAGACAGTGGCCAAAAAGGAGGCACTTGTGACAAACTGCATGTTGTTCCATCTCTGGCGGAAGATGAGGCCACCAGGTGTCTTCTGAACATTGCGAGTGCCCTTTCCAAGGCATGAACACATGAAATACTCAGCCGTCTGCTGATACCGCTCAAAGACTGCTGCATGTTGATTAGCCTTGCCTTGAATTAGGAACTGCATGGAAGGAACAAAGGAAAGTTGCTCAGCCACACTGGCATTTGTTTTGCACTTCCAGTTAATTAATTATTAATAACACTTTAAGAATAAGTGTTTTGCTAACAGGTATTGTTTAAGGATACTAAAAGAGACAAGTTTTAAATCTTTTTTTTTTTATCCCATACTTTTAAAATATAAAATCTCATTTATCCAATGCTAAACTTCTCTTTTTTATTTCTTAACAAATGTGCACTCATTAGCAAAATCCTAAAAATAATTAGTGTTACCTTGGCAACTAATGTCTGAACTCCAGCATACTTGACGTCCCAACCAAATTCAGTCATGCTCCAACCAGTTCCACCCATGGAATCACCGT
Source organism: Dalbergia oliveri (assembly GCA_030441495.1). Classification (NCBI taxonomy): domain Eukaryota; kingdom Viridiplantae; phylum Streptophyta; class Magnoliopsida; order Fabales; family Fabaceae; genus Dalbergia; species Dalbergia oliveri. The sequence goes on along the minus strand of JAMLFY010000002.1, from coordinate 52,395,588 downwards.
TTTTCCCAAGGTAATCCAAGTAATACTGATTGTTGGATGCTTGATATATCCACGCAGCAGCCCAGAGCAACTCGTCCTGAGCATACAGTTACCAACACTCAATTAATTGTAATTTTTGTTTCCTTATCCCTCGAATTTGCTGTTAATTCTAGCAATTTACACGTGTACATTAATTAATTGTTCCAAAATTTCAAATGGGATCTTTTTTTTGTTTTTGTTGCTTCAAATTCCATCTTGATGTAGGCGAACAGACACACAATTGAACAAGAAAAAACTCACATTGTAGCCACTGATGGATCTGTAATACTTCTGGGCAACGGTAATGCTGCTGTCATATTTGCCTCTGTATTTATGCGCAAAATCAAATAGCTGAAATTGATCAAAATCACGGATAATCAGTTGTATACTTGTGTAGGTGAGTAGGTCCATGAGAAAATAGAACGGACTACAATAATTATTTTCCTTAATTGGTAAATTGGTACGCATTTATTAAATAGAGTAATTTGGTATCCTCATTTATCAGGTGCAGCTAAAAATAACAGATAACAGAGTGATCAAGGTCAGATCAGTGATGACAGCATTTAATATTTTTACTTGAGAGTATTATTGAATTGAGATCAGAATTTCAGAAGCAAATTTCTTCAACACCCCAAGTGCCATAATAAATGTAGAATTAAATGCAACATGTTCCTTCACCTATCCGGAACACTGACACAATCAACAATAGGTTCGAGGGGCCAGTCAAAAGGTAAAGTAAAAAGAAAAGGTTCGTAACACGACACAGGAAGAAAAGAAAAGGCGAAAAATAATAATAAAAAAAAGGTCCAATGAACTTGTAGTCACAATAGCCTGACATATATTAATGGCTGATAAGCATGAGCGACTCACTGTGCAGTAGGCCGAAGACCAAACCAACCCACCAAAAATGTAATTTCAATAAAAATAAAAATAAAAAGAGAGTGCGATTGCACCGACAGCCTAGCACGTGACATGGCATAATGGTAATAACAAGTTTGCTTTTTGCGTGACGTGAAATCGTTCCTTCAAGGGGACGGTTAGAATCTGGTACCGGACAAATATCAAGATGTACGGTTAGAGGAGGGGGATGTCATTAAAATAATAAAATTATATAATAAATACATATTATATATTATCATTAAATATGATAAATAACTTACTCATCACATTAAATAATAATAATATATATAATATATATTTATTATATAATTTTATTATTTCTATAACACTACTAGTTAAAAAGTGTTTGGCCATGATAAAAGGGTGCCCCTTCCGAAATCCATGAGGGGCCGTCTTACTTTCTGGTCTGTGTTCACTGTTCACATTGCACATGAAAACCAAATTTTTCTTTTGGACCACAATTATCATGGTTAACTAACAGCGAGGAAAAAAAATGGAAAAGCGAAAAAAGATAGATAAATAAATATAAATTTATTCAAACTGCTTCAGTTATAATGAGAAAAAGAAACACAATGTTAGGGTTAAATCCTGCTTGCTAAAAAAGGAATGACAAGAATGGGCGCTAAAAAGACGACCAAAGAAGCAAGTGTGCAAAACGTATTTTCTTGGGTCCCAAAAATATTATCTCCCGTCTTGTGCTTTATTGTGTTGTCCACTCCAATCTTAATTTGTGATAGTAAACAAAATATCAACTACTTTTATCACTTTGTTCATCGACTAATCAAACTAATTATTACAACAAACCATTAAAAAAAATGGTAATATTTTGTTTATTTTTTAGGCATAAATGCCGCTCTAACTTATACGACCATCTTTGCTCGCAATAACAGCTCTGACAAAAGTGCCATAAATTGTGTAACTGCCTATTAATTCCAACCGTTTCACCAACAGGCACCGTTCACACTTTTACAAACCATGCGGACCTCGCTTGACTCTCTAGTATGCTTATGCCCCCGAAGTTTCATCAATTTTTTTTATTTAAATAAATAAATTTTAACTATGAGGAAGACTTGCCTCCATGTAGGTTCTATTACTCAGAGTGCTTAAAAAGTATTATTTACAAATAGAATTTCATTTCCAGAAAGTGTGTACTGCTAATTAATTTGAAAATAAAACCTATAACCATAACAGTTAATATAGAAATTTTAAAAAAAATGACTATATTAACTATATGCACAATAATATATTTTTTTATTTTGTATTAAAAAAATGAAAAGTTAAATAAGTGAGGCAACCATTGCATATTAATTGTTTTTAAGTTTCCACTTCCCACAATAACGCATAATCACAGAAAGGGACTTGTTAGTTATTTCTCCATCAAGCTCTTTATGAAAAAAAAAGACACAAATAAATAATGAACCATACAAATGAATGTAGGGGTGTATAACCTGATATGCATGGCGGAGGAGCTCGGCGGAATAGGAAGGATTAGAGTGGCGGAAAACAATGGAAGCAGCAGCCATGGCGGCAGCTGTTTCTCCGGCGAGATCTGACCCTGGATTGCTCGGATGAATCTTATAAGCATGACGATCAGTGGTCATGTCCTCTGGTCTTTGCCAACAATAGTGGTCACTATTACCGTCTCCAACCTAATTGTCAAAATCCACATCACCAGCAACATTCTTTAACACCCAATTTCCACTAAAACTTTTACGAAATTGACAGAGTCATAGAATATTATTTATTTTATATTACAAATGAGAAACAATAATAGTAAGAAAGGAAAAGCAACCCAAAAGGTGCAATGAAGTTAAAAAAAAAGGAAAGGAAAAGAGAGGGAAGGGTATGTACCTCTCCATAGAGGACATTGGGCTCAGGGTGGGCTTTCATGAAGTAGTCAGTGCCCCACTTCACCGCTTCCATGGCATGACTAAGCTCACCGCTAGCAGCCATTTGCTTCCCGTACTCTATGATGCTCCACGACATCATTGTAACGGTAAATGCCATGGGTAGCCCGAACTTCACATTGTCCCCTGCATCATAGTACCCTCCTACTAGATCTACCTGTAATTCCACATTAACAGTTTCGAAACAAAAACGAACAACATTAACCATAAGTGAAGTTAATGTTAACAAGAGGGTATTCTAATTCCCACCAAAATAACCTTGAAAAAAAAAAAGGTTAACCACTCGGTATAGATAGATTACGGAGAATTGGGTGAAGAAAACTTACCCCGCTGGCCTTGCCGTCTTGCAGACCAGAATGAGATCTCCATGTTACTCTCTGGTTATGTGGAAGATAACCAGATCTCTGAGCTTCAAAGAAGAGAATGCTCTTACTCAGAGCTTGGCCATAGTCATGCCCAGCAAAGGCAAAAGTTGGGCTAAGAATTAGAAGCAGAGGAAACAGGGAAATGAGTTTCACCAGCTTTTCCATGATACCAAAACAATGGAAAGACACTGTGATTTGTTCAATGTACTAGGTGAAACAGAGAGGAGAAACTGAAAAAGGAAAGACTGTGAGTTCAGAGAGGAGGAACACGAAATGGCAATGCCAATAAGTATTGGCAGCTGAAGCTTCAGAAAATCCCCCCAAGTTAGGAGGGAAGATAGAGAGAAGCTTCAGGATGGAGTGTGTGTGGGTGTGAGAGAGAGTGAGCGAGTGAGTACGGGGATTGGAAACTGAGCAGCTCGAGGCTCTATATACTAAGGACAAGGGAAAAAGAAGGCATCAATAACCCAGAAATTGACAGTGATTCAATGAAATTATTATAAATTAATAGTATTTTGTGATTTTGTTATTTATTTCGCTGTTGGATTTTGAAGTGGCTGAAAACGTTTGCGATGAGAAAGGAACAATGTCATGTGATGGAGGTCGGTGGGGGATTTAAACTAGTGTTTGGCAGAAACAAAATTACTGCTCAAGGATAAATAAGTATGATGATATTTTGACACTAAAAATAGTTATTATTAGATATTTATTTTATAACTATTAAATGTGATGATGGTCTCATCTACATTCATCACATCTAATAATTATAAAGTGAGTATTTAAATAGATATTATTTTTAATATTAAATATTATTACCCGACAAATAAATGCATTGGGAGACTGAGAGAGAATAGTGTGTGATTGTCAGCTGTTGCTCTGACAATTTTAGCCTCAAGTTTTTGTTATCTTACGAATACTGTTCATGCAATTTGGGGATTTTAGCATCAAAGTTAGATTTACTTGAGCGGAACCTCAAAAACATGGCTAGTAATTAACAAATTAACATTTATATTTTAACAATTTCAAGTTCAAGCAAGTTAATACTATTCAAGCTCTAAATTTAACTCATTAAAAAGAATTAATCAAACTCGAATTATATCTTCTTTAATTGTAAATGAAGCCTAAATGAAAAAAGTTCATTTAAGATTACGTTCTCTTTAAAGCACTAGTAAAAAATAGAAAACATTCACCTCAAATTATAATGGCTTATATTTTATTGATCCAAAGTAAATAACTCTAACTCACTAAATCAAACTCAAACACCGAGTGTTATGTTTGGCTTGTCACATTTAATCCCATACGTTTATCAATCTGCCATGCTCGTCAGTGCCCACGCAGTATGTTCAAGTTCCATATAACAAGTCCACGGGACAAGCAACATCAAAAATAAAAAAATAAAAAAATTCGTGGGATAGGCACATGAGTTACAATGTACGTGGGGAATGCGCATTGGTTTGGTTAATGCAGAAGTGTCAATAATATTTGACCGGAAACAATTCCCAGCGTCATTAACGTCGTACTTTGTTTACAACTTTGATTTTAGGGAGCGGCTACACCTATGAGGCCGTGGTCACTCAGGGCAATAGCCACTCGTATTTATATTAATTATTATTTAATTTTTTATTAAACTATTTTTTAATTTAATTAAAAAAATACCTAGCAAATAATTCATAATGCTATAAAAAATTATTACTATAAATTTAATTAAAAATTATTTCAATTACATAAAAATATTTATTATTTATCTTATTTTTAGTTTTCACATAACTTCTAGATATTATAAGTAATGATAATTTATTTATTTAATATAATTATTTAATTCAATATTGAATTGCTTTAGATTTTTTATAAAAAATCTAAATAATATAATTTTGAATATTTTTAAGAAAATAATAAATAGCAATGAATAATAACAAAGACATAATAATAAATTGTGATATATAATTATTTACATATTTTGTAACACCCAGCATTTATATAAGTAAAAAAGCTAGTAAATAAATAAAATGATACCATAGTTTATTACTGTTGGATTGGCCATTAATTTTTATTATAGTTTTTATTTATTCATATGAATAAAAATTGTGGTAGTTTTATACATTAAATTAATTACCTATTTGCATCAAAAAGAGTTTAAAAGGGTTAATTTTTTTGAATGTGAATAATATAAAGGCTATATTATTTATTTTCTCTTCGATATCATATAATTTACATCTTTGAAAATAAATTTCAAAATAAAAATTTAAAATATAGAGAAGAACAAATATATATATATATATGTGTGTGTGTGTGTGTGTGTATGTGTGTGTCTTTAAGCCATTAAAAGTAAGTGATTGTAAAAAAAAGAACTTAATATAATATATTTAGTTAATACTTTTAAAATTAAATAATATCATGTATATTGTATAGTTTGATTCGGTATTTATCTTTTTTTTTTGGCTCATTATTCATTTTTTTATACTGTTTAGGTTATTATTACCTTAAGAAAGTTTTGAAGGAAATGATTCAATATATAAAATATTAATTATTACATTAAATAAGTTAATGTAAAATAGTTGTAACTAAATTAATGAAATCAATATTAAATACTTTAGTAATTAAATTATTTTATAATTAAATTAACAACTATAAATTTTGATATCATTATAATGACTAATAAAAAACAAATATCAATTATGCATTAGTTTTATTTGATTATTTTCTTTATGTAGTATGTGAAAAAAAAAAGCAAAATTACTATATTCATATTTTATGGTGTAAACATGTCTGTCATGCTATGATAATAGCATTCAGAATTAGATATTATATTATAATCATTGTATATATATTAATTTTATTTGATTTAAATAGAAAAAAAAATTAAATAATAATTAATATAAATAAGAGTCACAACAGCTTTATAAGAGTGACAATAGCCACTTTTTTTATTTTAACGTAATCCCCATTCTCTTCCCAATTAAATGTTGCTTTCTCTGTGTGTTCGAAAACAGAGGCTGCTATATTTTTCGTCATTGCGTATAGTCCAAAGACCCCATGGTCGCTGATTATTATTATTCCCTCATAAGCATCTTTCCGTCTGATTATTATTGTTTCCTGTGTTAGTCAATCATAAGTACATTTTTTTATTAATTAAATTTATGAAAGATATTACTTTCATAATTTTAAAAATGAAGTATTTACAGTTGCTCCCTCTTCCTATAAATATGTTTTTCAGTATTTAAAGTTGTATTCTTATTCTTATAAAAAGATTAAACTGCTTAGCACCCTTCTGGTGATTTATATATTTTTCATACTTTTAGTTTTGAGCTACATAGAATCGCTCTGATTTTAGTTGATGTGACTCTTTAACGGGATAAAAGAATAACACCCTTTTTCAAAAAAATAAAATAAAATTATTTCTTACTTCTAGTGTTATTACCTTAACCGACAATTATTATAAAATAGAAGGAGCAATCAACAACTGCTTCTAAGTGCCAACTAATTTTTTTTTTTTAAAAATAAATATATTAATATGGGAATAGATGCGAATAGATAAATATTAAAGCATAACCTCTGTTGAGATAAAATAAATGTGTTATATATCAAAAGCAACAGAAATTTCAGATTTAATAAAACTGATCGAAGAGACAATATTAACTAAACAAATCTGGATAATGAACAAACACAAGTTTTGGTGATGTAAAAATAGAGATTTAGAATAAAGGCGTGCTTGGGTTGCATCGCATGTTGAAAAGGAGCGTTCATACACGAATTTCAAATTAACGGAACAGAACTGAACTAGGGATTCTGGAGACACATGCATATGATAAATAATTTTCACATCAATTTCCTTTTCTGTATATTATTATTATTATTACTACAAAAATGTGGTTGCAGCGGGAGTCAAAATTAAATATGACTGTGTGGAGAAATGAGGTAGGAATGCATGAAGCAACTCGTAAATCAATGAGGAAGAGATGGTGTAAGTTTGACTCACAGACTCACAGTTAACAGGTAACAAGGCTATGTAAGTAATTGTATATGTAGGAATTTTCGTTTGCAATTCTTTAGAGTTTTATAAAAGCCACAAGAAAAATTTGCACACCAACCATAATAATTTAGAATTTTCCAAACAAAAAATTGAAACTTGCTACAACACAGACTGGGGTGTGGTTGCACCTGAGCTGCTGCTTCTTCGACATCATTGCATAAGGATGGACCTGTGTCCATGATTTGAATGCCGGACAACCCGACACAACACAAACACATGAGCCAGAGAGGTAATGTTTATTTTAATGATTGACTTTATGTTCATGATCGAGTTATTTTAATTATTAATTTTTAAAATGAGTCATATTAATCTTTAATATTATAAAATATGAATTAGGTTAGTTTTTCAATTAATTTTTATTTAATATTTTATCAATTAAATGATTATATATAACGTTAAATGATACTTCAACATACTTATATTATTAAGTAGAATTAAGTTTAAACTACTCATTTTAATATATAAAATCACATAAAATGTGTTATTTAAATATTATTTTAAAGTTATAAAATGATATATTTTATGCAATTTTATATATAAAAATAAGTAATTTTAAATTTTATTATACTTCAGAAGATACATATTATACAAAGTATTACTTAATATTTCATTACCATTTAATTGATAAAATATTAAATAAAAATAGATAAAAAACTAACTTGACTCATATTTTATAATATTATAAACTAATTTGACTCATTTTAAAAATTAAGGACTAAAATTATCATTAAATCATTTTTTAACTATATAATTCATACATCTGAAGTTGTTGATTCTCTATTGCCACCGGCAGCATCGCAAGTAATCATATGCTTAGGAAAAAAAAACATGTTATCAATTTCAAAGCATATCGAACCTTAAACTTACTTTACTGCAGTAGGTTTAATTAGCTGAATCACTTGGCACTCTGGGGTAACCCCTCCCGTTTCCCTTCTCCCTGATTAACGCTATTCGGTACTCATTTTCTATTTATTAAATCACAAGAAAAGAAAAAATATATATATAACGGAGAGAGAAAATGACAAAGAAAGATGTGGTCAAAACTCAAAAGAGACTGTCCCCATGTCAGAGCGCTTTATTCCCAACCGCAATCAACGGCCTCCGCCGAAAATTAGATAAAATCACTAAATCTCTCTCTTTCCCACCCCACTCTCTCTCTATCTACTTTTTTCTATTTCTGTTTTCCTTTTTTATTTTTTAAAAAGTTTAACTTGAAAAAAATATATATATATTTTGACTCACACTTTATCGAATCCTGTGTTAATATCCTTATATACCATTAAATTGAATGTAGATCAACTTAATTTAGGTTTCATATCCTATTTAATGATAAATGTGAGTATGTTGACAAGGATTCCATAAAATATTAATCAAAATAACATTCCTCAAAAGAAAAATGCCCAAGGAATTGCCACGTCGTACATAAGTCAAGGAGGCAAGTTTCCGGAACGACTGGCCTAGCGCCGGATGCTGCAACGCTCAGCTCGACATTTCCCACCGCTGAATACACGATATCCAACGCTATGCTAATTAAAAACCACTAACATTTTGACGATAATTGAAATAAAAATATGATTATGTAATATTAGTGTTTTATAATCCTTAATTTTATAATTGAATGGTTAATATAATCTCTGGAATTAGATAGTAAATTTCTTACATTGTCTATATATTTACTGTTTTGCAGAAAAAGTTAAAATGATTAAAACGAAAAATAATTTTAGAAATTTTATTTTTTATGGCAACTCCAACCCTAGATGACATGTCACTGCCATACCGTTACATATGTAGGTGCTTTACATGATCGTGCGGCTATTATAGCGGTGTTATTGCGGGTCCGTACAATTAGCTTTAACCATGGAATTAAATATCAGATAATGTTCAATAATACAGCGGGGTGTTTGCATTCTGAAGGTGAGTGAAACTACAAATTTTGAAAGTTTCATACTTCAAAAACAGGACGAAGAGATCCTTCCTTGTTTTGTTAATGGAAATTTTGGTGTTGGTTGAGACCTTAACATTGTGTCCCCAAAATTAAATTAGTCTTGCCTTTAGTGGAGTGCGTTAGGTCGCCTTTTCAAACTTTAGGCACTCGCGCCCCGATTCCGCACTAGACGATAGACGTATAATCTTACTTTTCTAAGATCTAGGTGCCTTCCACATACCCCATATTGATTCACACTGACTTTTATTTGGGAGCTTTAGGAAATTAGAGCTCACCAATCAAAATTTCAAATTGCTTAACAACTATCTGGTCAAAGCTTAGAAAAAATAGTAGAAATAATAATAATAAGCAACTAAGTTACTTGTTGACTAATCAATTGCGATAGTATTGCACTTGTCAAGGGGGATTGTTTGAGATCCTTCGGAAGTGAAACTTTAGTAGGCAAATTAACTTCAAATTCGTTATTAGATATGCTGCCAAACATCATGCACAAATCGGACTCTTCGAAGAGGTGTTGATAGAGCACAGCGCAATAATGCAACCCATGCTCGCGTACGTCTCAACAAAGAGTTGCAACTTGCCAGTTTAATTTGTTGAATTCGATCCCTATAGTACGTATCATGGTTTGCGTGATGTACCTGAACTTAATTATCAATGGAACCTAGCCAAAAATTTTATTTTTCCTTGCCAGATTGATCAATGTCTGCTATCATTTTTGTGCAACCTGAACTGAAATTTTCGAAATCACACAGACCGTCCGCGACACAAAATGAAGTCGTATACTAATTGTAGTTTACACCTGGAAGACAGTAGCGTATGGCCTAAGGAAAAATTGGGAATTTGAAAATATGTAGTAAATGGCGAGGGATTAGTTGGCAAGGACAGAGCAAAACGTGGGCCAAAACAGAGTATAGCTTCATCTTCTCCTTATTCTCCCATTTCAGATGGTTAAAATAGAGGGAGATGAAGGAAAGAGTAGGTATATCTACATATATAGGTGAAAAGTTAATGTTGCATGTGTAACAATTATCTACCAAAGGCAAACTAACAATTCGCATCGCGCATGCCTTAATTATATTAGGATCACTTTCCATGGTCACTGATCGGCTATTAATGTATAGCAATTGTACTTATCATCCAAAGTATGATTCCAAGCACGCTATAATGGGAGCAATCAACCAGTAACTGAAAAACAATAAATGTCTTATGCTTCGAGAGTTATGCTAGTTTCTCTTTCTCTTCTTTTATTTAAATAAATTCTATTCCTCCGTATAGAATTTGTAAGTGATGAAGTTTTATTTGTATTACCTCCATCCATTAATAAGTATCCACAAATGTATCATAATATATTAACTTTCTAATGTATCAAAATTTTCCATTTCCCTAGAAAACATTTATTAGTAAACGGAGGCAGTAGTAGCACTGGTAGATCTCCAGCTAAAATATACAAGAAGATAGAAGATTAGTAATTTAGTTGTATATCTGTTAGTAAGTAGCTAGGAGTGGGGTATGCATGTAAAATATTGGTATAACATAAATATTAAATAACCCTCTGCTATCTACTACGTGGCCTAAATTGTACATTTAGGTCTCATATGATATATAGGAGATCTGATTGTATTAACTAATATTATGAAATTAATTTTTATCATATGTGTTGGTGTATAATATTATATTATAAGTTCAAACTATTTCTATTTTATTACTATAGGATTAAGTTAAGTCTTAATAAGTCTAATAATATGATAGTTTTATTTTTACTAGTCAACCCCAAATTAATCATACTCTTTTATGTCAATGCCCACCCCCACCCGCTAGTCGTCGCCCGCACCCCACTTGTCCACCACTACTCATCTCCATGTACCCACCAAACAATAGATAATCTAAAGTCTTATATAATAAATTTCTTATATTATACTACTAGTATTTTGAATCCATGGAATGCACGAGATAAATCTCTTTAGCAAATATAATAATTATTATAAAAATAATTTAACTGATTAATTGAATTAAAATTGTCTAAATAATAATAAAATTATCTACTTTTAATTTTTAAATAGAAATCAAATAACTCTAAAAAAGTTTCATTTAATTTTCTACTTGTTCCTCATTTTTCAATATTTTATAAGAATAAGAATTTATATATTCAATTTTTAAATCAAATTAAAATAAATTATTTTCTTTTTCCCTCCATCTTTGTTTTTCAAAATCGCAATAAAATAATTTTAAAGAAAAATTTCACAAAAATATTATATATAATAACTATTATTGCACAAATAATTCATCTTATAGTTATATATATATATATAATTCAAGGTGCGCTTGTTTGGGATTTTGGAGTCCCAAAATCACTTTTTTCACAAGAAAAAATTTACTTTTTCATATATTTGAATAATTTTTAAAAAATAATCAGAATCTCAAAAAAATCACTTTTCTGTTTTTTTATAGAAACTAAAAAGAGTAGCTTCTGGAAAAAAAAATCAATTTTCAAATTTTTTAATTAAATATAAAATTTAAATTTCATAATCATTTTTCTCAAAATTTGGAACAAATGCACCCTCATTCTCTTTTACTCACCCTTCCTTTTTTTGGCATGATCTAATGAAGTAATTTCTTTGAAATTTACAAAACCATTATTATTTCAAGTGAAATCTCATGAATTAATTTCATTAAAAATAATTATAGTAGTGTATCATACAATTAAACGTCGTTCACAAGTTCCATCGGCCCACTTAAATATCATCACTAAATTCCACCACCCACTTAAATACTCTCCACTAAGTAGCTTTAAATTGTAATGTTATTTTAATTTTTTAAATTTAATATTTATATTTCCTAAATTAGAAAATTTCTATTTTAATTAAAGAGAATGGTTATAGATAACTGATACTTGTCAGAATTTTTCAATTTATACCTCTCTTTTTATTTTCCAAGTTATACCTCTCTTTTTATATATTATATTAATAGATCATGCATTGTATTATCATATCAGAACTTGTCACATAGGATGCATCAAATATGGTCTTAGGTCATTCATGAAAATTTTATCCCTAGCTATTTTTATCCTTCAACTAAACATGTATTAATATTACAAATTTATTTTAATCCCTAAAATTATATGCATACTTCACTTTATTCCTTAAAATAAAAAAAATATCAATTTAATTCTTAAAATTATTAAAAAAAATTCAAATTATTTGTTTTGATGATTAATTAGCTCCGCAAATATTACCAACAGGACTAATTCGAATTATAATTTGTAATTTCATGGAGCATGTAAATAGTTTTAATAACCAAAATTAATCTTTACTCATTTAACAAATATATAAATGGGTTTACCATTAGATAGTATTACTCGCTTAGTTTTAGTTTCATATCTCATTTAATATTAAATAGAAATATATTGATATGATATCTTACATATTTGAATTCAAATAATATCATGTAAAAGAGTGACAATTGCATGGGCCACCAACCACATGTTATGCGAGATTATATGATTTTATTACCTTTATTGGACAGAGAAAGCGAAAAAGAAAATGTTTATGCCACGCTTAGTTTTTCTTTTTGTTACATGTCACGCTTAGCTTGAGGCCTTTACTTTGTTACTTTCTTTTTTGTTGCATATTCTGCAACATTTTTTTTTTTTACATTGTTAATTTATATTTTAGAGATAGTCGTATTATTTTAAAAATTTTATTTTAAATTTTAAAATAAAATAATACATTCTTAATATCAGAAGCTGGATTGAACAAGATTTATTGGACCCATAGCCCGGTCAAATCAACCTAAGATGGACCAATTCAAGACAACACGGAAAGCACCGTCTATGGCTCGGTGCTGCCCCTAGCTGATCGGAAAGACAGAAGGGAACGTCTTCTGGGCTTTGCCCTGTTTTCTAATGAACTATCCAGACGAGAAAAATAAAGGAACCACTCCACAGGAAAAATATTATTTATAAGATATCACATTAATATATTTTTATTTATTATTAAATGAGATATAGATCCAACTTAATTTGAGATCCACATTTTATTTAATGACAAATAAGAGCATATCAATATAATATTTCATAAAATATTAATACAAATAATATTAATCAACCTGCAGAGGTCTCCTCATTACAACCACGCCTGATTCTCGATCCTCAACTGATGCAAGAGTATCGCCCTTAGCCCCTAGCTAGTCCCTGGACTCTTGTATTGTGATCTTAATTTACACCATTTAAAATAAAGTAATAAAGTATACCCAAAAAATAAAGTAATAAATATTTTTAACGTGATAAATTTTTATATAAATTTTCTATCATAATAATATGATATGCAGTAAAAGATAAAAATAATTATTTAAATTGATTTCTAAAAAATATATAAGGTGATAAATTAGTCTTTTTATTTAAGTTCGTACAATTAAAAAATATTATATGAAACTGTATAAAAGAATTAATTTATTCTGTTTCTGAAATGTGAGAGATAGAGTAATTTGTATACTATATCGTAGCATTTGGTAGGAGGACATGGATAAAATAAGGATAATGAAAAAAGTTGAGATTGAAACATAAATATTAAATATATATAAGGGTATTATTGAAAGAAAAAATATTCAATTTATATCTTCATATTTTATCTTCATATTTTAGAAGTATAAAAATTTTATATTTTTTTATCTTTATATTTTTATCCGTAGGTAGTAAATAAATGCTGCCTTAGGGATTAAGTTGATACTTTGTGAAATGAAAAAATAAAGAAGGAAAAAAGTAACATTTATTTTTGCCGTTAGTACTCGTCTCTGCTTGGCTGTTAGCTAGTGTCAAGCATTATGGCTCCGTACTACACGGAGCCAAAGCACCTTCGATTCATAATGGCAAAAGGCATGGGGCTTGATTGTGTCTGGCTCAGGCAAGAAACTGCTATCTCGTAATTCCTTTCGTTTCACACATGTATTGTTTTCACTCATTGCATATATGTCGGTATCACCTGACACTTGTCCTTGTCCTGAACTTTAACCACCCATAGTAGGTTCCCTGCAATCGGAAATGAACAATGTAATGTGAAGTTAAACAGTAGAAGAAAATAAGCAAAACCCGAAGATACACTTGCCATTCGTGAAATATATGTGAATCATTGGATATATTCTTCAAACGGGTACGGGTCACTATATGGATGGAATCTTATTGGGTTTCAACTCCGTCTGACCGGAATGCTATTGTTTTTATTAAACGTTTAGTATAATCGATAAGAGTTTATGACACGCTTATAATTAGTTACCAATCAATTACTTTGCTCACTCATAACTAAATGGTCGATTACATCTTCAAAAGTCGACAAATTTATTAATCGATCCTATATATATCTCTTAACATTCTACCATCAATATATATTATTCTCTTGACTTAAAAACCCTTATACTAAGACACCTTCGCCCACTTATATTCTAAAGATCGATATTTAGCCAATCAGCCGGATTCTCTAGAACTTTGTATGGAACAATATATGTATCACAAACCTATCCATGTACATTGCCTATTAATAGTACACGATAGAGATGGATGGAAGGGATCCGTTTGAGACTTGGTATCGCTTTCAAACACTAAAATCAATTTTTGTTGTTTTTAAAATATTTTTAGCCCTTATATACATTATTAATTTTAAATTTAACCCCTTAGAAGAAGTTAATTAATCGTACATTGCATATTCGGGGAAATTATAATTCTTCAATTAACTAACAACATATGTCCGATGTAACATCAGATGCATTGCAATTACCGAATATACAACTAAATTAACTTTAAAAATACCTTATCCATACAGTAATCTTAAAGCATCCAGTAACTTCTTTTCATGCCGTTGCTATATATGATTGTTATCAGTTGATGAATCAGACTTGGCCTTTGATGCGTGCTGTTGGAGCTTCAAGCATTCAACGTAAAGGTTAAAAACTGTGGGGCTTGATGTAACAAAAAAATTTTAAAAAAAGAAGTATGGGGCTTTCCTGCCATGCGGATCTTCAGCGTGGGAACTAACAGCATTTTGAAGACCAAAACACTTCAGAACCAAAAAAAAAGGGACCAAAATACTAAACTGTGATATGAGAGTTGAGACGAAGGACGAGAAACCTATATGAAAGATAATAGAAGAGTAGGAAGAAGCAAAACTTAGGGCATGTTAGGTTCAGTTTACAATTTTTATTTTTAGTTTTCTAAATTTTATGAAGAAAATAATAAAAATTATAAAAATAACAAAATATAATTTTTAATATTTTTATTATAAAATTTTAAAAATTAAAAACTGAAATTAACCATGTCTTATTTTATTTTATTTTTTCCGATGAGAAATATAGGCATATGAACTATAGAAATTCTTTGGACCCACTAAAGATATTAAAATGTCCGTAAAGACACAAGGCCCCAAGTAGATCATAAAACGATATCCAGAGTTAATGACAGAAGTTCGGAGCTTTTATGTGGCAAGGAGGCGGTGTTATTTCATATTAATAGAATGGGTTCGATAGATACTCAGACCTAATCTAAAAATGAAAGGTCAAAGTTATCACATAAAATTTAAGGATGATAAATTAAATATCAATATAATGTCTAAAATATAGGTGATTGAAAAAGCATTTCTTAGGACAAGGGGCCGTTTAGCCGATTTCCCCTTCCCTCCAAACAATTGAAATAAGCTTTCAAGACCCAAAAAGAACAATGAAATAACCATCGTTCTAATATTTGGGAACACAGGGTTTTGATAATAGTGCCTTGAGGGTATTGATTAAGGAATTGCAAGTAATAGGTTTTTAAATTTTCTAATATATTCAAAGCATCAAAAACTTAAAAAATAAAATTTTTCAATAAATAATTTTCATTTTTCAGTCCTCAATGATTATTCTTATAGTATCTTTAATGTTAGTCCTATTTCGAATTCCAATCTTGGCCTTATTTTGTGTCATATTAGTGCTACATAATCAATATATCATAAAAGTTGGCACTTTTCCATAATTAGAATTATTCTTTTAAATGGAAAAGACTAGCTTCAGTCTTAACTTTGACCTCATATCTCTTAAGATTTTATTGTAATAATATACAAATGGTACCATATTGTCTCATAAGAGAAAAAATATTTTAATCCCAACTTAATGGGACTAGTCTTAATTCTGTAAAGCACTCTAGTAGGAAGGGAAAAAAAAAAAAAGGGACAGTTTAGTGTGATCATCTACCTAAAATTAGGACTCCGATCCCCATCCCCAACTATTAGGGTTAACAGTGTTTTAACGTTAATATTAGTACTAATTAAAGTCTAAACTAATTTTGCGTCCGTCCCCTTTTACTCCTGTAACTTTCACATGTTGAAAATACGCCCTTCACTGTCATCTAACAGACTTTGTCATAACCTCTTAAAGTCTTCATTTGATGAACTATAAAGTTTAATTACGGTCTCATTTTTTTTATTAACAAAAAATTAATTGATTATAAATATATTAAGATTTAATTTTAATCCACCACGAAAAATGTACAATTATTCTGTCAGTATAAAAATTATTTGTACTATTCTAATCATATATCATCAAACTTTTGTATAAAATATTTTATATACACGCACTGTAATTAAGGTTACCCAACACCTAAGCAATTGATTTCATTGAAAATATTTCGTGAGGCTAAAGTTTGAATGCTAAAGGAAGTAATAATTAATAAGAACTAACTCTTTAATCGAGACAACTCCTAAAGCAATGGTTACAAGAATATGTAGTTGAAGAAAGTCATTCGGAGTTGATTTCTGGAGGCGTGGAGCTCGGATATATAGTTGGCATGAGATTCTAGAAGGGTGGTAGGTAATAATCTATTTGGATTATTATTACTAATGTAATTTAAATTATCTGATCCCATAATATTATATTATTTGGTTAGATCCTATTTTTGATCATCCAGATTATCAAATCCATATTGCCTCATGGAGTGTCCAGGTGAAAATTCTTTTATTGTGATTATCAATATTATTATTATTAAATAATAATAATAATAATAATAATAATAATAATCATATCATAATAATCATTATTATTAATATTAATTAATATGTAATAATTATTAAAAGACATATATTACCTAGTCATTCTTTCAATATACCAAAACAAGATAATGTGAATTGTTAGCTAGATGCACATACCAATTAGACACACCATTGTAGCAATATCAACAATTTAAAAGATGATAATTTTTCTAAGTGGTAATCTATATCATTGACAATTTTGTTAAACAATGTGTCAAATGCAACCTATGTTCAAATTAAATCTTATTGACACTGATGTAAAAGTAGATACGTATTTAAAAGTGAACGAAAAACAATGAATACCACATAGCTTAAAATTCATATAAAAATAAGGCAAATTTAAACTCAATATTTGATTATAAAATTAATTTTGTTATTAAGTGTAAATTGTTTTGCACTATCAACTAATCATAACTAAATAATTGTGCAAAAAAATGCATTGATACATCAAAATTAAATTATTTCAACTATTGTATATATGTAATGCCCATGAAAAAAAATTTTATCTCAAGAATGTGTTACGCACAAGGGTAAAATAAAAATGGGAAACAAAAATTTCATAGATAAATTTTGTATATAAAATTATATATAAAATCTGTCCATTGAAAGAGATCTTTCAATTTCTACCCTGTGTTAAAATCAACTCTATTATTAAATAGTAACGACTTGTATTATTTTCTACTTTGGATCTGGATGATGGACCAGGTTGTAACAGTTACATGCATAATATTCCTCTCAATCATTGTTATTGATAAGCACATCTGTCCCTTTTAAATTTGTTATATCATATATAATGACCTTAGTGTCATTATTGTGTCGAAACATACACTATCATTGATTATTATTGAGATGTGCCATGCCAATGAGCCGTAGTTTATATGGCACCCGACTCAGTTTTGATTAGATTCATGCAAGTGAGTTTATAATTCTCTCCCTTGTCCATTTCCCTTCTTCAGATCTTTGGAGTTCATTGTATATTAACCAGATTAGATATGAAGTAGTGTTTCAGGGGTAAGAGAAAGGCTATTTGTGGCTATTGGTTCGGCAGCCAAAGCGAGTCAGAAGATGGTTGAAACATTTGTCTCATGTCACTTTTATTCTGATTATAAAACCCTCCTATACTTGTTGCCTCTCTTGAAAAGTGAATCAAACAAAACACCAAACCAAAACCCACTCTGCAAAAGATAGTGGGACAAATTAATTACACCGCAAATGGCTCCTTGGGTTCAAGTAGCTGAGAAAATTTGGAACTCCTGATGGCATAGCGAACCTTTAAAGTTGTACTACATAGTCAGCGTTCCTGGCTAGTGCGTAGTAGATTTCATAATTTAAGTGCTACTTTAATTTGCCCATTGTGCTAATGATTTATTTACGGAAGGGCTTATTTTATATATATGTATATAATATAATGAACAATTCTTTCTCATATTTGCAGAAGTATGTCATCGTTGATTGAGTGTGTGCCCATGTTGTGTTACATGTTTATTTTATATATATATATATATATGATGGATGGTTGATGGTTCAGTGTCTCCTTTCCCCGGTCTAATATGCATATTTTCTCAAATTATTTACTGTCGGAGAGGTCTTTTCCTTATTTGTGATATCGTTTTCGCGAGAGGAAGAATGTGGATCGAACGCTTTTTCTGTGTAATATATTATTCAAAAATGTCATTTTAACATTGATAAACTCTCACTTTATCATAATTGGATATGATGATGGTTTCTACCATTCTTAACATCCATCATATTCAATAATTATAAAGTTAGTGTTTCAACAAACACCAACCTTTTAGGGGTTAGAGTAACACCATCCTATATTATTACTATATTTTGTTCTGCTTTACTGTAACTACCTTTCCTATGAAAATGACAACCTTATGTTTTACTTAAGCAAAATTTGTGTGTTTAGTTCTATGTTAGTCGAATTGATTTTGTCAAAATTAATTTTAAAATAAAAATAATTTATGTTTAATCATTTTTCTTAAAGAAATTTTGACATAAAATAAAAAAATTTCATTTATTCAATAATCAATCATAGAAGTATGAATTAATTCTCATCTTTAATTTCACAATCAAACAAGATATAAAAATTCCTAAAATCAATTTTGGGCCCGCAGCGGGGAGAGAGGGAACATGCACTTCATGTGTTGAGTCTGATTTGCCCGTGCAATCAACTACGAGCTACAGCTATTGGCTGCGTGATTCACTGTCCCTGGATGAACCAATTGCTTCCGGTGGAAAGCATGAGGAATGGAGTCTTCCACAATCCTTTTCTTTTGCACTTTTGCTCAACACCTCACGTCATAAGGCAATGAGACCAGCACCCCATGCACATCAATAAGAATATACCCTAGATTTTTGGAGCTTTCTTCTAGTGGGGATATAGGATAGAGCATTCAAGCTTTAAGAAGTTGAAGACGCAATAGAAAAATAAGTAAAACAGGCAAAAGTAAAATAAAGAAGAAAGATAAGATATGGTAGCTAGGATTACGATCCTCATGGATGCTATAACTCGCAAGTATGGAATAATTGATTGCAGGGGTGAAGTGGGCAACTAGCAAGATTGGAACTGAATCTGCAAAAGCCTACACCAAGATCCTAGCTTTCCCAGAGGTCCCCACTATAAACGTAATGAATTTGATGAATTTTATGTTTCATCCTTTCTGCATTCAAAAGCTACAACTTCACCCTTCACTTCCTTCCTAGTACCTGTGTGTTTTTTCATCTAATCAACTTTAATAGTAATAGTTGACCCTCTTTGCTAACAAGCAATGTTTTAAATTGTTGTTTCGGTCAATTTGGTCGTTGTATTGCGGATAATGCGTCGTTGCTTCCGATAATGCGGTCATTGCAACGCGCATTACGATCGATGTAATATGAAATTTTTGCGAATCTCACTGAAAAGAACCTGATGCGGTTTGTTGTGGTTCGTTCCATCCTAATTTATTTTATGTGGTCAATTTATGCGAAAATCGACGCAATTATATATGTGGTTGCATGAACTTAATCGCATATTATAAGGGCATCACGTGATGTGATCGCAATTTAAAACACCACTAACAAGTCATTTGTCACTGCCTAATCGCTAATTACGATGCTACACCAACCACGGCTTACATTTGAAATTAAGGTTTCTTTTCCCTCTGACGGGAACTCAAATGACACAAGCCTTATAAAAGAATTGTATAAAACAAAACTGAACTGTACGCATGTGAAATGAATGGTGTTAGCGCTATAGAAGTCCTGAGCCTAATTAGTAGTTAGTGCTCAGTAGAAGATGGAGTGAGATGAGGCCCAATTCACTCGCTTGTTCAAGAGTATTAAAGTGAAGACCGAAAAATTATTACATTTATGAATGACGAATACAATCTTTATTCCAAAATAAATGTCATTTTTACTTTTTAGATTTATTTATAAAGAAAATTAGGCCTTATCTCACGCCACCTTCTGGACATAATTAATCATTATTTGTTGTTTTTTTCCTTTTTTTTGTTGCTCTCAATTAACCACATCTTAAACACATATTGGCGCTTGGGAAGGGAACCAAGCTTTTGGGATTTGGTGGGCGGAGGAGTTATCAGAGACGGTAGAAGTTGAAGAGGGTTGCTATATAACTCTACTAGTAGAAGAATGAATACGACCAAATAAGCAGCGGTAGCAGAATACGATAAAAATGTCCATGCGTTATGGTGTTGGCGAATCCCAGTCGTCCGTAAGTTCCATCCGCAATTAACGTTGACGGCGAGTGTGGGATCGCGATCAACGGTGATTTCATGGCCGCGATTTCAGGGGACATGATACGCGTGGCCGCTATCATCGACAGCCATGTACCCACATCGTCATGTGAGTGCTCGTGCGCTCCTGCCAATGTCGCCCACCTGGGCCCCACCACGTGATGCTCAAGAGCCCCGCCTCCTTCACTCTCTCCATCGCCATGCCATGCACGTGCTCCCTCATCCTCCATGCTCCTTCCTTCCTTGTCCATGTGAGTGTGACACGTCGCCTCATTTCTAGCTAAGCTAAGCTACCTCTACAACACAATACCTACTTACTGCTACTGCCATGCCATGCCCTAAAATTTGAGTGAAAAATGGTGCTGCTGCTATAAATAAGTTGATTTCATGAAAAGATTGTTAAATCCTCAAAATCGCGGTGAACGAGACCCTTGCACATGCTGCAATAAAATTGTGGATAAAATTGAAAGAACTGGAGACAGAGGAATCGGAAGTGTTGAACGTGGGTGATATCTAAAGAGCTAATAATGCGTTCCGTCTGGTATGGTTGATGCCAATTTAATGCTTTGTAGGGATGGATGGGGAAAGAAAACGGTAGGTATGAAAGAAAGTGATTGAATTGAAACATACAATTTTCATTTATTTATTTAAATGCATTATTTGTTATTAGTTTTTAATTTATATTTTAAAAATACATTCAAAAACAAATATCTACTATTAATATCACTGAAATGTTGAAAAATTTTATTTAATATGTTATATTTTTAGTTCTTTAATGTTTATATCAAAGCGCACATTAAGAAAATTAATTTAAAATAAATACAGACGAGAATTTTTCTGCAATAAGGATAAAATTTTATGTTTGAGATGGCCATTGTACGATTAATGTATAAATTTTGAATTAAATATAATTTGTTCTTTATGCTTTGGAAGATGTTACTTACCTACCAATGATGATTTTATGAAAGTATAAGATGATTCATAAGTTATAACATTTTTGAAAAAACAAAAAGAAAAGAAATGTAATGTAATTGCTGCACATATTAGCAGGCCTCATCTATGTTTTTCCTGCCAACAGTAGGCCATATCTTCGAAAACAGAAGTTGGAAAATGAGGTATCCAAATCTAGATGGTAACGTAGATCATATTGGGCCAGGGATCTCACAACTACCTCCATTTATTGAATAACAAATAACATATGCTCGTCGACCCAAAAACTGGTCGACCAAAGCGGAAAGGATACGCTCATGCGACCAGAACAATTAAAAAGAGAGTAAAGTATGGTCATATTGCAATTGAGATTGATTACATAGTAAATCCCCAAAATTAGTCCTTCACGATATCTCTAGCGGACACATTGGTCCCTGACACAATTGGTCCTGTGATTCCTAACAATGACAAAAATTGGACACTTTTTTTTTTGGTCAGTAAAATTGGACACTCTGACTCTTGACAATTGTAAAGATTATTGGACACATGTGGTTCTTTGCTCACTTGGAATGGTCAAAGAGTATGATGTAAAGATAAAATGATGACTAAGACTTCCTGACCCATTTCACATGACACGCTCTAAACAAAAAGCATAACTATATAGATAAAAAATAACTGATTTGAAAGGTTTGGGTTGCATGTGATAATTTAAAATGGAGTGTTTGTGGAAGTTTTGTCAAGTTCTACAAATTGTGTGTTTAGAGGGTGTCGCATGGAATGGGATTAAGGAAGTCATAATTATCATTTTATCTCTACATCAGACTTTTTAGTAGTTGCAAGTGTAATGCTGCAATTGGGTTTAGACACATAATGATCCAATTCTACAACCCACACCCCCCCGGCGCGGCCCTATCTTTTTTGGGTAAAAATTCCCCCTCATTTATATCACTTCTGGATGAGTGATGGCATATGCCTCAAATGTTTTTCTTTCTTCCTTTTTTGTTTTTTGTTATCGGGTCCTCAATCGGCAAGCCCCTTCGGTGTGGCATATTACTGCCTAGTGTGGCCTTTAAATAATAAACTCGCCTAGGATAGGGGTTTCTCACGCAAATCATTGTTTTTTTTTCATGGTCCAAACAAAATTTTGTTCATTATTTTTTCATGCCAACAAATTCTTAACTGATTTAGGATTAATTGCCCAGACCAAAAAAAACAAAGAAAGGGATTAATTGCACAACACTCTCCGTCACTGTTTCATGGCTCAGTAACAGTTGCTCTTGGCACACTATTTATCAAACCTTCGTGCAATTGTGCTGGCTCGGCTGATCGACTTTCAACTTAAAAATAAAATATTAAATGAAAATATGCTGCGTTGGGTTGAGAAGTAAAAAACTGTAACTGTGCATATCAGGTCATCGTCGTCATTATATATACATATTGGTCTGGGATACAAACAGGCCCAATCGTTGTCATTATATATTAAAGCCCATATGCGCATGGGAAGAGGATTTGTAGGCCCTGCTGGCCCGTGAACAGACTTCAGAGTTGAAAGGATCAAAGTACAACCCATTATTTACCTGGACCAAACCATTATTTATGTACGTTTTGACCAAAGACCGCCACTTTGTAGACGTGTCAAGGACGATGAAGAAGCTTGCATAGATTGTGGAAGGCGTCTAGATAGGTTGAGTCTTAAATGGGGACAAGAAGTTTGTCACCACCATGGTAGCTGATGGTAAAATGTCTCCTTTGTCCCTAATTTACCTTATCTTTTGTCTCCCCCACCACGCTTTCACGCAGCCACCTGCCACCAAGTACCCCTCTGCTGCGACCTCCTCTCCGTGGAGCCTTCCTCCTCGCCACCTTGGCCACCGTCAACAGCCTCCTCCACCACTGCCACCACCATGCTTCTGTCTTTGCAACCACGAATGTTATGGTCTCCGATTGACCCTTATACATACACTTTCTTTGCAACCTACTCTTCCTCCAGTAATTTTTATTTCACTGCTGAGAAACGTCATAACAATCAAAATCAATTTAGAGGTGAATTTAATTTTCCTTTTCTGCTCCAGACAAAGCACCGACAAAATCTTCACTAAAACCTCACAACTTTTAAAATAATTTCAGCTGAATAAAAAAAAGAATAAAAGGGGTACTTTAAGAGAGCCAATGAAGGGGAAGAAAGGAGGTCTTGTTCTCTGTGAAGAACCATGGGTAGTTAATGACGAAGGATAGTAGCTAGAAGATCTTAATTGGATTGAGAAGTAAATGGATTTTGTGGATTTTTCTGGGATAAATAGGAATATTAGAAGATCACAAATCAAGGAAAGAAAAATGGTTGTTGCAAGCAAACAAAGACACGAAAAAAGGGAGGAATATTCATTTTGTGTTTGTGGCATTCTTTATTTTTGTGTTGTGTGACAGTGTTCTTGAAATGCAAGTGTTGGGCAGGTGGTGATGGAGATGGAGGAGAGGGTGAAGTCTCGCATCGAGGCAGTCATACGGCGGCGGAGAACCGTAGTGGACGGGGTTGGTGGTGGCGCCGAACTATAATGGACAAGGGGTAGTGGTGGCGAACCATAGTGAATCGGATGAGATGGTGGAGGGGAACTTTAGTGAACCGCAATTGTTTTGTGGTTCAACGCAAAACAATGAATTATTTCACCGCCAAACCCAAGGGGTGGCAAACATAGCAGGACGGGCCCACGAATTGACCATAAGTGAGTTGGAAAATGTTTATTCATTTTAGTTATCGGAATTAAAAGTACCAATTTAATTTTTTAAAAAATAACGAGTTGATAGGTTAGCCTACTTTTAATTATATTTTTAGCTATTTTGTGGACCTATTTTGCTCCACTATAGATTAACCATAAAATGGGACAGAGTGGATTAACCCGTCATTATTATTGGATTGAAAATCAATTCGTCCTATTAAAAATTAGCAAGTTGGCGAGTGCAAATCCAATTTGTCTTGCCACCCCATGTGATTGTTATCTCTCTAAATCAACGGCAGACAAATAATTGTATTTCCTAACATTTAAGGGTCTCCACTGCCCTCACATCTGATCTCCCGTTTCTGTTTTTCACAGAAATAGAAAAAAGAGGAACACAGATACAGAATTTGTCAAACCGACCTGGTCACAATGAAGAAACATACAATCGGAGGAATATCATTTCAGAAATTAAACTTGGAGTGGAAACCAGAGTATACCAGCTACTTTAACAGCTCATCTGAGCAAGAAAATGCCGATCCCGACAAGACAAGTGTTACAAGGTGGTAAGTACATGTTTAAAAATATGCCACTATCTAAATGCTTAAGAAATTAAATGGTTTGAAAGGTAATGGGTATACAGGAATTTTCTGAAGAGATATTCGATCACCAAGGTTCGTTTAACTCGTTAAAATTAAATATAATATAAATATACTCATGTTTCCTTCGCCTAATAGTATTTTTAGGATTATTATATAACATTGGAGCTTTTATAATCAAGTAATTTATTAAAGTTAGTTAGATCATGTACACCAAAAATAAAGTAAATTAGATCACTACTGTTTCTCTATTTTAAATAAAATGGGTCAATATATGCACTTATTTATGCTTAAGACCAGAGCTTAGCTCGTGTTCGATTATAAATAAAAGTAAAATCTGAACTCAAACACGGTTTGTTAAAAGCTTATTAGAGGTTCGCTCAAGTTTGGTAAGTTGAATCAATTTAAATATGAATTATATTAAATCATTCACATTAATAAGCTAGGAAATTTTGCTATAAGTACATAGCCTATTTTTAACATAATTTACATATATGTCATACACACAATATAAAAAATTATCAATATATATTTATTGATCATAATCAACACACTAATATAAACATAATAATAAATACGAGCATATAATATATACATGCATATTTCGAGTAAGCTAACGAATTGAACATTAGTAAAGTTAAAACTCAACTCATTTAATTAATAAGTCAAAACTCTTATTTAATTATTTTTAGTTAAAGCAATTTAATTTTAACACGTATTTGTAAATTATATAATTCACACACACACATATATATATAGGAATGTCTTATATAAGAAGTGATTTATTATGAGAGTAAGATGGGTGAATGTCAAATTTTACGTGAATTATCAAGATTAAACATAAAGTCATATGACTTTTTGAATGACGTGTGACATTAACACCATTAATCAACTTCAATCATGATCATTAATATATAGTTATATGGTCTAGATTTAATCTTTTTACTCTCATAATAAATCATTCCTATCATATATAATGTATGCAACTGTGACGTATGCCAAACCTAACAGGAGTAAACCGGTACCCATGTTGTGGGGGTATGACCAAGTCACATAGTATTCCATCTGGAAGATGAAGATGAATTGAAGAAGATGGTCCCTTCCCTCAAATAACCTAACCAACCGATTTCATGGGCATGGCCATGTGTGAGGGACCCCGCTCTCATTCTTTCTTCGCCTCACCGTTCATCCCCACGGTCCCTCATCGCTTTCTTTCTTTATCTATCTACTGTACTATATGACTATATCTCAATTTTATTTTCAGATGTCACGTTTTTAAATGGCCCACCTGCCTACAACTTTGAAATTTTGCTTGTTGTGTTTGCCCCCTAGCCAGTAGCTACGTGCCACGACGCCGTTTTCCTCCGCCATTTGCAGAGATGTTACGTGCTAGAATAAATCACGTAGCGACTTAATTGGAAGAGAAAAAAAATGTCAAAAACAAAAGTAAGACGGTGTTAATCACGAGAGGTTTGAGTACCACTTTCTTTTCGGTTCGGGGTGACTCAACACAAGGATAAGGCAACACGTGGCACATGTATGAAGTCAGAGTGAGAGCTTTGGGAAGGGCGAGGAGCACATTGGCCATTGAATTAGATCTCACGTGTAATAATGCCACCTGCGAGCATTTGTATTTAAAATTTGCACTGTATTTTTCTAAAATTTGATAAAAATTTATATAGGCTCATTTTATTTATAGAATGTGTTCAATAATTCTTTGAACTTTTTAAATTGTTATACCATCATTCCCTCTCTTTTTTAGTTTATGGAATTATTATATGATCATCCCTTATATTACATTGCAAGGAAGATTTATGTTACCTGATAAAATAAAAAGGAGTGTTGGATTAAATTTTAATAAATCTTATTAAAAGTCAATGTATTTGTCACAAACATTTAGAGCATCTCCAATATTAATCCTATTTTGCATCCTATTGTTTGTTCTATTTATGTCATATTAACACTACAATTAATAAGTTATGAAAATTGAGACTTTTCTAAAGATTAGATTATTTTCTCTGATAGAATATATCAACTTTGATTTTAATTTGTTTGTCATTATGATTTAAGCCTTTAATTGTCAATATGCAAGTGTAATCACGTGAATGGGAAAAAAATATTTTACTCCCAGCTTGATGTGATTGGTCCCAATTTCATGAAATATTTCAGTAAGATTAAAAAATTAGGCAGTCTAATCTTGCGGGACCCACCTAAGCACCACACATTTGAGCATTTATAACACTACCTAATATTGTGGCTGGGCTAAATACGTTTTCTTCCTATGAGAAATTATTATATAATTATGAATTATCTAAGTAAAATATATTTTGTTCAATAATAAGGTAACATTTTACTTTTAAGCAGCAATTTAGTTTTAGTTAATAATAAGATTCATACTTTTTTATTCAAAATATTATTTTTTATTAAATAAAATACAATTCATAAAGTGTTCTGTTACTGTGCAATTATTTTGTTCCTCCTATACAAATAATATTTGAGAGGTGAATTTGGAATAGAGATTAGCACTTTGGTTGTTAAATTAAACATATCGTCACTCTTTTCAGAGATAGGGTCAATCATACATACGGCAAATTCTGTGATGGTCATTTTTTAGTTTGTGATCAATTGGTCACTTGAACATATTTTAATATAAAAGAAAGATAAATTGAGAGTGTGTTTGGTTTACTTATTTTCATTTTTATTTTCAATGAAAATAAAAATAATAGATGACAATATGTTTGGTTACAATTTTTAAAAGACATTTTCATTGAAAATATTTTGTAAAAGTACACAAAACTGGAAATGTCAAATCCATGTTTTCATCATTTCCTGTTTATAGTTTTGAAAGCGTTTTCAATTGAAAATATGATGGCATTTTCGTTAATATTGAGATTTTAGTCTCAAATGGCATGTTCGATTCGAAGTCACTAGAAAATTACACATTGTTTCTTTTTTCTTTTTCGGATGCTTCATGCCTTATAATCCTCAACCACACACAATTCCTCATCTTTTTTTTTCATTCTTTATGATGAACCTTTTTTTTATCATTTTTTCACTTTCATTATTTCTTATAAAAAAAAATATATATTTCATATTTTATCGCTACGTTATACAACTTCTAAGTAAATCTTCTCATTACATGTGAGGGTTATTAGAAATTTATTATAAATCATTTATTTCATTATGACTATAATTTATTTAAAAAAATGTATTTCAAATAGTGTTTAAGCAATAAAACAATATTGTTTAAATGTTTATATGTGTACAGGTTGAAAGTTAATAATAATAATAATAATAATAAAAGAACTCAAAAGTGAGTAATTTATTTTATCTTTAGTCTTAATATTTTATAGGGTTATTTTAGATTTTTATAAATTCTTTTAGTAAATGAACCACTGCATCTCAAATATATATATATATATATATATATATTATATTTGTAATTTTAATTATTTAATACTAAATATGATTTTATTATCTTAAATTTGATTTTAAGAAATACATTTTGAACATAGGCAAACCAAACATATTTTTATTGTTTTCACTTCTGAAAATAAAATATACCTTTACAAACTAAATGCATTTTTTAATTTTGAAAATCTGAAAAGAATCATTTTCAGGAAATGAAAACAATAAATAAAAATAAAAAATATTTTTACAAAACGCACCCCGACTTTTTTAGCCTTTTAATTTCTTTTTCCCCTCCTACTACCCCACAAGTCACCCTTACCCCGCTTTGGCCACCACACCACCAGTCACCACCCCTTCCTTCCTCCATCATCTTCTCCGACATGGTTACCTTCTCATTTTCCTATGAGCAGGGATGAGATTGTCATAGCACTGATTTAAGTCTGTTGGTTTAAGTTTACTTTTAGTTTTCAGTTTTCAGATTTTGTGAAGAAAACTAAAAATTTTAAAAACTCCAAATTTAATTTTCATTTATAGTTTTTAGTATTTCTTTCACAAAATTCTAAAACTGAAAAGCTGAAAATAAAACTGAAACTCAAATCAAACATACTATTAATGTTCCAATTGTTACTTTTTTTTTTTCAATCTACTAGATTAAAGTGGTTTTCCACCTTGTCTTCCATCGTCCTGCCAGCGAGAATATCCCACTATATTAGCGGCAAAAACGTCGAGGTTGCGGACGCAGCTCATCCTCCTTGCGATGGACGACGACTTGTAGCGACTAGTCTGCGGCAGAGCCAGAAAAGCGTGCGATAGCAATGAGGCCGACAAGCAAGGACACAGAGTAAGGTAGCAAGAACACTTGAAGATGGATTCACTATCATTTTTTTTTTCACTGATATTAATTTTTCTAAGTTTGAAACTTGATTTGTGATTTAAAATTACATCTTAGAGAGTTTTCATCATAACTTGAAGTGTGGAGATCGATTATTAATGTCTCGATACCCAATCTTTTGGTTGCCGGCAACAAAGAAGATATAGCGCCGACGATGGTATTGTGGTGTTTGAATGAGAAGAGGTGGAGATGTCGGTATAAAATATATTTTTTGTAATAAAAATTATTAATGTTGATCATTAAAGGAGATTTTAATGGATAGGATTTAGTAAGTAAATTCACTAATTCAACAATCGTCACGTACAATTCGCCCAATCATACTCATTTCATGTCAAAAAGAGAAAAAAATTGAAACAAAAAGAAAAAGTTGATAACCATGACCATATACAGCCAAAACATACCTTTTTCCCGGAGTCAAACCCACATTCCACAAGTGCCCCCATGGGATTGGATCACGAGGTCCCACTTTTCTTTCACTTGTCAGTTCACGCTTCACCCTAACCATGTTTCATGCACACATTATTTCACCAGTGAACACCTTAATTAGTCCATCAAAGTTTTTGTGTCAAGTTATTTTATTTTTCAAGGAAAAAAAATAATTTTATGGTTTCGTAATATTAAAAATGATGGATATATTAGTTCTATATTAATTATTCATTAGTAAACTTATACACATTGATAGGATAATAATAATGTGCTATGAAAATATTAGAACCAAGTTAAATAAAATTATTTTGAAACATATTACGTACACTTATTTTGATATCTAAAATTATACAAAATAAGTCATTTTATGATTCATAATAGATATTTAAATGGCTTATTTTGTGAATTTAAACTACCAAAATGAGTAATTTCAAACTCTATTTTACTTCAATGACATATACATCACTTAACATTACGTTAAGGTCAATATATAATTCTATTAGTGTTTAAGGATCAAATATATATAGGAGAATTAATGTGTCCTATTATTAAAATCTACTTGAGGGATGTGGGTTTAATTTTAATTTTTAAAGGACTAAATAATTTTGTAAAATTTTCTTGGGAAATTATATGAGTTATTTATTCTTATTTAATGCAATCTTGAAATTTGAGGCTACAAAATTTAAATTATTAATTTTCGCTACGCATGAAAATCAGTTCATATATATAAGAAAAAGAAAATCCGTTAAACATGAACTGTTATGTCAGAGTTTATATGTAATGGGCAGTGAGTTTTGCTTGTATCTAAAACAAAGTGGTCGTTATAAGGAATTCTCATCTTATCTGCATCTGGTGATGCTAGGATGGGTCATTTGCATGGGGAACAAATAACATGAAAAGAGGAAGTTGATTTTCGTTTTGTTTCATTTTACTTAGCTTATAGTATGGCCGGAGTTTAATTTCTAGCTATTGAGTTTAATTTTTGTACATTAAGAGTGTAAACTAATTTTTCATAATAGGTAATTATATAATAGGTAGTTACCTAATATAATTTGATATTTTTAAAAAATTTAATTCATCGACAATATAGAATAATTTTACACTTTTAATATATAAAAAATAAACTCTTATTTTTAAGTCAATATGTACTTATTTTCAAATCTATAATCTATATCTATAATACTAATATTTAAAACTCATTACATGGAAAGTTTTCCATGTATCATTCTTAGAGAAAATTATGCTCATTATTTTCATAATATTAATATTTAAAATAAATTTTTGAATTTAATTTATTTTCTAACTATTAATTATTTTTTCAATCATACCTTCACTTTTTTGTTCCATTAACACAACAAAAGTACCCTGTAAAATATTTCAATTGAAATTATTTCACAAATAACAAATATTACAAACAAAATGATAATTGAATGTATTATATCATAAAAATTATAATATAATTAATGTATTAATGATAACAAAGACATTATAATTACATTACAAAAAAATATTATAATTATGGTATTAATAATAACAAAACTATTATAATCACAATGATTGATGATAACAAGAAAACCTTAGCACACTTTTATTTTTTAATTATCATTATTAGATTTATATTATATATGTATTTTTATTTTTAATTTATATTATGTTACATTAGTAGTATTTGTTATTACGGATATTCATGTTTCGAATTTCACAATATTTTAAAAAAATTCTCTATTTGAATTTTTTTTAATAAATCAGTGAATATTTGTAGGATTCAAATCTCAACGAGAAATAGAGAATGAGGATCCATGACGAGGATGAGAATGAGGATAAAGGTAAAATTATGAATAAGGATAGTATCGGGGAAATAGTTTCTAACTTCAAATTTAAAACTTTTAAAAATCTTAAAGAAATATATGTGTCTGTCTATCCATCTCACTATACCATATTTAATTTTTTGCAACTTAAAGACTTCAATTTATCAATTCCATAATTTTTTAAATTATTTTTTAAAAAAATTTTGATTTTTCAACATTAAAATATTTTTAAAGAAATCAATTCCACAATTTGCACTTCTTTGATAATAATACTAATTATTTATTAATTTTTAAAAATAAAATAATTATATTACTTTTTTATTAAAAATAATTGTGTAATTAATATATTACTCTAATAATTGAGATGATATAAATTAGGATTATATATGCTTTTTTTTCCTAATTATAACACATTAATCGTAACATATATTTGAAAATTAGTATTTTAATTTATTAAAATGACATACAAGAAAAGGAGGTGTAATTGAAATCACATAAATTAAATTTATTCATATTATAAAATAAATTTTTATTTTTTATAAATTAAATATTATAATTTACTAGAAAAATATAAATGGCTAGAGATGATTAAAAAAGAGTAGGTACACGCGAAGATTACCTAATGGAAGGAATGGAAACAAGTTTTGTCTTTATCGGGATAGTTGATGGGACGGAGTTCCTTTGTTAAACGGAGAGAGACGGGAATAGCTAGCACACCTTTATTTTTTTTCAATATTTTTATTAAGTTTGCATTATGTGTGTATTTTTAATTTTAATTTTAATTTGGATTATGTTGAATTAGTAGTATTTTTTATTATAGATATTTATGTTTTGAATGTCAAAATATTTTTAAATGTTTTCTTTTTAGTATTTTTTTAATAAACCCACATGAATACCCATAGGGACTCAAATCCCTATGGAGAATGGGGAATAGGAACCCATGACAGGGATGGGATGAAAGACAACATTCTAAACGGGGACAATAAATGTGGACATGTCCCCTTTCTTATGGATACCTATTGTCAACAATTTCAACTAATCCACTTATGTTCTTTCATTATTCATCAAATTTCAACAATTCTTTATAAAATAGACTCTTCATTATTAGTTATAATTCATCTATTGAGATTTTTTCAACCTTATAAACATGATCTTCAAAATAAGATATAAAATAGAATAACATATTTATATTTTATTCATTTATTTGATTATTTAACTATTAACTCATTTTCAAAATAAATTTGTATACTTAATTTTATATAAGATATATTTAAATAAATTGTCATTTATTTTCAATAATAATCAACAAACTATTTTTTATTATCATCCTATGCAACGCAAGAGTCAAACAACTAATAAATGATAAATCATCCTCTTTGCGTTGAGTTCGGTTGACTTGGCCTGGTGTATTTTTTAGGTTTGGGTCATGCTTCAGGTTAGTTGGTCTAACCCAAAGTCAAAAACTTTTTTATAGTTATATTTTTTTATAATAATTAGTGATAAATTATAAGAGCTTATGCTTAAATTAATATATTTTGGATAACTTGATATTATTTTTATAGTTAGATGATTTCTTTTGAAGTATGCATCTCAAAATTTATCTTCAATTTTGTTTTCTTCTTATAAAATTTTATAACTTTACTATGTATAATGTCAAAATCTTTAATTATATGTTGTTTAAAAATTGGATTGACCCAATTTGATCCAATCATTATTGTTTTGAGTTCAAGTTTCAAAAAAATAACCCGATATAAAAATTGGACCAGGTTAAAATTTGGAACACCCACTCCATCAGATTTTGATGTAACGAATGAGTGGAAAAAGTTTGGGTAACCATTACATTCAACGGTGATTAAGTAAGTTCTCAATTGGACACCTACTTTAAAGTGTTGGAATAACATTTTTGTTCTAAGAAAAGGGCCATCCTCTCTATCCTCTCCTAAATCCCAATTCAACAATTTTAATAGGTCCTGTTATAATCCAATTAACATTTAGTTTTGATGCATTCATAGTCATTTAATTTTATATTTATTAATAAATATAATTATTTTGTGTTTACTATTGAAAAAATATAAAAATGAAAGGATTTAATTGGATAACAATACAATTTTTTCGTACTATAAATACATAAAAAAATGAAAATTCATTTAATTATGTTTAAGTTTTTATTAATGGGTATATCTTTTATATACCTTTTTCAGGCTTTACTCTTTTGATTAATAATGGAACTTTACACACAATTAAATTATATGGAATTTTCACCTTAGATGATTTGTTATTTACTATTCAATTCTTTCTAACAATGCTTTAACATGTTATTTTGCCTAAAATTAAGTATAGGTGATAAAATTTATAAAAATAAGGGTCGTTTTTCGTTTGAGATTGTTTGGTTAATATTTATAATAAAAAAAGTAATAATAATATGGGTTTGTCTTACCATGCCCTAAGGGTAATAATTAAGGTTTTTACAATAGATAAGTTTAAAAGTTTTCTAATAAATTCACATATTGAAAATATAACAATTACATTTTTCAATTGATAAACTTACATTTTTTAAAACTTTAACCATCATCATTCTTAACCATTTCCCTAATGCATTAATTAGCCAAACCTTAATAATATTATAACAATTGTTTGTAATATTACAACAATAGTTAAGCATCAATGGTTTGTCATTTAGCCTGTTTGGTTTACACCGTGTGTGACATCCCAAGGTAATTTTAGTGAAAAGAAAACAAAGCTCCCATTAGGGGTTCACAACCTAGCCCTTTAAGTTTATTGAGAGATTTGGGTCTTAAAATTTAATTCTATATTTTTGGGTTAGATTTGGGTCATAATTCAGGTTAGCCAATAGACTTAAAGTCAAATAAGCCTTATAAAGATATTTTTTATAATAATTAGTGATAAATTATGAGATTTTACAGTTTAACTAATATACTTTATATAACTTGATATTATTTTTATATTGATATGATTTGTTTTGAAATATATATGACAAAATATTTTTTAAATTTTATTTCTTATTTGTATAATTTCATAATTTTAATATGTATAACGTTTAAATTCTTATATGGTGTTTGAAGGTAACCAGAGCAACCTAGTCAATTATTATTAGGTTAAATTCAGATTTCAAAAGTAACTCAATCTAAAAATAATTCAACTTGACCTAACTTGTCACATGTACCCTTAGCTCCTATTACACAAACCACTTTTTAGGGTGAAAATAATCTAAACCAAAAAGGCTGATATTGGTGAGATTCTATTAATTTTTTTTAGTGGTATGACATAAAAATTAATCTCTAATTTTTAATGATGTTAGTTACCTCAACGCGTCCAAATTAGAAAGCAGTTATGAGCTGGGCTTGTCTTTTCATGTCTTTTAGCAAAACGTGGCTTCCTCATGTTGTAATTTTAATGGAAATATCTTTCATACAACTATAAATGCAGTAGGGTTCGAATCAAAATCCATTGCTTCAACTCTCAACCTCCCCACAAAGGCATTTCTTCTCCTTCTTCTAATGTTTCCTCTTCCAATCATGTTCTCTCGATGTTTCGTCACACGTTTCCTAAGCATGAGTAAATAATTATTCCTGGCTTCCTTCATTCGTCATTAGCTCCATCCTGAGAAGAGAAAATTCACTTCCCAGGTTGAGTTTATTCCTACACACTATTATTATTATTATTATTGTTATTATTTTTTCCTTGTCCTTTTGGTGGACATTTGCAAAAACTCTGCTCTTCAATTTCCAAAACCATGGAAGAAATGAAAGAAAGAAACGCTGGGCTTGATATTGGGTCGTGTTTATCAAATCTCATTCTGTCAGGGGGGCAAACACCTTGGACTCAATTTTCTCTCATTGCCCCACAACAAATGCTGCTACTGCCACCACCCCCACTATGCTGGAGCCTTTGGCTTTGGGGTCCTCCGTGTACCTTCGCCAAAGAGACATCCTCCAAAAGCTCTTCGAGGAGAGCAAGGTTAATGGCTCTTTTGTTCTGAGTCCCTCAAAAAGTATCCCATTGTGCAGGAGCCCTTGCAAAAAGAAGAAGCTGTACAGGGGAGTGAGGCAGAGGCACTGGGGAAAATGGGTGGCAGAGATAAGACTCCCTCAGAACAGAATGAGGGTCTGGCTCGGCACTTACGACACTCCTGAAGCCGCTGCATATGCCTACGATCGTGCCTCTTACAAGCTCCGAGGCGAATACGCGCGTTTGAATTTCCCAACCCTCAAGGAAGTAGTGGAACCCTGCAGCAGTAACCTGTTAGTTTCCCATGACTCTGCAAAGTTGAACGCTTTGAGAAGCTACGTGGACGCCAAGATTCAAGCTATATGTCAAAAGGTTAAGAGAGACAAAGCCAGCAAGAAGAATAGTGCTGCGAAGAAGGTTCATTGTGGTCCTAATAAAATGAAACACGATGAACTGAGTGATGAGAAACCACACAATAAGGTAGAATCATCGTGTTGTTCTTCTTGGTCTTCGTTACAGCTGTCGCCAACAGTTTTTTGCGACAGTTGGGGAAGCGAGTTTGCTTCACCGAGCTCTGTTTCAACAGAGGGTGCGAAATTGGCAACAGAGGACTCGGATTTCGAAGACTGTTCCTTGGACAGGTTGCCTTCCTTTGATCCCGAGTTGATTTGGGAATTTCTGACCAATTAGGAGTAAACATGCTCCATTGTCTTCCTTCTGATGTAGGAAAATCTTAGATTACTAGTTTTTTCTTTTTTTTGGGGTTGGTAGGGTCACATGAGTGAGTGCAGGAAGTGTAAATGAAGATAAATATCTTGGCGGTGAGTGGTATTCGTATACTGCTTAGCTGTAGGTCTTGTTCGTCCGAATGGTGACAGGTCCTTTAGGATTTTGAGTGGGATGTGATGGGTGTAATTTCGCCCTTGATTTTTTTCGCTTAATGCTTCATAGCATTTTTCCTATGATGGTTTGTCCTGGTACTGATTAAGTTCTGATCTTTCTCCCTACAACTCGCTTTCTTTATGTTTAGTTTGTAAATTTTTTGTCCGTTCCTTCTAAGATTATGTTTTCCAATCAGCAAAGCCAATAAAACTTACCAACCAAAGGTTATGAGATACTATGAGTGTTGTAAGCTCAATGTTAAGTCGGAACAGACACCCAATCCCTCAACGTGACGAATTTTATGAGTCTTGGATTAGCTGAACTTATAGTTATTAAATTTCGTAAAAGCGCCGTTCAGCCATTCGGCTATCAGTATCATCGCTCGTATTTAAAAGGGGATCCATTACTCTTAGGGTGTATTTGATTGGAGAGTAAAAATAAGGATAAAATTTTTTTAAATAAGCATTGTATGTAATTTTATACATAAAATTTATCTAGAAAAATTTTACTCCCATTTTTACTTCCTAATGAAATATACCCTAGGGTGAATTTGAAGCAAGAATAAGCCCTTTTGGGTCTATTTAGGACTGATCGATCTAGAGGATTGGGTATGGCTCAATGTCCACGGGGAACGTGGATTCGGATGTATCTAATTAAATTCTGTTGCCTTAACCAATTGCAGTTTAGATATAGTAAATAGGAGTAATGAGTTCCTTTGGTTAGGATGCTATAGCTAAGCCTTCTTCCTATGGTCGGTATGTGATGTGATAAAAGATCAATCACCATCACTCTAAACAATCATGTTTTGGGGGTCGCAAATTGAGTGAAACCGTAACAGTTTCTGCCTTGTGACGCAGCCCTTTACTCTCCCTCCGTACATCAATAAATTGCAAAAGTAGTCTGCGATGCACTGACATTGGTAGGACCATTTCGGGGTGACGGAGTCAAAGATGAAACCCCAACAACATAAATGCGTTGAATTCTTGCTGGCTCTACAAGTCTGATAGACATTAATCATAATAAAATTTGAAGATCCTACCCCCACATGGGGTTTTGACTAACACGATCTGTTTCTAGATGCACTACCTTATTACCTTGCAAATCTTTGTGCTTTGGGACTCATTGCCAAACAGAGTTTAGGCCCTTTCTCATCCGTCTCTTTCCACGACGAATTTACTGGCAAGTTTTTTTTTTCGTAAGATTAAACAAACACGCCGCCAACTGTTAGGAATATTTTGTTCTTGAGATCGAATT
Organism: Dalbergia oliveri; assembly: GCA_030441495.1. Taxonomy (NCBI): domain Eukaryota; kingdom Viridiplantae; phylum Streptophyta; class Magnoliopsida; order Fabales; family Fabaceae; genus Dalbergia; species Dalbergia oliveri. The sequence continues at coordinate 52,357,759 of JAMLFY010000002.1, read as the reverse complement.
CGAAAATATGGTATCATGGTATGGTGTATGTGAGCCCATGGAAAGCTGACCTAGTTTGGAGCGCTAAGTGACAATGATTGAAACCAGAAAGTAAGCTCAAAAAAGACAATGAAGACAAATTTAGAAACGTTATGTCTAAAGTATACAAGATTTCGTATGCGCTAACTAGCTTAGACCATTATTCCCACACAAATTATCCCGTGTCTTAGAGCTTTGCTATTCTGAAGGCTGCATCAATCGCTTAGGTAGCAACGGCATCTTCATAATCTATCATAATCGACATTAAAAATAAAATAAACAGAAAATGTCACCGGAGTCCATAGTAAAGAAAATTGAGTAGTAAGTTTTTATTTTTTGGGTCGAAATATTCATAGTATGCGTATCTGCACTCACACTCGTGCAGTCATGCACTTGTTGTTGCCGACTTGTCAGTATATCAATGGGCCTAAAGTATCTCATGTTGAAATTAGGCCCAAAACTTTTCTTTCGATTTGTTTGTGGCTTTGGGCTTGTTGATGGCCTAATTGTTGACGGAAAGGAAAAAGGTGGAAGACAAATGTGTTTCGACCCAAAAAAAAAGAGAAGGATTTATCTTGTATTCTATAAAATTCATGAGTATTGGTACCTTTTAGATAATTTGTGGTTAAAAATTTATGATATGTTACACTAATTAAATTTATTAATATTATTTTTTGACCCATGCAATGCAAGGATAATAATAAAAAATAATTTATTGACCATTGTTGAAAATAATTAATAATTTATTTAAATATATCTTATATAAAATTGAGTATATAAATTTCTTTGAAAATAAATTAATATAAAAATAATTAAATAAATAAATAAAATATAAATGGTCATTCTATTTTATATCTATCTTATTTTGATAATTATGTTTATAAGGTTAAAAAATTTCAATAGATAATCTTTAACTAACAATAAAGAGTATATTTTATGAAAATTTTACATGTTTTGAAAGTTAAAATTGTTAAATAGTGAAAAGAATGAGTGGACAACTTTATTATATCATAAGCCATTTAAAAGTATGGAAATGGATATCTATGAAAAATGGGACATGCCCCCCTCTATCCCTATCTCCGTTTAAAATTTTGCCTCTTGTCCCCATCACGAGTTCTCATTCATATTTTTTACGAGGATTTGAATCTCTATGGATATTCGGTTTATTAAAAGATTTCAAAAGGAGACAAAATTTTAAAATACTTTGAAACTAGAAACATAAATATTTATAATAACAAATATTACTAATGAAATATAATTTAAATTCAAAATGAAAATACATACTTAATATGTAAATCCAATAAAGATAATTAATAAAAATGAAGTGAATATTGAAATAATTTATATAAATGGCAAATTGGTGGGTGTACATGGGACTTCATTCCCGTCCTTGCCTCATTTAATAAACAAACTTTGCCCCCTTCCACATGAAAACTAATGGCATGTTTGAGTTCTAGTTTCAGTTTTTATTTTCCATTTTCCAGTTCCAGAATTTGTGAAGGAAAAATGAAAACTGAAAATAAAAGCTGGAACTAAACAGGCCCTAAACCTTTCCCCATATTCCCGTCCCCATAGCGGGTAATTTAAGTACTCGCTTCACTTTTTTTTTTTGTCATCCTTAATCATTTACATCTTTTTAGTAAATTTAAATATTTAAGATAAAACTACCAAATTTGTTCCTCTAAAATTTTATGTCAACAAATTGGTCCCCAAAAAAAGAAACTCTCAAATTGATCTCTGAAAAATGAATAGTCAAAAAAATAAGTCTCTAAAAAAAAATCTCAAATTAGTCTTTACAAAAGTGAATTATCAGACAAGTTAGTCCTCTTTGCCTAACTTTAGAGAGGACTAATTTAGCCGATTACTAGTTTTCAGGGATCAATTTGTCCAAATTTGAAGTTTACAAGGACCAATTTGAAAGATTTATTTTTCAGGGACCAACCCTGATTATTCAATTTTGTAGGGACCAATTTGAGAGTTTTTTTTTACATGGACTAATTTGGTTGACGAGAAATTTTAGAGAAACAAATTTGGTAGTTTTGTTAATATTTAATTTATGTGATTTTAATTACACCTCCTTTCCTTGTATATTATTTTAGTAAATTAAAATATCAATTTTAAAAAATATATTTTAATTGTTCTAATTAGAGAAAAAATCATAAATAATCTTAATTTATGTCATTTCAATTAATTAGAGTAGTGTGTTAATTACATAATTATTTTCAATAAAAAATAATGTAATGATTTAATTTTAAAATTACTAAATAATTAGTGTCATTATCAAATAAGTGTAAATTGTGAAATTGATTTTTTAAAAAATTTTAATATTAAAAATAGAAGTCACTTTTTTCAAAAAAAGAAAATGAAAAAATTGTGGAATTGGTAAGTTAGAATATTTAAGTTGTAAAAAATTAAATATGATGTAATAAGATGTGTATATAGATAGTTTTGTTTATTTTATGTTTTTCAAAAGCTTTAGAGACTTTTCAGGAAAGAGGAATAATTGAAAAATAAATTGTTGATTTAACTTTTTAGGAAAGAGACAAATTTAGAAGAAAATATGCAGTAACAAAGAATATGTATGTAAAAATTAATTATACAAAATAAATCTTAATTAATAATGGAAGGAATCTTTTCTAACGTTTAAGTTAAGGAATGAATCTTAAATTTTTTGTTCGATTTATTATTTTTATTGTAGTTTCCAAAAATTATATTTATGCAAAGATGCCTTTTTCTTCAAAGATATGACTATGTTTATTTTTTTATGTTTTTCATTTTTTTATTTTTTATTAATAATATTATAACATTTTAATGTTGTAATACCTTTCATTGCAATGTTGAACATAAGTTATAAAAAATTTCAATTATAATATTTTAAACATTCTAAAGCTTTGAAGGGTTGTAATGTTTTGAATGTGTAAGATTGTGGAACTCATAAGTGGCATAATATGCAATAAAGAGAATATGTTAATAGAAGAGAATTATGAAGATATAATTAAAAAAATAACTAATAATTTCAATGCAAATAAAAAATTAAAAAACTTACTTTAAATAGAAAGGTTGAGAAAATGGTGGGCATAAATTTCTCTATGAATGACACGTGGTAAAATTTTCTTTGCAAATAAGTATAAATTATTAGTAGTATATGGCTACAACTATCTGCCTCAACTTTCATATTATGTCGCACCTCATGTTCCTCCATGCTCTACCGACGTTGTCATCATCATTGTGGCACCATTCTCTTCTAACTCCTTGTAATGCACGAACATCATTGCAGAATATTGCTGGTCCAACAAAATCTGATTCGTATATTACTCTCAACAACAAAAAAAATTATAGAAAATAAGCTAAAAACAAAGTCAAATCATTGCACCTATTAAGACGAAAAAGGTTGTAGGGAAAAAAGATTGAAAATAAAATCAAATCATCGTGCATTTTGAAATTGATCTAGATATCACTCTTAAACCATTGCACTTATCCTTTTGTAATAAAATAAGATGGAGTTAAAAAATTTACCCAAAAAGGTTATGGGGAATGATTTTGTGTTTTTTAACATCACAGATGGGTTATAGTTTTAGTTTATTATCAACATAAAAAACAGATTATAATAACTTTTTATATAATTATATAATAGTTACACATGATCAATAAAATTAAAGTTAATTATAATAGCAATGTTATTATTAATATAATAATTATACATATACAATTTTAATGATATAATAATATGTTTAATTATCGTTTTGTTTATATTATTTGTTATTATTTTCATGTTACATAATTTTGATTAAAATATTTTGTAGAGTAGCTTTATTATGTTAATAGAAGAGATATATGAAGGTATGATTGAAAAAAAATTAATAATTAGGAGGTAAATTATTCAAAAACTTACTTTAAATATTAAGATTATGAAAATGATGGGGCAGAATTTTCTCTATGAATGACACATGGAAAACTTTCTATGTAAGGAGTCTTAAATATTAGTATTAGGTTGTTTGACCAGTGTGATGTACATGCGATGTAAGGATGATAATAACAAATAATTTATGACCATTATTGAAAATAAATAATAAAAATTTAAATACATCTTATAGAAAATTGAGTATATAAACTTATTTAAAAAATAAGTTAACAGTTAAATAATTAAATAAATAAATAAAATATAAATGAGTATGGATCTAAATGAGTCATTCTATGTTATATCTTATTTTGAATATTATATTTATATGGTTGTGAAAATATGAATAGATGACTTTTAACTAACAATAAAAGACTTATTTTATGAAAAATTTACACATTTCAATAGTTGAAATTGATGAATAATGAAATAAAATAATTAGATATATTTACAATATTATATACCATTAATATGGATGACAATGGGTATTCATGAGAGGGGATATGCCTCCACACCCTGTCCCCTTTTCCTATTCCTTATCTGTCTATTCTCTATTTTTCATAAGGATTTGAATCGTATAGGGTATTTATGGATTTATTAAAATAATTTCAAAAAAAAAATATTTTTACATTTGAAACATATATATACATAGTACTCATTCCCTTTCAAAATATTGTTCACTTTCATACAACCTCATATTTTAAAATATCTATCAATTTCATGTTTTAATAAAGCATTAATTTTTTTCTTCGAATACTACCCTTAATTAATTTTATATTTTCAAAGTATTCCATTTAATATTAGTGTGCTATATTAATTAATACATAAGGATACATTAGTACATTAACTATATTTCACTAAGTTACCAATGTCATTTATTATCTTTATTAATATCTTGTTTGTCTAAAATTAACAGATATTTTGAAAAGAATAGAGTAACAAATACTACTAACGCAATATAATCCAGGTTAAAAATGAAAATACATACATAAAGCAAATTCAATAAAGATAATTAAAAGATGAATGTGTGCTATGATTTTCTTTTATATATATATATATATATATATATATATATATATATATATAATTTATATAAATGGTAAATTGCTATCTTATGGGGTAGAGGCCTCATTCATTGTCCCTATTCATTTAACAAATGGTGACTCTACCCTTATCTTCGTGAAGACTAAATGTGTTTCCTTTCTCCTCTTGTTTTTAGATAATCCTTGTGGGTACCCGCTTTGACTATTTTTTAATCATCCTAGTTGTTTACATATTTTTAGTAAATTAAAATATTTAATTTATAAAAACATAAAAATATGTTTTCTAATTAATAACAAATAATGAATAAATTTAATTTATATTATTTCAATTACACATCATTTCCTTTTGCATCATTTTAGTAAATATTTTCCAAATGAATATTTTTTAGGTTCCTCCATAGCCATATATACAATATAAAAACCTCATTTTTCAGTGGTTATTGAGTCCATTATATTATCATAAATTACTCTATGAATTTCATTGTTAAAGATAAATACTCTTTAAGATCATTAGACAATTACTCTATGTCATATTCTAGCTCTTTAGCTAAGAGATGACTCTAAAATTAATTGAGTGGTGAATCATTTGGATATGATATGAGGTTAAACTCTTTTAAAGACCTTCCATTTAAGTTAAATAACTTTTTAATTTCAGTTAAAGATAAATTCTTTAGCTATGAACTTGGGATAGAAAGATATACAAAAAATAAAAGTTTTTTTTTATGACAATATAAAACTCTCAACTTATTCTAAAAAAACGTAATATTTGTCTTTAAAATTTAGAAATATAATATTAAAATGATTGATGATAAATTTAAATTATAATTTAAAACCTATATTAATCCCTTAATATACTTCTCCGGTCATATAATATTTTATCTTTTTAAAGTTTCCAAACATGCTCTTATATAAATTGCGACATGCTCATTGTGTTTGTCACTAATAATGTAACTAAGAGTTTCCTTAACTGATTTTCAAGCGCTAAGTCAATAATTTCTTTTAGGGGTAATTCAGCTACCTCTTCGAGGTTTATCAAAACTACATTTGCTCCTCTCTAAATTTTAAAATTACGCTCACCTCCCTTATTTTAATTTATGAAATAACACAAACCTCCCCTAACCATTAACAGAGGTTATCTCGTTAATGACATGTGAGCAACACGTGTTTGTTGATTTGAAAATGTTAAAAAACACAAATTAAATTACTTATTTACCCTTATTACTTTTCCCCAACTCGCTAACTCATTTTATCACTTTGTTTCCCATTCCGTAGCTAAACCAAAGCCAGAAGAAAGCCATTTTTTTCTACTTTGTTGAAGCTAGAAGGATGAAGCTTCCAAACCCCTTGTTCTTTGGCTCAATGGAGGTGTGTGGTGTGGTTCCTGAATTAGTTCCTTGTTTCTTTAGCACACATTCACACAGATATTGAGCATATAATAATAATTTGGAAATTTGGAGCTTCAAAAAATTGCGTCATTTTATTTTGAAGGGCCTAGTTGTTCTTCTCTTGGAGTTGGTGCGTTTTAGAATGGACCATTTATGCCTAAAGGAGAGGCCTTGGTTAGGAACCAATTTAGCTAGAACAGAGGTACGTACATTCCTAAACAAGACCGCAAAGGTGAAGGCTGAAGAGGAGCTATTTTGGCCTCTTGGAATGAGAAGTTCCAATCCCAATTTTGCGAAGAAAAAGTCCTGCTACTTGACCAGGTGTTGATCCTTCAAATTAATCAACTCGCCATCTCGGTCTTTGTCACTTTCTCCGTCGCCTTAGCTGTCGCCATCGCCACTTGAGGAAGAACAGGGCGCTCCTGGTCAATGGAAAAGTGCGGCCTTTTCAGTTTCAATGGTTCTTCATGTTTTCCTTAGTGGCTATGGGTGGGCGAGGGAAAAAGTGGGGAAAAGAACCGTGTATCTATATTGTGGGTAGAAATGTCATTTTAGTTTGGGTATTAACAGTGTTAGCTTCTGTTAAGGTGGAAGGGAGGTAGGTGTAATTTTGAAATCTAGAGGGGGGTAAATGTAGTTTTGATAAATCTTGAAGGAGGTAGCTGTAATTACCCCTTTCTTTTATACCTTCAATAAATTCATTGTTTAGTAAATGTATGAAAAATTTGTAATAAATTCTATTCATATATTAAACTTTCAAAATGAAAAAAAAAGTTTTCAATAACCTTAGCACATGAATTTATCATTTTTTTAAGGATGATTTGAAAAAACTTAAAATCGCATTAGCTTGATAGATAAGGCTCAATTTTATATTAAATAAGGAAATTATAATTTCAGAAACTACTTGGTCTCTATCATTTTGAATTTAAGCCTTATATAAATATATTTAAATATGTATTTGCCTTTTATGAATATTAAAAACTTAGTTTTCATCTTTACAAATATTTTTTAAATTTTATTTTGATTTTCATAAATATTGTTATATAAAAGTGATAACTAATCATAAGACTATAAATATAATACTGAAAAAATACTAAAATAAAAAAAAGCAAAAACAAAAATAACCAATAAAAATAGTAAAAGAGTTATAAGATAAAACTGATAAACAATTATAGAGAATACTCTTATTATAGGATAAGTCAATTATCTCATTTTAGTATATCAAGGTTGAATTTCTAGTTTATACCAAATAGTATAAATTAACGAATATATTTATTTAAATATATTGGATCATATTATCACATATTTATATGTTATCATTTTATCAATAGGTATAAAAATTATATAGTAATTAATCAATATTATATATTAATTAATTAATTAATAATTAGGAGTGTATAAGTAAAGTAACATAACTTATCTCATTTTAACTTTTTTCAAACACTTATATTTTAAAAAATAAACTATATAATTTAAAACTACTCTGGATTATTTATTTATTTTATTTATCACTAATTATTTTAAATAACTCCAATATAACATGTTAAATATTAGTATTCTATATTTAAGTAAATATTGATAAATTTTAAATATATTTAATTTTTGTAGTCCAATCCTACTATTAAATACTGATGATTATTAATGGTATTGTAATAATATGTCATAATTACAGTTTTATTTTTTCAAAAAAATAATTAATGATTAACTTCTTAAAAATTGTGAGCTCTAAATAATTTTTGTTGAAACACCTAAAACTTTCTCTCATAGAGTCTGAAATATTAGTATTATAAATTATAGATTTTAAATACTTATGATTAAATCATAACTCTTAGATTAAAAAAATTAATATTAAAAAAAAAAAAAAAAAGAGGGAATAGAAATGTGTCACATTTTGGTTACAAAAATATTTTTTGACAAAAAAAAAAGAAGAGATTTATGATGCTATCATACAACGTGCTGATCTCGCTATGTTTGGCGCAGGATCAAAACTAGAAGTGGTTAAAAATTTGCAGATCCCCTGCGTCAACATCTTTGTTACTACAGTGATGTCATCTTCGAAGTGGTTGAGGATCACGTCGTTGCCGTACGTTATTTCATTAACGCCGAAACAGTGGATGTTTTTCGTTTTGAAGATTGAAGAACAGCAAAAGGAAGAGGAAGGACGTCGTACGTCACATGCAATGGCGCATTGGCCTCTTGCCAGGATTCTTGTTTGAGCCTTGAAAGAAGAGTCATCGCTACATACATCGTCAGCCCCACGTAGACATTGCCCGGAGGAAGCCATGGCTCTATAGTATACATGATGATGGATTTTTTTTTTTTGTTTTTTCTTTTGAGGGAAATTATCATAGAATAATTGGTAAAGTAAATGATAAAGAAAAGTTCAGCCGTCGAAATTACATTGCATGCTTATTATTTATTAGTGAAATATAACACTTTATTCCATTCACTTATTACATTAAACAAAATCATGATGTCAAATATTGTGTGGCAAAGACACAATGTAGCTTTATTTTTATTTTTTTTTCAAAACGTATGGACCCTGAAGATATTTTTGAGAGTTTAGATTTTAGAGGAAAAAGGAGGGAGAGTACTTATTATATAAAATTATATTATAAATCCTCTCATTTCTTCCTTTTCAAAATCCAAACTCACAAATATACCTTAAATGTCATATATAATAGAATATAGTCTTTTGAACCAATTTACTCGGATATCGTTATTTGAACCATAAAAAAATTGCATGAACATAGAAATAGCCAAAAGCCATGTTAAAAATATAATTTTGCGTTATTATTATTATTTTTTTTCAAAACGTATGGACCTTGAAGGTCATATATACTAAAATATAGTATTTTGAACCAATTTACTCAGCTATCGTCATTTGAACCATAAAAAAATTGCATGAACATAGAAATAGCCAAAAGGCATGTTAAAAAAATAGTTTTATTTTTTATATAAATATATAGTCAAAGACCATTTCAATCTAGGGCGTTACCCAGGTCATATATACTAAAATTGCATGACATAGGCAGTAAATACCTTAGGTGGCCGAGGTGATATGGTTGATTGGATATTTAACATTTGTATGCACAATCTGTTGAGCTAATATTTTTTTTTTTTTATACTATAATTTTTTTCTTCTTTCTTTTCTTTTAGCCGACAATTTTTTTTCTCTTTTTTTAAGAATTCACAGTTTGAATTCAGTTGAGGCTACAATAATTTTTTTTTGTTTTTAAGAATTCGGACAGTAGTTTTTTCCTTTTTAGTTTTTTTCCCTCAAGCCCGAATTTTGTATACAATAATTGTTTTTCCTTTTTTTCTTTTTTCTTTTTTTATAGCTTACAGTTTTTTGAGCCTTTGCTTGCTTATTGGTTTTTCCAAATATATTCTATCCCACTTCTAACATTAAGTTAACTTTTTATTATGAAACTCAAATAGTGTGTATTTAATACTAGTTTTAATTATATATAGGTCACCAAAATTTATTTAATATATATTTTGTTTTGAAGTAAAAAAATTCATTACATGTAATTATAATTTTTTTAATTTATTGTTATTATTTAAAATTACTTAATACTAACTTATATAGGAATATCGACGTTTGAACGCAAACTCAAATGTAAAGGATTTGTTTTTAATTATGCATTTTATTCATATAATTTTTTAATATTATTCCATTATTCCTTGTTATATTGAATGCGTTTTAATTATATTTTGTTCATACAATTTGTTAATATTAAATTCGGATTTGAGGGGGACAAAAAATAAAAGAAGCTAAAAGAAAACAATTATTGTTCAAATTCTTTTTTTAAAAAAAACAACTTTAGTCTCAATAGAATTTAAACGGTCCGAATTCTTAAAATAAAAAAAAAAAATTTGTTGACCAAAAAAAAAAAAACAAAAAACTAATTCAACAGAATTTGGATTATTCAAATAAATGTCAAATATCCAATCAATCACATCACCTTTCACCTCAAAGATATTGACCATCGTTGGCACATGAGCAATGGCCTTCAATCAAATAATAATTTTAGAAAGAAACCATGACAGTTTTGATTATAATGCATTGTCAATGGCGATTGGTCAGCGGGTCTTTTCAATTAGCGTCTTGTTTATTGATTTGTTGGAGAAAATTTCTTTCCCACAATTAAAATTGCCATTGATAAATAACAATTTCATCTGAGTATCGGAATTACCCTATAATCTCAGTATAAAATTAACCCAAATTAAATATCATATACAAAATAACTTCCCTCCTTCACAATCATAAATAATGTAAGAATTTGTTTGGTTTCTATTTTTATTTTCAGTTTTTTATAAAAAAAATAGTAAAAATAGAAATTAAAAAGAAAAGAAAATATTCTTATTTTTACTATTTTTACAATTCTCTTTATGAAATTCTGAAATCAGAATGCATAGAAAATGAAAATAAAAAGCAAACAAATCCTAAAACCAAAGATTTTACACATTTTGCAATAAACTTTGAAGACTAGAATCATCAAGAACGATCAATCTCTCCCTAAATTCTTGTCCTTCAATAATGCTATAATCAAGGAAAGATTCTGGGATATTTTCCACGTGTGTCCGTTAATTATGAAAAGATTCGCTAAATTTCCACAATTTTTTCCCCTTTCATTCGCACCTTTATAAGGATTCATAGACTTGCTTTCAATCTCTCTATCACCGGATACACACACCTTGATCGATCAAGCTTGCTTCGCATCCGCTCCCCTATATCCAACGCTTGAGGTACTTTTATCCTTTTGCAGTTCCTTTACAATCTTCAGTAAAAATGTGATTTATTGTGTATAAGATGTCTATATGAGTCGATATAATATCCAGTATAAATAACTTCAACTCGTTCACAGGTAGGGGGAAACTAGAGACCTGGTCAACTGGGAAACCCACCACGTGACTAGAACTAAATACTATTGGATCTAGCTCTGTGCTACTAAATATCTTTTGGATTCACATTGGGACAATTTTGAAATAATCATCACTCAATTGTAATAAAACTATAAATTTATTCAGTAAAGCCGGTTGACTTGATCGGGCATCCTTAATTAGCATTGTTAATATTGCTTAGAAGTAGCCAGTGTTGAAAAAATAAATTAAGGCGTAAGCTTTGACTTCACACACAACCGCGTCATAGATTATTCTCGTTTGACTTTGACAAGTACACTGTATATGTACACCGTCCAGTTTATAAGTGTGAACACGGTGTTTCCTTCATCATTTTGCCCGTACTACGAAGAGACTTGCTATTATCTTTAAGGGTCACCACCGAAATCAGAGTCTGGATTTTTATAACTCAATTACAGCTTAGCTAGATGAATTCCGATTATATATATTTGGTTCAAATTATTATAAACTCCCTGGCAATGAGCGTTACGGAAAGAGTAGTTATAGTAGTTGCCTCTTAGCTATTGTGTAAAATTGAAACCAGCGTGGGCCTGTCATTTTTCTCTATTATTGTTGGCGTTTGGAAGTCATTATTCAGCCCTTTGTTGTATAAATAGCTAGCAAGTGGACCAGAAGACAAGCATTGCAGAAATATCCTTTCAATCAAATATACAAGAGAGAAAAAAAGACTGTCTAATGGGGAGCACAAAAAGGGAATCGTACTTTGTCTTCATGAACTATGATCCAGAATACGAGCGACTTCGTGCTGATCGGTCTGTCCTCACTTCTGTGTTTTCAAAAACTAAGAAATTAAGAGTGTTTGATTTGCACCCCCTTACTTAAATATGCTCATCATTTTACTTTTAGTTTATGGTTTTATTTATTTATATATCTTTGTTTCTTGTAGAACCAAGAGAGGGGCGCATGTTCTTGATTTGTACATTAGCAGAAAGCATGATGAGCTCTTAGCGAGCACACTAACGCCAGGAAGCTACAAGAAGACATCTTCTTTGGTCATTGTTGATGGGTTTGAAGTGGAAACCACTGAGGATCAAGTAATATATATGCTTTAATACCTATATATAACATTCCTCCGGTATTTTAATTTGCCCTCGTATATGATCCCCTTTTTGTGTCTAACTTTGCTATGTTTCTTAAACAACAGGCCAATGTGCTCAGATCTGCAAATGGAGTGAGGGTTGTGGAGAAAATGAAGTAGTAGCTTAATTAGTCTGCCATGTACAGGATATAATAAGTGTTTTGAGGAACACTTGTGTGTTTAATTTACTTCTCTGCTGTTGAAGTTCTGTCGGGTTTAGTTTAATTTGCTATGAAAGACGTGAATTCTCTCGGTGAGAGGAATCATTCTAGCGAAACTAAGGTAGATTATGATTTGTGTGCGCATTCTACTGTTTTTTTTTTTGGGTGAATGATTATCTTTTCTCCATCGTTTTCAAATTTCTCTGCAATTTGTGCATCTAAATATATTGATTTATAAATATACCAAAAAATGGTGAAAGAAATATTTATTTAAAAATAGAGGAAATACGTAGTATATGAATATTTGACTATAAATGCAATGCAACCTGTGAGAGAAGGGTTTGCATTGCGCATATTAATACATCCGATTTAAGAGAACTTTAATGCACTTGATGAACCGATTGAAGATGTTCTTAGTTTAAAATCTACTTAAAAAAGCATTGACTTCTTATTTACTTACCCCCTCTCCCTTTTTCTGCATTTTGGAGGGAGTGGGTTTGAACTTTGAGATTTTTATATATTTTCCAAGATTAGATATGAGTTCATCAGCGTTCACGCGCATCCTACCATACTCAAATGATCGAAAGAGAAAATGCACTTCAAAGTTATTCAAATATTCAGTTCATGCTGTACGTTCAACAACAAAGTCGCTATAAAATATATAAATGAAGAGCAAACGTTTTACAAGATGATTCTACCATTTTTCTTTGGAACAAAATAAAAGGAGAAACAAGCAAAAAATGTTGTGTGTAAGATGATACTTCAGAAAAACACTCTTAGCTGTCAATTGCTGGTTCTAGAAAACTACTTGTCAGGCAAAGAGAGTGTGAATGGACTCCCTCAAAGTAATAATAATAAGAGAAAGAAGCATTGATATGGTACTTAATACAGCTAGACAAGGATAACAACTGGAGCAGACTTGCTGTTCTAGATCCGAAAAAGTTCATTCGCTAATACACCAAAGTTGGGGCTCCGTTTTCCTTCAAACCTTAATTAACCTCGTTAAGCCAGTATTATCATTGTATCAATTAGTTTAAAGCTGGTGCCGAAAGCTAAATGTTTTTATTTTGGGGGATTTTTTATAAACAATATCCTTTTTCAGAAATTTAAAAGTGATAATATTTTTTTGAAAAGTGGAGTTTTTAAATTTTCAATGTATTAAGTGTATTAGCTATGACACTAATCAGAAATTAAAATTTCTTTTTTCGTTTGCTATGAAGAATGCCAAATGAAGGTTTTTCATTTAGTTAGCCAACTAAAAGAAATAAAGGTTTAAATTAAAGAGAAATGTCATTTGAACATTTAAAAGGTAGATATCCCATTTGACATCAATTTTATTATTATTGGATGACCTGTGATAGTAAAAATGAATGTCACATGGTACATTTATTTTTTCAATATTTAAATATCATTTTCCTAAATTAAATCCTGTTTTTCTGGTTATAGGCTAGTTTGGGCCCAAATAGTGACGTCAGGCCCACACAGAAGTGCAAATCAAAGCAATGAACCCGACAAAGAAATAAAAAAGCCAGATTCCTTTGGTAATTTTGTGGTAACGCGAGATGCCTACTATGGAACGAACTGGAACGTTACATATGCAAACTCCCAAAACTCAACCAGGATTGCTAGTTTAGGTAACAATGAAGTACGACCTAGAGTCACTTCCTTCCAGTTTTGAACAAAGTTTCAGATCAAAGCCTGGGTTATGGGTCAGGTTTTTCACATGAAGGGCATCGCAAATTAAAGCGCTCTTTCTTCAACTTGAACTGACAATGCCCCTACTACACGAGGAGCTCTTAGGTTTAGGTCCTCTTTCCATGTTGAATCCTCGTGCGGCATGTATATTAGTATGCCCCTACAATTTCCATTTCTTTTCTACAGAGAATCAATATATACAGCACACACACACACATTAGTGGGGGACACAATTTTTTTTCCTGGGTGCATAGGGAGGGAGGGGTCCCTTTTATTGCTAGTGCCAGCTTACGCGAAACAAACGCTCGCCCCACATGAAAGGACCGACTTTCTCCTAGCCTTGTGTAGCAGCACGCACTTTGCGTGTATAGCTTCTCTGAATCCAGCAAAGTACAAAACAACCATAAGTGGCCACGGGCGTAGATATGCAGGCCTTGGTGCTCCCTTGCTTTAAGGACTTCCTTGCATTTTTTAAGACTAAAATATTAAGTCAACAATTAACAACAAAAAAAGGATGAACAAAATAGTTTAGACTACTGGCCTAAAAATTTAAAATATGTTATTTTGACATAAAAAAATAGGTTATTATTGAATGTAATTATGATCCTCACTCATCCATTACATTTAATAGTAAAAAAGTGATTGCAATAGACACTCAATTTTTGTATGTAAAAATAATAAGGTTGTAAATCTTTAGAGAATACATTTTTTGATGACGAAAAATTGGTACTTACTAGGATCCTTTCTATGTAAATGTAATGGTAACTAGTATTCCATATGTGATTGGGTGATATTACAAACTACATATTTTGATTTGTCATATTTAGTATTATTTTATAAAGATGTTGAGCGTTACATTTCATAACATATAAAAATACCAAATGTAATATTACCTAATTTTTTTAAAAAAAGTTAGTATATTTTTTTTTTATAAATCATGAGACAGTGTATAATATGTATCGTCTAATATGAAAGAGGTTCTAATATGAAAGAGGTAAGTATAACTACATAAGTGTAAAATAACTTACAAGTGAAAAAAGGTAAATAACTTATGCAAAGTAAAATTCTCCCTTTATTTAATGTTGCCCATGAATTCACAAACACCTTTTTCTTTTTTCTGTGTATCCCTACGGAGGATAAACCCTTGAATGTTAAAAATAACATAGATTCGTTACATGCAAGACCAAATAGGAGAATAAAGCTTGCGAATCATAACTGTAATTGCAGGAAAGTACCTCGCTTAAGTAATGGTGCAAAGATCGACAAATCGGCTAAGATTAGATGGATAGCTATTATTGTTGGTGGATGCTTTTAGAGCTACTAGAAATAAAAATATTATTCTAATATCTAAAAAAAAATGTTTAAGTGAGATGTTTACTCTATTATTATTGAATATAATAATAGTCTCACCATCTCCATCATTCATTATATTAAGCAATGATGGAGTGGGTGTATATTTCATTTAGACACTTTCTTTTAGAGTGTTGGACTAACTACTGCTACTAGTAAAAGGGTTAAAGGAACCATATAGAAAAGAGAGTTTACAATTTTCACAGGAAAAATCAAATCATGAATACATATATTAGCACGTTAAGTCGCTAGCTAGAGAAATAATGTATGATCTTAAACTTTTAGGTGACTTGTAATTTTCTTGAAAGTATGAAATGTTAAGTGAAGAGAATAATTTGTTTATTTAGTACGGCACGCATCTCGCTCAAAGTTCTTAATCATATGTCAAATATGAAAGATTTAGGTGTGTGTGTGTGTAAATATATATATTCAGATACGTAACAATTTCTGTCATGAGCATCAGTCACGGAGCTAGCTAGAGTGTTCCGATAGATTTCGAAGAGCTAATTAGCATTGCTGCGTGCTGTCATCTCAGAACGAAATTATTGGTTCCGTTTGCCTGTTCAAAGTTAGTTTAGATGTTGCTCGGAACAACCTAGAAACAAAGTGAAAATGCTTGATATATAATTGAGCAAAAAAATCAAAGGTGCTAATTAAAGAAATTTGAGCAAGACAACATGGAACCAACGTTAACAAGAAGTATATATATGACATTTAAAGAAATCAAGACAAGACATAACAAGTAACATCCATTATTCAATCTCCCTAAGAGTTCCGAATTTCTTCTCATAGGAAGCAATTCTGGAAGCCCTTGAGGGAGAGCGAGCAATGAATACTACAATTGGCCATTTAAAAATAATGTCGTCCCATAAAGTGGATGGAATTGAAGCATTGAAGTGAATGAATAATGGAGTGGGAAATAATCAAGCTATTAGTCGGGCCACTGCTCCTTTGTAATTTGCATAAGGGACAGCTTATTCACTCCGCAACAAGGGCTTCTTGCCACGTACTTGCACCAACCAATATATAGTTACCAAAAAAAAAAAAGAAAAATTGAAGATGTTTAGATGATGGTGCTGGCGAGAAGCCCTTGAGGGAGAGTGAGCAACCAAACCCTTAGTTGATTCACATTTTCTCTAATTGGCCTAGCTTATTCCTTGAAGGGTTCATAGAAAAGCCCTTTTTATACTGCATAAATTAGAAGCTGTTCTGTTTAACAAAGTGGAAGCCATTGACCTTAATGTGTGGGGCCTCCATATATTGGCACTTGAAGTTTAGTGGCGATATCCGATCCACTTGCTTCCTATAAGGATCTCCAAATCGTAGAGGCATGATCAGATACGCTCGATAACAAGCTAATATTTTGGAATCATGTTAATGCATCATGGGGTAGCTATTTTCTGGAAGGAAATAACATGGCTATTAAGTCACGCAAGTGGCATTAAGAACATTGTTTTCACGCGGGTTCGTGCATCCTTCGTTTAGAATAATTAACAAGATTGGCTTTTAGCAAACCCTGAAAGGCATTATTAACGCAGAATAAAGCAGCTTTCTCAGGGCATCTCAACTTTATCTTCAATACCATGAGCGCTAATCTATTATCCAAACATAATCGCTGTTTGACATTCCTTTCATGTCTTGTCTCCATTTTCTCGTAATCTTGTCTTTTGCTTTATATCTTACTGGTTACAGCTCGCCTCTTGTTTGAGTGATAGCTTCACATGTGTCTCGATCGAAAGTCTTTCTATTTCACGTGTAAATTATATATGTGCGTGTGCTCGGGCGAAAAAAGTGAGCTTATATGTGCAATATTGAAGTACCTTGTAGCCATTTTTCAAATAAAAGATAATAAGTAAACACTCAAATTAGTCCTCACAATTTCTTTGATAAACAAATGATTCCTCAGTTATAAATATTCAAAATGGTCTCTCAGATTGTAAAAATAGGGCATTATAGTCTTAACTAACCTGTCAAGTCTTGGCTAGAACGATAAAAAAAGAATTTGGTTGCGAGAAGGTGAGCTCGTCTTGAGCAAATAGCTTGAGGATAGGCGAGCTTGGAGAGGATTAGCTCGATGACAAGTGACTAGCTTCGTCACATACCTATCAGTCTCACCACATGTCAGGAGCTTTGCCTACTCCTAGCCAAGTTCTTTCTTGTCTGTCAG
The DNA here is from genome assembly GCA_030441495.1 of Dalbergia oliveri. Taxonomy (NCBI): domain Eukaryota; kingdom Viridiplantae; phylum Streptophyta; class Magnoliopsida; order Fabales; family Fabaceae; genus Dalbergia; species Dalbergia oliveri. The sequence goes on along the minus strand of JAMLFY010000002.1, from coordinate 52,340,038 downwards.
AATTATATTTCTCTCAGACGCTTCACCTTCTCCAAATCGAGCTCTTTTGTCATTTTTGTCCTGGAATATTGACAAGCTAAGGGACTTATAATATCCTATTTTAATAATTGTGAACGATCAATTTGGGTGTTTATAATTGTTAGGATCAATTTGTCATCAAAAATATTATTAGGAATCAATTTGGGTGTTTACTTAAGAATAATCAATAAGGTGATTAACTAAGTATTGTCAATAACAAATCAATAGACAGAGGCAATGAGAAATTGAACCCATTCACAAAATACAAAAAGAAAGGAAAAATAAAAACACTCTCTATAACTCGGTTGAGCTTTGGTTGTTTTGCATTTTTTTTAATTTCATAATTTTCAAATTAATGATAAAGATTATGATACCCAAAAAGTGATTGGTTAGACTGAACTATGACTATATCTACTGAAGCGATCACATGGGCAATTTATATTGAATAATATTGTGTATATAATAAAATTATATAATAAATATATATCATACACCTTATTATCATTAGATGTGATGAGTGATCTATTTATTTTACTCATTCATCATATCTAATGATGATAAAGTGTATGATGTATATTTATTGTGCAATTTTATTGTACATATAACATTACTTATCTATATTATAGAAGACAAACAAAATATAATGACAATATTTGGTAGATGATAATGCATTATTAATATTATTTTGAGGTGAAAATAGTGATTTTTTTTTATATATTCTTATACATTATATTAATTTGATGTATATAAAAAAGAGTTTAACTCTTATACCTACCAAAATAAAGAGTTTAATATTCATCCATTTGTAATGTTAGGCAATAAAATTTAATTAAAATGACAAATCAAAGTGGATAGTTAATTATTTTATATGATCTATCACTTTCATAAAATTCCCTTGTTTAATAGTATAAAGTTTTTTCAAAGTGTTGGTATATGCAAATTAAATTTATGTAAAATATAGACTAACGATTTTGAATTAATGTAAAATTTAAAAATGATTTATTAAACAAAATTTAAATCCCACAGTAAATTGTATAAAATATTTCATCAATAACATTATTTTAACTCATTCATCACACTCAGCCTTCCATTAACGGGGCCGGTGGTCGTTCAGCATATCCCTGCTTTTATTTTGGCGGGAAAATTAGTAGCGCAGGCAACTAGCCGCTTGGCGTTACAGCGTAAAACCTAACTAAAAGGGTGAGAGGGGGTTTTGATTTTAGGGATTTGTTTTGGTATTGGGAAGGAAGGCTGGCATGAGCATGGATTCTCTACCTAGTGCAAAGCGACGTCGTCAGAGCAAAGACGGCGATATTGAAGCCTCACCACCTGCACCTGTGGTGATCTTCGCTCACGGTGCCGGTGCTCCCTCCTCTTCTGATTGGATGCAAAGGTTTTTCCATCTCTCCCAACTTTACTTGTTCTGCCTCTTATTTATTTATTTTTAATATATTATTATTATTATTACTATTATTATTGATTGGGTTAGATGAATTGTTACTTATATGTGTGGTTTTTGCCATAATAGATGGAAGACTATGTTGAAGGAGGCGCTGCACGCTGCTGATGTTATCACTTTTGACTACCCTTGTAAGTTTGTCTTTCTGTTATTACAACTAATTAAATCCCCTTGTGTTGTTTCACATTTAGGGTATATTTGGTTGAGAGTAAAAATGAGGATAAATTTTTTATGATTGAGCTCCGTAACATACATACCCTTAGATGAGGAATTCCTAGTCCTAAGGCTGGCTTCCCATTTGCCAGACATCACTGCTAAGAAAAAGCAGGCTCCTCCAAAGGCGGAAAAACTGGTACAGCCTCACTCGGATATTGTCAAGGAAGCTGCTACCAAGTCCCCAGGTCATCCCCTCATATTGGCAGGCAAATCAATGGGTTCAAGGTTTCTTGTTTTTTTCTTAATATGTTGGGCTCAGGATCAACCGGTTTGCTAGCATGATTAATTGGTAGATATATGTATGACATCATATATCCTGAATTTGTTTTTATTGCAGAGTGGGCTGTATGGTTGCTAGCATGGAAGACATCAATGTTTCTGCTGTTGTATGCCTGGGATACCCATTAAAGGTGCTTTGATCTTCCTTTTGATAATTTCATGCTTACAGGACAAACTGATTGCATATCATATGACTTTTGTTGTCCCTTTTCCCTGGAGTTGAGTTGGGGCACTGAAGAAGCTCTCCAATTCTTCGGTTTATATTAGTGTATTATACTTCTTGTAGCTTGCCTCTTTTGTGGTTTTCTTGATCATCCAATATCCACTTATGCCACTGTTGATATTTGCAATTCATGAATGATGAATCTATATTCTTTTAAATCTGTGCATTTTCCTAGCATGTTACTTCATGTCAGTTTGTCCTTATGGAAGCTACCTTAATTTGGTCACGTGATTGATGAAGTTGTCCTCCTTGGACCATTTGGAGTGAAGCGCTGAAACCCTTTTTTGTTTTTATTGTGCTACTCCTTCTTTTGTTTGACTATTTTCATTTCCATTTCTTCCTGCCTTGCCTCATCATTTGTGATTGTAAGGTATCAGAGACTTAAGCAAAAATGAAAAGGAATACACGGCAGAGAGAGGAAGAAGTAACCAAGAAAGCCTGTGGAGGGTTTGAGTTTGTTGCTGGTGAGGGGTTGTGAAAGGAGGTGGAGGGAGGGGGGAGGGTTTCGAGCAGTGTTGTTAGGGTTAGGGAAGCTTTGATCAAACCCTAATAGCATTCCCACACAATGTGACCTATTCTCCCACATAATTGACATTGTGGGTGATTTCCTCCATTCCAATGGGATTTGCCACCACGGACTCTCGACCACGGCCCCTTCTTCCACTGTTTTGACCTCGACCATAGACTTCTCCACTCTGAGCTAAGTTGGCTTGAATTGACTCAAGCTTTGTTTTCCTGAACTTTTTGATGAGATCCTCTTGTGCAAGAAGTAGAGATTCATGCTCAATGACTGACATTGTGTCAGACTTACCCATTGCCATGGTGATAAACGTACCATAATCTTCACCAAGCCCTTCCAAAGTTGCTTCAATGTAGTTCTCTCTTGCCATCGATGCTCCTAATGCTGAAAGTGAATATGTGATTTTCTTGATCTTGCCCAAATATTCGGTGGTGGAAGAACCAAGTTTCTTGATTGATTTCAATTGAGTTTTGAGTTGCTTCACCTTGGATTTCGCACGTGCTGCAAATTATTTGTTGGTCTTGATACATGCCAAAGCTTGCTTCTTCCATGGAACGAAATTGTCATCGTCCAGCTTGAGTTAAACTGGATTCACAAATGTCTTGAGTGTAAAGCTTATTTGAGCTGCGGAAGGTGTTGAAGTCCCCATGGATCGTTGCTGCTCTGATACCATGTAAGGTATCAGAGACTTGAGCAAAAATGAAGAGGAATACACAACAGAGAGAGGAAGAGATGAGTGCAATTACTTCTGTGAAATGTGTATTGTATTCAGATTGATGAGAGGGAGACTGTGATGGCTATTTAAACAACTTGTACTGATCCTAACTAAGTGCCAGCTCATCTAATAACAGAATAACAGCTAATAAGAACTCTTACCTGATTAGTTAATCAGATAACTAACTTCCTAACTGTGATTTATCCTCTTTAGTGCTTCATATGACTTTCAGTTTTTGTTTTCAGCAATTCTTGGCATGCCACACCTGAGTTATTATGCTTGTCACATTGGCTTTCAGGGGTGTTTTTTCTTACAATTGAGATGCCATTGCTACTAAGGAAACAGTTTGAATATTGTAAGAACTCCATTAATTTAGTTTTCATTTTTTCAGGGTATCAATGGTGCAATTAGAGATGAAACACTGTTACAGCTAACGGTTCCTACAATGTTTGTGCAGGTAGTTTGTTCTTTTCTAATTTGCCATTAATTATTAGTGTTGCATACTGCTGTAGTCTCTATTCCCCAGTTTTACTCGCTACTACTCTATTGAATGAACCATCTTTGTTTTTTGAATCTCCATCGGTATGGTATATTGGTATTCTCATACTGCATGCATGGACATCCTCTTTGTTTGATATTATGCTAAATTGCTAGTATCTCTCCTGATGGCACTTGTGCGTGTGTTTGTATATTTGTATCTTGTGCAGGGCGGCAAGGATGGTCTCTGTCCACTTGAGAAGTTAGAAGCCACTCGGAAGAAGATGAAAGCCCCCAGCGAGCTGCATGTCATTGATGGTGGTGACCACTCTTTCAAGATTGGTAAGAAGCATCTGCAGGCAAACGGAACCACCCAACATGAAGCTGAAGATGCTGCTCTGAAAGCCATTGCAGCTTTCATTTCCAAGACTCTTGAAGGATGATGAATGCCCTCCCTACATTGTTGCTTCTGTAGTGTATCAAGGTTTGTATATTCAATTTGTTGTATCTTGCATGATGGTAATCTAGGCCTTGTTATTGTGATGTCGGCTGTAATTATATTTTTGTAATTTGGTTGTGTTTTTTCCTCTTAGCAGAGTAGACATATTTTAATTCCTTGCTGACATAATTGAGAAACATACTCAATGGGAACGGTTTTAGTTTAACTAAATGCAGTTTTATATACCTGTATTAGACTAAGTAACAAAAGTATTATATCATCATATTCATATCCCAGAACAGACCGATAATAATAAGCATGCTTTAACATCTATTATTCGTCATGAGGCACACACAGCCAATTGGAATATTGGCATTTATTTTCCCTACTATTTTGGGTACAAGAATGGCATTATCAAACCATAAAGACACTGTTTATTTGTAATGATGCTTTTTCTTTCCTTTAGTCACCCAAGCTGTTTATTTGCATCCCGTTTGCAGCGGCTCCTTTCGTCCATTCTGCAGACGCAACCAAATACAGAAATAAAAGAATCATCAATGAACAAATTAAATCTCGTTCTAACCCAATATACACGCAAATAATGTAAGAGATTGTGCGATGATTATGTATGATAGAATTGAGAATTCTTGCAAGCCAAGTGCACTTGCCTTGTTTTTTGGGCACTTTTCATCGTCACTGTCATTGTCACTGCTGCTGCTGCTGCCGCCGCCACTGCCGTTTCCTTCATTGCTATGGCGGGACATGCCATTCTTAATCCTCCGGAACAAATTCATTTCCTTCTTATTGTTGGGGTCTGCAGCCTTCTTGCCATGAGACCTAAAGCATGTTGTAGTCGGTCCATAAGGAGGCTCCTCATGTTCGTTGGTCTGAGTGATTTGGGCTTGGACCACACAAACTGTGATCTGGGTTTTGGAGATCCCATGCTTCTTGTCATGTTGGGACTGAGTTTGGCCATAGTAATGAGTCTCTTTTTTAGAGCTAGTGTTGCCATGCGACTCAACCTCGGTTTGGCTGTAGCATTGGAGTTGATTTTGGTTGTTGCCGTGGCGGCCATGGTATCCTTTGAAAGCCTTGTTTGTTATTTCAGAAATTTTTTGGCCAAGCGAGCTATGTTGGTTTTTCTGATGGCAGACTTCGATGGTGGTGGTGGGTTTCTGGCACTGAGCAGAAGCCATTGCTATACCTTATGGTGCTTACTTCTATCTTGTTTCCTTGGAGTTGCATGGGAGCGCATGAAGCCCTTTTATTGGCACGGCGCAAGTGGAGCTCGTCCATCCCTCCCTCAATGATGATGAATAAAATAGCCACTCGGGCTGTTTGGCACACATGATGGGATAATAGTATGATAATATAAGATCTAATGATAAGATCTAATAAACTTTTAATATTATATGATGTTTGGTGTAATATTGTATAAGATATTTGATTTTATATTCAGTAATATTATACTATTTATTTAAGATAATTCTAATATATTAGTTAGATATTAAATAAAATTAAATAATAATAAAATTGGAATTTTTATTATAATAATTTTCAAATATTATATTTATATAAGTATTTACTAATTAAAATTTAATTTACATTAAATGTTATTATTTATTTCAATATTTTATAATTATTTATTATTTTAATAATATATAAATAAAAAATAATATTTATATTTTTAATCATAATTATTTAAATTTAAGTTATTCATCCTTACTTTTATATATTACATATTATTTATTATTTATTTATATATTTTTAGTTAATAATTTATAAATTTATATTATATATTATTTGTTTAAAATATTTATTTATTATTTTATTTTATTTATTGTTTATCAATTATATTTATTTTTAGTATATATAACTAAACTGATATTATATATTATTTATATTTATTTTATTATTATTTATTTAAGAATTATTTAATTTTAAAAAATAATCTTATACGTTAGAAGAATTAGATTTAATACGTTTCCATGCTTATTGAATTATACAGTATTTTGACGTATAAAGTTATACAAAACGTTGTCGCACTAAACAATAGATAAGGACATAACATATAATATTAACTTATACTATTATACCTAATACATCATACCAAATACCCCATTAATTCTGCTTTTTGAGATATGGGCCGAATAAAAGTTGTCTTATCGTGTTATCAACAAAAACAGGGTAAAAGGAACTTATTCTCTGGCTCCTTTCAAAACGTATCGAAAAATAAATTAAGTGAAAGAACCTAATATCATGGCATTAGCACCACAGATCGCTGAGACATGTTGAATAAATTCCCACTTCGGCACTTCCCACTAAATTTGTGGGGCAAGAATTAAAGAAAAGAAAAGCTCATGGCATTTTTGTTTTTGGTAAAGAACTCATAGCATAACTGCTAATAAAATTTCTCCTTTGTTTATTTACAATTAAATATATGGTATCTTCAAAATAGTTCACAAATGTTAGGATTTCAAGCATGAATGATGAAATAGCATTGGCTAGGAATAGATTGATAACCAAACAAGTGCAATGACTTATAAACCTATTGTCTTAAGATTTAAGATCAGGATGTAAAAACAAGTTTGTTATCATAACTTCTTGCTTAGTCCATTAATGGTGATGATAGTTGATGATGGTAGTTTCCCTCCAAATAGTGTCTAGGCTGATGGTATAGTTGAGACCTACTAGAGAGAAAGAATGCTTGAATTTCAAATATGGTCAATAATGTCTTACATTGTTTAGGGATGCCTAAGTGAAGACCTTATAAGTGTAACGATCCATACAGTTCCTGCAATAAGAGTTTAAATCAAAATGTAACATTGAGTTCATCATTATAATTTCTTGCTTAGTTTATTGATGGTGATCTCATTAGATTACGACGTCCCTTACCATTCTAACACTAAGGGTGTGTTTGGTTGAAGAGTAAAATTGGGGGTAAAATTTACCTAGATGAGTTTCATGTGTAAAATAAATTTTACCCTCATTTTTACTCCACAACCAAATAAATCTAAAGCTTATTAACCATATTTGTCTAATCCTTCTTATAAACAAACTTGAGAGCAAGAAATAATGACATGCGATACCTTAGGTCCACGTGTCACTTACTAGACCTAACACACGCCGTTATGTACCCCAAAATCCCTTGGTACACTAGAAACAATCACGTAGATGATGAAGTCTGCAATATTATGCAGAATAAGCTCGCTACAGTGAGAAATCTTTGCTGAGTGAGTAGGCAAGCCAGTCAGCCCTTCCTAAGCTAGGACCCATGACATTGACAAACGTCCAAAATGACATAGTTTTGTTCAATGACCCCCCAACCATATAAATACCCATTCTCTACGTGTTTTTCTCCTCATTTTCGAAATCCCTAACATTTCAACCTTCTCCTAACTATTCACACTCATCCCCACTCAATCTTACCTTCTCCAAACTTCAAGGTAAGGAATTGTTGGTAGTATAGTAGAAAACATGACGATTGTCTCTATATCTTGTTTGGAAACATGGGGACAAGATAAAAAATACATAATAAAGATAGTTTTACCCCTACCTACCACCGAGGGATTGCTGCCTGAGCATTGCCATCGACCCGAACGCCGCCACACCATTGCTGGCCACCAAACCACCCATATAGTGAGGGTGTGGAAGGAATTATAAAATATATATAGGGATATTATTGAAAAAAAAATTTCGTCCTTATATCTTGTCTCGTTTGTCCCTTTATTTTGGAGGTATAGAAATTTTATGTATTATTTTGTCTCGGACAAAAAAGTTTTATGTATTTTATTCTCTACAACCAAATAGGTTTATGTTTCCAGTGTCTCCGTATTTTCTATCTTGGATAGAAACTATGTAAAGGATTAGTCACTCGTTGACGGTGGATACTCTGAAAAAAAGTCCAACTAATCTAAATCAAGAGGTATGTTATAACTGGAAGCTAATTGGGCTCCTTAAACATTTAGTTAAGGGTTCGATTCCTTGCAATATGTATGGAGAGAGTTTCGTGACCAGAAGCAATACCACGTTTGTGAGCTCTACACCTCAAGAGAATTATTCATTGCTTCTAACAATGGATAACCTCGGTTCAAAAAGTAAACGAATGGTCCAATTAACCTAGGGAATTCACCCCAAAAAAGAAAAATGTATCTCTTGCATGTGTCTACCTCTTAAAAGTAATTGTTCAAAATTTTGATGACTTTTTTGTAACTTTGTATCTCTCGATTGTATGAAAATATAATGGACTCAAAAGAAATTGAGATTTATTAGTAACAATAAAGTTATTGCAACACTCACTTTTTGGTGCCTTATCCAGACACCCACTCCATCATTATTGGATGAGATTGTGATCTACACTCATCCCTACTCATTCATCTCATCCAATAGTAATATAATGAGTGTCTGAATGAGACACCAAAAATGAATATTGAAATAACATTATTATTATTAGTAACTCTTTTGAAATTGGAAATTCTTGTAGATTCTCGGAGCATAAGACTTTATTTATTTAACTCATTCATTTATTCATTATTTTTTTCGTCAATTTTGTGATCATTCTTGTCTTCTTAACAAATTTTTAATTTATCCTTTTTTTATTGTTTTAATAATTTTGCAAGTTTAATCTAAGAAGGGTAACCCACAAAATTAATGTGAGAAAATATGGATACAACAAAGTAAAAAAAAATGTTTCAATCCAAGAGATTTTGAGAATTTATCATTCAAATTGACTTTTATATTATAAAGGTGATTGCAGGATTTAAAAACCTCCACTAGGCTATCCTGAATTTTGTAATTCTTTTAGTTTAGTCAACAAATAAACATAATAAACACAATCATTTTTATAGTAGCAATGCATTTGAGAAGGGGATTAAATCAACTGCTCTTTAAATTTTTTACATACTTAACAAACAAATCAGACAATTCAGAATGTCTTCTGTGATTTTAGGAGATATTCAATCAATATTTTTTAAAATTTGGAGGTTAGATTAGAATACAATAAGCAAAAAGAAAAATTATCTCAGAACAATTTTACCAATATATATAACAAAATATTAAGCTATGATGATTCATATAGATATTTATATGTAAAATAAAGAGAAAGGTTAAGAAGAATGCATTATAATATTTATCCTGGTTTGACCTCAATGTGAGATCTACATCTAGTCTCTACCCAAAGGTGAGAGTTCCACTAATTTCAAGTTTCCAAATCAAAATAAAGCTTACCACCCAACACATGTAACCCCAATTTTCCATACAAATGACCGAAATGCCCTGAGGTCATTTTACCTGAAAATAAGATCGTCCGGCCATCCTCAAGGGGATATTTTGATGTTGATAAGGGGTTATATGTGTTATGTGTGATAATAGAGGAGAAGAATCTCATTTTGAGTTTCGACGCACGAAATTACCAAAACGCTAGGCCGTTGTCATCGTTTTACGTTGAACCGGACTTTGCCAAGAGGTTTTAAACGATGTTTTTAAGTGAAGTTTAACAATAGGTTAAGCCGGGTAGCCTCAAGCAGTTTTAGTGTAAAATTACTATTTTACCCCTAGAATAGTGTACAGTGAGCCTAATGAGGTAATTAAGCAAACCTAAGTAATATTAGGCTCTAATCGAAGATTAATTTATTTTGATAATTAATCTCAAGTCAAAATAATTCATTAAGGTTAATTAGAACCTAAGATTGCTTAGTTAAACTCTAATTACATCCTTGATTCAAGATTCCTAGTCATAGAATCTTGAATAGTATTTTCTCTCTCCAATTCCTTAAATTAAGGAATTGTGCCCATACTTTAATTTGACTAAGAAAATGATTTTAATTTGTTAATCTAAAAACATCACCCTCCTAATCAAGTCTTGACAACCTTAATTAGCCATTACCTCACCTAAACACTTTCTTATAAACCCCTAATTAAAACCTTAATCAAAGAAACACTTAAACACATCCTTAAACCACAATTACATGAGCAAAATCTCTTCTCCCTTGGCTGATATGTTGGCCAAAATCTCCTCCCCCAAATTGTGTCACATGTTGAATTTTCTTTTCACTCAAAGGCCACACTTCAAGCATACCATGACCTATACTTCCACCCATGCCTAAGCCTATGCCAATCAAGAGATATTTCTTCTTTCCTCCTTCCTCAAGTGACCGGCCACTCCTCCTCCTCTAGGCCATCCATGAGTTTCCATTTCTTCTATAAATAGTTGGGCTTGAAAGCTCTTTGAATGTTTACACACTTTGCCAACTCAAAGCTTTCATTCTTTAAGCCTTAAGAAAACCTTTTCTCTCCTTCCTTCTCCTCCCTTGGCCGAATAGTTTCAATAAGGATTCAAGAAGATTTTCTTCTCTTTTCTCTAAAAAAACAAAGCCTTCCTTCCTCTCTTCAAAGACTTCATTAGGTAGGGGTTTATTTTCCAAGTTTTGTGTGCTTCCTTTAAGGAAGAGTTCTAGTTTTTCTCTTGGTTTTTTCAAGTTCTTCTTCTCTTCTTTCATTTTCGGCCTAGAGCCTTGTGTTGAGAAAACTTTGGCTTGATGATGAGGTTTCAAGATAATAGACTTGTAATGCCATGTGAGAAACCTCTAAAGCTTGAAAACTTGGTCTTGGATCACATATGATTTTGGTTTTCCCTTTTCTTTTTCCCTCTAAAGATTTCGATTTTCATTCCTTTCTTTAAACAAAGTTTGATAAAAATGTTGAGTAGATCGCTAAAAGTTTTGTTAAGAAAAGTAATCATATGTTTTCAAAGAGCTCTAAGCTTACCCTTACCAACCTTAAAGTTGGTTAGCCATTCTAAGAGTTTTACTCTAGATTGAAGCCCATGAGCAATAAAATAAAGAATATGAGTAGTTCTATTTATTTTTGTTTTGTTAAAGTGTTGGTATTCTTATTTTAATCTACTTTCTTGAGCTTGATGATGAAGTTCAAACCAAAGTCTTCTTTAAAGACTTGGTGTTAAGAACTCTAAAGCTCATCTTCCATTGTTAAGATGCATGTTGGGTTAAGGCTATTGATATTCCTCTAAAGTCTTGTAAGAGCTCTAGTTAAGATAAAATAAGTTGCATTCATGTTTAAGTTTATGTCTTGCATTTCATGTTTACTTTGATGTCATCACTAATCTCTCAAGAATAGATAAATAAACTTGCATTATCATGTTTAAATTCCCAAACTTGCATTTCATGTTTATATTTCAAGTCATCACTTAATCTTTAAAGATAATAATAAAATAGCATCTCATATTTATTTTATGCTCTCACTTTACTTTATAATGAAGAGTAAAATGAAGTGCATAGCATGTTTAAGTTTATGTTATCATCTAAATACCCTAGAGCTCAAAGACTTGCCCTAAGTATCTTCAAATGGAAATTTTAACCGTGATAAGTGAATGTGTTTTAGTATGATACAACGATGGTTTTGATGTTGAAAAATGTGAGGATGATTTCAAGAAAATGTTGGAAAAATATTTTATGAGGTCTTAAGGTGTTTAAATAGTTTAAAAAGTGTCAAAAATCATATTTTCTCAAATTCCAGAAGGTTCTGGTAATCGATTACCAGAGTGATTTTTCAAAGGGTTTTTGGTTTGGTAATCGATTACCAGACAATGTAATCGATTACCAAGGCTGTCTTCACCCAGATTTCCTTAAAACCCTGGAATCGATTACCTATTCGTGTAATCGATTACTCTGATATTTTTCATTTTCTGGAAAAATTTTTAGCCCTATGTAATCGATTACCATCCTATGTAATCAATTACCCGGTTGTTCTTTAAACCCAGAACAAAATTTAGTCTAAGGTAATCGATTACCAGGCACATGTAATCGATTACCAAACACCCTTTTGCTCCTGAAATTGTTCTAAGAGAAAAACTAGCAACTCATATGCACTTATAACATGATTTTATGGGATTATGTGTGATGCACACTTTTGGTTTCTGTCTTGTTACTTGGCCACTGGATAAATTCTGTTTTGAGGAGTTAAAATACGTAAGATTATGTTTGAGCGAAGTGAGGAACGATTTTGGAAGTTAGAAAAGACTAAATAAATAGAAAGGACTTAAGACAAGAATCTTTAAGTACTTAGACACAAGAATAACAACTTATGTTCCAGCATAATTGAGCTTAAGGAAGATGGTTCATAATTAGTGAATATGTCTAGAAGTTGAATGTAGAACCTTAGGCGAAGACAGAACCCGTAACCAAATAATACTCATGGTGATTAATCTATAACAATGCTGTTTAGATGAGTTATAGAGCATAGAAGTTAGAGAGAATTATAGGTAATGATTTCCTAGGTGAAGTAAGGATCCATAATGAAAGATAGGATAATTAGAACGTAAGTTTAAGACCGTAAGGTCAAAAGCATAAGATATCTTAAGATAAGGAGGTGCGATGTGACAATGAGATCGAGTGAGTATTGTTTTGATGTATGTGAATGTTTTAAATGCCATAAGTATAAGAATGTATGGATGTATGGCATGTTGCTATGATGATATGATACGCTATGTTTAAAATGCATGAGAATATGAGACATGAATAGAGGATATGTTATATGATGTTCTATGATTGTATGCTCATGTTGCATCCATACAAGATATGATAAACTGGAAGTGATTCCATTATGACATCCCGAGTTAAGGGTTGTACGGGGTGATCCAAGAAAGAGATGTGATTCCCTCTTTTCCTGGATAAATCTAGCGACGGCTAGTTAGGATGAACTCATTCTTAGGCGATAGGTGTATTTGGAGTTTTGTTGGCTATGTGAAAATTGCCGGGCTGCATGTTGGGTGGATTTTGGTGGCTACGATGAGGGTGGAAAAAGTTAAGAAAGGAACTCGTAGGGTTCAACTATGATAAAGTAAAAGACGCACATACATATGTTTCATGGATGTTCCATTAGTGCTTATGATTAAGTGATATATGTTGAGTACGTGAACTGTCATGTTCAAGCATTGCCATGCACACATAAAATATCTGCATTCATACCATCAAGACTCATGCTAAAAGAAACCTACTTCGGATAATAGGATTTGAGAAATTAAAACTGAACTTATGCATGCACATCTCTTTCATAATGAAACCCGAAATGGCTGGGGCGACGACGATGACACTTGTGTTAAAGTCGGAGCCCTACTAAGAATCTTGCATAAATATTCTCACCCTTTTGTTTTCCTCCCGTGTCGTCTTCAGATGGGATTGATGCGGATGTTCGTGATCTTCCTTGAGGCGCGGACATAGGAATCATGTCATCTAGTCAGATTAGAGGGCAGCGGAAGCATGAAGACTCGTCTAGCCTTGTTAACATTCTGTTTTGCGTTAGTTAAAGCGTTTCATGTATTTGATACCCCTAGGTGTCCTTATATTTATAAGGACATCGTTGTTATGTTATGACGATGGTATACTACTATAATTTATGTTGTGATTATTCTATGATTTATTCATGATTGTTATGGTGGCGTATCTGGTTATTATGTTTTACATCTAATAGTCGGTATCTATGTATATGCGCGGCTCGTATTTTAAGTCTTAAGTTCAAAAGGAAAATTTTAGCCATATTTCTAATACTCGTATTTTAAAGAAAAGTAAGTCAAGATCTAGACAAAGGTGTAACAACTAATAACTAACCGAAATGCGACTCGAGCGTATAAAGTTAAGGGTTAGGGTGTTACAACACAAGTGTAAACAAAACCAAACCAAACAAAGCTTTCCAAGCTACAAACAAAAGTAGCTTTTAACAAGAGTCTCTCCAAGCTCACACCAAGAGTGGTGTTTGACAATAGCCTCTCCAAGCTCATAAAAATGGCCTTTATCACACACAAAAACCTCATAAACAAATACCTCTTACAATGGTTTTCAGTTTCTCTAGAAATTAAAGAAAGGAAATAAAGTTCTTTGACTAAAAGCTCTCACAAATTTGATTTTTACTACTCACTAAAGTTTAGAAGTATAAATCAGCCTTTATATGAAACAAATTTGTCTAACTCAATAAAATTGTATAACAAAGTGAGGAGAAAAGAGAAAAAGAGGATGTTGAAAATATTCTTCAAGATGATATCTTCAAAGATCAATATTTGCGCTATCTTTTCTAGTTTTTCAGAACTAGAAATGCTATTATATAGAGGAGTTTCATACCATTGTGGGGATGAAGGATGACAGTCGATAGGATGCTCTCTCTCTCCAATTTCATGATGTATCCATTTCAAATTTTTCTTTTTGCATTTGTCCTTTTATACAATGGTTCTTTTATCTCTCCTATGAAGTATCCTTATCTTTATGCTGCATTGTGCTTTCTCAAAGGGAATTGCTTCATTTTTTATTGCCAAATTCGTGTTTCCCTTTGATTGTACAAATGCCACATGCCTTCATTCATTTCTGCATAGCTTGTACTAATAATAAATATCTCCTCTTAGATATTATTTCTTTCATATATCTTCTAATTGATGACTAAAACACTAACACATACATTAGAACATTCAATAACAAATCTTTGCCATCATTCAAGGATTTTAAAGCTAAAACTTTTATAGGCTGCTGTATTCGAAGCAACTATATAAGTTATGGTTTGGAACTTACATAAGTTTTGACGCATCAGTGAGTACATCTATATCCTCCGTAAACTAAGTTGCAATGCATACTAGAGCCCAAGCTATATATGATGCTACTAGCAAGATGACAAACGCTTGGAAAATTTTCACCAAAAATGTTATTTGATAAAATTTTATTTACTAATATTATACAATTATTTTACACGGTTAGTATACCAAAATTAAACTTACATATATTTATAAGGATTTAATTAGAATACATTTATAGTGTAAAAAATTTTTACACAATTATTCAATCATAGAATGACATGTAAGCAAATATGGTTAACTTTCAACTCTACTACCTGAAAAGTTATGTAAAAGTAGAGATTTGATTGAATGATAATGTAAAACTTTTTTACACTTCAGTGTATCAAAATTAAATTCTATTTATAAATGTAAAAATCATTGACACGTATGTGAAAATAGTTGAAAAAAAAAATGAAAACGGTATTAAAAATAGAGATGTCAAAATGGGCTTGCATTAAGCCTAGCCATTTTTGGGCCAAGCCACTTCAGGTCACATTAGTTTCTAGCCAAAAAAATATGGGTCAAGCCCAATTTATTAGGGTCATGGGTTGGCCATCGACCAATTTTCTTGTTAATTTTTGAAAACAGATCATATAAAATGACAATGAAAAATCCTTTTTATTTTGTGACAATGGATTAAAAATTAATATTAGTAAGTAGTGTTATTCTTCTTATTTTATTTGTGAGAATAATAAATGAAACTTGATTTTTATTTGATAATTAAATTTCAATAACTTAATTTGATGCAATTGTGAAATGAATCAATTTTTTTTATCAACATTTGTTAGTAAAAAATGGGTTAAAAAATCCATATTCAAGTATTTATAAGTTATATATATAATTTATTATTTAATAAAAAATTAGTGGTCAGAACATGAAATAGACCGAATCGAGCTAATTTTTATTTTTTCTGCTATTTTTACAATCTAATTTACACTTTTTTTGGACTATTCAAATTGACTCATTAAGCTCGACTTATTTCAACAATGAAAAGGAATTTATTCCCTGGTCCTTAAAATTCCTCACCCATATATTTGTCGCTAGTGTCTATTGATATATTGAACATAACATGTTCAAATAACATTTTGATATAATTTTTTTTCAACTTTGTAGTTCCATCACTTGATTCGGTGTATCTATCTTGCTCCTCTGACCAAATCAACTTTGAGTGGTACAATTGTGATTTTGACCTTGTTATGTTTGACAATTTAGTCTTCGTTTGGAGAAAGAAATTAACAAGGAACAATACACAAGGAAAAAGATGTATGTTATGGCCTATGTGCATGCGCTGCCTCAAACTAAATGCATGGACAGTAGCTTGGAAAGTTCAGGATTTGTTGGAGCCAAGTTTCTTACACGCAAGAAAATTGGCGTATGAATTGTCATAAGGGAACTAGCCAGACCAAGCATTGTATAGGATACCTACGCACAACAAAATTGACATATGCGCGCATAACTTACTACAGGAGTAAATATGAAAAACGGAAATTAAATTACCTTTTTAATTTTATACGCGGGAGCAGGTGGGATTTGATTGCGGGACCCGCATCACAATAAACAAGTGATGCTTGGATCATAAGACACGGTGATGCTTGCCCTGAAAATTTGGTGGCCATATTGGGAAAAGACCCCTGATTTTTTTTCATCCATTTCTGTGCTACCAAAGCGAGTAAATAAATATTTTTTACTAACATCTCAAAACATCGACATTGACATTAAGCGTCTGGTTTGCTTGATCTCTCTTTCCTTGTAAACAAACTTGAGATGAAGAGTAACAATCAAGTCAAAAAAAATGCAAAATTGGATAAAGAATTGATGAAAAGCAAAGCCAAACTCCTAGTAAAGGAAGTAAATGTTGTGTGAGCAACGATAATGAATACATTTCTAACTATGTATCTCTTGATCGTATGAAAATGCAATGCAATCTTAATGGGGTCCAAATAAATCAATGTTTATAAGCAGGAGATCGATCTTCACCAATATTTTATATTCAAATTGTTCTTTTAAGCAATCTTTTTCTGGAATGGAAGGCTGTAGAATTGCAAGTATGTGTAGCGGGCAAACTAGGGACCCGCATCACAATAAACAAGTACATATTGTACTCTCATGTCTACAATTTTTTTTTCTTCTGAACGAAATTAATTTGGCACATATTTGGGGGTAATTATTTTTTTAAGGTGTATAGAGTAAACAATGCTTCATATATTACATTAAGGAAAAAATTACATAATTATAGTGTGAGGATTTCATTCAAAAAATAATATTTTATTTGTGAAATGTTACCATTAGCAATATTTCGATTAAAAAATTAATATTTTGATCATGTTATTCAAAATATTTTATTCAAATAATAATAATATTTTATTAATAAATCTCGCCATGATTTCATTTGAAAAAATTATATTTTATTAAATATGATTAATGGTTTAAGTGAAAGACTATATTTATGTAAATCACCAAATAAACTTATTTTATGGTAAGTTTTACCAACACATACCATATCCAAAAGAATGAACCCATATTCGGTGCGCAAAAATGATAGAAAAGGTAATTCCATGATAGAATATAATAAAAAGACAATAGTTTTATTACTGGACCAATCAAGAAAAAGGAGATTCACTACCTTGCCCATAAACAAGAGATGGAAGACCATTCAGCCCAATCAATACCTTGCCTATAAATACACATAAGAGCTCACTCAAAACTCACAAGCATTCACTACAAAACTAAGCATTCACTACAAAACTAAGCAATAGACAGCAACACACTCACCCTTGACCATGGCCTCAGTTCAGTGCTACAGAACCTGCGAAGAAAGCTGCCAACAGAAGAGACATCACGGCTCACTGGGGCAGAAGGTAACTGACATGTTCAGAGGGAATCATAACCAAAACCAACGCCAAAACCCAAAGCCAGACCCAATGCTATAGCCAAACTCAAATGGTTTCCAATTCAGGGCAATGTGCAACGGCCAAAACTACTCAAACAAACTGAATACCGTTACAGCCAAGCACAGACCACTCAAAGCACTGCCACCGCCACCAGGAAATGCCATGGTAATGGAAGAAGGTCCAGGGTGGAACACAAGGGAAGCCTGTTCAGAAGATCAAGGCTGACTTATCTGGTCACAGCAGTGAGAGTGAAAGTGACAGCGACAATGAGAATTGCCGCAACAGTAGGGCAAGTATCCTTCATAATCATATATATATATATATATATATATATATGTTGCAATATTGATTGATTTCTCAGCAGGCATTGTACTCAATTTGACTCATCCCTTGATGTATATTTTTATGCAGAAATGTAATTGAGCAGCAGCTGTGTCCTAGTAATAATTGGAGGTCGAGGATTGGAATTCACAACTCCCATGTAACGTGTGCTGATAGTATAAATAAACAAAGTACTCTAAATTAAAAATGAAAGAAGTCAATAATAGTATCTTGAAAAATTAAAAAATCCATGCGTACTTTGTTATATATGTGGTGTAAGTTCGAGATTGAGACCTACCAAGAATGAATGCACGTACTATTACATAAAATCGACCTCCCTGTTATGAATAAAACTGGTTGGTACAAATTTATGCTTTATTTCATGGCTAAACTCTCAAATTCGTCTTTCATTAATATTACATGATACAAATTAGTCAACTTTAAAGTCCTCCATGGACCCTCACATTTTCCAGAGAAAGACACGTTTGTCCTAATTCGTCATTCTAGCACTTAACGTACGGAAAGACACACATGACGCACATGCATCATTTGTTGATCTAGTTCTACTAAGCTCCATAGTCACACATCATTGATCTCTCTTATCAAAATGAACATGTTTTGATATTTTTCATTAAATAGACAAGACTTTGAGATTTTAGTCTTATTTTCTTTTCATTTATCATATCCAATTTATGATCAAGCTATAATTATAATAACTCATATTTAGATGCATTCATAATAAAATTAATGATACTTATAAATGGTTAAATGCATGTTGAATAAAATTGATGAAATTCATTTTTATTGTAAATATATCTAAGCATGAGATGTTAGATTTATGCTCATGTTGAATCAGGTTTGCCGTTATGCACACATCTTTGACATGGCATACCTTTTTGGTTCCTGATATGGCATACCTTGAATACAAATGGGAGTAATTGGCAGTAATTCTTTATTGATCTACAAAACCTTTTTTTTTCCTGGTAAGATCTATCTTTTTTAAATCAATTATTGTGTTGAGTTACGCAATTTATACCATATATGCCTCTGCATTTGATCATATTTCTTGATTTTGCATATTCAAGAAAATGAAAATAGTTGGAAGTGACTTATGAAGAGCTGGAAATGGGAATTTGTGCGAAGGTGCTCTGTTTTCAATGTTCATTCTTAGATTTGGCAACGTACACAACCTGTTTAGAAAACTAGAATACCTATACACAGTGATCTAAAGCATATGAGATACCTATTTCAAGTTTATTTAACCTCGTTTAATCTAATTTGAGTGGGATTATTTTATCGTATATACAATATATATAACGGAGATTGTCCACTATAACAGTATTTTGGTGTCCAATATTAATTATTCCAAAAATGCTACTCTTTTAAACTTCTCACTTTTTTGTATTCATAGAGTTTAATTAGGTTAGGGAGAAATCTCACTCAATCCAAGATCAATGTATGTTTTTGAGCTTATAAAGTATATATAAAGATACTATATATCATCCACCAATAAAAAAGACTTGATAATATAATCCAAGTCATGACAATAAACAAAAGGTCGACCATGTAATTGTTCACTATATACAATATAAAAATGGGCCATTACTATAAGATAATAAAAATCAACTCCTAGTGACAATAAAGCTCTTTTAGAATTACTTTAAACTTGATAATTTATTTTTGAAAAATGAGTATTTAATCACTTAAATCAATGAATAGTTAATAAACATGAATTTAATTTAATTTAGACTAATATAGCTTATTAAGTTATAAATAAGTAATCCATTTGTTTAAAATTTGACAGAAATTGAATTGATCTTCGCATTGATCCCTTGGGGCCAGTGGACAAATGAAATAACATTTAATTTATTTCACACTAGTACTTGCAATGGAATCATCTCCACTAAATTGTAACTTGACCCATTCAACTTTTCTGTAAGACTCATCTTATGGTATAATATGGAACGAAGGAGTCAGACCAAATACAGTTCACTGACTAGAACATATATAGAAACAGGGTTTAATTACACGATTGACTAAAGTATGTATACATGGCCAGCTGTATTTATTTATCACAGCGATTAACTTTCTTCAAACGTGGAGAACGAGTAGAGTAGGCAGCATACAGTATCTAAATATATTTCTTTATATTGACTTCGATGAAGAGGGAGCAAAATCATCAAGGAGACTGGGTTGATGGCAACAACCAAATGAGTACACGTCAGGAGTCTTGTCAGCTTTCTATCCTTCTCTGCTCTGTTTGAAAATACAATAATAGTAAGGCATCAAAGCCACAACGCGGAAGAGGGTTTGAAAATTCTGTCCAATTCCGCCAATCATTCTAATCTTCAATTGAATCATCCCTTGCAAGAACTACCGGTGGAAAATTTGATGCGCAGCATTAACTTATCAAAACTGACTAACTAGGTATAAATCTTATTCAACCAATCACCTCAAAAAATAGAAAGAAATCTTATTCAATCAATTTACTATTCAATTAAATTTTGATAAATAAAACTCATTCAGTTCGATACACATTGAATAAGTAATAAATAATTTATGAACATATCAAGATTTATTACGCTAAAAAAAAAGACATTTTTAAAATTCAATACAAGTTTAAACAAATAAATCAGATATGCATTTACAGAAATAATTGCCAAAATTAATTCAATAATAATTTATTAAATGAATCATAAATAAGCTTTTCTTTTATGCACACAAAGAAATAAATTTATTTTTTAATTCTATTTTTGAATAAATTAGTAATTCATTTTCATGGTTTAGGGTTTATCAATCCTATTTATTTTTCATCCCACAAGAATATGGGCATATCATTTACAAATAATAACAACTTCGAGTTAGAGTGGACTGGGTCAGCATTCTAGTGGTCACTGACCAAATAGTAGTCTTGGCTGAAAAACTCGTTTTGTCAGTCAAACTTGGACTTTCAACCCTCCACTTCTGCATTCATTTTGAGCACCCTTTAAATACAAGGCTCTCAGTCCCTTCATTCAGCAAAACAAACTACCTCCTTACGCCTCACTCCCGCTCTTCTCTCTCTGCTCCAACACCAAACTACTCAACCTTAAGAAACCCACTTGAATTTCAAAGCTCTTGCTATCTACTTCCATGTTCATAGATTACTGTAATTCACCATCCGAAAGGCCTTATAAATTCCTTCAGCTTCCAACATTTCTGCAGAATAAGAAAGGACTGGTTCTAGATAAAAGTGCATTTCCAGAGTAGAAATAGTGCTCTAGAGCATGAACTAGATATCAAGCACCATTATACTCGATCATTATTAAGGTGATAGATCCTGACCCAGAAATATTAAAAAGCTATAAAAGCTGATACATAAACAGTGCAAAATGGAGGATGATTGGCGCTGGAGCAGAACACACTCATCAATGAGCTAATTCAGGGGATGGAGGTAGCAAAAAAGTTGAAGGCAGACCTGAGGACACCATACTCAGCTGACACAAAGGATTTAATGGTGCAGAGGATATTATCTTCTTATGAAAAGGCTCTACTAATTCTAAGATGGAGTGCATCAACTTCCAAGTCGCAGAACATGAATCAAGCAACAGCAACTTTCTTACCAGAGTCTCCAATATCTATCAGCGGAGGAAGTCCTCTGAGGGAGGATGTTGATGGGGCCAACAAGGATCATCAGGAGGCTAAACACGATTCAAAGAAAAGGTGAATCTCAAGTCAGAGTTGGCACCAGTTTTCTTGCCACACAGACATCTGTTATATATGTCTGGTTATACTAATGCTCCTAGCAATTTTTTGAAAATTTGTTTCAGAAAGATAATCCCCAAATGGGTGGATCAAGTACGAGTAAGCTCTGAGACCGGCCTTGAAGGACCGCATGAAGATGGCTACAATTGGAGAAAATATGGACAGAAAGATATCCTCGGTGCCAAATATCCCAGGTGAGATTATGAAGACTTCCCCTATCCTGCTTGAGAAAAAATTCACAAGAATTCTCAAGTACAAGCACCCCCTTTACTTGTGTAAGCATGTGCCTAACAACCCATTATGAAATTTGCAGAAGTTATTATAGGTGCACCTTCCGCAACACTCAGGGCTGCTGGGCCACTAAGCAAGTACAGAGATCAGATGAAGATCCCTCTATATTTGACATAACTTACAAAGGAAATCATACCTGTTCTCAGGGAAACAATGCTGTTCCGCCAGCGAAGTCACCAAGCAAACATAAGAAACCAGAGTGTCATCATGATGATATTCACCATGCACAGCCATCATCACAACAAGACCTTACAAATTTCAGAAACATAGTGACAGTCAATACCGATAAGCTGGGAAATGAAGAAATGGAATACCCTTTCACTTTCCCTTCAACTTCATTTGGATACGTGACACAAGAAAACCACAGCTTGTTTCCTTCAGGCCTAGAGAATGATTCCTTCTTGAGCAGCCTTTTCCAAACACACTTATCAACTCCAAACATACATGAATCTTCGAAATATCTCCGATCTCCTTCTTTCCAAATGAATGACTTTGATGTGATCTATAACCAGCCGGTTTCAGAATCTGATGTTCCTGAGATCATTTCCACCAACACATCAGCCACCAATTCGCCAATTCCTGATTTCAATTTCTCAATTGATCCGGTGAAGATTGACCCGAATTTCCCTTTCAATACCCCAGGACTTTTCTCCTAAAGCACTTTAAGAATAAGTGCAACACTGTATGTGTATAAACTTATCATAAATTAGGACAATTTCAGACGGTGATAGAATTGTAGAACAATGAACCGGCAACGGTAGCAATTAGAAATGTGCCTGTAGTCAATGTTTTGGCTCTGTTAAGCATCATTTTTCCTTCAAATAAACAAATGCCCAAAATTTACAATGGTACAAGGTATAAACCACCTTTAGCAGAAGAGCAAAACAGTCATAATTTAAGCTACATGATTATGCCATCTCAAAATAACAAACACTGAAAACAAAAGAGAGGGGCATGGCATTCTTCCAGTAGCATGTGATCAAAGCTTGGTAATACTTGCTTCAAATTGAATGTTAATGATGAGACAAGATCCAACGTTTAGAACCGTTTTATATACAGAAGGGTACAAAATATCATACTGGTTTGCCACGTGTGACCCTACAAAGCTAAAATGAGAAAATACTGCTGCCACAAGTAAGAATGGCTTCAATATTATTATTTATTCTCCTGTTTCAACACCGAGTCCGGAGTGGATGTGTTTTGCCCAGATTTCTTAGCTTTCCTGAGAGAGTCTCTGAGTCCCAACACAATGAATAAGTTAGTGAGAGCGAGAAGCGACTCAGCCCCGCCATGCAACCAGTCCACATTCGACAATGAAGTCCCGTATTGCACCTTTGCTGTCACGCCAGCCACACACAAAACACATCATCATCATCATCATCATATCTCATGAACTTAATCGATAATTAGTTATGAATATTGTACCAGCAAGTGAACTTAACTTACCATAAATCCCAGCCGGTACTGCAGGGTTCGCCCAAAAAACAAAAGCAAATCAGCAGCGAAGTTAGTATTATATATATGTACTGTACAAGTTAAATTGCGAAAAGAGAGAATAATAAGAGTGAGGAAAGGGGGAAAACAGACTAGTGGCGGCAACAAAAGCGAGCAGGAAGTAGAAGCCGAAGAGGGTGAAGTTGGGGGAAGTCTTGGACTTAGTGAGGAAGTACAAGAAGGCGATGTAGGGGAAGAGGGAGAAGGCGAAAAGCTGGGAAGCAATGCTCTGGGATTCAATGGTGGGTGCCCATGGATCTACCGGCAACGGCAACCCCCACACGATCCCTGCTCCTCTCTTCCTACAAACACTGTAACTGTGAGTCTTCAATTGAAATTGATGTTGTTCCGGGGTGGTTCTCTTTGACTTTGATAGCGGGAACGGAGGAGTTGAAGTTGAAGGGATAAGAAGAAGAAACTTTGTGGTGTTTGGGAATGGAAGAGGCAAGGTCATCATCTTCATCGCAGTAGCAGTAGCAGTAGCACCTGTTCCTCCTGACTCCATCCACTGCCACTTCATCTACATCTCATCTCTTCTTCGCGCAACATTTTTTCTTGGGTCATAACGCTTTTTTGTTTTTCTCAGATTGACGCAACCAACATTGGGACCATTAAATTTCTGGTTGTGTTCGAAAACGTGCTCGAATGGCCCAGCCCAGCTTTGCTCGGGAACAAGCTCTTCGTAAAAGTAATGTGGGATATTTCTTTCTGGGTCCAAATTTGTTCATTGGTATGGGTCTCATCAACGAAAGGCCCATGCTTGCACGTTCATGCCCATCTTCGGGTTGATCTGCAAAATGCTGTTTATGGTAAATGAAAAAAAATTAAAAAAAGAATTATATGTCTTTATTAAATATTTCAAACCTTTAATTTAGAGAAGATTATAAAAGAATTGAGTTGCAATAGTCAAATTACAGATAATTTTACTATAGAAATTTTGATATCATATGATTAAAGCACGTTTCTTAAAAACTTAAGCGGCTAAGCAAAATATATTTAAATGACATAAACCTTTTTCCGATTATCGCCCAAATAGTTAAATATTCACGGTAAAATAAAATATTCTGAATTTCAGTACAATATTATAAATTTTCAATTTAAATGAAATCCTTGTAACGTAAATTCAATCTATTTGAATTGTTTATAAAATTAAATTTAATTCAACTTACCTTTAAAAGATTAGGTGGAAAAATGGTAGACTCAATCTGAATAATTCCATTTTGCTTAAATGGAAAACTATAAAGAGGTATCACCACTGTTTGTGGATGTGGTCTCTGTGGATTGGATTAGACTAACACTTGATCCAGCGATTGAACTCAATAGAGCCTAACTGAATCAAACCACGCCAAGGTTGAATTATATTGGTGTGATAAAAACAATTAAAAGACCTTAATTACAATTAAATGAGTTTACTTTCTCGTTAAATAGTTATAATGAGCACTTAAGCAGCTTTTCGTTAGGTTGTCTAATTTTAATGGGATGATTGAAACCGCCTTCCGGTGACCTCTCTTTGGAGCTAGGCAAATTATGTTCCAGGAGTAACACTCGAATTTCTATTTAAAAAAGTTATTTAGTATTATATTCTCCTTTATCTTATCCCTTAGTATTGTATTCCACTTTATCTTATCCCTTTTTTCCCCGGTATCTCTTTGTAACAGTGATTCTAAAATCTACATATATGATATATCTTTTGAAGATTGGGCAAAGTATATATGCTATCGATGAGAGTCTCATTTGAACTATTGTGTGATTAATAACTGAGAAACTCACTCTCAAACTAAGTGTGGCGTCTAATGGAGTAAGACTGCGCTCAAAACATTTTATGTTGAAAAAGCTTTGATTATTTCAAGGAGTACTGGTGTCATAATTTTATGTTGACAATTTCTCTAACCATAATTATAAAATCACCGTATCTCTCCTTATAATAGTTGTGTTATTTAAACTTATTTTACTAGGTACGTACCTAGTGTATTTCTCTTCTATAAAATATTACACTCGTTTCCCTCTCACTGTTTCTTTTTTAATTAAATCATTCATACAGATACACATCTCCAGATTTCGAATAAAGTCCAAGTACTTGCATAGTTGATAAGCCAATTTGACAATCGCCCACTATAAATGGATGCACCAAAACCATGACACCACACCAATCACCCCATCCCCGTGTCGGGGCTTTTGGCCTGGATATTGCACCGCCAGCCTATGACCTTTTAGTTTCATGGGCCGGAGGAACTTTCCAGTTTCCATTTTTCTTTTATTAATAATAATCATAAGTAGCATAATCGTCAAAGTTGCACATTCCTTCACGATCAATCATTCAAGGTTATCTCATAAAATAAAACTTAAAAGAGACAAAAAAAATCGCATCGTGAATCATCAAAACGTGTATTAAAAAAGAGAAAAATCTAGCACACGCTATGTACACATATCACATATGCTATGACACAACCATAGCAATAACTATATAGTATTATTAATTATTAATTATAACCTAAAGACTGAGTCATTTGATTTTTGTGAAGTCAAGCACACGAAATACCAATAGCAGTGGCCTCAAACCTCTCGGAAGCTGACTTTCTGACCAAGGAACTGATATCTGGTGAAAGTCCACCCATCTCAAACTCTGGAAGTTCCGGGATTGTTGACAGAACTGGCTGATCAGATTTATCATAAACCACATACAAACGCTCTTTCGAATATTTCTCTGCCACCTGGAAATTATTATAATTACTACTAGCACTACTAATACTAGTACGGGTGTTGCTACTGCTAGAAATCCTGGGTTTATTGATGGACTTGAAGACAAAGCGGAGAAGCTTCTGGAAGGAGCGAGAGATCTTGAAAGACTTGTTGGATGAAGAGGGTGCAGCTGGCTGACTCTGAGGTTGAAGTGAGAGACGAGGCCGTTCTTGTAAATGAGGCATGGAAATTGTTCTCGGAGAATTAGCTATTGCTGAGTCGATTTGGCGTTTGAAGGAGTTGAGCTCGTAGGAGTCATACAGTGTGCTTCCACAGTCCCAAACACCTGTGTTATTGCCGGACCAAGAGGCACTCCTTGCCTTTGAAAACGGTTTCTGCTTTTCTTCTTTGGATTTCTCCATCATGTGCGCTAGCTAGCTATGAATATATATGGCTTTGTTTCACGTTTGATCTCACAGAAGTATAGGCTTTTTATTGGAGAGCTTGTGAACTCTTTCAGTATGCACTGTACTTACTATATAGGAGAAGGCTTGAGAGATATAGATAGATGATAAGAACAAGGGGGTTATAGAGGAGGGTGACTACGTTGTGAACACTTTTGTAATGGTTGGTGAAGCAGCAAACGCGTTAGTTATGACTTGTGACTTGCTGAAAAGGGTAAACGCTTATCAGCGTTTCACGTCCCGCGGATATCGACCATTACCATTGGCATTAAATCCGTGAGAGAGGAAACATAACTCCATTTATTTCTTTTATCCAATTGCTGCATGTGCTTCCGCTGTGATTCTTGCTAGCTGCTGGATCCACATTGGACAAATATATATTTTCGGTACAGATAAGCTTTAATATTTAATTCTACATATATGAACTTTAAAAAGCAATCCTCGATTACCTATTTAATTAAGTACGTAGTGTGAATTGAAAACGCTGAAAGTTATAGATAAATAAATGAGAAGAAGTGGGATACTGGGACGTGGAATAAATTAAAAGTGGTCCCTCGAATCCTGTGGGTTGATGTACCATATATATCATCATATATGACATGTCATATATATATATATATATATAGCCAAGACTTTGTATGCTTAATTGACCTACCAGATTATTAACTTAAAAATCATGCGGATGTGGTATAATATATGAAGCCTCAACAGATTTAAATATTTTATTACAAAAAAAAAAAACAGATTTAAATATTTGCAAGTTCACATTGTTCCGCAAGTTACTGAGTGCTTCTCTATGTAGACAATTAAGGAATAAAGATTATCTCTTAAACCGTAATTATTTTATTAGTGCGTAGTATACATGCTTATAGCATGTTGTTCCGGAACTTCAACGATTCAAGGTTAGTCATGTTCAAAGAAGTGTAAATAAAGTAGTAGCTCACACGGTTTATCTTTCTTGGCCCTAAACAATCCTGATTTTTGCGTATAGAGGGAAGAAGCCCCTCTCATTTTACGTATAATTTAGCCACTTTCGAACTTTTTGCTAACATATTTTTTCGGAGAATACTTTAGTTTAAATTAATTCAAAAAATTCAAAATTAATACATAAAATTTAGTGAATAACCTTTCTAATTTGCTACATATATACTTAAAATTCACAGCTTAAATGCTTAAGAAGCTTGAAGACGTAATAACCTAAGAACAATGGGGAAGGATGAAAATTCATCCGTCATCCGTTTCAAGTTCTATACATTAATTCAGACAGAGACAATTCAAAGTGGCTGATCTACTCGCGATTTATATTTGGTATAAGTTGGAAGTTTGACACGGATATAATGTGTTTGGCCACGTAGAGCTGTAGGAAGTGCTGTCGGGTAGTTTTTTAAGATTGAAATAATTGGGTTGTAATCATCTGGTACGTTTGATTCAATACATTAGATTAATCAAGATGCATGATAATAATATAACACTGAATATTTTGAATTTTATATATATTATAAAAATACTTTATAAATTGAATTTATTTACTGTTATTTTTAAAATTACTTCAATTTGAGTTCTTCAACTAATGCTGATAAGACATAAGATGACAAAAATCGTGAAATTGAATTTGTGAAAAAAATTATCCCCTTATCAAGATTATTGTAGTCGCAAAGTTTTCTATAGCGCCTGATATTCTACTATTTATGAACATAATGCACGAGAACCGTGCGACCAAATTGGAGCAGAAACAAGAAGATTTAAGCTCCCATGAACTCCAGTTGTTACTTGCTGTGGAACTTAATTATATGTAGATTACAACCTCTCAAGACCTTGAGATGAGCTTGGTGTTAGTAACGGTCGTACAACTCGAATGCTGGGGACAGTGCTTTTTGTCTCTCTGCAATCTCCCATTTTACAAATCGAAGTAACCTTTATGAAGACAATAAATTAATTGTCATGGTTTGTGCAGGCATTTAATTTGCTTAATTAATCACAACATCACTGCCAAAGAGCTTGAATTGGTTGGCATCAAGAGCCAATTTCCTTATAGAAGAGAATGCGCCCATGATTCCTGCACCGGTGAAGACCACTATGATTGAGATGTTGATCCAATAAGTTAAGGATGATTTGGGGGCTTGTGTGTCATGTTGTATAGAAGCATAGGCAGAACGAAATCCAGAGGGATGAAACCAATAGCACCAACCACACCGTTGATGTCCCCAAAAATGGTAGCATGGCTGCCAAAAACCCGCAGAATATCATGTAAACTGTCCGAAGAATTATGCGAGGAATAAGGTTTCTTCTGGAAAACATTCCCTGCTTCACATCAGCTGATTTCTTCTCCATTATCTCGTATGCAACTTGAGAATAAACCTGTGATATTTATTTTTCAGACAAACAAGGAATTAATCAATAAAGTGAAAGATACAGAGCCAATGTGACAACTGACAATGTTAATTACCAGGCCAATGGCAAAGAGCTGAAGAAGAACAAAGATGACTGCAAGGCCAAGGACCCAAGTTGAAGCCAAAGAAGGTCCGTTATCTGGAAGCAGACTCTTTAAAATGTTTGAATTGGACTTGTTTCCGAATACCCAGTATCCAGAAACTGCAGCAGAGTAGAAAGTCACGCAAATCACAGCATAACACATAGCAAGGCCTTTTACCATCTTCCCAGTGGCAGGGGGCGCTAGAGTTGCCTGTATATATTCAGTAATGACATGATCAGTGTCTTGTAAGGTCAAGATCAAGCATTTGTTAAGTTAATTTTGTTGAACATCTTGAAGGCTCTAGCATCCTTTTTTATTTCCCTTGATAATTATGGCATAGAGGCTACAAACTTCTTAAAGTCCTCATTATTACTCCATTCCAAATTTCTTAGGCCTAATCATGCGTTGAAGCTACAAATTTTGCACCTCTTGTGGCAGTATCATACATGATTTCCACTTATAAGCTGGCCGTGTTTTGCTTGCATCTTCAGTAAAGAATTCCACAATAATATAAACATATATTGTCTTTTGAAACAACGAAATATATAGATTATTTCAGCTGAGGGGGAGGAAGTGTGGGTACTTGTATTTCGGGTAGTATGCCGTTCCCAAATATTGCTGCAATTATGGAGATAGAAGTGAAGGCGCTGAAGGCCCTAGCAGACTTCTTAGGCTCCAAGGAATAGTCCCTTGGAGGGGCGTTTTCTGATGTGCCTGCAAAATAATTGGTGATTGCTTAGATCATTGAGAACAGTTTTCAGAATTCAATAGTTTCCCAATGGCTACCAATTATATTATTATTTTTATTGTATCTGACCAGTATCACAAAGGTTCAAGTTAAGAAATCATAAAAGTTTTTTTTTTTTGGGAAAAATTTTATACGAGATCCATTGGAGAATTAAATATTGCTGTTTTTGGTTTTTCTTTTTTTGGGTTTGGTTTTATTGTTTTCTTTTTTCGGGTCAACTTCGTTTTGGGACCAAATTGTGGGTTCCAATTATGTCTTTCGCACTTGTGCATGATAAACGGGAAAAGGCCCAACTATGGGCCATTCCTTGCAAGGGATCCAAAACGACAGATAACCAGGGCCAGCCCAAGGGAATAATAACTAATATGGGCTCATTACATTCTCCAGCCTAAACAAGTTTGGTTCCAACTGATTCTAATATTCACGACCAAAAGAAAAAGCAATTCTAACATTCGACCAAAACGACCCAAAAAAAAATATATTCTAATAAATCTACCTCCGCAAACATAAAATTATTCTGCAGAATCCACTGGAAACTGCTTTATTCTCGACAAAGCAAAAAAGAAACCGATTGATTCCTGAACAGAAAAAATTAAGAATATGCTTTGTTGACAACTAATGACCTCACTAAGTTAACGCCACTCCATGAGCAACTAATGACCAAAAAGTTGAATAGTACTTAACCACATCATTGCAGAGCTTATGATCAATAATTGAACTGGGAATAATAAATTACTATCTAAAACTAGAATATCAGAATTATAAAGTTCATGGATGCTTTCGTGAAGGGCGAAGTGAATTGAGTGGGAACTAGTTAGTGCTTACCAAATGACAAATATCATAATAATCCTAGTGACATAATAATCAGTAATTTCGAATTGCGATATTGTGATTTAATTAAGTTGGATATGCACTTTACCGAAAAAGAGTTATGATTTGTGAGTATAATGGCACAGAGAGAGATCAAAAGTTCAAGGTGCAGTGAGTTTGTAACACCGTACCTGCATGGATACAGGCTCCAACCACGAGGATGGTGTAGCCCAGGCTGAGAAGCAGAGAACATAAGTTGATGTGTCGCAGTGAATGGAAAGTGGGAAGCTGAGATAAAACTATCATTACCACTGTCACCATTGCTATAAACTCGTACAGTTTCAGGGATCCATGAGGTGAAATGTTGGAGTACATGATCTTCCGCAACATAAAGGAAAAGCAATAAATTAAATAAATAAATAGGATTGTCCAATTTAAAAACTAAACACTGAAATATTATATTGTAAGCAAGGCTTCTCACTTCGTAACACAATCATTAATAAAAGTCAAACCACTTCTGTAGCAGAATCAGATATTTTTCAACAGGTTCAATAAATTTATCAGCTTGTAATCGAATTTAATCAGTTATCCTATCCTAAATATTTAGTCCATGATGGCTTGAAACCATTGCCATTGAGGCTTAAAACAACAGCAAGTTAACTCATGAGAATAACTGGGCATTTCATGTGATACAAATCCTAATACATGCATGATAAACATTTGATTAACTGGGCTCCGAGCCTCACTTGGACAAACAGTCCAATCATTTGATATTGAGTATGAATCTTGTCATTTTCACTTTCGTTTTATTTTCATAAACTAATCAATTTTGATATTGACTAATGGCTACCCTTTGTCAATTCATCACTACTCAACAGAACTCATCAGTTCCGGTAAAATTAAAATATATATACCCACCCATGGTAGGGTTTAAAATTTTTTGTACGTCCAAATTAAGATTGTTATTTATAAATAATCTGAGTGAGAACTTCCACAACTCAATCTCGATAAAGTAATACTCAAATAGAGTACTACTTAAATAGTAGTACTACTTAAATAGTAGTATTTAGCTTTCAGAAGGCGCACATACTATTACTAATAAAGAGCCCGTTTTTATTTTGCATAATTTGGGTTAGCACAACAACTTGTAAAAGTTAATGGTACTTTGAAAACTTTGCAAATATTTCACGGCTCGCAAAGGTTTCAGCACTTAAATATGGTATGTTTGGTTTGAGTTTTTCAATTTTTAGAATTTTATAAAAGAAATACTGAAAATTAAAAATAAAAACTGAAAATTATAATTTATAGTTTCCAAAACTTTCAGTATTTTTTTTCACAAAAATTAAAAATAAAAACTGAAACCTAAAATAGAAAATACAAAACATAATGAGTAAGAGTGCAAGACACCAATCCCATTGATAGGAGAAAACGAAATTCGGAATTTCAATAAAATAAGAAAACGTAACATTGACGTCAGTATGATGCAAGTCTTATTATTATAACTCGATTAGAAAAAAGACAGAAAAGTTATCTCAAATGAATGGAAGAGAAAGGAATTGATAGAAAATGTATAATAAGCAACAAGAAAAAAGTAATAAATATATAAATGCAAAGCAAAACCTCAAGGCATTCGCCCGCAAGCAAAATTGCCCCCACGCCAACCCCAGTGTTGATTGCTGTTTGAATAAAGATTACAAAATAGAACATCCATCCCGACCCTGCCACAAACGAAAGCAACAGAGAAAGCTAAACAACCTACACATTTAAATAAATTAGAGTGGTGCTACACATTTTCAGAAGTATCATATTTTTTTTAATTTTATTTTCAGCGCACTATATCTGCATTTTTATTTTAAAAAATGAAGTAAAAATTAGGAGGAAAATCTTTTTTGAAATATCTTATAAATAAAGATCATCTTACACTTTACAAAAGATGAATTAATCTGACTCTTCTACAAGGAAAAAACAAAAAGGAAAGAGAGAGAGAGAGAGAGAGATCAATCTGTCACTAAACTCACCCTATGGACATGTGCCAAAATTTGAGCCACACAGTTTTTTGGTAAACAGTTATCAAAATTTGGTCCTGCTTGACTTTGATAAGTATGAAAGAGAAAATTAACTGGACCTATCAGTTTGATTAGAAATTGATCATTTGGTCAGACCAAAGCTCTAAAAATTATGAAGTTAAATTCGTCAAAATAGTAAGAATCAATCAAAATCATGGAACTGGCAAGAGACGGTAGTCGATTTATTTTTTTTTTAATTTTTTTCATAGCTTAAATATTAAAAAAAAAAAAGCTCTTGGTCACTAACCAACAAAAAAAGAACTAAAGAAGAACATTAATAAAAATTATTGTTGTTTTTTTCTATCTATTATTAAACCTGCCACCATAAACCTCATTTATTATTAACAAATATTATTTTCAAATACTTTATGATCATATTGTAAGATTAAGACTAAAGAAATTTTATATAGAATTATGTTTATTTTTATAAACCTATAAATTTTTTTATTAATTATGTTAATATTAATAATTTAATATATTTATTTATATTTTAATTAATCATATACATATATATTTATATATATTTTTATTATATTTCAATTGAATTTCAATTAAAACTCTAAATCCTTAAATCAGTATATTGGCTAATTCGGTGTGAGGTCCGATTTTCTCTCCGCATAAGTCAACAATTAAGTAGAGAAAGCCCGATAACTATTATGCAATTGTGATTCTAGGAACATTGAGACATGACAGTATGTTGCTTAAACTGAATAAATAAATAAATAATAAAAAGTCTTCGGGCAATAACTGTTAATTAATAAGAAACAAAGTTAGGTGATGGTGAAGCATTGTAATTATCATCAATCAGTGAATAAATAATACCGAAGACGTCGGCGGCGAGTTCGCGGAAGCGGATGTGGCGGCGACCGGACCTCTCGCAGTGATCAAGGACTTTGGACATGAGAAAGTATGAGTAGAAGGTTACAGCACCCATCACCGTGAGGCACAAGATCCCCAGCCCCCACCCCAGCCCTCTGAACGCGTACGGCAGCGTCAATATCGTTGGCCCTACGATCGCCGTCGTTAAATGAAACCCCGCATGCCACCATTCACCTGCATATATCACAACATGTTATATAACAATAGTACGAATAGTGGTATTGAGAAGAACATAAAATTTGTTGCCACGAGATCATCATGTATTGATTGAAGAGAAACATGTATACCTTTGGACTGGAGGACGAAAGCAGCTCCGGCGTCTTCCTCATCACGGCGGTGGTTCTCCGGGAAGGGGTCCCTTTAGGTGGGTCTGCCATGGTCTCCGAGAGAGTAGGAGTAGGAGTATATATACTAACGATCAATCAATTCTTGTTGTATATATTATATAGGCTAATTATGTGAGCAAGATTGTATTTGTGCTATTTATTCGGCTTTAAAAGGGCAACTGAGCTAGCTAGGTAGGAGATGAGAGAGAGAATGAATCTTTCTTTGATTGAGTTGAGCCGTATAGAACTGAACTAGGTAGCTGCAGTGCTAGATCGTCTTACTCTTGCATTCATTTATAAGGAGGGGAGGATCTGACCACTAGTGAACTAATTATATGTGTATGTATCTATGTATGTGTTCACTCTGTAATTTGTTCCCCTTCCCCTTCAGACTTTAAACAACTAAGATCCAATGGATCCAGCATGACCTCAGAATGAGATAACTTCAAGACTCCATTTGTAGCCCACTTTATTACGTGCAACAGCAAGAAAAGCATTCCCACTGTATGTGGTATCAATCAAAAAGACCCCACTGTATGTGAGATACATATGACATATATCTAATCTAATATCCCAGTCAGTAATCATTCAGCCAAGGCACGCCATGGCTTTGTTTTCTCTGCCGATTATTCAAACACGTACGGATTATAGGTCCAGGTCTGAGTATTCTCTGTCCCTGTTTTTTCAAAATTTTATAGGTCCAGGTCTGAAAATTTATATAATGTCATTAAATGCACAATGAATGATAACATTATCATATATTAGTATTATTAGTAATTTATAATTACTGTAAAAGTAACTAACAACTTTCACAATGTGAGTACTGATTAAAAAAATTATAAATAAAGAGTTACTAACATTATTAAATACACATATATAGTTATTAATACCACGTATTATTACGGTTGTTGTTTTTGTTTTTTCCACTGTATTCATTGTCAGATGCCTAATCCATTTATGGACTAAAGATACGAGTTTTAAAGTTTTTCATTCCTAAGGTGAAATTGACTATCGACACTTAATTAAAGAATAGAGTCCTTACCATCTAGATTACCTCTTAAATTATTATCATTATTATTCTAAATTTGCTGAAAAAAGCAATTAATAATAATTATAAAACTAAACTACTAATTGGTCGAGTGGAGTAAGGCACCTTGTCACATCTGACATGTCGAACCTGACTTATCTCCTTACACCTTCCATGTACGAAAGTGATAGCATATGTATATTATTTAGAGACTAACTTGATACCATGTGTTTTTTTAAGGACTACATTGATAATTAAAAATCTTTTGCTAATTAAACTACCATATATATCTTTGAGAGATTAAATTTAGTTTAATTATAATGAATTATTGACTAAATTATCATAATGACAAAAATATTTTTTGCTACGTGATTTTTAAGTTATCTTTTTTAATACAAGAAAACAGACATTTCAATTCAATTATACTATTTTTGAGTAAATCTAAAATATGTTAAGTAAAAAAATATTATTTTGGTATTTTAACCTATGCAATACAAATAATATATGGACCTCGTTCTTCTAAGAAAAGTAATTCTTTAATAATAAACGTATTTTTTATAATAATTTAAAAGTTGTTAATTTGTTTGAATATGAGAAATATAAAACTTTTATGAAAAACAATTTTAGAAATTCTGGAACGAAATTAAAAAACAATTCAGGGGTTAAAATTAAAGTTCGCATATAGTGTTTAGAAATTAAAAAAAAAAACATAGGACAAAATGCCAAACAAAATACTTTGCCCCTTTTGTGAAAAATGCTCGACCGTCTTCCCTCCCTTTGGCGAATAAGAAACAGAGAAGCAGTGAAAGATCTTTTTACGCATCCACCATTTTAAGAGGAAAAAAAATAGGTTTAAATCCTGAAATTTGAGGTCATACACAAAAATCGTTCAGCAAGTACATAATCAGAAAAAAGTATCTAATTTTCCATGCGCATGAGTAACAAAGCAAAATGTGAAACAAAATGGCAGACAGCACGGATATAAGAGAACAATACAACTCCAGTGGCCGACAGTCACGGAAAAATATTTTTTCAACCATCCAATGATTCTTTTCTTAAATTCGATGGGATGCTA
Organism: Dalbergia oliveri; assembly: GCA_030441495.1. Classification (NCBI taxonomy): domain Eukaryota; kingdom Viridiplantae; phylum Streptophyta; class Magnoliopsida; order Fabales; family Fabaceae; genus Dalbergia; species Dalbergia oliveri. The sequence goes on along the minus strand of JAMLFY010000002.1, from coordinate 52,303,792 downwards.
CTTAAAAATACAAACTTTAAATTTTCTTTCTTAAATTTGATTACACCTATTTTTTTTGGGTGTTGAAATATAACAGCACCGTTAGCATCACTACAAAGTAGCATGAGTCCAGATCATTCATTCATTAGAGAAGAAAATGATTGAAAATGATTCTGAATGAAAATTAACTGTCATGGTTACTCAACAGTTAAACCTTCCCAATTCCACATCTAACGAACAGATTAGAGAAGAAATTACAGCGACAATAAAAGCATGCATCATTATGTTCAATACAGATTTGAACATGCCAAAATACTAAGGGAACATTCAACATTCTTCAGTTTTCCTGCTCCTGGCTTGCAGCTGCTGCAGCAAGTGATTTGTTGTATTCCTCCAATTCCTTCTTGTATGTTTCCATTGCTTCAGCAGCTTTGCCATTCCACAATTGTCTATCTTCCTCACTCAGTTCCTATATATAGCCATGATGAAGAATTAGAGACGTGTGTAAAAGTGGGAATTATGTTTTAAGCACATTCAAAATTAGAACAAGCAATACATACCTTCCACTTCAAAGAAATAAGTGCGTTAAGGGTGGAGGTAGTGATTCCTGGTCGGTCCTCTGCAAACCTTTCCTTGCTTCTTTGCTGCACCCCAAATAAAAGTTTTTACTTGTTAGTTACATACATCTATGAATGAACACTACATGCCCTCTTCAATATAGTGCAGCTTAAATTCACTTTGATCACCTCACCTGAATAGGAGGTATGAGGATGGAGGTCTCTTGGGCTTGTTTGGATCAGAATTTTTGTCTTCCTTGTTTTGCTTCTTCTTCTGGCGATTCATTTTTGTTTTCTGCATTATGTTTTAGGTGGATTAGCCACTGTGGAAGTGTCAGTAAGCTACGAATGAAGGACGAGGATGAAGAAGAAAAAAAACCTTGATGAGATTTTCAGTTTTCTCCTTCTTCTTGAGCAGTTGCAAGGCTTCCTGTTTCTGAAGCTTCATATGCTCCTCCTCCTCCTTCATGAGATGGGCAGCCTCCTCATCTTTCTTCTGTTTGTAAGCTTCCATTTCTTGGACATATTGCTCCTTGTTCTTCTTTGCCATCTGCCAGTTAATTACTAATTAGCAAGAAGGAACAAATAAAACCACTAAAGAGAGGTGCAAAATCAAATAACGAAGGATGAGAGACCTCTTCATAAGGCCTCTTCTGTTGTTCTGTCATGTTTTTCCACTCTTCGCCTGTGATCTTGGCAACCTCGACCACACTCTTGTTCTCTGCAACAAGAGCTGCACGCCTCTCGTTTGTGAACAAGATATAAGCTGACATAGGGTGCTTTGGTTTCAATGGATCCTTCTCTTTCCTGTGAGTAGTGAAACACAAACATCAATAACAATAACACGCACGTGGTTGTTGCATTAGAAATGAGATCTATATGATATGATTCTTACTTGCTCTTCTTGGTCTCTTTTTCTGTCTCTTGTTTGAACTGGATATACTGATCAAGCAGTTCCATGGCAATCTTCTGCTTCTGCTCCTCTTCCAACAGCTTCATTGCCTCACTCTCACGCTTCTCCTTTGCTATCACCTGCAGATAAGCCTCTTTTTCAGCATGGTACTTCTCCTCATACGGCTTCTTCTCTTCTGCGCTTACTGTCTTCCATTTAGCCCCCAACATGTTTGAAATGTCCTTAAACTCTGCCTCTGGGTTCGCTTTCTTAATCTGCATCAACCCATCAATACCATAAATTTCTTTATACTAAAAAAGAAAAGCACACAAATCCCAATTTCAAGATTAAAAAAGAAAAGAAAAGGATTTGTTGTGATACCTCATTCCATTGATCTTTGCACCATAAAATGTAAGGAGGAGAAGGCCTCTTCTTCTCAGGGCACCCGTTCTTCTTCTTGTCATTCTTTTCTTGTTCCTTGTCTTTCAGTACAGGCAAAGTCTGCAATTTTTGAAGGCAAAACTTGAGCATACAACTGAAAGTGAAAAAAAAAAAGAGAAAAAGAAAATCAAGATCCAAACTTATCTAACCATGGTGGGTTTGAACTCCTTCAACTTCTGGAGTTTCTTGAGCTCCATTTGAAGCTTCTCCTGCTCCTGATCCTTCTGCTTGAGGGCCTCATCTTTGGCCTTCAAGAGCTCCTCGGTCTTCTCCTTCTCGAGGCGCAGCTGCTGCAGCTTCTCCTGCATCTCAAGCAAGTCTTCTCAAAAGAAGATTGCTCCTGCTGCTGCTGCTTGGTGTTCTGTTGTTTCTTTGAGGCACCTCTTCCTCCTCCCTTCTTGGGCTGAGAAAGCGTGGTGGTGGTGCCGTGGTTCTCCTTGGTCACTTCATCGGAAACTGGTGGTGTGGATTCTGTGACCTTGGCAGAAGCCATGATGATGATGTTGTTGCTGGCCTCGTTTGTTGTTGATGAGTTTTTGTCTTTGAGCGCCCTTTTGCTTCTTGGCCTCTTTGTGGGCACTTCTGCAACTGTGTCAGCCATGAATCTCAAGAAGGAAAAGTGTATTTGAGAATTGAGAAATGAAAAAAGGGAGAACGCAGTGAAGGGTATTTGTGTGTGTATGTGGAGTACAGAGAGCGGGGTCTTATTTTATAGGGTCGGTGCAACGGTCGGATTTTTTAAATTTGAAAGAGAATGAGATTGAAGATAAGATGGTGGGAGTCTCCTCTTTGGTATTTGACCGTTGGTGCCATTCCATGGAGAAGATAAATAAATAAATAAATTATTTACCATTGAGGGCAAGTTTGAATTAACGTTACAATACAATAGTAGCTGTCAATGGTTCATTCATCTGTGGTGATTCGGGTCTATGGTTCATTGATCCCAAGTTTTTTGTAAGTGAAAAACGCATCACTGTTTGGTTTTGAAGAAAAGGTGGTCAAGAAGATAATGCTAATTCTTTAATACAGAAAATCAAATAATTCTTTTTTATGTAGAAATAAAATAACAGACATTCAAAGGTCTAATAAAGGCAGTATCATGTTAAATAAAAATGCTACATAATCGGCTGAAGAAAAATCTATGCTTGGATTGCGTCTCTATCACTGTATCTTATTTACCAATCACCCTTAAATTTGATAGAATTTCATATGCACCATATCATTTGATCCTAGAGAAAATACATGCCAATAATAAGATAAGTTTTTGTGCAAAGAGTTTACAAATATTTCATGGTTTAATTGGTATTTATTTCCAACCATTGCCATTTTTTTTATTTTTGTTGATTGGATTACCTGTTGTCTACTCTGTTCTAGTTGACTAGTTGTGCATAATTTCCTTTATACTTTTTTTCAATTGTATTTTTGTTTATCAGAGCATTTCGTACGATATAGAATACAAAAAATACTTTTTGGTACGAAGCTATTTTCGAACAATGGCTCACGAAGGCATCATAAGTAATGAGGCATCTTGCACTTCGATAGTTTCAAACCTGTCTCTCAAGACTCTCACCCACCCATTGAATGGTTATAGATGGTTTGTAATGTTATGACGAAAATATTTTCATACCAAAGAGCAGTGCTCTCTATATAACTCCAGTAGTCTAGTTCTTCATGACCAAGAGATAATATAGTTTTAACAGTTTTATGAGCTTGAACAATAGTTGAAGCAAATAAACATGGATGCCGCCACAGATGAAAAAAAAATGATTCTTTTGGCCATGCACTTTAACTCTCAATTCACTTTCATGGTAAATACAATGTCTGATACATATGTAAATATCAAAATCAGCTGAAAACTGAGATTTATAATCCTTTCTGCAGCCACATTCAATTTGTTTGCCTCCAATCTCCATTGTACTTCTGTTGAATACTAATACTAAGAATCACATTATACAGAGAGTATCAATTCACCCCTATTCACAACTTCCTCCATGAGGGAACAGTATGGAGCAATTAACTGATTTTTTTTTCTCACCCGTTGAGAACCATCTGCATTAGTATGTCATTCCATGAGTCTATAGGCCCAGGTAAACACCAATGCAAGCAATCATTCTGAACTTTGGAATTTTTGCCCTTAGCAAATGGTTGAAACTCCCTGTATGGACCAGGATGCCCATCAGGTCTCAAATGCGAAAGAGGTGAAAAATCAGCAAGCTTAATATTCACTCCATTTCTTACAGCTTCACCGGCTGCCTTTCCAAACTCCTCTAACTCAATGTTCCGAAGCATCATGTTCAACTCCTTCATTTCCATTTCACCTTCTTTAATTGGTGCTGTTCTATTGCAAGTTCCACCGCTAAACCACTCCCCGTGTTCAAAATGATCAGGCGTGAATGTCCTGAAAAATATCAAGCCTTTGTGATTGGAAGAGGTTATGAAGTTGAAGACAGATTTGAGGGTTTTGCGATAAGCAAAGTTGAACCCCAGCTCTGTCAGGTTCCTTTTAGGACAGGAGTGACACCCCAATATAGTGTCATTCTCATAGTAGATTGCAGATTTGAGAAACCATTTCCCAGTTGAAAAAATGAGGTAATCAAAGTTAAAGAACTGATCCGTCCATGCACTGTCCAGTTTGTCAAGATGTAGCTCAACTTCAGAACTTGAAACGCCATTTACGTCCTCGAAAATGGCAGCTTGCACAAGGAATGGTGACCAGATAACTGACATGTTGAAGTTGTATGAGGGGAAGTGCCAGCTTTTAGACTTGTATTCCTCATCGTGGTAGAACATCTCAGGTTGTTCCACCTGAAGGACAAAATATTTCAAGTGAATCACTCACTACCCTTCAACTGGTCATCATAGTTGCTAAAAATACATTATGCTCATTTTGATCTGTTAAGGTACTGCAGTGGTGATAGTATAGAAGAAAACAACCAAGTGACACTTTCATAATCTGAAATAACACTAGAATTCTCTAAAATTGAGGAAAAGAACTTGATATTAAAGAAGCACATCAATACTTATTAATGTATATTTGAAACATCAGGGGAAACAAAAAAACAAAAACAGGTTCACTTGATTGTTGGTGCACAGTGCACACATTAGCATCACACAGAGGAGAATGCTAGTACACACGTTTCATTGATGTACTTGGAGCAAAGATCATGCTCAGTTTCAGCACTCAGATCTTGAATTTTACTTCTTACTACCGCCAGAAACGACTACAGATAATATCACTTTGGGGCTGAAGTAGCCTAGTTGCAACCATATAAGCAAGGACTAATTTTAAAATATCAATTAATTAGCTCCAGCTTGTTCATGCCATTAGCCATCATAGTCTTTTCCTTCCCTTATCCTTTTTAACTATGCTACTTTGAGTTCAGAGCTTTTCAACTTTTGCTTGTGCCTTTCAAAAGTATTTTTCTACAACAAAACTTTTGTGCAAAAACATGAATAATCATTCCAATTAAAGTTCAAATCAATAATCTATCAATTGACTATGTAATCTTGTATTTTAAAACATTGCTGTCCTCAATGATTTTAGAGCTTAAGAAAATCACCTTCAAACCTCAGCTTTCCCATTGTTTCAAAATCTCTATTTACTCAGGTCTATAAGCCACTACTAGACTTTGATGCAACTAAGGCAAGCTCAAAGATATAAAATTAAAACAATGATTTTACTTATGAGTTGATGCCTATAAGTACTTCCTAGATAAACATATATCTACTTAGTATTGAATCCTATCTAGTTCTAACAAGTGCAGCTAACCAAAACTCTCCCACACTTGTTAAAGTCAATAAACTTCCAAGGCTTGGAATTGGATTCAAACACAAGATCAGGTTATATATATTATGTTACTAAACTTTCCTGGTCCTTGATATTTCTTCTCTTCAACCTGAAACCTCGGCTTTGTTTGCAAGGTTATCATAAAATTAACTAACAGAGGTGATGGGTCAAAATCACAAACAACATTAGTTCAGAGGAGTTAATTTTAAAAGGACACTAGGCATTTTGACTACAGTTTACAACAAGTCATAGGTTTCTAAGAAATTGAGTGTGATCATGTGCCCATCCTTGGCTCAATTTGACTTTGGCACAGGGCCACTCAACATAAGCAGACATTACTTAAAGGTGGCGGTCACATTAATATCCTCAGAAGTTAGCATATCCTTAGAATGATGCTTGCATAAAGCAACTTGTGTTCAAACTGTAAAGCCACAAAATTACAGAAATGATGCCAAACAGGATTGATTGCAGAGTCAAATTTCAAAACTAAGCAAAAATTTTCTACATCCTAAATGCAAAGATGCATGGACAAGGATTCTGTGCATGCAAAATAACAAACTGTTCTTTTGCTTCCTGAAGTCAATAAGAAGGATCACTCATCAAGTATTGTTCAATTACTTACGCTAAAAACAAGATCAAATTAAAGCTGTGATTAAAGTGTAGACACAATTGGTTCTTAATTTTTGAAGAGCAATCAAGAAAATCATAAATATGTAATAAGCAATTGACACAGAAAAATACAAACCCCTGCCTACCGGAGCACATGCACAAAAGACAATTGTAGTTAGACAGTTAAAACATATAGGCTTAGTTAGGGACAAAATCTTTTGGCACATGCTATATCCCTCTTACCTTTACCTGATTATGCTGCTTAAATATGTGAAAAGCTAATATCCTATTTGACAGTAGAAAGTAAACACGTACCATTGAAAGCAGGCACATCAATGACTGCACATGGTTGCGAGTTATAGAATCACCGATCAGTGCCCAGGCCTTATCACGCATCATGTCGAGAAACCTCCATGCATCAAACTGAGGTAACTCACAGCCTCTGGGAGCCCACCTCCAATACAGAAACTCTCTATCAGGCCTTCCATTCTTCAAGCAATTCTGATGAGCTTCAATGAGATTGCAGCTTTCATTGGTATAAGCAGGACCCAAGGGGTTTGGGATCCAATCCCCACTGAAATAATCACATTCATCTGCATAAAAAGACAAATTTAATTGCAGCATTCATTCATTCATTCACATCCCTAAGCTAGTAACTAAGTACACAGACAGAATCCAATCTGTGTAACAAAACTGTTCAGCTTCACATGGTGGTTGGTACATTACAAGCTATAATTATAATCAGAAACAAAACAAAACATTTCAAGATTGCAGATCTGAACACGTGTGACTTTGTATACAAAAGGATTAACAATAAGAACCCAACAACATAGAGCAAAATGAGGGTTGCTCGCCTGTGTCTGTGTGAGTCTCCACTTGATCTTCAGTTTCAGGAACATGTTCTGGAACATGTGGCTGTGGCTGTTGGGGAACATGTTCTGGAACGGGTTCTGTAACTGTAAGGGGTGGATTCTCAGGAACCTGTGGTGGAACAGGTGGGTCTTGTTGGGGTTCTGAAACACTGGTTCTCTCAGGAAAAGGGGTATCCAAAACTGTGGAAATCTGAGGGGACAGGGAATGAAAGAAAAGAAGGCGAAAGGCAAGGCCAAAGAAGAAGACGGAAAGGGCCAACTTGATGAGAAGTTTCCTGTGGTTTAAGGGAAAATTGTTCTTCAAATAGTCCGCCCTCATCTCTTTGGCTTTGTGTGTCCCCTGAGTGCTTCCACAAAACAAGCACCAGAATGTGCAATCCAAACAGCTACTGTTAACTCCTTCGTGCAGTTGATACTGAGTCTTTTTGAGCAAAGAAAATCTAAGACTAAACCAAACTGAGGGGGTGAATCTTATATTCTTATTAGATCCGAGTGATGTGATCCACACTGCACTCACTCAACATGGCATTGAATGAAGAATCTCCAACTACTCTTTTGCTCTTAAATTGAAAAGACAATTCTACATTTATGCTAAAAAAAATTCTTTGTTAGTTAAGGGAATTATAATTTGGGTATGTGATAGATCCAATTATTGGTAATGGATAAAAATTAGATGGATTTTTTCATTTTTGTTTATTTGCCTTCCAAACAAATCTCAAATAGTTAATAAATATGCCCTTTTGGTTTATTATAATTGTTCAGTGATAAATGAGTGTGGTTAAAAATTAAGCAAAATTCCTTTTTTCTCACTTTCCATTGTTGACTTTGGTAATTGTAGTAGCACAATTTTATAGTATTTAATGTGATGAAGATAGGATGTGAATCTGACAACACTCCAGTAGGAGAGAGGAAGAAGCATAAGAATGAAAGAGGCAAAAAAAAAAACTTACATTGTAATTTTTTTTCTCAATTAAATGAACATTATAACACCGCCTTTCTTTTTCTTTTTCCCTCTTGTTCATTATACAAATAAAAATCATTTAGAATTTGATTCTACGTCCTAGACAGTTTTTCAGTCAGGTGTATGCTATAAGTATCATGTTTGTGGTTAGAAAATGTTTTTCCAATGGATCATTTTGAAATCATTGAATAAGTAATTGATTATTATTAATTAAGTCATAGTTAATAATATGTTAATCTATCAGTATCATGTTTGTGGATAGAAAATGCTTTTCGATTGATCACCTTGAAATCATTGAATAACTAATTGATTACCAGTAATTAACAATCATGTAGTTAATAATATGTTAATGCTTTATTGACATAATAGACTAATACAAGTTTATGCAAAAATTTCTTGCAAAGTTTTCGGACAGTGTGAAACGTCAACAAACAATGATAATGAGTTTGATTACTTAATTATACATTTTGAAATTTAAAAAGAAAAAACTAAACTACATTTTATTTTGTAAATTTTCATTGACAAATGCGAGGAAATAAGAATACCTACTTGCTGGTGGGCACGCCATCCACCAGGGGTCATTATTCATCAAACTAATGGCCGATTTCATGTGGTAATAATGGACTAATGGCCAACTAGTTATTGACTACTAATGTACCAAAAATATTTACTGACTAATTGCTTGATGCAGTGAGAGAAGCCCAAACCTGGGATATGTGAAGAATAAGATAAGAGCATCATATTCATATATCATTCCAAAGCATGTGTCGGTAGGATTCGTAAGCAAGTGAAGTCCAAATATGAGTGACGGATTTTTATTAGAAAATTGTTGTTCAAAATTAATTATTACAATATAATATTTTTAGAATGATAAACATGGTCAATTTTATAATATAAGACACGATTCTTGATTAGCTCAATTCATTATAATATTAAATAAACAGTTACTGTTATAAAAATATTATTTTAAAAACAAACAACCTATAAAATCGTTACGTTTCAATAATTACATAAACAAAATAATATTTTTTTTACCAAAGGTACTTTTAATTAAAGACATATAAAAGATAAAGCTTTCATTTTTTTTTTCAATTTTTATAAATGAAAATAACCACTAATATAAATTTTAAAGAGATTGCAGTATAAATTTTGTTTCTGTAGACTTAACCGATTGAGTTCATGCGGGGCGCCGAACTCTGTTATACTTCACCCTTTCTACTTTAGCAAGCTTTAAGAGTATCATTTATGTGCACAACCTTAATCATAATTCATCGGACATCACTTTGAATCGTGCACAAAATTTGTTAAAATGATATGTGACTCCCAAGTAAGGGGTCATTTAACTCTCTAAAATTTGAAAGTAAATCAAAATAAATAAAAAATTAAATTTTGATAAAGATTTTTCTTCTATGCTCATGGGATGCTAGTACCTCTGTGTATTTAATGTTTATAATTTAATAATTGGTTTTATAGATTTAAATAACTTGGATTAATAAAATATGTGATTATTTCTTTGCCATAAATAGTTAATAGATATCAACATCTTTGAATTTTATAAGGGTATTAGAGAAAGTCCTTCTGATAAACTATCAATACTTAAAAAACTACATAATTTTTAATTATATATTAGTTAACTACTCCAAAAAATATAGTGAAATATAATTAGTTTATAGCAGTATAAAATAATTTATACCAATAATATATAAAAAAATATTCTCAATAAATAATTGTTATTAACTATGAATAACTTAGGAAGGAAAAATTCTATCCTCAAATAGTATTCCCTTTATTATCCCCATTTATTCCCACATGACAAAATAAGAATCAAACCAAATTTAAAAATTTATAAATTATCAAATATATAATATGTGTATTCCATGTGTTAATAGATGATTAAAAGACAGGGAAGGAAATACTATTTGGAAATAGAAGATTTTCATCTGAATAACTTAATACTGGTATTTAATTACAAATACAAACACAGAAACCTCTTCCATCTTTACATGAAAGAGTTTAATTTCTATATACTTATTGTAACACCCGCTCATTCTAAAGATATTGCTAAAAAAATTTTGTCAGTCAAAAATAATATTTATCATTATGCTAGTTAAGTACAAATAAATTGTTCCAACAAAAGTACTTAACATTAATATTTACAAATCAAACTGTCACATAACACATAATAAGCTCGAACATATTATTTAAACATAACTCCAAATGCTCATAAAACCCTAAGAGACTATCTTCTTCTTGGGTATTACTTGACTAATGAAACCACCAGAAAAATAGGAATGAAAATTTGAAAATAATTCTCAGGAGGAAATAAATATCTCTATAACATTTTGAACTATGGTGTTTAGCCGCATCTACATGGAAAGTACACATGGTCACATCTCTTTTATAAGAACATAATTATATATCATAGCATAAATAGGATGTACTAGATAATGCATGTCATGCAAAGCTTATTAAGATTAATCTTTCACTTTTTCCTTTGCCCACACATAGTCGAAGGTCTTCCCTTAGGGAATTCTTATTCTCTGGTATTACTCTTTAACATCGTGACGACAAAGCGAGACATTTATGCCACATTAACAAAGACAGGTAACATAAAAGGACCTTTCATCTTTGTCCCTCTGCCTTCTTGCGGTTGGAGGCAAAGTTTTAAAATGTCTTTCTTTTCATTATTTTCTTGTATAGTTGCATAAATGCAAAATATGAGATACAAAATAATAAATAAAAAAAGAACTTAAGAGCCAACATAAATCTTCAAATATCATAGCTGAATCCTTTAAAATAAAACTTAAAATTATGCACTGAAATAAATGAGATATAATACATAAAATATAGTTAATGTATAATTAAACTTAAAATAAATAAAGTGCATAGATATTCAAGTAGTATAATCTTTACTACTCAAAATAATATAACTCACTATTTAACCTTATCAATAATTAGTAACTTTAGTAAAAGATAACTTGAAATGTGAAGGAATAGTAAAGTAAAATGATAGTGGAAAAATGATTTCAATATAAAGGAATAATAATTCAAAAGAAGTGGAAGTCAATTAGAAAGAGAAATGACTGGATAATCTTGAAGATAAATGAGTAATATAGAAGATAATTAATGTAACCATAAATTTACTCATAAGACTATGTAAAACAAACCAATTATTCTTTGAAATCTCCTAAATTCGTATGAGATTTTCTCTTAAATCTCTTGAATTATTGTGAGATTTCTATTCTTTCAGAATCTTCTAAATTATTATGAGATTTTGTTAAATCTCCTAAAATCTTATGAAATATCCTGTTAAAAAATCTCTCTTTAATTTTATGAGATTTATCGATAAAATCTACTAAACTTTTTATAAGATTTTGCTGGAAGAAAATAGCTAACTTTATGAGATTTGCCTATAAAATCTATTAACCTGATGAGAATTTTTTATAAAATTTGATAGATTATGAGATTTTTTTGCAAATCTGTAAACTCCTATGATTTCTACATAAAATCTCATGAACTTTTATATACATAAAACTAGGATTTTGAAAAGAACTAGGCAATGTAACCATGGTTTGAAGAGATTTCTTCCTATCTTAAAATTATTGTAGAGATAACATTATAATCTTTGTGATCACTCTTTCTTCTCTTTCTCTCTCTTCTTTCCACTTAATTTATTTCAAGAATGCTCAAAACTCTACACTTGATCTCTTGAAAATGCTTAAGGATTTACTTGCAATTCTTCTTCACCTTACCTCCTTATATAGAGGTTCTTACCTTGGCCATCAAACTTGAAAACTTGAGCTCCAAGTTTAGAAACTTGAGCACCAAGTAAGCTTGGCCAATAAGCTTTGAAGCCTGATCTCCAAATAAATTTAATACATATTATTATATTATTATATATTATATCTTAAAGATTATATATATATATATATATATATATATATATATATGTGTGTGTATATATTTTAAAATATCTCTATAAAATATGAGTAATAATTTAATCAATATTTAATTATTTGCCAAATAATCAACTCAACAATTACTCTATAAAATATTTTATGAAAAAGAGAATGTTACACTTATAGTGTAAAATTTTTTTACACTATCATTCAATTAAATTATTTTATTTTTATAATTTTTTAAGTAATAGATGTAACCATTTTCATTTATGGCACAATATATGATTGAATGAGATTGAAATTAAACTCTTACTTGAAATTTGTCAAACATCAAACTAGCTTAGTGCGCTTGAAATTTCGAAAGGAAACTCAACTAGACTCTTTGACAAAGATTTTGTTTGATGGCCTGATGGCTGCTGCCATTAGTTGATATTAACTACCGCGGCAACTTCATGACGTTGTATCCAAGGTGTCAATTTTGGAATAAATTTAATGTTCTGATGAAAGTGCGGAAATAGCCAAAAACAGCGAGGCTTCGCTATAAACATGGACCCAAAATCAGGAAATGTGAAACTAAAAACGAGAGAAAAATTTATGTTGATACTGGGAACTAACTGAAAAAATTATGTTGAACAGTACAAAAATGAAAACTATTCAGTATGATTATTCAATTCAAATTCAAGAGAAGAACAAAACTAATTCTATACGATGCTTCTGATACAGGATAAATTGAATTATAACACACACATGTTTGGAAAAAAAAAAAAACCAAAAAAACAAAGAATTCATTCACCTGGAAAAAATTGAGCTAATAATTAGCTAAAATCACAGACAGCATACCTAACAGGACAAGCAGCTAAAAAGACTTTCACAGGGTTTAGGCTGCTCTCTGGCCTCTGCCGGTCTTTGATAGAATGTCCTTGAGATAGTCATAACGACTTCGATGATAATCAATCCACAAACAGAGCTGCCTGATGGCTTCCCTCTTCTCCTCTCCCAAGTCCACCATACTGCCATCCTTCTCTTTCATTGTTTTCTCCAGTTCTCCAACTGTCTTCTTAAGTTGCACTACAGTGGCTGTGAGATTCGTCTTCTCTATTTCAACCTTGCTTGCCTTTGTCTCCAGCTTCTGAATCATATCCCTCAAAGCCAATTCTTGTTCCTTTCTATCCTGCAGCTGCTCCAACAAATGGTGTCTGTGTGTTTTCAACTGCTCTTTTTCCTTATTCATCTCCCTGACACAGTTCTTTGCAACCTGAAGCTCATGTGAGATGTTTGAGATAGAGTTCTCACAATTTTTATAGTCATCAGAAAACTTCCAGCTCACAGTTTCTATGCCTGTCATCACACTATTCACACAATCTCTTACACTAGTGATAATTTCCTGAAAAGCGTCATTGTTAGCGGCAATCTTCGCAGACAAAGTAGCGATCCTGTCTTCAAGCGCTTTCTGATCTTGCTGGAACTTCTCTTCAGCCTTTCTAAAGCTCTCCTCCTTCTCAGTTAGTAATTGTTCTGTGACCCGGAGCTTCTGGTTTGACAGACGAAGCTTAACCTCAAGCATGCGGACATTCTCAAACGAAGTGCTGATTTCATCTCCTTTCTCTTCCAAGTCTTTTTTCAAATCTTCTATTGTATGTTCCAAATCAGCTACCATCTGATCTTTCGACTCACTGCCTTTATGGAACTCTTCTTCCATTTCTTCAACCTTCTTCTCTGCAGCTTCAAGTTTCACCTTGCATTCATTGAACCAAGTTTCAATTTGTTTACATTCTTCATTTAACTTCTGATAGGCATCTTCTCGTTCTTCCAATTTTCTTGCTAACTCATTCTTTTCATTCCCTGCCAGTACAAAGCTTTCTGCATGTTCCTCTTTAACTTTTTCACAGTGGAGCTCCAACTCTTCTTTCGTTTTCTGCAATGAAAGCAATTCATTTTGCAGATTATTAACTTTGGCTGTGAAGGCAATTATTTGCTCAGAAGCATCATTCTCTTTTGCATGAAAATTTTCCTCTAAAGAGGAGAACTCAGCCTGTTTCTCTGCTAATGTTTTCTCCAGCACGGCAATTGTTCCCTGCAATCCCAAATTTTCTTCTCTCAGCTCATTGTTCTCATGATCTTTAGCTCTTAGCTGCTCTTCAACTTCACTCTTTTGGCTGTTTATGAAATCCACCTCCAACTTCAGCTTTTCACACTGCTGTGATAATTCGTGTTTCTCATTCTGCAGGGAACCCAAATCATGTTGAAGATTGTTAATTTGCTCAGTGAAGGCAATTATCTGCTCAGAAGCATCATTCTCTTTTTCATGAAAATTTTCCTCTAAAGTGGAGAACTCAGCCTGTTTCTCCACTAATGTTTTCTCCAGCACGGCAATTGTTCCCTGCAATCCCAAATTTTCTTCTCTCAGCTCATTGTTCTCATGATCTTTAGCTCTTAGCTGCTCTTCAACTTCACTCTTTTGGCTGTGTATGAAATCCACCTCCAACTTCAGCTTTTCACACTGCCGTGATAATTCGTGTTTCTCATTCTTCAGGGAACCCAAATCATGTTGAAGGTTGTTAATTTGCTCAGTGAAGGCAATTATTTGCTCAGAAGCATCACTCTCTTTTTCATGAAAATTTTCCTCTAAAGTGGAGAACTCAGCCTGTTTCTCCGCTAATGTTTTCTCCAGCACGGTAATTGTTCCCTGCAGTCCCAAATTTTCTTCTCTCAGCTCATTGTTCTCATGATCTTTAGCTCTTAGCTGCTCTTCAACTTCACTCTTTTGGCTGTGTATGAAATCCACCTCCAACTTCAGCTTTTCACACTGCCGTGATAATTCGTGTTTCTCATTCTGCAGGGAACCCAAATCATGTTGAAGGTTGTTAATTTGCTCAGTGAAGGCAATTATTTGCTCAGAAGCATCACTCTCTTTTTCATGAAAATTTTCTTCTAAAGTGGAGAACTCAGCCTGTTTCTCCGCTAATGTTTTCTCCAGCACGGTAATTGTTCCCTGCAATCCCAAATTTTCTTCTCTCAGCTCATTGTTCTCATGATCTTTAGCTCTTAGCTGCTCTTCAACTTCATTCTTTTGGCTGTGTATGAAATCCACCTCCAACTTCAGCTTTTCACACTGCTGTGATAATTCGTGTTTCTCATTCTGCAGGGAACCCAAATCATGTTGAAGATTGTTAATTTGCTCAGTGAAGGTTGTTATTTGAGCTGAACCCTCTTCCTCTACTTTATGAAGTTTATCCTGGAGCACAGAAAACTCAGATTCCCTCTCTGATGATCTTTTCTCTAATTCTGCTATTTTGTCAAGTAGCTCCAACTTCTCCTGTCTCAAATAGCTGATCTCATGGATGTTAGCCCTTATTTGCTCATCATCTTCACTTTTCTGGTTCTTTGTAGTGCTCAACTCTAATCCCAGATTCCGTATCTGCACAGTTAAATTTTCTGTGTCTTCCAGAAGTCTCTCTTGTTCCAGGGTTTTCCTGTCAAGCTCCTCCTTCAGATTTTGTAATTGAATTGCATACTCTGAATTTTCTCCGACTTTTTCCACTAACTGAACTTCCAAGTCAGCTTTCTGGCGCCGTAGTGACTCCACTTCCTGCCGCAAAACATTCACCTCATCTGTAATGCTTTTGACTTGATTTGACGCTTCACTACTTTTAGAAATTATCTGCTCCTCCAACTCATTTTTCTGAGCATGCAATGTGCTTATATCAATCAGAAGATTGTTCATCTGAGATGTTAAATCTACTATTTTAGAGGATGACTCGTTCTCATTATCTTCAAGTTTCTTCTTGAGAGCAAATAGTTCCTCTTCTCTTTCTTTGGACTTCATTTCAAGTTCTGAAATTTGGTTACATAGCACTAAATTGTGTTCTCCCAGCTCCCTTGCTTCAGTTGCGCTACTCTTAATTTGCTCTTCCATTTCTCCTTTCTGGTTTTCCAGTGATTCTAATTCCAATGCCAGGTTAGTGACTTGTGCCTCGAGTTCCCCGATTTTATTGGAGGATTCATTCTGATACCCTTCATGCATCTGAGTGAGGGCTGAAATTTCACTTCCCCTCTTATCAAGTTTCTCCTTTAACTGATTTGATTCAGCTAGAAGTTCCTGTATTCTGGTGTAAGCCAGCTGGACCTCATTTGAAGCCTGTGAAAGCTTCAATTTTAAAGATTCATTTTCTTCCTCGGTGATTTGCAAATTGCGAGTGATATTTGTCACTTCCTGTTCTGCATGTTCTAACTGCTGCTTCAGAATGAAAACTTCCCCTGTGACAACTTCTAATTCTTTCCCAAGGGCTAATTTCTCATCTTCCAGTTGAGAAACCACTGTTCTCAGGTCATCTGTAATCTTCTTTTCCTCATCAATCTGTTGGAGAGCTGTCTCTTTCTCCAATGTCAAACTGTCTTTTTCTGTCTTCAAGTCTTCCAATCCTTGGCTCAGTTCAGCTTCCATCTTACCAGCAATGTCCAGTTGCTTATTTAGTTCAGCATTCTCATCCAAAAGTTTTGATCTTTGAATGCCTAATGCTTCAGCATCAGTTTTCAAATCCATGTTTATTTTCTCTACTTCTTGTATCTTGCTCACTGCTGCAAGATATTTTGAATTTAGGTCCTCCTTCTCTTCATGTGTACTTGTCAACCTCCGGTTTAATTCAGCAACTTCCACGTGGGCCATTTCAAGTTCGTGCTTTAAACCATCAATTATCTTTTGAGATTCCTTTCCCAATTGTCCATTTTTTCTGCCTTTATAATCTGAATCTGAGTCTGAGCTGGATGACGAACTCTCCTCTTCTCGCTTGCCACGTATCTTTTCCCTTAACTCACCTGTTAGATGATCATATCGTGCATAGAGCGATTGGTATTGATGGTGGAAATCCTCAATCAGTTCAACAAGTGGCTCCCTCTTAGAATGTTCCACAGGGGTACCGTCCTCTTCAAGGTTGTCATCTTTAATAAGTTTCAATATCCTTTTCACTTTGTCTTCAATTTCTGTAGAAAAAATAGAAAAACACCAAATCATTTGTTTGATCATCACAAGGTGATATAAATCATAGTAAATTATTCATCATTGTATTCGTTGATGTCTTTATCCAGTTGTCATGGTGGCAGCTGAGTTCAATCTTGGGTAGAGTAGAGATTGTACCTGTTTTGGCTCCCTGCAGCTGCTCTTCGTTTTCGGGGTTAATGTGATTTCCAAAGAAAGATTTTATAGACTCTCTAAAGCGATGTTTCACCATCTTCTCTACAGATCTTCAACTTATTAGCAGCTGCGCATCAAGAAAATCTGTTCCCCATGTTGATCCCAGAAAGTCAGGAGCTGAATAAAAATTTAACACAATTTGTTGATATTTGAGCACTGCTATGGTTCCTACTTTCTTCATGTTTAATTTTGCAGTAAGAAATTTCTAAATACATCATTAACAAGAACAACACAGATATTGCTATTCTTTTAATCTAAATGTTGTTAATATTTATCAAACTTAGGAAAAAGAAAAAAATATTGTGGAAAAACTGAAAAATGTACCGACTATATGTGGAAAAGTGTGGTTTATTATTGCTGTCATAACAGAAAGAGTACATGCTCTTTTTTCTTTTGCCGTTTTCACTAGAGTGACATCCATGGCCGGCGTTTCATCAGCGCTTTGCCATAAAGATTTATAGTTTATATAGTTTGTATGTCATTGTCACCAGAAGATGGTGGAACGCAAATACTAGATGTGCCAACACAAATGGGATTTAAGTTATTTTGATATGATATAGCTGTCAAAAGATGTTTCAGGAAATCTAAAGCAAACACTTTTTACGGAGAAATCAACAGCCATATAATATAGGAAAAGATAGTACTGGGGTCCATTCAAACAGGCAACTGATGAATTCCACATTCAGAAGACGGAAATCTGGGGTTCAATTGCTGATTATGAGATTAACTGGCGGTGTAATGACGATATATATATATATATATATATATATATATAGAAAGAGAGAAAGTGGAGAAAGTGGGATGCAATTGTCATCATCACTGAACCAACATTTGATTCTCTCAGCTTTTCGGAATACGGTGGTATACCCATAACGGGTTGCAACAAACATGTCGCTACGCTAGTCCACTATTTTAAGCAACAGGGATTCAAATTCAATACAAATTGAATTATTGAGAACGGAATAAGCAAAATGAGAACAAATAATTTAACATAGGAAAAGTGTTAAAAATATTGAGAAGGAAACAGAGCCATTAGGAGTAAGCGCCAAGAACTACAATATTGCGCCACGTCAACAACAACACGAATCTTCGGAGAAGTTGAGTGGGATTCAACTGAGACAGCTTATCAAACAATCGAAATTATGTCTCTTCTTTTTCTTTTCTTTTTGTTCGATTAAACACAAATTACCAGTCACGATTTAACAAGAAAGAAAAATAAAAAAAATAAAAAAATAAAACCTTAGTAATTTGTACTTTTGCCGAAAGATAAACGCAGAGAAAAGAGAATGATCACAAATCTTGATCTTCAATATACTTATAATTAGTCATGATTTTGGCGAATCCCTTAGGTACCTGATAAATAGATATGGTGTTACTTTTCCTTCTGCTGCACTGAATCTTTTCGTTGAACTCCAAAAAGCAAAACTGCAGCAGCCGAAGAGAAAAAGAAAGAATATCATAAAAACACAATAAACCCAAGGCCAGAAATAATATAATTGAGCTTCAACCCGTATTTGCAGCTTATACTAAAAACAATCAAATACGTTGAATTCAGATATCAGCAGATTCAACTCTAGATTTCTTTGTTAGTTCTTGCTGAGCAGCATCTAAGCTAATTTTAATCTTTTTCCTTTAAAGACATGATACAATAAAGATCATTATGATATGAAAAATCAAAAGCAAATAATTCAAATTAAGCATCAGATGTGATATAACCTTCAAATCAAAACCATGTGCAGCTGCATAGAATACAAAGAACAATAATAATAGGAGAAAACGAGAGAAGTAAATTGAAACATGCATGATATCAGTTTTTCATAGCAAAGGAAGTTGATCCGATCGAATCCAGAAGCTGAAACGATGAGAGAGAGAGACAGCCAAACAGCTTCAATTCAACGAAGATGCTCGGGAATTAAACTTTCGGTCCGAAACAGAATATGAAAAAAAAAAGAAAAATAAAAGAAAAGAAAACGAGGAAATCGACGGTTACCTTTGAAACTAGAAAGGGAAGATGGAAGCAGAGGATCGAAGCTTGAGAAGAATCAGAAAGAAAGATAGATAGAAGGGAGTGAAGGCTGAGCTCTTCAATTAATGCGAGTGAGACACAGAGCCTAAGTTCAAGCTTCGTACATAAAAAAAAAAAATGAATTATAAAATGAAAAATAATAGTGGCATCAAAAGTGGCTTTGTTTGGATTAGAGCGCTAAAAAGAGACGCCAGCACTTTGCACCTTCAAATTTCGGGATGGAATCTTTGGATTGTTTTGCAGATGTTTGCCCCCATCCTTGTATTTTTATTACCATAATGCCACGCAATTTCTCGCGTTGTCGGACCGGCGGCTATCTATTGCGTGCTACAAGCCCGCTATACATTCAAACTGGAATCAACACCTTTTTTTTTGGCTTTTTTTCGTGGGATTAACGAGGTTATGGTTAGAGCGATGAAAGTTAAGTTTTATTTATTTGAAGGGAAATGCTAATTTACACATCTTCGTATAGAGATTAGTAATGTACATATTTTTATTTGGATCAATAAACTACTACTCCTATTGAATGAAACATATTAGTTTAGGATGATTTCATAATTTTCTTTCATATGTATTGATTACCACTTTAATTTACCTAATTAATATTCATCCTCATCTTTATGACATTTTAATGATTAAAATAATTTTGAAAATAAAAACGAAAAATATGTCAACCGTACCCCCTAACACATTAATATGAATATATTTAAATTTTATTTAATATTTCCATAAAAAATATTTAATGTTTATTATTTGTATATTTACCTTAACGTTATGTCATGTTGGCTTAATTTTTTATATAAATATTGTTTTAATCATTTACGTTCCTTTTTGTTAATTTTAAATTAAATAAAATTATATTAAGAAATATTTTGCTAAATTAATTTTAAATATATTAATTTAGTATAATATTTTTACTTAAATTTTAATACTATTACTTATATATTATTCATGAAAAAAAATAATAGAACCTTGTGGTGAGAGAAATAGTTGAAATAGTAATTAATATGGATACAAGAAAATTACAAAACCACTCATAATCATAAATTGACTAAGAAAATAGGATTGTGGATTATTTTATCCAAAATAAAATGTGAACATTCCTAACCTACTCATGGAAGTGCATAGGTTTGCAATCCTCTTATTTGAATATTTTATTTGCAGTAAAACAAAATGGTATTTGATAGAATTTATTTTCTTATATTTATTTATTTATACTATTTTTTTAAAATAGTAGAATAAAATTATTCTTTATTCCATTAATTTTATTCAAATGATGAAATTTTTTTCTTGTTCTATCACATTCAATTCGTCGTAAAATATTTAAAAAAGTAGTTTGATAAACATCCTCGACAATTGTTCTTTGGGATTAATTATTGTTCTTCGCAACCTGTTAATTAATGTATTTAACATTTGTTGATAAACTGAAATGAGATTAATTTAGTGAAAATAGTGAGGTTCATAAAAATTAAAATTTACATTGTAGTAGTGCTTTGTTAAACATTCTTTTCTTATTCACTTTTAAATTAAAAATAAATGATAATTGAGAATATTCCGTACCTATAGTAAATATATAATTTACCATTTGCTGTAAGTCTGACAAAACAGCATTATTTTTTTAAAAAAACAATTGCTGTCCAATAGAACTAAAAAATGGAATTAGGGTCACAAATGCCAGAAAGGTGCACGATATGATGCCACGAAGAAGAATCCGTTGGCGTTTATAGCATGTGGGGTTTGATCTGGCTCCTGTTGCTGCACGTAATTGCATTTGAAGGAAGGGCCTTTCATGTTGCGTGAGGCTGCTACCACCTGCCAGCAATTTACAAATCACATGGTTAATTATTATTCTGGCTTTTCGCCGATTTGTTACGTTCTTTTTGTTATATTTGTCTTTTTGTATCTTTGACGAAAGTGTGTTTACATCAGTGTTGTATTTTCTTTTCCTCAAATGAGGTTATTAAGGTCATCTATCTTTTCCTGCCTATAATTTTTCATGAACGAATTGTGTCTCGAGATTTATGCTGCAATTATAAAAATGCGATCCATGTAAAATTGTAAAAGTTATTTTTGATGCCGCAATTGTTAAAATTAATTAAAAGGGATAAACTGATAAAACAATAAAACATTAAGAGATATAAAACCATAAATTTTCCACCACAAAACTATTTCATTACAGAATATATATATCTAAGGCTGCACATCAGGTATTAATATGAAATAAAATGTATTGAGTTTGGAAATTGTAGGACTGTGTTAGATAATTCGAAGGAGGTGTGAGGTAATGAATTTTATTAACTAAGACCGAGAACCATTATTTCAAGATAAATGAGAAAGAAAAAAATAATGCTACTCATTTACAAATGAGAAATGTTTATTGTACATTAAAAAATGAGAGTCCTAGCAGACACCTTAAGGTTACTGTTAAAAGTAAAATAATAAGAATTGAAAGAAAAAAAAGTTTGAAGAACTTTTTGACTTACAATTTATGAGCTTCCGTGAATGGTGTAAAAAAACTCTTGAAATAATATACTCCCTTCCGAATATATTATTCCGTATTTACATAATTTTTACCATTTGATTGTGATTGCTCCTCTAAAACTTTCTGTCACAACTGCACTTTAATGTTGTCACCCTCCCTCCTGACCCATGTATGTATATGTGAAAAAATGTGACACACCATATGGTGATGTTGCAAAGAAGCATATTCTTCGGACAAGTGTTGCCTCACTGTCCTTTTTTCCTCGTATATGTTTTCAAAACTCCATCATTCATCTCCTGTTGTTGGTCCCCATCTTGGCGACCAAATCCTTGAGATACTTGCAACGGTCGCGGTGAAAATCGACCACAAAACACAGTTGCCTTATTGCTTCCCTCTTCTTCTCCCCAAGGCTAACCAGGTCCTCATCCTTCTCCTTCAGACTCCTCTCCAATTTCCCCACTTTCTTCTCTAGCTGGCTCACTGCGTTACTTAGGTTCATATTCTCCCCTCCTTCCTTGCTCACTTTCGCTTCCAGTTCCCACACCTTCTCTCTCAACAAGAATTCCTCCTCCTCTTTGCTATTCAGCAACGCCTTAAGGCACTCCACGTTGTCTTGCAGCTCTTTCATCTCAACGTTCCTT
Organism: Dalbergia oliveri; assembly: GCA_030441495.1. Taxonomy (NCBI): domain Eukaryota; kingdom Viridiplantae; phylum Streptophyta; class Magnoliopsida; order Fabales; family Fabaceae; genus Dalbergia; species Dalbergia oliveri. The sequence goes on along the minus strand of JAMLFY010000002.1, from coordinate 52,281,455 downwards.
TTCTTTATCCAATCCTTCGCAAACTGAACCTCACCCGTCATCTTATAGACACGCTTTTCGTGTTCCTCAAACTTCCCAACCGCCAAATCTAAACCGTTCACAGCAGCTGATTCTAACTCATCCAGAGCATTCAAAACGAAACCGTTTGAACCGCCAACAAAAAATGGTGAGGGTGCAGCAGCACTCACTCTTGGCGTCTTCAGCTCCTCTTCATAACTAGCAATCTTCTCTCCGAGCACCTTGTTCTTTTCCTCGTACCTCTGGTTTGCGATCTTGAAGCTGTTTTTGTTCTCATTGTTCAGCTGTTCCGCCACGTGGATCCTCTGGTGCAGCAACCGGATGTTGTCTTCGATTTTCCTCCGGAACTCTTCTGCCAGCTCCTCCATTTTCCTCTCTGCCGTTTGCCGGTTCAACTTGAACTTGCTGGACAAAAGCTTGGTTTGTTTGTGCTCATCGTTTATTCGGTCAATGGTTGCTGCTTGGTCCTTCATGGTTTTCTCATGATCAGCTATTTGGGTTGATAACTTGTTGTTCAAGTTTCCCATCTTTTCAAGGCTCTCTTCATATTCCTTCTGGCTCCGCTCCTTCTGAATCTCCAACTTGCTTTTCTGTTCGTGCAAAGTGTCCAACTCTAGTCTCAGAGCATTCAGTTCTGCTTTTAAGGCCATAGCCTCCATAGAAGCACCATTCTTTTGGCTCTCAGGTTCCCTCAGGAGCGCATTTATCTCTTCCCCTCTCTCTGTCATTGCTTTTTTCAGTTCGTTGTTCCTATCCTGCAAAGCCTTGTTCTCATCCTCTAGCTGTTTCATGTCATAACTCTTTTCTCTTACCTTCTCTTCCAGCTCATTTTTCTGGTTGCTTTGAGCTTCCAATTCAAGTTCCAGGTCTTTTATTCTCGCAAGAAACCGCTCTTTCTCTTCCACCATGCTTTGTTTAACTGAATTCGCTTCAGCTAAATTATCCTTCAGGTTCTTTATCTGAATCAGGTATTGGGAGACTTGTTCCTTCTCTCTTTCCATCCGAGCTTCTAATTCTTTGTTCTGATTGCATATAGAATCTAAGTTTTTCTCCATGGCATTAAGCTTGTCCATCAAGTCCTTTTTTGGGCTAACGCTTCAGCTTTGTCACCTTTGATTTTCTCTTCCATCTCACCTTTCTGTGCACGAAGTGATTTGGCCACCAGGTCCAGATTTTTAACCCGTGCCATCAATTCTGCAATGTTGGACTTTGCCTTGCTCTCATTGTTTTTGAGTTTCGCCTGCAGAGTAGACACTGCACCTTTTTCCTTTTTCAACAGCAATTCAAGCTCGGAAACTCGGTCTTTCAGCCCAGTGTTCTTTGCACTTAGCTCTTCGACTTCATGTGCATGGCTTTCAATTTGAATTTCTAGATTCCTTTTCTTTGCACTTAGCTCTTCAACTTCACGTGCATGGCTTTCAACTTGAAGTTCTAGATCCCTTTTCTGCTGACTCAGGCTCTCAATCTCTTTCTTCGTTTGTGAACTTGACTGCTCCTCAAGCTTCTTTGCCTCAATCTTAAGAAGAACTTCATCTATTTTGGGAATAGCCTTATTGTGATGTTTCAGTGCTGGACTTCTGTTACTGTCTGTTTCCTCTGAGGAAAAGTACTCCGAGTCTGAGTCAGAGGCAGAGGCTGCACCCTTGCTGCTTCTTCTGCGAGAAACTGCTTTCTCATACTCTCTGTTAAGATGATCACACAGTCCATAAAGTGACTGGTAATGTTTGTTTAAGTCCTCAATTAGTCCCACAAGTTCTGTCTCTTTTCTGGCATGTTTCTGATTCCTATTTCTTTTGCCTTGTTGGTCTTCGTTCTTAATAAGCTTCAGGATTTTTGTGATGTTGTTTTCAATATCTACAAAGAATGGTAATGCATGATATATTCAAATTAATGAATCCAAATGTTTCAAAATTATATTAGAAAATGACAGCAAAGTGCAAGGACTATATATTTATTTTTAAGTATCTAGCTTTCCTGCAAGGCCACTACAAATATTAGTAACAGCTGTGTTAACTCGTATGAAACCAAGTTTTATAGCGATTAATCCTTCGTTTCTTCCCTTGGGAAAACAAATTGGTCTCCTATTTCTTATAGCGTTATAGGTATTCCAAGATTCATGTTTGGTATAATTATTTATATTCATAAATCATAACAAAGAATCTGCACCTTTTTTGGTCCTTTTGAGATCTTCATCTTTCTCAGGATCAACTGGAGTCCCAGAGAGCTTGATTGTTTCAGTTGAGATGTTGATCATCTTTTTTTAGTATGAGACCATTAGCAAAGATTACATTCAAAAGGAAATGCCATTCAAGGAGCTCTTCCTTGTATCCACAAATGACTAGGAATCCTGAAATTGAGAAATGAAGATAGATGTAACAAACTGAAGGCCATTCTGAAATGTTGATGTATGTATGCACATGGCATTGTATGTCTGCACTGAGTAACGGAGCATGTGGTTAATAACTTGTCTCACGTTTAAAACAAGAACATATGTAGTGGGCATTCCACAGCAGGAAATAAATCAGAGTCAACAGAAAATTAGCTACAATAGTCATAGTCACATGTTGGAAATATTTTAAAGAGGAATTTGTGTTATAAATATCCATTATAGCTTAGCCAGAGCAATCAACCCTTCATGCCTGTTTCTCAGTTTGCCTGCCAAAAAGAATAAACAGTATCTCAACCACATAAATGCTCAAGGATTTCTTCAAAAAATCATATCATCAATACTGATGCTGTGATGCATAGTAGACTTTGGACTTTCTTTTGTTCTTGACTTTGGAATGGTTTTTAATAGGAGTTAATGAAAATCTTATATCTAAAAATAAACATGGAATAAAAACCTTAGCTAAGAAAGCCTGAACCAAACTTTCAAAATCAGATGTAAGAGAAAAATTAAAAACAGCAATACTAAGATATAGCTCAACTATAACTGCCTTGTGAGTTGTGATGGCCAATGTTCTTGTAAAATTGGCTGAAAGCCTCAACCAAACTATAAAGATCAGTAGATCAGTTCCAAGAGAAGAATAAAAAACAGCTATACTAAAATATAGCTCAACTCCGACTATCTTGTGATAGCTAATTTTATGTAAAAGATTTTTGTATGAATAAAAGTCTATCATTTATTGAAATCTTAAATTCCTGTAGGATCACTCTGAAACATTTCATCCAAATTTACCTGTACAATAATTATCTAATTCTACTTTTGTAAAGATTATCATCTCTTTCATGATGCAATCAGACATCTTAATCTATACCTGTTATTACATCGGTACAGGATTATACCCCTTTAAATTGAGCTTCTCACTAAAACCAAAAAAGTGAAGCATTACTGTTCACCTTTAATAATTAAAGTGCGTTATGTTTATGTTTTTGCTCTACAAAATTATCCAAGTCTAAATACTCTTCACTTTTTCATGTAGAAGATAATCTATTTTAGGGGGTGCTTTTTTCAAAACTAGAACCCTAATTCATTTCTATTATATATTTTCTAAAGCATACATAATTTATAACTATTAATAGTTTACTCATTCGACTTGTAAGAATGTTGCATCTATTTACTTTAACATGTGGAACAAGCAAAAGAAAGTGAGATTTAAGGGGAAAAAAAAATAGTTCCTTACAACTAAACACTCCCTTTTTGCAAAAAAAAGATACGTGGGCAAGAGCGGCTAGTGAAGAGAGCCCGGTACTCATGATGCATTCAGAATTTTATACCAAAGAAAAGTAATCTAATAAACCTAATCTAAATCCACTCTGGTTCTTGTTATTATTCCATTTGTGCTCCTGGGATTCTACGATGTTGACAAACATCAGCATGATGGGGCTGTCCCAACCCACTAGCGGTCCAGTTGTTTTTCCACGAAATGAATTTATGACAGTGATTAAAAAGAGAAACAAAATGAATTTCTCTTTATAGAGTATTGGTGTGGCTGGCCTGGGTTTAGGCATATGTCACTTCCCGCATTAATTTGCAAAATAGAACCATTCGGTGCCTTGGTTCACTCCTTCCAAAAAGATAAGCTGGTTCAAACACCTTATCATCTTATGTTTTCCTGATTTGTTGAACTAACTCCGGTTATTTTCAAACTGAAAAGGACCTTTAAACATCTCCTTCAAAGCTCACTAACGAGTAGAAAACAGAGTGCCAAAAGCAAATAACGTATAGCCTGCTGGCCAATTAAGCTGGCAGCATCCATTTATTGTAAATTATACAAGAAGAGGAATAGAAATCAACAAACTGGAACAGCTAAGAGCTTACTTACATTTCTTAAATCATTTTTCACAAAAATTTCTTTATGTAGAAGAATTACTCCCCTTATGACCATGCATATATAGTGATTGCCATGTGTGTTTGTTCCTCCTCGTTTCTGACATCACTGTTCATTTTTTATTCCCAAAAATAGACCGCAAGATTCAATTTGATTTTCAAGTCTTACATCATGAATTGAAAGAATATGAATTAGAAAAAGTAATAATCAACTCGACACGGGACCTACGTATTCAACTTCGAAATCAAGATTAAAACAAAAAAAAAGTAACGAAAATATAAAATCAGCCAGTGAACAGATGAAAATGAAGCAACATCATTGATAAATCACCGCACGTAAGGAAAGAGAAAACTAAATAAAAGCACAATCAAAGTCTAGAAGATAAAGGCGCAAACTCTATGTGCGTGACACATGGAATACGCAAAGATAAGGCCTAAAACTGAAATGTTCATCCTGGATGCACAAATAATAAATTCCAATAAATTATAATTATAATATAATTATTCATGCGTTTATTAATTTTCAATGTTTTCAACAATCTTACTCATCCTTCATCAGGCAACCATGTTCAACATTGCATGTTGTATCAGGTTTTTGTTCCACTGAGTATGTCAAATTCAAAGAACAAATAGGTTGATCACCTGAGAGACATTACGCGCTGCAAATTAGAAGATGCATTTTCTTCGACAAATGCAAATGAGGCAAACCATTTAATAATAGATCCAATGCTATTTCTGTTTTTCTCTGATAAAGATGTATGAAATAAGGAAAGCAGTTGCACTACCTGGGAATAGAAGTTGCTATTCACCAAAGCGATTTTATTAGGAAAAATACCGAGACAAACAAGAAAAAAAAAAAAGGTGACATATAATTTATCGGAAGATATTAAGTCAGCAATTTCTGTGGTGAAAATATATAATAAAAAAAGAGAGTAGAAATATATAATATAAAATAATTATATAAAAAGAAATTAGCATATTATTGCTGTCGTGCCTGTCGTTCTCTCAGAGGGTGAGGAGGTAATCTTGGCGCTTCTTTGGAATGAAAATGCCCTTTGAAGGTTGGAGTTATTACATTTGAGTAATATCTTGAATATCTCACGAGTCACGAATGGAATGGGTAATAAATAAGATCTAAAGAGGAGCGATATCGAAGCACAAACATTATTCGGGCTTTGACTGGTTTAGTAAAAAAATGGAAATAATAACGATGGTAACGATATTATGGAGTTACAACAACTTGGTTAATTAATTTTGTAATAGAAATTATAGTGGTAATTGCATGAGAAGTTAACTTTTATGCATCGAAAAGTTTCAAATAACCTTGCACTATCCGCCAATAAAATTTGAAAAAGTTTTATTATGTCATAGTAATTAATTATCCATTGCAATATACCAAAAAAGGCAATTCACCATGATTTTTTTTTATCTTTTCCTCAAATTCTTTCGGTCCACAGAGCAAAAATATTTTTTACTGTATACAGATAAACCTCATTGAATTAAATATAGTGATAACATCGACTTATTTGTTCAAAGCTCACCATTCATATTTTAGTATTCTACCATTTATTTTTTTTACTTAATATTGCGGTTCTCTGATCTAGAATTTTTTCTTTAAAAAAAATTATAACTGACATTATTTTGCATTGGTTAGTGAAAATTTAAAAATAAATAATATTACCTATTTCTATTCAAAAGAAATGAAAATAAAAATTTCAGGATCAAATTGAGATGTTAATAACCCTCTCATACAATTATCGAGCGATTAATTATCGCATTGGAAATATAATAGCTTTAAAATTCATAGCCAGTGCTTATCTTAGGGATGTTCACAATCCTACCAACTGAAGCTTATTGAGATGAATTTAGTCTTAAAATTTAACCCTACACTTTTTGAATTGAATTAGGGTTATACTTGTTCCCCTTTATGAAGTTAAATAATTCTTTTAAAGATATTTTTTTAATAATAACTAGAAATAAATTATAAGATTTTACAATTTAATTAATATATTTTACATAATTTTATCTTATTTTTATATAGATATAGCTTGTTTTGAAATATATATGACAAAATATCTCTTAAATTTTATTTCTTACTTGTAAAATTTCATAATTATACTATATATAATATTTAAATCCCTATATATTGTTTGAATGTTGGGTTGATCCGCTCACTAATTGGGTCATTATCAGGTTGGATTTAAATTTAAAAATTGACCCAATCTAAAAATCAAACAAAATTTGGGTTCAATCAAACACATCCCTTATACATCTCTAATTATTTATCCATTAAATGAACCTATGGTACACAAAAATATTAATAACTATGTCCGCAGATATCATTGGGGAAAAGAATCATTTCTTTCTAAAAAATCCAAAGAATAACATGGGTCCTGTACAAAAACATCTTCCTTTTCATTAAGAGTGTATAAATAATTGATTGAGTCATATTTAATCAAATTTAAAATTGACATAATTTTTTGATTGGGTCATTAGTTTGAATCCAAATCTCGGTCCAATAATAATTTGACTAATAATCAAGCCAACTTAGATTAATTTAACATTTAGATAATATATATAAAATTTTGAACATTAGACATAATAAAAATAAATAAATCTAAGAGATTAATATTTTATAAGACATACTATCTTAATATAAAAATAAGAATTAATGCTATACAAATATTTTAATTAAAATATAAAATCTAATTATTTATCAACTAATGATTCTATTCTATGTATCTTGTTTGGGCCCTTTAATTTTTTCAATCAATGATGAAATATCAAGCACAACTAGATCATATAAAAGTTGATAACGAGAAAATTTATACCTCACAAATGACTAATGAGATATAAAAAGGCGTAATACTGAAACATCACAAACATTCTTTAAACTTTGTTTGCTTATTAGGGGAAAAAATAAGGATAAAGCATATATATAAAAAGAATCACTTACACTATTTTATATCATTCAATGAAAAATATAAGCATAAGCAATAAATTATTTATTTTTAGTCAAAATAAATGCATTGAAAGAAATATTCCTTTCACTTCTACTTAAAAGGAATCCAAAGAGCAGCATCAGGACCTACATTTGTGGGGCGGGGGGTATAAAAATGATGGATTGAACTTGAATCATACTTAATCAAATTGGCGTTGCTGTATTTATTTTATTTTTATTTTTTTTGTGGCTCAGTTGTTTGAGCCTAAACCTAAATATAATAACAAAATATTTAATGATCAAATCAGATGAAGTCAATCCAGCATTAAAATAACATATAAAGATTATAACACTAAAAATAATGAAAAAAAAATTTAAAAATATTTTATAACATATTATATTAAAATATAAGAGTCCTATAATTTATATGAAAAAATGATTTTCGTTGGTCTTTTTCTTTTTTGATGATTGGTCATTTTGGCATCCTTTGATTATCTTTGTCATGTGTCTTTAGATCTCAGTTCCCAAATTAATAGTAAAAGATGAGACTTAGATAATGTAAAAGCTTAAAATGAGAGGCTTTGTTCCCACGAATGAATAATGAGATATAAAGAGGCGCGATGCGATACACAAACGTTCTGCAGTTCCACTTACTAAAATATGGTAAATGTCACGAATCCACCTAGAAAACGTTATCGACATGTGAGATTTAATTCCCACAAAAATCTTTGATAACGTGACTATCTAATATGTATAATTAAATTGAATGTATTTAAAATCTCTCAAGTTTTCATAAATCTAAATATTTTCAATTATAAATACTAACATAAAACTACATAAAATTCATAATTTGGGCCAAAGCCAATCATAATTAAATAAATGACTGAAATTCTAAAATAGTGAAAACAATATAATGCATGTCAAATTCTGACATAATTGTTGGGCACTACTACTGACATAACAAAAGTAAGCTCCACTCTAAGTGAAGCTCACCAAAAGAAGCTGCAACACTACTGAGAAGGATCTTGTGATGCCACAGAACCTAAGCTCTTAGGGAGGAAAAGAGGGATGAGTAAGCCATTCACAACCCAAATGGGACAACAATAAATATACATAACATATACATGCAACTGATATAAAATATTTTATATATAATTACATATAACTACTGAAACAATAATTTAACTAAATCCATGACAATAATTAGTAAATAAATAAGAGATATTTTATACATAATTAACTTAGCTAATCTGAATCTTAGCCAATGACTAATCTAATGGGACCTAACTAAGTTCCATAAATGGACATCACACTGGATTCCTTACTATGAGTGAGTTAGTCCTCTAATTGATCACTTGGTACCAAAGTTAACAATTAATCCTACAACCATTAATTCGCTGATCTGTTTATCACTATTTATTGGCTAAAAACTAATAGCAATAAAATTCACTATTAATATAAACTGAGATTCTAAAATTTTTAACTGATAAAATAAATCTAAATCATACATACAATAAGTATGCTCCTATGAGTTTTCTAAAATAATAATTTGTCATGATAACCTTAAAACAATAATTTTTCTAAATTTTTATAATCCATAAAATATATTTTTTGGCATAAATTATTCTAAACTTTCATAAATAATTTATATAATATGGAAAAAATAATAATAATGACCAAAAGTATGGTCATAAGTTTAAACTCACTTACCGTTAGTAGCCAGGAGTGTACTTCACTAACAACTTAATTATGAGGAGTTGGAATGACACTAATAATTGCCAAACAATACAATGAAAATACAAACAATTTGACTTTATCACCCAAACTGAGTTTAGAATGATAGGGAGGAAAAATATTGTGCGAAACTATGTCCTGACAATACCCAAACTATAATTTAAATAAAAAGGGAAGGACTGACTAAATTCGATAGAGATCACTTATTGGAAGATATTAATTGGAGAAAATTGTGAAAACTATGTTTTTTTGCTCTAGGAAAAATTCTTTGGCAACTAGGGTTCTTAGAAAAATATTTAGAAATATTATAATGTGTCTAAAATATACTAGGAGTATAAAACAAAAAAAAGAAAAAAAAGAAATTAAAAAATGAACTGAAGTTGCAAGGTATATGGTAAAAAAAAACGTGCAACTTGCGTCTTTTGATTTTTCAAAGTTATTATGCATGTATAGTAACTTATATAATACCGAAATGATGAGAGTTACTATATATGCATAGTAACTTACATAGTAACTTACATGTGAACTCAGGAAAACACGGAAGTTATTGTGCATATGTATAGTAACTTTATTTATATAAGCATTAATAATAATACCAATAATAATAAAACTAACAATAATAATAATATCAATATGCTACACGTTTCTCTTATAATATTATTACAACATTCTTACATACATCTTGTATTATAAAATAATATTAAAATGTCTACTAATTAATAGTAATAGTAATAATAATTCTAATACTAATAAATTTTATATTTGGGTTATCATAGTAAACTAAAAGGAAGTAATCTTTTGCATTTTGTTAATTATATCATTCAATGAAAATTTTAAGAATATGTAATAAATTTTTTATTCGTATTCAAAAGAAATAAAATGAACAACTTAAAAATGAAATCTGTATCAATTATTCCTAAAAGGAATTCAAAGAATAACATAGACTTAAGCACAAAGTGCCACTTGGTAGTTAATTATACACCCTAAGCATCTAATCGTAGGGATGTTTGTAGTTCCTTTTGATTCGATTTTGACATAAAAATTAAAAGCCAACTGATCCAAATATTAAATTTATTTCAGTTTGATTATATTTAAGGAATTGAAACAAACCAAATTAATTTAAATCGGTTTGGATTGGTTTGATTTTCAATTTTTACTAAAATTATTATAAAATATAAATTAACTTTTAACAATATTAAATTAGACTAATCACTATTATAAAACTATATAATTGTAAAATCTAAATTAATTTTTAAAAGTTATACTAATGTGTAATATACTACTAATTAATAAGTTAAATAAATAATAAAATATTTGAACAAAAATAATGTGAATTAAATTAAAAGAATTAATAAAGAATTGAAAATCTAAAACATAGAGTTAAAATATGATACAAATATTTGGATAATTTAGTATTAAAATATTATAGAGTATATTCATGTATATATATATATTTACGTAACTATAGATATCAATTAGTAATTCGGTTTGGTTTTGAAAATGAGAATTGAAAACTCAACCGAACTAATTGGTTTTTACTAAATAAGAATCAATTTAAACCAATTTATTTTGATTTTAATGGGTTTCCATTCTTTTGTTTGATTGGTTTCGGTTTTAATTTGATTTGGATTAGTTTTAAACACTCTTATCTAGTAAGGAATTCAACTTTTTATGGTGTGTATAAAGAGAGTCTTATAGCCAATGACAAATTCCACATATTTAATCTCTACATTTAAAAGAGATTAGTCATTACTTTTAATAGTTAATACCATGAGTTAAAAAAAAAAATAGCATAGACTAATTCAAAGGGGAAAAGGTCCCCGTTTCATAAATTAATACAAAGAAAAAAAGTTTTTCGTCTTCGCTTTTTCACTTATCATAACCTTGCCAAACAAATACTTACATGACTGGTGTAAAATTGACATTGCATCTAAATACTTTTGATTATAAAATCCACAATTATAATTAACCATTTATTATCACACGTGTTGGCTTCGTAGAATTGCAAGGACTCCGATTCCAATGAATTATTATTTATTAGGAGTGTTTCTAAAGTAATGAGCTGAATTAGGTCATTCTACGGGTAGAGTTCTTCTGGACCTTTCACAACTCGTACAATGTTTATCTGTCCATTTTCAAAAAGAACTTTTTTTTCTTCTTCTTTATTTAAAGAGGTAGTATTAAACTAGGTTTTTTTTTTTAGTAAGGAAACTAAGTTTTTAAATGTTAACAAATACGAGATAAGAATAAGTTATAATTAATTATTTAATTAAATACTTAAACATGTTCCGTTTTAGTTGTTTTCATCTTTAGATATTTTAGATTTTTTATCATATATAATTATGATTTTCAGCACTTTTTTTTAAATTTTTAACATTTTTTTATGCTATAAGAAATGCAAAACAACAATTGAATGCTAAATTTATTATAACCTGTCTTTATTTAAGCAACGCGCCGTAATAATAAGTTAACTTTTATTTATTCATGAATTTAATCTCTGTGTATTGAAAATCACATTGTATATCTTGGCATCGTTCGGACGATGCACGCCACAGTGTGCTACGCTATAAAACTCATGGTGGTTGATTAGATGTATTTTAAAAAGTAATATTTTGTATATAAAAAAGTAAAATTTAAATAACAATTATAATATGAAATAATATCATCAATTGAATTTTCTAAAATATGTTTACTAATAAATGATTTAGAATACAAACTAACATACAAATAATTCATAAAATTTTATAAATACATTCCTTGAATTAAATTAAATTCTTTAAATTTTATTTTAATAATTCCGCAGTTCGACGTTCACAATAATACTATATTACACTGCAGGGAGAGCGAAATGTTTATTGAGATCCAATTACGACGTGGTAGTGATGTTTTTTTTTTTAGATAAACATAATAGTGATGATAACACTAGGAATTTTTTTAACTGCAAAATGGGAAGGAAGAGGGGAAAAAATTAGAGTTTAATTTCGATTTACTTAGAGTTATACTGTCATTTAAATATATCCTTCCATTTACACTTTCCATGGCCATTTCTTATTGTGAGGAGGAGTGAATTGAAAAAAAGCGAAACCAGAAACCATTAAACATGACCAAAATTACAGAAAGATCTCTTTTGTTAAGAGAAGAAATATTTACGTTCAATGAATAACTAAAAATGGGAGATATGGTCCCCTCCATATGGATATGTATAATATCAAGTTAAAGTTGAAAATCTCTATATCTTTTAAAGGGAAAATAACCCGGAGTAACATAAATACACAAATTCTGCGTAGAAAGTACAAAGCTAAACAAAACATACACAAAGCATTTTTTAAAAAAATAAGAAATTTATTACCAAGTGTTGTCCATATAATATTTTCCAAAATGAAAATTATATTTATATTGACAACCAAGATCAAGAGTTTTCATTTTTTTGAGCTGATAAAAACACAAATTTATTGATACAGTTGTTAACTCGTTGATTGTAAATGAATTTTGAATTTGTCTTCACCCAAAGAAACTGTTCATGAATTCGTGGATACAAGTCAGCATATGAGATGAGATACTCATGTCTAATCTAACAGCAAAACGTTATTACGTTATAAAATTGACAAGGAAAGCAGAAAAGCCGGTAAGCAAAATAAAAGAAACATATGGTAAATCGAGAAAATGTGACATTTTATTTTTGGGTCATTTGTTTTTCCAAAACAAAACAAATAATTTAGAAATATGAGACGGTCGATAAACTACGTAGAAAAAAAACCATGTGCTACATATGAGGGGAAAAAAAGTGGCATACATGACGTTATTTATGTGGGATAAACCTTAAAAGGAAAAGTAATTAAGAAGAATTGGTGGATGAAAATAAAGGACATTTGCAACAATGAATAATCTCGTCAATTGTATAATTACGCAGTGGCAATCGAATAAAGATTGGAACCTGAGATGGAGAAAAAAGCAATTTTAAGGATGTATTTATTATTGTGATTATGGAAGGCATTAAAAAGCGCGAAACATATTATCCGGTAGAATCAGACCCAATTATGAATCCCGCGCCCTTACGGTGTTGTGCACCTGACCCGTATATATTTCACTTTCAGTTCTTTCAGTTTCATAACTGAGAAACAACCAAAAAAGAAAAAAAAAAAAAAAAAGTAGTAACCAACCTTTTTTTTGTTTTCCTGTTTCGCAGCTTTTGAGTTCAGTGCAGTGGTGCTCCATAACACGCTCATCTCTTCAACAGCCGTTCCAATTTCCTTTTCTTCAGGTTACACTGCAGTGCACTCTCTTCTATTTTTCTGTATCCCTTTGTTGAATGAATTCTTGTGATTATCATTATTTGATTGATTTAACATCAACACACTATGCATGCGTTTTTCTATATTCGCATTTTCTTCTGACTCCGTTTTTATTTATCATTCAGAAAGCGTATTCACGTTAAGGTGTCTCTGCATTCTGCAACTGCAATTGCTAATTCTTTATTATAGGGTTCAGAGAACTTGAATTGCTGTATAGTAGGTGTAGTTTATGTGTTAATAGCTGAATTAATAGTATGGATGAGGAATTGGTTAATGAGGCAGTGAGATTGGAGGTTGTTGCTGAGGGTGCGCAAAACCAGACCAATGATGAGGAGCCCTCACTAAACCCTGAGTGCCACAAAATATTAAAACCCCAAGATAACCTTAATGACTTCTCCCGTGTCCCACCCCGAGAATATAATGCCATTAGACAGGATGATACGTCACAAGTTCTGCACCCGAGTCGTTTTTTGGATGATCCTGGTGACATGGTTGAAGAATTGACTGTGAGAAGTTACGACGGTTCACGCTTAGAAATTGGTACATTGAGCAATCGAGGGCCTTTGTGTAATAGGCAGAAGCAATGGCAGCTAGCTAGTGATGCGGGAATGGGAAATTCAGTAGTTGATACTGAGTGCAGAAATTGGGATCAAGCTATATCTGGTGTTTCAGAGGATTTAAGGTCCACAACTTCCCCTGAGATACTAGCTGGAAAGTCACTCAGTGATGATCAGAGCAATGTCGCAGAGCACTTGACAACTGTTGAACACAAAGCTGAACTTAAAGACAATCAAGGTGATGCTCATGGAGGAGTACGGACAAAGATTATATCCAAGTCAGGATCTGCTGAGTATTTTATTAAAAATACTTTAAAGGAAAAGGGTATTGTATGCAAAGGTCCATCTTCTAATGGCTTATCTGTTGAGTCTAAAGATGATAATCTGATAAAGGTTGGAAATGGTACTCAGATGGATTCTAGTGTATCAACGAGCTCTGGTTCAAAGACTTCACAGTCTCCTTATAATGCTCCATTGCCAAGTTGTGGTGGGACTGACTCTTATGGTGTGACTTTGAGAGAATGGTTGAAAGCTGGGCAACACAAAAAAAGCAAAGCAGAGCGCTTAAAGATATTCATAAAGATTGTGGATTTGGTGGATGGTTCACACTCTCAGGGATTTGCACTGCACAACCTGACCCCATCTTATATTAAATTGTTACCATCGAACCAGGTTATGTACCTTGGGTTACAGAAACAAATGTTGGATAGCGGTGCAAATTCTGAAGTTCTTAAGTTAGAGAATTCCTTTATCAGAAAAAGAATGTCAGAGCAGGTATTATCTCCCTCTCAGCATATGTGGTCAAAGAAACAAAAATTTATTGAGAATGTGAAAGTTGTTGGTGATTGGAGAAAGTGTCCTCCAAGGTCTGACTTGCATCTTCAAATTTCTAGTGAAAGCAAAGTAGATGTCATTGGATCACAAGATTATTGCAATCAATACAAGGATATCCGATTTTCTAAAAATAATATTTGGAGAATGTCTAGCAACCCTTGCACATCTAATGAAAGTCAATCACAATTGAATTCTTTAAGTGAAAGATGGGAAGATAAGTGGTATACAAGTCCTGAGGGAGGTTGCACGACATCATCAAATATCTACTGTCTGGGTGTTCTCTTTTTTGAGGTGCGTGGCCTAATTGGTGAATCTCCCACTTTATTATTTAAATGCAGTTTACATGCTCTCTATAATATTGTTGGTTCCTCAACATTGAGACAATTTTCTGAATATTTATACATATTGGAAACAACTTGTGTCCATATGGTGGGGCTCAACTCGCTTTGGCGTTGATGAGGAGATTTATAAAATTGATAATTGGTTTTTAGGGTTTTTATGTTTTCCTTGTTTTGGTTGTTTGCTAACATACATCCTGCAATGGTATTTAAGACCATGCTCTCACTTTCTACCCTTTCTCTAACGGTATGTTTGTGAGTTTGGATTTCGGAGGGAAAGAATGGCTTATAATGCACTATAAGTCCTCCTTTCCCTTAAAAAATCCAAACTCACAAACACACCCTAAAGGAACAACGGGGTGGTTTTGGATCTAGAGTTCATTGCATATTTTAATCTGTTTCCAACTTGAAATAACTTATGAGAGATTACTTTTGTTCAGTGTATTTAGTGTCAAAAATGCATCTTGACATCTTCAACATAAAAAAACTGAGACAAGATATGTACTTTTTTGTTTCTTTAGCTGACTTCAATCTCTGTCATTTTGATGTGGATGTAATGAGCTGTGTAAATATTTTCCTTTTACTAGTCAAGATGAGAGTTTTGCCTAGAATTTGTTTCGTTTTGTTTACAAGTAAAGTTGTTGCAGTCTTTAGTCCAATTCATCTATTTTCCATATTTCTGTTGTCCATTTCTCAATCATACATTAAGCTAGGCATATATTCTGCATATGCCATCATTTTGCTAGTAAGTATATGTCTAATAGAATATGTATATAGTGATTTGTCTTGGTTTGATGCTGAATCTCGAGTCAGCTAGATAATGAAATAGGACGGCACTGCATCTTTAGATGAAGCAGTGCTGTGAAGTTTACGTTGTTTTTTGTAATCCCTTTATCATTTGTAAAATGACCTCCCATCGTCTAGAGAAGAATAAAGTCAAGTGCTACACATAATCATATTTCTTTTGCCTCTATAAGCATTGCTCCCTGAATAAATAGTTGATCCATCATTAAATGTGGCAAGCAGAAAATTTGAAAAACAAAAAATGCTAAAACCCAGTCCATCACACTGAAAAACGATGATTCATGTCACAAAAAACAAAGCTGGTAGATAAAAGCAACTGACAATTATGATTGTCTGAGATTTCTTCTCATTGGGCTTGTCTATATCCAATTTTATCTTTTCATTCTGTCAGTTGTTGCTTTGATTGCCGTTATCTTGCTTTCTCATCAAATCATCCTTGTGAACACATTGTTGCATTTGAACCCTCATCCTTACAAGACTTCTTTATATCCATTATTGCCTGCTTATAACATCATTGCCTCATTCCAGATTGATAAAAAAGATAGTGTTGGTTCTAATCTTGCGAATAGATAAATTCTAATACTTGGTATAATTGAATGATATTAGAATATGCTTATGAAATAATAATTCTCTATCATCAATTCGTACTGAAGCAGTTCAGTAGCCTAAAGTAAATATAAACTAGTGACTGATTATATTTAGGTAATATCTTTCAGTTACTTGGCCATTTTGATTCTGAAAGAGCCCATATTGCAGCTATGTCTAATCTTCGTCATAGGATTCTGCCTCAAGTTTTCCTGTCAGAAAATCCTGAGGAAGCCAGACTATGTCTTCGGCTGCTGCATCCTGAGCCAACTTCACGTCCAACAACAAGGTAATGCTGAAATCTTGTAGTTATCAGATTCACTGCAATTAATATCGTATGTAAATTTGATTTCACCAGCATCTGTTGTAGAGAATTCTTATGTTTCTTTCATACATGCTGTAAATATGGAAGAATGTGTCAACATATTATGGCATACATTCTGAGCGGATTTTCAAAGATCTATATGTATTTGCAGTTTGAATTCAACGATGCATATATATTTTTTTATTTTTGAGTAAAGGACGCATTTTACAAAAAAAGGCGCCAACACGTTACACTTATGGATGCAAATAGGCCGGAGGGTAGGGTATTGATACCCTCTCATGTTCTTGGGATTTCAAAATTCTTCATTTGATAGTACTTATTATGGATATTGCCATCTTTTTAACAACTCGATATGCACTAAAATATAGTGGATTGATTGGGTGGTTTATTGAATTTTGAAATTTGATATTCTTCTCTCAGTCCTTAAATGCAGATTTAGCAATTCTCTAAACATTCTACCAGTTCTTAAATTTTGGACCTCAAATATGAGATATAGATAGACATATAGGCCCCTACGAACAAGGGTGCATGATAGAAAGGCTGGGAGGGGCAGCAAAGGAAAATTGTTCAGAGGGAGGTCATGCTAAAAGAACAGGTAGTGAGGAGGGAAGGGGAGCAACAAATTGGACAGGTGGCAGCCTGATAGTGGAGAGGGGAGAAGGGTGATGAGGGGATAATAGGTTTGGGGAAGGGGGGGGGTGGCAGGAGGGATGAGACATGGAAATTGAGTAGTAAGAGGAGGGTCACCTTGGGCACAGAATTTTCTGAGAGGGCATTTCTCTGTTCTGACTCTAGATCAATTTGTTTGTTCTTCTGAGGAGGTTTCCTCCAGTATTTCATAGAAGTTTCGTCTCTCTTCCACAGCAATAATGCGCTTTTCCTCCATTTTCTTGTCAGTTCAAGTTCTGTATCTGCCATATACTATTATGATATCCTTACTTTGCAATTGCTGTTGCAACAGGGAGATCCTACAATCTGAAGTGATTAATGGAATTCCGGAGGTTTGTGTTGAGGAGTTATCATTGCAGATTGACCAAGAGGATGCAGGATCAGAATTGTTATTGCATTTCCTGCTATTGTTAAAAGAGCGAAAGAACAAGGTTGCCTTCAAATTGGAAGAAAAGGTCAGATTCTTGGAATCGGATATAGAAGCGGTTGAGAGGAGATATAGCTCAAGAAAATCATTGATTTCCTCTGGCTTGCATAATGATATGTCTTGTCAAAATGAGAGTGCATCTCTTCACAAAGAACCTTCAAGTTCAGAAACAACACCGCCAGTTTGCCCAATCTCTAATGCAAACAAAACAGTAATGAGAAATATGCGTCAGCTTGAAAGTGCTTACTTTTCCATGAGATACAAAGTTCAGATTCCACAAACAGATGCTGCAACTCGCCCAGATAAAGATATACTGAGATATCGTGAGAACAGGTCTGTGGCCCAAAAAGACAAGGAAAAACATAAAACAACAGATACCATAGGAGCCTTCTTTGATGGCTTTTGCAAGTATGCACGTTATAGCAAGTTTGAAGTGCGGGGTGTACTGAGAAATTCAGATTTTAACTATCTTGGAAATGTAATTAGCTCTCTAAGCTTTGATAGGGATGAAGAGTACCTTGCTGCTGCTGGGTTGTCAAAGAAATTAAAGATTTTTGAGTTTAGTAGACTTTTCAATGATGCTGTTGATATCCATTATCCTGTAGTTGAAATGTCAAACGGATCAAAGCTCAGTTGTGTTTGTTGGAATAGCTACATCAAGAATTATCTTGCCTCCACAGACTATGATGGTGTTGTTAAGGTTTGTATGTCTCGCACATGAATACCATTGGAATTATTGCTTGTATCATTGGCTAACATACTATGCAGTATCCATTAGTTAATGTTGTGCAATATGCAGTTGTGGCTCAAAATTCAATGGTTTACCTTGTAGGGTCAGAGTTTTTCACTTTGCATTTTTGGCCTAAGACTGCCCCTAAGGGTGAGTTTTATATATCCTTAAAAATGGGGTTGAGATATTCAGGGATTTATATGAAAAATTGTATAGAAAACTCATCTCTTAGGGTCTGTTTAGTTTCAGAAAACAATTTTCTATTTTCAACTTGTTTACTGCTTTTTAGGAGTTTTCATTTCCTATGTTCACTATTTTCTTCACAAAATCTCAAAAAATATGAAATAGATTGAAAATAGAAACCAAACAAACCCTAATTTTTTACTCCTATTTAGAAGGATATATATCAAACTAACCTTAATTGGAAAAACACTTATAATTTTCTAATGATTGGTCTGTCCTTTTTGGACCTAACATCCAAGTCTGCATGAGTTGTTTAGTAGATTGTTAGTACTGTTTCAAGATTCTCCAAGCTGGATGTAGGATTATATTCAACCAGATATGTTATGACTAAATTGGGCTCACCATGTAGAGCTTTTTAAATCAATTAAACGCTCTTGTTGATCTCATTTAGGTAGTGTTTGTTTACTATCTCCGGGACAGAAATAGAGACACTAGAGATACAAATCTATTTGGTAGTGGAGAAAGGAATAGGAAACAGAAAAATTTTCTATCCTTGGGACAGAAAAACACAATTTCTGTACCTCAAAAATTTGGAGACAGTGGGGACAGAATATAGAGACATAAATTTAATATTTTTTCTTCTAATAATACCCCTATACATATTTATTATTTATGTCTCCATCTTTACTGTTTTTATTGTCCCTATATTTCTGTCTCTATCCCTCTACCAAACGCTACCTTACAGACTGAAAATGCATCATCTCTACTGAACAAATGGCATTTCTATGATCATTTAGTATCAAAGTAATGACTTGCTAACATTTTGTTTACTTGAACTTAGAAGGCAATAACATCAATATTCCTCATCCCCCTGCTAGAAAAGGAAAAAAGAATGGTTGGAAAATGACTTTGGATTTTAGTCCAAAAGGGTACAATTACTTCTTGATGATAAGTATTTTCTGATTTTGAACATTACTCATAGCATTGCATGATTGGATGCACTTTCAGCTATGGGATGCTATTACAGGTCGAGTGTTTTCTCACTTCACTGAACATAAAAAGAGGGCCTGGTCTGTTGATTTCTCTCTGGTATACCCTACAAAACTTGCCAGTGGGGGCGATGATTATTCTGTGAAGCTGTGGAGCATCAATGAGGTAAGCTTTATTAGCACACAGATAGCACAGGTCACCGACACACAAACTATGAATGCGCAGAATTTGCTTAATAAAAAAACAGTAATAAAATAAAATGGGGCTACAAAAGTAATTGATGGTTGCTTTCTCTCTTGATTATTGCATTGTTATAGCATCTATGTCCCTGCATTTATGTCTCTGAAAAATAATAAATTCAGAAGTTAGATGCTAACTAGGGATAATAGTCAAAATCAAGATTTACAAATTTTCCCCCTCAAAATTAGGGTTTCTTGGTCATTTAAATTTTGAACCTCCTGCTATATTCTGAAGATATTGAATGTAAAAGAGTTCTGCTTTTGTTTTTCCAAGGATACGGTGGAAGCCACTTGGTTAAATTATTTGAACCTTTTTTTAAAGAAAATAAAAGAAAATGTGTGAGTGGAAACAATCTTGTTTATGAGCAGCTATGCTGATATGAATAGTACTGACTTTCTAGATTGTTTGGACAGATTTTTGTACCCTCAAGCTATATAGCTGAAAAATACGCAGTACGTTTACCTCTATGTTGAACATGAGCTAATATACAGGAAAAGTTATCTTGCAGAGAAACTGTTTAGGCACAATCCAGAATGTTGCGAACGTCTGCTGTGTTCAATTCTCTGCTCATTCGTCTCATTTACTGGCCTTCGGATCCGCAGATAACTCAACTTATTGCTATGATCTTCGTAATGTTAGAAGGCCCTGGTGTGTGCTGCCTGGCCACGGTAAAACCGTAAGCTATGTCAAATTCTTAAACTCTGAAACACTTGTTTCTGCATCAACTGATAATACATTAAAGATCTGGGATCTCAATAAAACCTCTCCCGTGGGTCCATCTGCTAGTGCTTGCAGCTTAACCCTTTCAGGGCATACTAATGAGAAGGTTTGATTTTACGTTTTTAGCATCAGTCAGAATTTATGTTTATGAAATCCAAAATATTTTTCATTGCTGTGATGAGCAACTCCTAAGAGTGCCTGCCTAATTTTGCCATTAAGCTGACTTTTTTTTAAATATCTTCACTTAAATTGGTTGGCTGAAATTTTCCACCTCTCGCCTTGACAGAATTTTGTGGGTTTATCAGTTGCCAACGGTTATATTGCTTGTGGTTCTGAAAACAATGAGGTATATATTACTTTCGATTATAACATGTGTTAGATTAGCTATAATTTACCTAAAATAAAATTGTTGATTCAATTAGCCATTTAGGTTATTTCAGTTGCACTAGTGTTGCACTATCATTTCATTTTGTTTATGGACAAATTTAGTGATGATATCTACTACTTGCAATATTATAAATTCATAATACTGAAAAGCTTTGAAGGAGGGTTATGACCTAGGTGAGACTGAGAGCAGTCCAGAGTTGAGTGTGTAAAGCTTAAATTACATCTATATTTTTCCCGGCATGATACCTATATTTTCTGGCAGGTTTATGCCTACTATAGATCCATTCCAATGCCAATCACTTCGCACAAGTTTGGGTCCATTGATCCCATTTATGGTAAAGAGACTGATGATGCATATGGTCATTATGTCTCATGTGTGTGCTGGAAAGGGAAATCAGACATGGTTGTTGTGGGTAATTCAAGTGGACGTATAAAAGTTTTACAGATTGTTTGAAGGAAAGTTAGCACTTGATGATGGCTCTGCTTGTGCAATCCTGCAGTTTAGCCCTGCCAATTCCTTCAATTGGTCAAATGAAGATGGGATTGGGGTGAGACATGATGGGATGGAGGAGCAGATTCACAATCTAAATCCATCTCTTCTAATTTGAAGGTTGGATTCAACAGGATGAGAAGTTTAGGCTTTAAACCAGAACTTCAAGTTTCCATTTGCAGAAAGGCCTGCTACATTATAAGATCTCGAGGATCAACCTGAAATCATGGAAGCGGATTCATTATGAAAAAGATTATGATTTCAGAATGGGTATGGCAGGAGTTGCTTGTACCTTTTAAGCTGATGAATATAGCCAGTATCTCTGTAAATGTCTGAGTCTACGTAAATTCAATTGCAGTCCTTTTATTTTATTTTTCCTTTTTCCATTATAAAAAGGACTAGCAATAGTGGGCTTGTTACGAGATATGTCAGATGTTTGTTAATCACTACCATTTGAAAGGTAAAGCATCTTGGAATTTGCTATTTTAATTTTGCCCGATAGTTGTATATATCATTGCATTCATTGCAGTCTGCCGATGATAGATTTTTTGTTGGGCATCTAGTCACAATGCTTTTGTCTTCTCATAAGGATATTTCTATAAGCTAGGCTGTGAAATTAATTTTTTGAGTAATATTTTTTCTTTAAAAAAAAAAAAAAAAACAAGAAAGGTTTGGGGAAATGAAAGTGGGAGGAAGGACGGACAGAGAGACAGAGCATATGGCGCCAAAAGGGTGACTGGTTGGTTAGGTTGGCAAGGCAAGGCAAGTGGGAATGCAATTCCAATAGCCTATTGCCAAACCAAAAATGCCAATGGATCTCTCTGCACCCTCAGTCGCCGAAACATGCGGGTGGACACTGGATAGACCCCACCTACAAATTCTCTGCCACCGGCTTGGGCGGTCGATTGCCCTTCTCCTAATTTGTCTCTCCCACGCACGCACACGCCAACTGACAACTGTAACCACTTTTTAAACCTCTCTCCGCCCTCCCTCTTCAAGCCTCTCACCCTTCTTCTCTCTCTCTCTCTCTTTCTCCTGCGCGCCTCTTCCGCACTTCCCAGAGAGAGAGACACAGAAAGAGACGCCGCTGAGAGAAATACAATCTTTCATCCTTTTTGTTCTTTCAATAATTTAGGCCAAACAAAAATAATTTGAAAAAAAAGAGAGAAAGAAATGGCGTGTCCTAAACTTTCATTCGGATTCGGAGTTGCGGCCATGCTCGCCACTCTCATTTTTGCCCTTTCCGTCCCTGCTTCCGCTCAAACTTCAGCACCTGCCCCTGCCCCTACTAGTGACGGTACTCTCTCTTTTCTTCCAAGATCTAACATCAACTTTGCGCCATTGTTTCTTACTGATGCCAGATTAGGTTTTGTGGATCTGGAATTCCGTATTGCAGTTTCCTTCCATGCCTTGCCAGATCTTGCATTGTGGATTATCGTGTTACATTAGCATAAAATTAAAATTTAATGTGAAAATTCCGCGTTTTTTGTTTTGTGTTGTGTTGTTCAGGGTCGTCAATTGATCAAGGAATAGCATATGTGCTGATGTTGTTGGCTCTGGTACTCACCTACCTCATCCACTCCGCTGACCTGTCTTCCAGCTTCTGAATTGAATTTCAAGCGAAGAGGAATGCGTGTGCGTGTTCATAGAGCGAGTTAGTTATAACGATTAAGACGTTGTTCGTACATTATGTAGCAGGAACTGGGGATTGTATAACTTTGGGAGAGAGAAGAGAAGAGGGGAGTGGAGGGATGAAAGTGACGTAAGATTGAGGGGTGTTACGTTTGTTTTCCCAGTGAGGAAACTCATGCCTGTCATTTACTGGCTTGTGGTGGTGGCTCGGTACCAATGTCACGTTCGTTTAGGTGACACGCACTGTTATTCTCGTCAATGTTTTTCTCCTAGTAGTTTTATAATCATTATCTTCGAGTCATTATGAGTGACTGAGCATATGGCTAGATTGATTAACAATAAACAACAAACTAATCCTTTGCGGAAACATGAATTGCCTTTTTCCCAATAATTTGAAAAGTGTTTCAATGTTTCGTCATGGAACAACCATGAAAATTTGGCTACTCTGAAACCCCACGATAAGTATGACAAATTAACCATCAGGTGAGAAAAATAACATGGCAGGCACGGAGCCGCAGACGAATATTATTTTTCTTCACCCGTTACAATCGGGAAGACTATCATGTAAAGCCAGAAATCCATCCATTACAATGGCATAAGTTATATTCATAGTTAACTAGAAATAGCTGTATTGCTACAGGTCATAGATTCCAATGCATCTTGCAAAAGGGTTTGAGCTGAACAAGGTAAATTGATGATGTTTGGCCGTATTAATCCCAGGCCACCAATGACCATAATGGTGGATATGAACTAAGAACTGCAAGCTAGCATAACATCCAAAGACAAAAGATGCACGCTGTTGACTTCACCTTCCTCTCAAGTTTACCCCCGAAACCAAAAATTGGTCAAAATCAGATTTATTTGTGATGCTCATCAAAACAGTGAAAAAAAAATGGGTGAGAAACTTGATAAGAGTTACAAGGGGATGGTACATGAAATGAATGAGCAAGAAATAGAAGAGACTTTGGGAATCAGTGGTGCCAGGACATGCTTAAGCCTTCTTGCTACTCGGCTTTGTTTCCTGCTGATCCTGTCCAGCTAGCGAAAACTTCTTCACTTTCTGTTGAGGTAGAAAGCAAAACCAATATTAAAAACAGAGGAAGGAAAACACAAAAAAGGCACAACTATGTTTAGGCATCCGCTTGCATGAACTCAAATATATCCAGTAATTAAGTTGGAAGATAAAGCAAAGCCATAAACAACAACTTTGAACAGCATAATCATGTTGCATCCAAAGAGGACAAAACCACCAAACAAGCATCCTGATTCAAGCGTTTCATATAATGTTTGAAATGCCATATTAAGTGCAGCTCACATCATGCCATATTGCTTTACATCGGTGCTTTCACAGCTGTTGTGGCCATAACTATCCTACAATAGAAGGATGGGGTCAACCAAGGCCAATCCAGGGCTTATTTAAACTTTCTGTGCTAAAGCAATCCGAAACTGACCATCAACTTCTAAGGTCGTCTACGAATGAAAGATAACTAAAAGCGACATGAGAAAAGAGGAAAATAAATGGATAAAAAACCCATTCCCCATTGTTCTTGGCACAAAAAGGAGCAAGGGTTCTCTGCAGACCAAATGAACACAATTTCCTTCCTTCCTTCTTCCCCACTAACTAAGGCAACATCCTTGGGTTCAAAATCAAACATATATTGCTGGTTTTTTTGTCGGTATATTAAAATTGAGCTGGATAATGAATGAATAAATATATGATGATATACAAGTAATTGAATTGAAGGAGTAAGTAAGTGACCTTGGCGAGGACGCATTGGCGCAAGGAATGCAAGAGGCGGAGGCATTTCTGTTCATCGAAGGGAGTCTCAGTGACGCAATTCAGCAGATGAACGGCTTCTTCTCCACACACTGCTGCTTCTTTGCCTTTACCTGATTCCATCCCTCCTCAATTCGATTTAGGGTTTTACGCTCAATCTATTCTATTCTAACCAAAACGACACCTAAAACCCTTCCCTTCTGATTTCACTCTTTGCCCTTGGCACAATTAGGCTTAGGTGCCCCCATTTTCGCTATTTATTTATTTATTATTACTTCTTACTTCTCAGTCCTCCCCTGTGTGCTCCCGCTGATTCGGACGCGCCTATCGTATTTCTTCCCAAAGCGTTTTCATTTCAATACCGTGTTCTCATCTCAACCAACATAACGAGGACTATCACGTTTTTGTTCGTCCTTTCGAGATTAATCGGCGTATATTAAAAATTAGATTTAAATATATTTTTAACTTTTAAATATATAACAAATTTCAATTTTGATTAATTTTTTAAAAAACATTTGGTTTTGGTGCTTGTTACGTTATTCCACATTCAAGTTATAGTATGTTCAAATTAAATTATAGTTTTTAATAATTTAATTTTTAAATTAATACAAAGAATCTATTATAATCATCAATACTCCAATAACGTTTTCTTCTGCTCAATCAATACATATTGTTACCACCAAATTAAAAGTGGACTGGTTCAGTGGATTTGGCCTAATTAAAAGTTGTTAAAGGAAATTGGGCTTATAAACCAACGCTCATTGAAAAAATGGAAGCGTTATTTGTAGAAGCAATAGGCCATGGAAATAGCACGTGGAGTGAGTTGTAACGGCTGAAATGTGTCGTAGTAGTCACTAGCCGTGGTAGACAAGTGGGAATGGTTATCAGATAGAGTGTGTCGCGTTAGTCATGAACTTTGATTAAAGTGGGAATAATTACAACAATGGAAACGGATGCCCAAGAGTAGTATGAAGCTATGTTAACTGCTTAAATGATATACAACTGCAAATGTCATTGGAAAGTTTACCACCGATGTCAGCCAGAAGGATTTCAAAATGTGTATAAAAGGATCAATGAATAGCAAAGGAGGACATGAGAAGTCACATACACACGTTTTTATCACTTATTCTTAGTTTACTTTTTCTTTCTTTTTAGGCGTAGTATAGTGTAGTTTATCAAACTTTGAATTATTGTTTTCATGTTCTTTAGTCTTGTTGATATTATACTATTCTCAATCTTTTATCAATCATAATTTTATTTTCAATTTTAATTCAAAACTTATTGTAATTTAGTATTTAGAGAACCCATAATCAAAGAATAGATTTCCCTCATTGATACAATCACCTACTATTTTTAGGATCAAAGTAAATCTATTTTTTGACTTTGTTTATTCTTTTAACTTAATTGAATCTAATTTCACCACAACACATACAAACTAACTACACTTATATTTATTTTTATGGACATTCAACTTATATTTATTAATAATTTAACAATACAAATTCATCCAAATTAACCTAATTAAAAATGTGATATATAAACAACCAATATATGAGTCAACCGAAGCAGGCGTGCCACATATACAACGGAATGCTTGTAATAATCTCGTTTGATTTGTTTTGTGTTTTTGGGTAGCACTGAAAACACTCCCGTCCCTTTAAATCGACCGGACTATAGGTAACATCCTCATTTCAAGATAACTTGAGATTGAGCCATTCTCGTTTCTAAGCAATAATTAGACTTAAGAAACGCACCAAGGTGGAGGGGGAATGCCAAATTTAGCTATCAAGCACATTAAAACTTAAAAACCGCACCTTCAATTTAATCCCACCTTTGCTTCATCTAGACAACTCATCACAAGTTAATGAACAAGGCACCACAAACGCAAACTGGGGAAGAAAATGGATGAGAAAATGCACCTTAGTTTCTTCATATCTGCCATGATTGGCTGTCTTATGTTGGTATATGTGAGTTCCCATACAACTCACATAGTCGGAGATCGTAATGGTTGGAACTTGCCCTTCTACCAAGGGTTCTACGACAACTGGGGCAAGAACAGAACCTTCCTCGTTGGTGACGTACTTCGTATGTGTTACCCCTTATTAATAATATTCTCCATCCTCAATTAATTTTCTTCCCTTTCTGCTTTTGCTCCAATACATTGATATTCATTTACGAGTATGAAGTATTAACTTATTAGAAATTTATTAAAGGAAAAATGTTGATTCAGCCACAATATTTGGTGAGTAAATTATTAACTTAAAGAAAACAAAAAATGTTGACCGCCTAGCTACATTTACTTTAGTTTGATTATTTGCTGCCTAATTAAATAGTTTTGAAAATTGCAGTATTCCAATACAATCCGGGCCTTCACACGGTGTTGCGTGTAAACAAGGAGGACTACGGTAATTGTACCACCCGAAATGTCCTCCAAACGCACTTCAGAGGGAACTCCAGTGTTACATTGGACCAGCCTGGGGACTATTATTTCTTCTGTTCCGTCGGCAAGCACTGCGAGGCAGGCCAAAAGCTTTGGATCACTACTGTTTCTCAGGGTCAGGGAAGCATAACCCCCCATCCCATTAAAAATCAAACTTGACGCGCAAAGTCTTGGGCACAGTATTGATGTATATATATATATATATATATGATTTGGGTACATACTCCCATATCTTCTATAGATGTAGCTAGGTACTTTCTTGGTGTACATCGGAGCCATAGCGAGGCCCATGTGTTCTGTATTTATTTTGAATTGCTACTACTGTATCCTTTGAATTTTTCTCGTGATTATTAATTGTGGAAGGGTCGTAAAGGCACACATATGTTTTGGACTTGTTGATGGTCCATCATTTACAATAATTAGATAAAATTTTAATAGTTAAGGTTTAAAGATATAATAGTGTAATAACATAATAATTTTAAAAGTTAAAATATATATTTTTCAAAAGACTTAACTAACCTTCTACTCTTCTAATTTTCATGCAGCTACCATTCTCCCTATTTTTTTTTTTTTGTTCTCTCTCTTAGCAGCATTACAGACAAGCTGGATTCCAACAAAACGGAGATGGGACTCCAACAAATAAATAAAATGGGTTTCATAAATTCTCGAAAAAAGAAAATAAGAAAATGAGAAGAGAAGAGAAGGGTGATTATTTGTTCACCGTTTCGAGCCTGTCAGTATAAAGCTTTGGACCTTGTTCACTGTACTCATTGTTTTTTGTTCTGTTAGTGTTATGTTAACACCTCT
This sequence comes from Dalbergia oliveri, assembly GCA_030441495.1. Classification (NCBI taxonomy): domain Eukaryota; kingdom Viridiplantae; phylum Streptophyta; class Magnoliopsida; order Fabales; family Fabaceae; genus Dalbergia; species Dalbergia oliveri. The sequence goes on along the minus strand of JAMLFY010000002.1, from coordinate 52,253,265 downwards.
CACCACCTTCAATGGATTCTCTCACCAAAAATCTTCCGTTGGTGGTGGAGGGTGCTCCTTCGTAACCCGGGCCACGATGAGCCCAATTGCGATGGTAATGAAGATGGCGGTGTTAGAGATGGTGATGGTGATGGTGATTTGTGTGGTGTGAAGGAGGGTGGTGATGATGGGAGAGAGGGCCAAGATTGTAGTGTGCAGGAGGAGGATTTGAATGGAGATGGGAATTGGCCTGATTTAGAGAAGTTGAGCCTTGGCCAGTGGTTTGATTTCTTGGAAGTTCACTTGCCCAAACAGATTGTTGATGCCACCGAAGAGATGATTGAATCTATGAGGCAAAAAGCTGAGAGGCTCCGCGACTGTATCATACAGCAGAAGATGGATAAAATGGGTAAATTGCCCCTTATAAGATGGCATTTTTGTTGTCATGTTTTTGCTTTTTTCTTGTTTTCCCCTATTATAGAATGTCACTTCTCCTTTGATTTTCCTTGTTTTTTTAAACTTGTTGGTTTGTAAGTATGATTAACATAACCAGCAGCAGCGGCTTTGTAAAGAGCCGGTGGCGGTGGAGAGACGAGAAATGCAGGGTCAGATGTGGTGGTAATAGTGACCAGAAAATGAAACGGTGGTGGACTGGTGGTAGGCGTTGAATGACGACCAGTCGAATTGAAGAATTAGAAATTAAAGAGGGACAATTTGGTAATTTTATGAGAAGTGAGGGCGGACCATGACAAAGTTCAGAAGTAATGGAGGACCATGTTAAAATGACCCATTGTGGATTACATACAAGCATGTAGAAGATCGATCTTTTGGCATTTTCCGAGGGCAAATCCGGTTGCATGCCCATAAAATGTTATTGTATGTGTGGCTGGGTAGCCGTTGCCTTACTTGTGTCGCTTGAAATTTGAGCAAATTGATTGATCAACTGAGACAAAGTTCTGCGTCCTGGTATTTATTATACATACTCGATACGATGATGGTGTTAAATGCAAACATGCAAAGTGCGAAGGCACTTACCTAATTGCTAATGGTGTAGTATATATGAAGGTGGGGACCAAATATAATGGTAGGGTAGGGGCCGAGCACTGCCTCAACCCTCAAGCCCCCAAGTGGACTAGCTGAATTCGAAATATCCCAGTTAGTATGAAGACAGTGTATGCGGGCCAAGCCCCCTTTTCTCTGAATTATATATGACCTGCAACCCTTGATTACTTGATCTACCAGACAGTGACTTATGTGTGGCCTTTTTCTCAATAAAGTCTCCACTCTCCACGCCATTCATTGATACGCATCGTTCAAGTTGATCTTTAATTATCATAACCTGGCACATGACAATATTTAATTTTAAATAATGGAACAAGGGGAGATATTAATATATTCGAAGAAAGCATGCATGCATGCATGATAAGCATACATATATGACATTAAACAAGGAAAGGGATATACATGCATCAAGTCACTGGATCATGTTCGTGATTGTTTTAGTTTAGGAAAGTCTAAATTAAAGTCCTAGAGAATTTTTCTTTCATAGAATATGTTTTTTTATAGGTTAAGTGAAAAGCTATATAATGGATTTGCTACCAAAACATCAATCTAACATCTTAAAAAGTATTAAGTTTATGAATTAAGATTACAAATAGATACCATAGAGGTTAGATATACCCCCCTCATTGTTAAGAATTTTGTCTCATGTCCCTATTCTATCCCCATCACGAATCTCAATTCCCGTTTCATATGGAGATTTGAATCCTCACGAGTATCTAGATTTATTCCAAAGAATCTAAAAAATGTAAAAATAGAAATAAAATCTAAAAAACATTTTTGACTATGAATAAAACACTTATAAATTCTATAATTTATTGATCATTATATAATATTATCCAACACAGTCAAAATTAAAAATAAAATACATTATGTAAATTTATTTAAAAACAATTAGGAACATAAGAGTTGAGATATTTTAGGTATAAGTATATACATATATGGAAAGACATTTACATAAACTTATATTTATAAGAATTTAACTCTATGGAATTGGGACCTAGCTAAACCTACGCCCTGTCCCATTTAATAAATGGGGACCTTATCCCCATTCTCGTGGCGATCAAACTAGTCCTTGTATCCGTTCTATTGCAAACAATTTCCATACGAATTTGTCTTTGTGGGTATTTTTGTCATCCCCAAATATGAATACTCATTCACTTGCATATTTTTTTTAATGTATGTATTTTCTCTCAATGTGATTCTTTTCACTTACCTAAATATTTTGATTGTTAAGCTATTAGTTTTCATTTGATACACGTTGTTTCGACTTCCTTTGTATGGATAATCCATCATATATATATATAAGGTATACATTTTTCACAATGTGGAGCTATATATATGCATATGTAGGATATGACACATACAAGATATCTTCCTGCTGATGCAGAGAGAGGCCGGGGACAGTGCGAGGCCGGCGTTTGTATGGCATTATCCCTAACAAGGTGACACCACATCTTACCATGATCTGAACATATATATATATATATATATATATATATATATATATATATATATATATATATATATATATATATATATACTGAGGTAAACTGCATTTTCATCGCTAAAAAATATACCTCTTATTAATCTGGTCCTCTTATTTCTACAAAATAAAATTTTCAAGTTTTCGTTTGATTTATGATAAAACCATACAGATTATAGGTGTATATATATTTTGGAGGGGGAAAAAAAATCAGAAAGAGCAAATTATTGGCTAAGATGAAAATTTTGTAAAACTATGTGAAAATTATTGAGGTGGGATGGTAAAGGCTCTCTCTTCTTAACCAAGTGTCTAGAGTTTAATTTTTATCTTGAAAATGGAACAGTTATAAAAATCTTAATCAGTATCTACCCATTAAATGAGCCTACAATACAATAAGAATAATTAATACTTTCAGTGATAGATACCTTGGAAATAAAAAATACAACAATGAAACAGAAAGCGGTCATTCCCTCCGTGCCTTGCCTGAAAAATATATGTCCAAGAATGCTTGTACATAATTAATTGCGAGAAACACAATTATTGCCTCATTTTTTCTCTTTCGTAATTGTGAAATGCTTCTTCAATTCCTTAGCCAGAGAAGTGTAGTTGAACTTTAAACAGCTGCAAATTGATCACAGCCTTTCAGTTTCAGTGCACAAAATTACTTCGCCATTCATTCAGTTATCACAAGGAGTGGACCATGCAGCGGCAGCAGATCACTTTAATTTTAACGTGAAAAGAACATGAACCAAACCCATTTGTTTTACAAAGGAAGGATTTATATATATATTTTTTAATCGAGTATGCTAATTTTACCTTAAGTTATATATAATACCGCGATTTGCTTGGAATAGCTGGATGTATATATGGTGTAGAAATATGCCATTTTCCTCTTTCTATTCCGAATGCATAAATAAGCACACTCACATAAAAACTTTTTAAAAAATATATATACACCTTCACAAAATGATAAGATGGACGAAAACTAATTAAAAAACCTAAAAGATGGATTAAAAAAAATTGTAAGAAAATAAATTAATTGAAATAATAACCAACTTCAACCGTTTAAAATGAAAAATAATTTATAGACTGTTAAAATAATCTCAAAGAACTAAATATCTCATACAATTATGATGCATATGTATTAGCTTCGGGGTCATAAAGGTGTGCATCATGCAAGCTTGTTTATTTTAGGAGAAATTTTTAAGTGCTTTGAGAATAAAAAAATTATTCTATTTCATTTATTAATTGATATATTAGCTTTGTATGTTATTAGTGTCTCTCACTTTTGTTAATATAAAATAATTAATTAATATGTCAATTAATAAATAAAATAGAGTTTTTTTTTTGTTTGCAAAATACCTAAGAACATTTTTTCTTGAAAAAAAATGCCCAATTGACACAAACTTTTTGAAATGAAGAAGTTTGCAAATGTGTATGGCTATTAGCCATATAAGTTATGACCTAACAACTTTCCATTATTAGTTATTGTTAGCTGTACAAGTTAATTAGCTTTGTTAATCTGTTAGCTAGTTTGTTAGATAGATTAGGTTTCATAGCACTCTTTCTCAGTGTATATAATTAGTTCTGAACCATTTGGAGGAGTTGAGCTTGTTCATTTGTCATTGACAAGCAATACAATTCAGTTGCAATCTCTTTCTCTCTCTCCTTTCATTTTGATCTCGAACTCCATCTCTCACTCTCAACCATCAATCTGTGAGTATGTGTATCTATTCAATTGGTCCAAAGTTTTCTTGGTACATATTTGGTTTATAGTTTAAGAGATAATATGTTACAAAAGTTTAATTTTAATGCAATGATAATGTAAATAATATAAAAGTTAATTAAAATATTTTAGTATATAACTTTTTAAATAGAGAGTAAGAAAATCAATTATCAATTATTGTTGACGAGATAATACATTATTCAACATTTACTTAAAAAAAATTTATTATCAATATATAAAAAATTTAAATTCATAAAATTATTTGTCTTAGAAGGAAGAGAAATTTTTTGTATAAAATTATCTCCTAAAATACTTTTTTGTTTTTCCCTTCACTAAAATGTAAAACAAGCACAGACGTACTGCAATTTTTTTTATTTTCAAATATACACTATAAGGTCTTTTTCGTTTAGATTTTAATAGAATTGTTTGCTTTTGAAATGATTGATTTTAAAATAATTTATTGTGTTTAAGAATAATATTAAAAAAATGAGTGTGAAGAAGTTAATGTGAGATGAAATTTTTTTTAGCTTTAATCAAAATTAATTTTGACTAAAGTGTATCACTTCTCTCGTATTAAAAAAGCAAACTAAACAAAAACACTACTTCTCGAATCAATTCTTTCCAATCCAGCCGGAGAATTGATGCAAACCAAATATGTTGATAATGATCAAGAGTTTAATTTATGATGTCGTTTTACTATTTAAAAAAAAAAAAAAGAAAAAGAAAAATTGGTAAAATGCAGGGGAAAGGGAAAAGTTTACACTATCCGCCCGACCACTCCTGCTTTTCCATCCAGCTAATGACAGCGCCACGCGAAAAGTACCTCAGTTTCATGCCACTTGCTCCCCTTTGGTTGTATCAGACATTTCATACAAATCTAAGCCCAAAACGCATTTTCATGCTCCCTTATGATTCTTTAGTGACTTTCAAGAAAGAAATTTTTATTTTACTAAACATATATATATTTCTTCAATCACGACATTAAAATATGATAATGTAAAATAAACACCATAAGCACCAAAAATACATGCGATGCATAATTTACGGATAAAACTTTCAATAAAAGAGAATCAGGCATCTCTGTCATTCCCACGTCACATGTCAAAGTCTCCCTATCAACTTCAATGCGGATTTAATCTGCCACTTGGCTTGTTTAAGATCCTGTCTGATATTTTTTCTTTTGCTTTTCTTGGGAAGTTGGGGACAAGCCTCAATTTGGCCAAACCAAAAAAATGCAAACGAAAAAGACGCTTAATTAGTATCTTAAATTTGGCTTTTACTTGGAGAGGTGCCAATCAAAACTTTTTTTTCCTAAAAAAATTATTTTAAGCTTCGGAAAACACGAAAATTAAAAGTATGTGGCAGAAACAATTGACAGGGTTCACTTTCTGGATTTGGCTAATTCCAAATGTTTTGTAGCTAAGCATTTTCTTAATCAATAAGATAGATGAATTTTAGGTACCAATTGAAAAATTTTATTTCCAGTTTTTATCCCTATTCTATTGATGAAAGGCCCGTGTCATCGTCACATTCACACTAACCATGGATGGTTCTCACTATACCTGAACAACAAAATCCTCCCAGCAAATTTTTCTGGTAAGAAAGTTGTTCGCAAGGTTTGAATATCTGGTGAAGTATGCAGCTGTAGGAATTAATTTCACCCGAACAAACTCCACACAAATAAATACAGTAAAGAAAATTTCTGATCACATGCATGTACTGGACGTGCACCGAACAGCTAGCGTTAGGTCTGAGAGTTACATGTAGAATTCATTTAGCACAGCGTAACACTTTATGTAGGTTGTAATTTGTCGCATGCCTCTAAACAGAGTTTCAATATTTGAATATCAATTATCAAATGAAGACATCAGAGTGTTTTTGCTACATTCTAAAGTGCTTCTTTTGTTGTCTTCATGTTCGTTCACAACAAAAAGAAAAAGTATCAAGGAAAACGCTTTAAAATAAAACTAAAGTACCAAACCGTAGACTCCACATTGATGCACATGAATATCATTTACAAATTTCATTTTGATGCTGAAAACGTTTCATATTGTCATCATACTTGCATATTACTATATCAATAATTATAGTTACTTTTATGTCCACTTTTTGAAATATTATACAAAAGGAAGAATTTAATTAGACAACATTAAATTAAAGTTAATCTCATTATAATATATATAGCATTACTTAAGTTATAAATTACACTATTTCTATAATGATATTCAAAAGCAGCGTACAAAAACTCTCTCTCCCCTCCAAATACGCATGTATAGCAAGAAGCTAAGTAGCAAAAAATTAGCAACGCCCTTTTACTTGGTTCAAGTTGCTTTCATCTTCAAATATACAGAAGTGTAAACATTAATTGGTCCTCATTTAGAACTGTAAACATTAACCACACACGGAAACATAACATTTATATATTAGGATTGAACTTCTGTTGTTTACATAAATACCATGGTAATGAAAACCGAAGGAAATATTATTACATCGATTTAGGCCTAAATGCAATTAAAAACAAAACTGATTGCAACATAATTGTTTCCCGCCGATACAAAACTTGCCCATTTTTTTCCCTTTTTCAGGCAATACAAGGGCGAGAATCATGTTCTAACAAAGCATTATTAATCAAATCAAAGAGCTGCAAGAGGATCCGAAACAAACAGATCCCCAATATCTTGGAAACTGTCATGGTCTCTATGCCAACTACCACTCGTGAATCCGAAATCCAGATCCTTGCTAGAAGTGAGAAAGACACCATCAGGGAAATCATCGGTGAACAAGATGCTCTCTGGTACACGAACGTTGTTAACGTCAAACACATCCTCTGTTTCGAACTCAAATAGCATGTCGCTGATATTTGGAATCGGAAACATTGACTCGCAGGAATATTCACATTCACTCGTTCGATCAGCAGCATCGTCTCTTGTGGCGGTTACGGATTCAGCTTCCTCCGACAACGAACAACACTGGAGGACCGAAGTGGGAGAGAACAACACGTTGTGATTGTTGTTGTTGCTGTTGCTGTTGTTTCGAGACTCTTCGCCGGAATTGTACCCGGACTTTTTATTCTCCGGCGGAGACTGCGGCGGCGGCGGCGAAATGAAATTGGTGAGTGCGTCGGCGCCGCGCAGCTGAATGGCGGCGTTGTCGTACACCATGGCGGCTTCTTCGGCGGTGTCGTAGGTTCCCAGCCACAGCCTCACGCGCCGCGAAGGGTCCCTTATCTCCGCCGCCCATTTCCCCCACGGCCTCTGCCTCACTCCTCGGAACTTCTTCCCGGGTATAACCTTCCCCTGCCGCCGCCTCGCCGGAGCTCCGGCGCCGGCGCACTTGGCCCTCCTCCTCTTCTTGGAAACGCCTCTTTCAGGGTTGCTGTTGATAGGGTCAATAGTGATCTCGTTGACGAAGTTCTTGACTCGGCGGCGCGTGAAGGAGTGCTCAAAGGCTTGTTCTTCCTCGTCGCTGGAGGAGTCGGTGGCGTCGCCGTCGGTGACACGTATTCGTATGAGTCTCGGAAAGGGATGCTTCATTTGGTGTTGTTCTTTGGCGAAAAGCTTGGTGTGGTTGAGGTGATGAGTGTGCTTGATTGAAGAAGGCGCAGCCATGTGTGTGGAGAGTGGAGTAATAGTGGAAGAGTGAAATGAAAAGAGTGTGTGTGTGTGTGTGTGTGAAAGAGAGATTCCCAGGAGAGTGGTGAGTGCAGAGAGAATAAAGAGAGAAGATAATAAAGGAGTGAAAGGGTAGGAGAGAACACGTCAGAGAGAAGCTTAAAAGGGAGTGGGAGTAATCTAACGTGAATAAGTGGATTAAATATACTGGGAACTGTTTTCAAAAGTTTTTAAAGAACGAGAAATTTCAAGGAAAGTTATGGTTCAAAAGGAGAGAATAAACAGCGTGCAGCATGACTTGCACTGTTTAAGCGTGGAAACAGGAGAGAGATACTAGAAAGAAAGAGAGAAATAGAGAGAACAAGATTTTGCAGCCTAGAAACCCAGCACTATTGGACTTATATGTGTAGCCCACAGAGCTAAGGAAAAGTAGGAAATTTTCAGAGAAAGATGAGAGAGATAAAGAAAAACAAATAAATAAAAATAACGGTGTGAACAGTTATCTTTACCGGAGAAAGTAAAAGGAGTAAATGCTACTGAAATCAAATAAAACCGTGCACGGCAAAGGGAAGCCCTCTCGTTAATCCCCGTACATACTTACTATAACAGCTGTGAACTGATGAACTAACAGAATTTGTGCTTCTAGCCAGGTAATTTCAGTTTCAGCAACAAATAACAAAAGTGTTGTGTACTCTAACGAATCAAAAGGAGCTGAAATGGAAGCAAATGCATATATAGAAGAAGAAATGGTACGAGAGATTGGCCAACAAGGTAGCAAGATACTTTAGTCTGTACTCAGAACTTGAACAACAGGTACTGTTTCTCTGATTACCTGAAATCCATTTCATAGGATAAGTATATATAACAGACCTATTCGTTAAACCCGGTTTAAGCGTCATAATAATCTCTGTAAATTAATATTTTTCTATTTTATTTATTTGAATAATTTTTTCTTTTTTTTTTTTACCGCTTGGTGAGGTGAGATAGGAGATAATACTCATAATTGATACCAGCAACGGATGCGAGACATTTACGAAATGCAGCAGTAGAGAGAGCGAGTGATAAAAGGACATGTGGGCCGGACAGAAGGCATACCAATCACGTGACACGAGACACTCTGGATCATATCAGTCCCTCCTTTGACTGAAAAGAAGTAAGCTAGCAAGCTGTGACACTTTCAACTTGCATCCAATTAATTAAATAATCTAAACTTGACTACCAATTAAAATTACGACTAAGCAAGAACGGTTAATTATGGATTACGTTGAAGGTTTGATGGCATTGAACGGGTCCTAACGGCAGTTACGATATAATTTGCCAATTACCGTTCAGCACGGTGAAGTTAGCTTTGCAGTGTGATATTTCTTCTCCTTCCCCTACTTAGACCTTCATCTTTCCTGTAAAAAAGAGATTAACTTCCAAGAAAACTATTTCATTTATATGATTTTTTAAATAAATATAAAATTTAATTATTTTTTATTGATATTATAATATATAATTAAATGATAGTATATAAAAATTTTATATTATCAGTATATAGAGATTAAACTTTTTAACATGCTTTCTATTTTCATGTGTTTTTTTCCTGCCAATAGAGTTTGTTCATCAAATTGAACTTTTGTTAATCCGTAGCCATAATTTAAAAGACATGTCTTGTTCCTAAATTGAAACGAGATTATACTCCTCAAACTTTTTGAATAGTAAGAAAAGATGGCTTTTTCATATAATATATATGATTAAATATACCTTGTACTTACTTGATCATATACAATAAATGTTAAAAATATAGATTCTTACATTTAGACAATTTATGAAAAATTATATTGTAAGGCATATTAATCTATAAATATATATATATATATATATATATATATAATTCATTTATGCAGATAAATTATTTATGTAGTACTACTCTCCGAAAAACACATGATTTATTGTAGAGAAATTCTTACCTAGAGCAAATTATGATTTTGCTCTGAACCAATTATATTCTACCACATAAGTATTGTGGCCACTTGTGTTTTTTAAATTAACCTAACAATTAATGAAAGATTTGACCATGGTTAAGTAGAATAGTATCATAACAGCCTCATGTCTATCAGAATTCTAATTTTTCAATTTTTTCCTCCTCTGACCTGTTGAAAACCGAAGAACCTCTCCTCCCACTGACATTGTTAAAAAAACAAAGAAGCCTCTCACTATCAATTTATAGGGCGAAGAATACAACAAGAAGCAGAGGTGAAACATCTACTTTTAATTTCTAAAAATATTTTCTAAATCCTAATACTAAATCTCTAATTCAATGGATCACAGTCGGTAAAGCCCAAAACTGGCCATCATTGTTTAATTAGCTAGTGCTGTTATATAAAACAGCAGCAATCTTTGCTCTTGGAATTTCAACCAAAAGAAAAAAAAAAGAATAAAAGGAAAACAGAGTTTTTATAAGCGACATACTTGGAAAGTATAAGGTAGATATTGGGCGGCAAAAATAGCGATGGTTTTCCATGCGTCAGGGCTTATGGAAAAGTAGAAACAGTTAACCATAGTAAAATATTTTATTAATTGTTATCAGGTTAATTTAAAAAACACGTGTTCCATAATGCTTATGTGGAAGAAAATAATTGGTTCAGAGCAAAAGTATGGTTTGCTCCTGGTACACGTAAGAATTTCTCCTTACGGTCAATTCATCTCAAGATTTTTTTTGAAAGAAGAGAGAGAGAGAGACTGGTCACACGGTGCACGGTTGGTCGGCCTATAATTAATTATGGTATCCGTTGGTTTTAGAGCCGTGTAATGTAATTAATTCAGTTAAGAAAACGCGGTGCAGCTTTCTCGGCTACTGCCTACTCATGAGACCCGTAGTAAACCACATGCGATGATAACAAGCACAGCAGGTACATCAGGCTCCACATTTTATCTTACAAGAAGAGATGAAGGCCTAAATAAGTTAATTACTAAAAATGAGTTGCTTAATATATGTTCTTTGGAGTTCCCAGTTAATTACAGTATTAGATTAAGATTATTTAACGTGGACTCATGGACTACAGCCATTTAATGCAGTGGAATTATTCTTTTCATTTAGTAGTATTTTGTGGGGGAGAAGAGTTGCTAAAGAGTCCTCCAATGCAGTTAGAGACTTAGAGATACACAACACAGCACAAGTAAAAAATGCATCATCATATCCTAGGCCTAGCTAGTTGCTTTCTTGCATGGATGCCTTGAGCCACAAAAGACAGAGAAGCTTCGATGCTTGTTACGGTATTTTTTAGATTAACCGTACTCTTATGTTTGTACGTAGAAAAATATGATGTGTCCTCATTTGATATGAAATATTATCAATTTACTTCTCATCTATGATTAAATAGGATATAAATTCTACTTAAATGAGATTCACATTCCATCTAATGGTGAATAAAAAATGAGTTGATATAGTATCATATCAAATGAGTATAAATAGTATAACTTTTCAACGAATGAACGATTATTGTTGAAGTTGAACCCATTGGGCGCTGTGGCCAATATGTATCCCATACAACGTTTTGAGACTCGTCAACTTATTATTATCATTACATTTTATCATAATGTCTAAAATAGGAATGCTAAATTCACCAAGCAAGCACGGAGACCCGCATTGCGACAAATTTGTGTTACATGTTTTCATATAGAAGTTCTTTTTCACCATTCTTGTGACTGTCTAGTGTTTAAATTGGGAGCTTGATGATACATATTTAAAATTGTTATTTTGATAAGTGTATTAAACCTAGGAATTAAATCGGCCCGGAAATAATCTGTGCCCATCAATCATATCCCCTTCGTTATTATCTTACCAATCACATGATCTTATCACTTAGAATATAAGAAATATATATTTATCAATTATCTAAATTTTTTTAATGCTTTTTCAATATTTATGTATTCTATTTGAGAAGGAATGATTGATAGAATATAAAAAAGGATATGATTTGAAAACAAATGATACCTGCCCCTAAAAATCATCACCATTTAGGTTAATCACTTTGATACTAAATGGATGTTTCTCATCACTTGTTTTGAGTTCAAATTATTAATAAAAATGTCATACAATAATGACATACCAACAAGGCTTAGATGTTGGGTGCATTCTTAAGGAGGGGACCAAAAATTCAAATCCTGACAAAGACTACTACAGGAAGTGTCTCTTAGTCGTGACAATACTTTGATGATGGTCGAGAAACTTTGTAGACCAAAAACAAAGGTTGAGTTACAAGTACTATTGAGTAGCAACCATTTTTGGTTTATTTGGAAATGATGAAAGGAAAGGAAATGTATCAAAGGGGAAGGAATGGTAAAGGAATAGGAGCTTGAAGGCCTACCCTTCTTTCAAAGTTTAAAATAGACAAAGAAAAAGGAAATGTAAGGTATATAAGAATCTATAAACAATATTATATTTATGTTTTTTGGGGTAATTATAGATTTCAGAACTTATTTGGACTAATACTATCCACAATCAAATAAAATAATTTTTCAAGTAATACCAACACATATAACTTTATTTTTAAACTTCCTTTTGATCGAGAGTGGTGATTCTTGGTAGAAATTTTTTTGACGAATTTAGTAGCAATACTATTTATACACGTAAACAATGGGACAAATAAAAAACAGGAATCAAAGTGGAATAAAGTGTGGAAGTGGTTAGGGGTTCTTTGCTTTGTCAATTTTCAGTTTTATTTTTCAATTTTCATTTCAAGATTTGTGAAGAAACTAAAAAATTAAAACTGAAATTTTGAGTTTTAATTTTCAATTTTTCCTTCACAAATCTAAAATATTAAAATTGAAAACTAAAACTAAAAACTAAGGCAAAAGGCCTTTAGTTTGCGAAAATTCAACCAATGGAATTCTTCATAAATATATAAGAAGCACTAAGAAGTCAGAATACGAAATTCGTAGCTATGCGATAAAGGGTGAGTTTATTTCAGATTTTTTAAAAAATATTATAAAATTTAAATTTTGTATATAATTAAAAATTAATTTTTTTCAAAAGCTATTTTTTTAGCTTCTATAAAAAAAGGTTGAAAATTAATTTTTTTAATATTCTAATTATTTTTAAAAATTATCCAAATATATGAAAGATAGTTTTTTTTGGTGAAAAAAATGATTCTAGTCATCAGAATCCAATCCAAACACACCCCAATTCTCTCATTGACTATTTGCTGGTGTTCTTCTTTCTCCTTCTTTTCTCTTCCTTTTTTCATTTTTTCTTATTTGCCATTGATCCAAGGACAGATTTGGACGGGGGCAAGCAGGGGCTTGATGGTCCCTCCTCCTCCCACCCCAATTTCATGTTTATAGTATAAGATTAATTGAATAATATTATTAATGATATATAATTAAATTAATCTTATTTTTTATAATATGTTAATATTTAATATATATCAAAATTTCAATCTACACCTATTTAGTAATAAATAGCAATATTTAATTTTCATATGTTTTTTAAAATAGGTTAATGAAATAATGAGTTAATAAGTTGTTTAATAAAGAATTTCATTTTAATATGCTGATAGGATAAATAAATTTTCTACATTCATTTAATCACATAGTGTCATATAAACATAATATGTTTGACTCTCACTTTACTATTTAAAAGTCATGTACATGAAAAATATTGATTAGATGATAATAAAAAATATTTTACATTATTAATTAATGCATCAAATTGAACCCCTTAATAAAAAGTATATATAATTGATAAATTAATGATTAAAATAAAAATAAATAATTATTTTTTTTATTTTACTACTATTTTAACCCATTCATTACATTTTTTCTGATCTGTCATTGCATTGATCATTCTCTTTTCTCAATGATGCAATTTGCACTATAATCTCATGGTACCTTACAGAAAATTTTTTCTTATATTTGTACCAAATAGAACTTTTCTTTGAACAAAATCAAGTGTACAAAATCAAATTCATCTAAATTAATTTTACAAACTCTAAACCTACCCCTTACCCTTGTAAATCAAACTAGCAACCACAAATTTAAGTATCCCTCAAAGAAAAACCTTGATTCAGAACTCCTACTCTGCAATGATATTCGTAATTATTTCCACCTAGCAGGAAAGAAAGAAAGAGAGATTGGAAAGTTGAAAGTTGAAGTATTTTTCATTGAATGAATCACAACTATACAAGAGAGTGATGGTTGGTTATATACATAATAATCCACACGTGCATTTACAAGTGATAGAAAGCTAATTATCAGTTTAACAAGCTGAACTGAATCATGCTAACTAACTTCTTCCCTAACATGAGGAAGGTCCTGGCACTACCCTCAGTTGCCTTTCAGATTCAAAATTGGTGAGGCTTAGTCAGGATGTCTGCCACTTGGAGGTGTGAAGGAATGTGTTGAACAAATACCATTTGCTTACAACCTTGTCTTGAACAAAGTGGAGATCCAATTCAAAATGTTTGGACCTTGGATAATGGGATTTGGCTAGTAATACGGCACTTTGGTTGTCATAGTAGATGGATGGTTTGGTTGGACTTGGATGATGCATTTCATCTAAACCATGTGAGTTCTGCTACATGAAGCCATGCTTCTAAACTCTGAAACTCACTTTGTTTCTTGCTTGACCATGAAATTAAATTGGGACCAAGGTAAACACAAAAGCCAGATGTTGACTTCCTGTCATCTACTCCCAAGTAGAATCACAAAAGGCCAACAGCCTTAGTTCCTTGCTCTAGAATATCAAGCCATGGTCAATGGTGCCTGAGATGTATCTTAAAATCCTCTTCCTGCTTTCCAGTGAGAGTCTAAGGGGAGTGCATGAACTATGATGACTACATATGATAAATCTCTGGTAATTGTTGCATATTGTAATGCACCAACTCCTCCTAATCTAAGCTGAAAGCCAGGCCATTGGGGATGGCATGGGTTTGGCTTGGTGCATTCTTTGGTGAGTAGCTCCTTCAGATACTTTGTTTGTGGAGGTGAATGGTTCCTGTAGGTGTTTTGAGTGCTTCCTAAGAAAAAATTCATTTCCCCAAGTCTTTGAGTGTGAAGATGCTATTGAGTTTAGTTATGAGGTGACTAATCTCCATAGCATTGCTCCCATAATTAGGATGTCATCAACATATACAAGAATGTAGGTTGTGGAGGAAGCTATATGTATATTAGATGTAAAAAATGGAAGTTGATGAGTTTTGCCCTTAGCATGCATCACAAACGGAAACGAAGGACAAGTATGAAAAGTGATCACTTTTATTGCTATCACTGACATTCTTGTAAGTACTTGGTTTACAATATTTGAAGAGGGATGGCCTAATCTCCTATGCCACAAAGTGTACAAGGGCTTACATTTTGTATGGAATACTCTAGGGGTTAAAGGTTGAGAACCAACATGGACACCAATAGAGACCATCTTTAAGTGTCCCTTGGAGAAGAGTTTTCTGGACACCTGGCATTTAACATAACAATGAGAGGGGTGAAATTCAAAGAACACTTTGTTATCATGTGCAAATTTGGCTACACTAAGGAGATTCTTGGTTATAGAGGGAACATGCAGCATGTTGTTTAATCTAAAAACGAATTGGACAAACTAGAATGCAATTGGAACCCAATGTGAGCAATACACATACCTTGACCATTACCTGTAGAGCCATTGTATTCTGAGCTAGCAAGTAAGTTCCTTTTGATCGAATGTGAGATGGTGTGTTACACCTGTTTACCAAGCTTCATCTACAATTGATGGTGTTAGAAAAGCCTGGCATGAGAGGTGGGGTTGTGAAACGTGCTAGGGGAGGCGGATTCACATTCGAACCCATAGGGTTTTGGAACCCCTGATCGAACCTATGGTAGCACCCACACTGTGTGTCCAATTCGACCACACAACTGACATTGGGGTCTATTGAAGTTGTTCAGGAGCGACCTCCCCTGAACTGCCTCGACGACCTCCATAGCCTCCTTCAGGCTTGAGCGCCAATTTCAGTTCTTGGAGAGTTTTTTCGTTGTGCAACATTTACTTGTCCTGAGGCAAGTTAGTTTTCAATTTCTCAATAATATCTTCTTGGGCAAGAAGAAGCCTGAGTTCACTTTTCAGCGCGACATTGCCATTGTTATGAAGGCACTAATCTTCGTTTAAGCCTTCAAGAATCACTTCAACCTGTTCTTCATTTGAGAGAGGTGCATCAAGTGCCAAGCTATCTGCAACCTTCTTCACTTTGTTCTCCCCTTTATCGATTTCAATTGGTTTTTCAATCTTGGATTTGGTGTACGCGGCAAAATATTCTTCTAGCTTGCTCCAGACTTCATGTGCGAATTCACATTTCACCATGCGGTTTGTGAAGGTGGAATCCATTGAGGCTAGGAGCCAAGACACCAATGTTGATCCCACCCATTATTGTGTTTCTTTATAGTTCTCGATCTTCTTCATTTGCAAACCTTGGAATCTTCTTTCCATCTAGGTGATCTTTCAACTTGTTGGCTTTTATGCACGATGCTTGGTGTGCCATGGGTAATAGTTCTCCTCCTCAAGTTTGAAGGAGACAGGCTCGTGAAGGTTTTGAGGGTGAAGGTGCTCGTTTGACTGATGAGGCGGAAGCATTGGCCATGGATCTTGATACCATGTAATGGTATTTGATGATGGTTCAGGAAAGAAAGAAAGAGAGATTGGAAAGTTGAAAGTTGAAGTATTTTTCATTGAATGAATCACAACTATACAAGAGAGTGATGGTTGGTTATATACATCTGTATAATCCACACGTGCATTTACAAGTGATAGAAAGCTAATAAATATCAAAACAAGCTCCTGAATCATGCTAACTAACTTCTTCCCTAACAATTTCTTAATGATACTGTTCCACGTCTCATCCTGGCCTAATTTCTTTTTATGGTATAATTGTTAGTTTTTTTTTCCAAAAAAAAAAAGAAAGAAGTCTACACATGTTAAAATTAAACTATGTTGGGAACAAGAGAATCATCGCGGTAACTGGCCTACACATCTTGCACAGATTAGTTTATGTAAGAGCTTCTCTTGTAGATTACAATACAATTCCTGGTATTCTCAAAGATACTCAAGATGCTTTATATCGCCAACCTGGCCTTAATAGAAAACAATGCTGAAGAAACAAAATGTACAACGGTTTTGAGGTCCACTTTACGGTGAATAATTGAGGCGATTGATTCCACAGACGGCTTCATTGCGGTCCAAACTGGGCTGCAAGGAGAAAGTGCGTCAAGCAAATAGATATATCAAATACATACAGTCGCAATATTAAGCAAATGATGAGCGAATGATTAGAGAAGCAAGTGAAAAACTGACTATATTACGAAAAATGATTAGCAAAGCATGTTGTAACATAATGCTTCACCTTAATAAACAATGGATTGTACGGTACATGATCTGATTAGTCACCAATGTCAGAGCAGTCCACAGACTGTGATTTTCTCCCTGTCTCAATGTAGGGACAATATTTCTGGCGCTTTTATTTAAAGCTGATGATTAAATATTTAAATTATTCTAATTTAGAGAGATTGGGAGGGCCTGATTTTCAGGTACCTCTTTTGGCACGGTTCCTTCCTCTGGCAGAAGGTTATGGGGCACATACCATGGGTCGGTGGGTGGGAAAGGTACGGCATCTGTTTATATATGTGGATTAATTTTAACAACAGCAATGTTATTTTATATGCTTGAATTTTTTTACATACTTGTTTTTATTATAAGTTTTAACTTTTTATGAAAAACTCGATCAAAAAGAAAACCTTTGTATCAGAAAAAAAGGAAAAATAAAAAATGGAAAGACAAGGTATATTTGATTTGAGTTTTCAGTTTTCAGATTTTGTGAAAGAAATATTGAAAATTTTAAAAACTATAAAATTTCAAATTTTAGTTGTGATTTTCAATTTTCAATATTTTCTTCATAAAATTTGAAGACTAAAAATTGAAAATTCAAACCAATAAAACTCTAAATTTCTTTGATCCTTTTTATCTGAAAAGAGAAGGATGCAAAAATGTAATGTAATAAAAGTGTAGGAGTGATACTTTTGTTTTAACAATCCGTCCTGATCAAATTAAAGCTGAATATAAAGTCCGAGTACAGAACATATAAAGACTACATAGCACAAGGGTTGCCATTCTCCACGCATCATTGATATTTTATTTTATGAGAGCTAGGTTATACAAATAAAGCGCCACATAGAAGACAAGTGCGCTTCATTTGTTTCTCATTTTATTTTTATTCTATCTGGATGTACCTGAACTAGAATACCTGAATTAGTATTAATATATAGAACTATATATACACGTCATTTTGTTACAATACTTATCCCACTTTAGCTTTCGTAATAATAATAATAATAATAATATCCTTACACTATCTCTCTATTTATTTTTACCAAATAAAAAGGTGCAAATGATTGATGTACAAGAGAAACATTTTGCATAGTTTAAATAGCAGGTGTACATGTATTTGTTTTTCTTAATCACTAATATTTAGGATTTATTATACTTCGATCTGTCTTGTTCAAATGGGATCTCTCTAAACATTATTTTTTTCATTTATAAGAATCAAATATAAAATTTTACTTAAAATAAAATAATATTAAATAACTTCGACTTACTAAATATGAAAATGACTTGTACATGTAAACTCCATCATCCAATCAATTTCACTGTATTTGTGATAGCTTGGATTAGAGTCAATTTATACCATTTCTAGTAGGCAGCTATGTTGCACTGATACTTCATCATCTCACTATGCATAGTATTTAGAATGTATTGTGTTTGATATTGATGTTGATACTTCGATACTTTAAAATATGTTAAATTAATCTTTTTGGTGGTTTTATAAATTGGTTTATCCACAAAATGTTATTGATATATATTTTTTATGTTTTCTTAAGATAGTTATAATAAGTGTCAAATAAATTTAATAATTTATTAATAATTCCATCTTAAATTCAATATACAATTAGTATATATTTATATATATTTACACATAATCCAGTATCTTAAATTTCAAATTTCACCATATTCCTTGTATTGATGACTAATTGTATCAGTATCGTAGTTTATCTTCATGCTTCATAAGTTGCCTATGGGTGGAAAATATCTACTAATGTTTATAAAAGAATAAAAGAAATCTTTTTTTTTATTTTTGTTTTTGGTCTACCGTCATTATTATCGCGCACATAAACATGTCAATTAATCAAATCAATTTATAAATCATTTAATTACTTAACCCGAAGGAAGCAGGTTTAATTAGATATATGCGTCCTGATTCAGCCAACCGATTAGTTTTGGAATTTTATCCATGTCCTTAGAGCGATATTGGGGCACACTGAGTAGTACAAAGACGTGTGTCGCAGAAAGATTCACTGGAACAGCATAAGCTCTCCATTAATTGGTTTCTGCGGGACCATGTGCTCCAGCTGCATCATTTGCCATCTGGGCCGATACCAGCCTTGCAAGCACTTCAAATTGCAACATCTGATAAGCACTCCTCGGCTCTGATCAAAATCTAGCATCAAACACACCTCTTTCTTTTAATTTAAGTCTTTGCTGATAGATTAGCAACGATGCTGTCCATTTTCCCCGCGTTTAATTTGGGTCAGACAAATATTGAAAGCTTTCACATGACCCCACTGAGTTCCTATTAGTCATAATGTCTCTACTCCTAAGAATATTAGTCTATGTAAGCACAATATAAAAAGTTTACTGGATCAAGTTGTATACAGTCTATTGGGGACTGCTTATTAACCAACTATATCCTTGCCAACAATAGTCCAAAGACATCCTTGGTATTTGGAGAATATTAAAAAAAAGGTCACCTTAAAGACTACGCATTTACTATGAACTATGAAGTTTCCTAATTCATTCCAGTATATTATATATCTCATTTATTATTCTATGCATCAAGGTCCATCTGAGAAGTTGCAGCCTTCAAATTTCCTCCATATATCTAGCTACTGCAAATTAAAGACATTATAAGGGACAGCGAGATGCATGACATCGACACTTTCGGGGAGAATGTATAAGACTGTAGAAGATTAGGGAGTTGCAGGTGGAAACATTAAAAACCGTTTGCAGTGACCCTTCAATAAGTTAGGCAACGAGATTTAACATGGCCCCGGGCGTTGGAACCTTTTGACTAAAGCAATAAATGGAAAACTGAAATCATGAATGCATGAACCGGCTGACAGTTTCTGCTTATCAAATAGTAACTGAGAGTCTACTGTAACCATATTTAAGACGATCTTTGCCGACATTTTCGTTAATTTCATGAGAGTTGGAATTTCCCTTTCTGCATATCACACCAAAAAAAGAAGTTGGAATTAACACATGCAGATGCGGAACACACACTCGGCTTTTATGCAACCTTATTAATCTGTATATTCTGTTTACCTATCATTAATTTCTTTTTCTAATGTAGATTTTCATTTTTCAGACGTTTTATAGTTCCTTTTTTTGGGGTCTGGGGGGCGTTCTAGTTCTTGACTTCTAATATGGCAACCCATCGTCAAATGGGCCATTTGCTACAATCCATAGTATTTTGTATTCCGAGGCCTTAGCTCTCCCTTTGATTTGTTTTCTATTCTTTCAGCGTCACAGGCTTACAGCTGGAAGGGAGCAAAACAGAGAGAAAACCTTTTTGTTATTTTTTGGGTTTTGGGACTCCATGTTCTCTCTTTAAATAAAGTTTATTAGTTTAAAATATTCTACATCCTCCTATTAAATATCTCTATAAATTTTTCTAGGGGGCATTATTTTGAACGAGTTAAGGATGGTGGAATAAGAGTAATATTGAAATTTACAAAATTTATAGATAATATAAGGATTTTGAATACAAATCACTATAGCAATTTGTATACAACCTGGATTAAAAAATTGAAATTGTGATAAAATAATATTTTATTTTAGTTTTTTGCATTTCGGATACGCAAAAATCGCTATGTAGCTACGTAGCAATTTTATAAAAAATAATATTCAAAAAACACTACTAAGCAATTTGTGGTGATAATCTATTAAGAAATAATTGTGTTTGCTTATATAAACTACTCAGAGTCCATCTCTCACAAATTGCTACCTATCAATTTAAAGGTGTCAAAGATTCCCACTGTGCATTGTATCACAAAAGCTATGTCGTGAATTATATGTAAAAGATACCATATCAATCAAATCTTCTATAATTCCATTTCATACCAAATCAACATACAAACCATCATTATAAAAAAAAATCCGCCTTTTTCTACATGTTGAGTCCAATAAAGTAAGTATTACTCACTTTTTAAGTTTTTAAGACATTAATTGCATTTATAAGGAATATAGCAAAACTCATTAGTTTAACATTCAAAATTACCAAGTGGCCATGATAGTGGTCTCTAGTCACCTCGTTCATCTATCATATTCAAGAGTGATGATAGTTTGCAGGTGAATGTCTTAATGAGACACTTATTTTTAAATATTAAAAAAATATTGTTCATTTTAAGGGTGTTGATAACCTCGGCTAAAGCTCATTGAGTTAGGTTTGAGTCTTAAAAATAACCAATACACTTTTGGATCAGTTAAGGTCATGTATTGAGTTGGCCCAACCTAGGTCAAAGTTGAAAAATTCTTTTAAAGATTTTTTTTTATAATGATTTATGAAAATGTATAAGATTTTATAGTTCAATTAATATATTTTATGTAATTTGATATTATTTTTATATTGAAATGGATTGTTTTAAAACATATATTACAAAATAGCTCTTAAATTTTGTTTCTTACTTACAAAATTTTATAATTTTATTGTATAAAATTTAAATCTTCATATATTATTTCAATGTTAGATTGACTTGGTTCAACCCTTTCATAATCAAATTATTAATGGATCGGTTTGGGTTTCAAAAAAAACTCAATATAAAAATTGGATGAAATTCAAATTTTATCTAACCTATTCTTGGTACCTAGTTCATTTTCTCTTGAGGCATTGTAAATGATTCTCTCATGAATATTCTTTCCTTGACCCATTGGACAACGTCATCTGGTCCACTAGAATTAAACAGCCAATATAATTGAAACTACCCATCTACAACTCCCACACAAATTCATCTCTAGATTTAGACAAGGTTTATTCCATAATTTCAATACCTCTATCTTAACAAGACTTAGCCCACTCCTAAATTGGAAGACCAACCAACCAAACCTAATGTTTTACCCCAAAAGCTTTGTCCAGAACACTCTTCATGTGTGGTTCATGCATATAAAATGTTTTGGAAATTACTATCACACCTTTCTTTTTAAGAAATTGCTTAGGCAATTTAAGTTAACCAAGATAATTAAGTACAACCTATATATTCAACGTCTTCAGAATTCAAATTTTATCATCGCAGGAAGAGTTTTTATACTTTGTTTTTTAGTGTTGATAACTAGTATGAATGGAAATTGTTGAAACAAGGTATGAATGTCATGAGATCAAGCACACTCAACTAAAAGATAGAAATCATAAGAATAAAAAAAATTAGGTTTAAAAAATCTAATTTTCATCATGCTTTTTTTGGTTTCTCAAGATATCCAATACCGTACTTAGTGACGATCTCTTCACATATCATAAGTCCATTTAAGAGGTAGACGTTCCAGATTTTAAAATTGCTTCATTCCTAAGGTAACTGTTGTAATATTCTTAAACTCACTTTGCACCCAAATAACATTATTGCTTTTTTGTACTTCAATCAATCTCCTTCGAAAACTAATATGATTTTTTAATTCATTAAATCCGACATATTCATTTTCTTAGTTTTATTAGCTTTATATTCTTTGATTAGAATTTTTATAATATTAAAGTTTATATAGTATGTTTTTAAATTTAATCCTTTTTCATTTGCATTTATGGGTTGTTTACCACAAGCGTAGGTATAGCAGAACCCTTGGATCAACCGGAAGAGTTTTACTTTTTACACTAGGTCAATTTGACTCGATTAAAATTAGTTAGAATATATTTAATTTTAAATATTAGTGATTTAAATAAAAGCAACAGCATAACCCATAGAGAAAAATCGTTTTTTTATTTTTGGGATCCTGAGAAAAACTTCTTTTACACATAGGCAATAGTAATAGAGGACTATTTTCAATTCGGCCTGGTTTTTTGTTTGGAGAGAGACCCACTTGCAGTTTTGCTAACGTTTTGGTTTTGTCAATAACCTGCAATTGCAGTCATCGACACACTGCTAAGCTCACTAGGCCAAGTGTGTGGTCCATACGTAGTCCATACATATTGTTTCTGTCTCTCCTTCGAAGTATCTGCTAAGAAAAACACTGCCCATCAGGCATATCGTAATAGTTGGACTATGGTCTACACAAAAAGAATAATACACACAAAAGCCCAGCTAAAATGAAACATGCCTGGGCCATATTGAATATTCAATTTCTGACAACAAAAAAAGGAATATTCACAACCAAAACAAAGCAATATTCAATTCGCAAGACTTCTATTGGCAAATACGATTGGTAGTTATCAAGTGCCAATTGGGACCTAAAGCTAGCCATCAAAAATGCCTTTAGCCGGGCGGGTAACAGGGACAGGAGCTATATGGTACGAGTGATTGAAGTTTTGATTTGAGATACAGAAATCTTATACGAACACTTCAGAGCGCAATGCTTCAATTGAAAAATAAATAAACTGAACAATTTAAGTTCAGAGTGAAAATATAATTTTGATTCTAAATAAATCCTGGAGAACTACCAATGACCTGGTGCCAACGAGTACATGTCATCATCATATGTCTTGGTAAACATAATGAAGAAGAGATAAACCCCCATCATTATTATGTACAGTGCTTCTAGAGCGAACGTTAAATGTTAGTCACAGGTGTAATGAGTTAATGACCATGCCCCCATCATAAATGAGATCAAGAGCAGCAAAATGACAGAGAGACGAAAATTGAGTACAGAGATGGGTCAATTTAAGGACAGCTGGAGCCCCACCTTAGGTGCTCATGGCAATATGTTACAATAACCACTACCCAATAATCCAAACCAAATATGCAGACCCGTGCTCATCACATTATGCCGATCCAGATCGACATATCATAAATTAGAAAATAAGTTACATAAATTAAGCTAAGCAAATAAACAAGACTAAATATGCACTCTCGGGTGTCTCTTTCACAAATGCAATGATAAATTCAGCTGGAAATTCATCAAATAGATTTCTTAAAATCAACTCTCTTAAACACTTAACCTATTAAATAAAGGCATATGAATAACTTTTAATTTAATCTTTAATTAGACACACAAGAACTATTCGTTCAAGGAGAATAACGTACAGATACACATATTTACCATAAATTTAACAATGGAGATGGTAATGGTTGAATTTTATACCAGCCAATCATTCAAAAGTAAAAATAAAAAATCAAGTTGTGGAGTAGTAACAAGTTGAAGTCACGTGAGTCTTTTGTCATGTTTCTAACATGTGACTTCTAGAGTAGTAACAAAAAATGTAAGGGGTGGGAGGAGCTGGAAATGAATGTTACCAGCCCTGCAAGAAGTAGGAGGATCTTTCTCGAGATCCTTTGGGTCCTTTGCGGCCATTGTTCAACCAAATCCTAATTACAATTTTTGAGAAAAGTTAGTTTTCTTTAGAGACGAAAAACAATAACCTTTAATTATTGACAAGAAATAGTTGAGTTGTAGGGACATCCAGACATGGAGTAGAGCCCAGCTTAACTAACACACCCACCTCCGCACTCTCCCGTTTCTGTTTATTACTATCACTATTAGGAATTCATTAAATATCGAATCTCCCACTAATCTGGTTTAAGAAACCTAGATCCAGCATGAAGATAGAGCTCTCCCAGTTCTTTCTTATTTATTTTACCGTGTAACCCACTGATTATTTGATCATTATTTGATCCATGAACTCTTGTTTTCACCGTGACAATTGAGGTAGTAACATGTCCCTATTTTCTTCATTGAGTACTCTCAGTCTGCTTTTATACTTTTTTTCACATTTTTCTGAACGTTAAACTCAATTTTGACTAATTAACATTCGGGGAAGTCAGTACGGTAAGAAGTCAATCATTCCTACGAAAATTTGGGTAAAAAAATAGTACCCGGCACCGAATAAAAAAAAGTGTGAAGTAGACAGTAGCCATCAAATAGTAGAGAAAATCTCGAGAAATTCGAGTTCGAGGAGTCAAATGTCAACAAAAAGAATCTGCCGAGCAGTTTTTCTTTCATTTCACTCTCCTAAAATTCAATAGGCTCGTGCTGCGTGTTAATTGCTTTCAGAATTTTTTAAATGTTTTTTTTGTCCCTTCGAGATGTGCACATACAAAAAGAACACCATGCTTTGGCATTTGACTTCCCTTTTTTTACGTTTACTATGAAATTTGGTTGAAAGATTAACATTATTCATTATTTTTAGGCATTTGATCTCAATTTTCAAAATTGTGGAATGTGGGTTGGCGGAACATGCTGTATAAGCTAGAGTCAACTCCCGAGGGCAAACCTTATTGGTCCCAAAATGTGTCTGATGATCTATTCATCGAAACACTTTTTCTCGCATTTCAATTTCTTGTTATAGCTTCCATGATGAACCGTAGAAACAAATCTATAGCATTGGGAAGTTCAGAGTACATTGTTAGCTCTCCACCAAGGGAAGAGGTGCATCTTGGTACACGCAGAACAACCTCAAATCAAATCTAAGGTCACATTGAACAATGGAAGAAGAATGGTGGGACGTTATCTATGGAAGATAAAAAAATCAATCATGCTTCAGAATTTGGAGTAAAAAAAACGTTGACAGATACACTCAAATCAAATAAAGGCAACCACCTTCTTTCATTCTTTTGGGAAGGGGGAGGGAGTGGAAGGGGAGTTATCATTGTCACGTTGAGGTAACTTGTGTTCTGCTTGGTTGTCAGATGATGGCTGAGTCTCTGTATCAATCTGCCTCACATTTTCGATCATCTTCACGACTTCAGACATCTTAGGCCTCTGATCAGGCATCCTTACCACGCATGACATGGCTATCTGTAACATTTCCACCATCTCTTCCTCTATGTTTGGATATCTCATGAGCTCTAAGTCAAACACTTCAGCTGTCCACTCCTCTCGCACAACCGAATGAACCCATCTCACCAGGTGGATAATCTCATCCCCACCAGTTGTGTGGATAGGGGATTTCCCAGTCAGAAGCTCTAGTAACACCACGCCAAAGCTGTAAACATCTGAAGGTTGTGCTGCTTTCCTGGTGTCTATAACTTCAGGTGCTCGGTAACCAGCAGCGCGGGAGATGGGCAAGGCAAGTGAGCTCATTATGGTTGCAAGGCCAAGGTCAGATACACAACCATACTGTTTAGCATTGAGAAAGATATTTGAGGATTTGATGTTGCCATGTACAAGCTTACCACCATTCTCAACATGGATTCGAGCAATGCCTCTTGCAGCTCCTAAAGCTATTTTCAGCCGAGTATCCCAATCTAAAGCCACCCTGTCCTCTCCTCTTCTACCTGAAAATCTCAGAAGGCAGAACAATTTTTACTCGTAAGGACAGTACATAGAAATAGTTGTGTAATGCGTACTATGTACTAAAATATCATTTTGCAATATAGATTGTTTTTAACTGATATTTTAGTTACAAAATGTGAATCTTGGCATCCAAGGAAAGCAAATGTTGTTTAATTCCAAATGTACACATAATAACAGCAATCAAAATGTTGAACACCAGCAATCAGATCATCTGCATTCAAGAGGAAAGCAGATGTTTTATGGCTTTAGAATGGATGACATTATTTACAACATAAATAAATGATCTCAGTGCTTCCAAAAACAGAGTAGGAAGCCGAAAAACTACTCTTCGAACTTCAAAGTTAATACTGCCCATTCGATTGTCATTGCTGAGTTCTTAGTCACACAAAGATGATATCAAAAGAAAAAATATGGACTTATATGAAGAATATTTTAAACTATAGATCAATAAAGTAAACTTTGCAGGAAAATAAAGCTATATTTCCCCCACAAGATGCAGAGTATTTCTTCAAACCATACTCAATACACCCTCTCACAGTCACTCCTACCAAACACATCTTAAGTTATTCATCTGCAGACTCCTGTAAGTATATGATATGCTCAAGGATTAAAACATAAAAGGAAGGCTAGTGTAGTGTCAGCTAAAATCAGCACAGGAAGGCCTTGTATGCATACAGTTAGTCAGCTACATATGCTAGTCAGTATACTATATACAACTAAAGCTACTAAGCCAGAGAGGTGAAACCATAGCACAAGCTAGTCGAAGATCCGAGACCTCTATTTGTGATGAATTATTTTTATCTGAAATGGTAAATATGAGCAGTGGGGCACGTACATTGCTATTTGTTGTAGATTAAGCAAAGTTCGTGTTGAAACATAAGTAAGTGACTTGGCAGACATATATAAGATTGCAAATACAGTAGGCTAAGATTAAGCTACATACCATGCAACATAGAAGAGACGCTCCCCTGACTGTAGTAATCATACACCATCAGTTTCTCATCTTTGGAATAGTAATATGCCTTCAGCTCAACCACATTCTCATGTTTAAGATTTCCTACTATTTCCATGTGTTGCTCAAAATCCTTCTTTCCAACTGCCACCTCCTTTAACCTCTTCACAACAACTGTGGTTGCATCCTCCAGTATTGCCTTGTATGCAGTGCCATATGTTCCCTTTCCCAGTACCTCAGCAGAAGCCCTCAACAAATCCTCCAAATCAAAGGCATAATTACATCCCTCAAAGAAAACCAGTTTATTATTTGCATCCTGGTTCCTCGAGACTGCTTTCTCCGGAGACATTTCTCCCTTCTGCATCTTCCCATTGAAGACATCATCATCATCACCACCCGTCCTTCTTGAGCAGCACACAAACATCAAGAAAACGAATGCCACAAGGCCTAGAACACCACCGGCAATAATAATTCCCAGCAGCGCTGTTTCGCTGAGCCTTCCATGCCTCTTAGATCTCATAGTAGGCTCATAAACCGGTGGAGTGGCCGGCGAAACAGCAGGAGAGCTTCCAATAGAAATGTTGTTTCCAAGGAATGCTGACTTGGGAAACCTCTGGAGGGACTTGGGCACGCTGCCGTGCAAATTGTTGTTAGACAGATTCAGCAGCTGCAATCTAGGCAACTGAAGATCAGGAATTTCACCAGAAAGCGAGTTGTTTGCAAGGTTCAAACCAGTAAGCTCGGTCAAATTGGAAAGGGAAGCAGGAATGCTGCCATTGAAACGGTTATTGGACAAATTGACAACAGTGAGATTCTTCAAAACTGAGAAATCAGGCAAAGGACCCGAGAAATTGTTGAACTGAAGATACAGCAAGGTCAAGTTCTTGAGATTAGAAAAATCAGAA
The DNA here is from genome assembly GCA_030441495.1 of Dalbergia oliveri. Lineage (NCBI taxonomy): Eukaryota > Viridiplantae > Streptophyta > Magnoliopsida > Fabales > Fabaceae > Dalbergia > Dalbergia oliveri. The sequence continues at coordinate 52,225,060 of JAMLFY010000002.1, read as the reverse complement.
GGGAACTGGCCAGTTATGATGTTGGATCTGAGGCTCAAAATCTGCAGTGCCGAGAGGCGGCTAATTGTGTCAGGTGGAATGGTGCCATGAAATCCAACCCCGGGCAAGCGGATGGCGATGACTCGGGACTCATCTTCATTGCAAGCGACTCCAGTCCAATTGGCACACAGGGAGGAGCTCTCATCCCAATTCAGAGGCCTCGAAGGAGGGAACTTGTTCACAAAGTCAAGCAAAGTTTGCTTATCTTCAACAGGTTCTGCATTTCCTTGCCAGAGAATAGTGGGAACCAACAGGTAAACAGAGAAGAAGAAAATGGGTAGGAATTCCATTTCCACTTCCAGAAGTAGTAGCAGCAGCAGGGAACGAGGTGTTTCTGCTAGTTTATTTACAGTTCAAGCAATAGCATACTAGTACTGTTACTGCATAAGCTGAAATGAAGAAGAACTGTGTTAGTTATTAGTGTAAACAAAAGATACAAAATTTGGCCCCCCATTCCCGCTTGCCAAACAGAAATGAAAGGGAAAAAGAAGAAAAGAGGAAAAGAGAGGGTTTGAGGACTGACTTGAGACAAAGGGACAAACCCAACAAAGAGGAAAAGGGTGGGAAAGGAAATCTGATTCCTAGAAGATTGTCGATGAAAGTAGAAGCGGACACTGAGAAACTTGTGCATAAAAAGAATGAGCTTGCAACATTGCAGGGTTCAGTTTTCAAGTTTTCCCTTTTTTTTTTTTGTTTCTGTGTCTTTTATTATTATTTTTTCTTCTTTCAAAAAAAGGAGAATAATTTAATCTGTAAAATGAAAAAAGGCAAGGTTGTTTCCATGAGAAGCAGCTATCGTGCTCCTTTTCGCCTCTTTATTCCGCGAGAATTGAAATTTCAAAACTTGTTGGAAGTAAAAACAAACAAGTGTTCAAACTTCAAAGCAACACAACACAAGGGCTGCTACTACTCACTTGGTTGGCTGGGTCCAAGCCACTCTTGTTCTTTCCAGATCTGACCACCTCAGAATGTCCCTCTGCCCCGTAAGTAACAGAAACAACACCCTTTAACCTACCTGCGTTATAGGCTGAAATGCATAGGAAAAAAAATGGATTAGGATTAAACAGTAAAAACGTACTAAGTAATTATGATTTCTGTCAAGTAAAGGTAATGATAATGGAGCTCTAAAAGTGGTATCCAATGCAAAAATGAAACAGTGGTGAGCAGCGTTGAAAAAAACAAGCGCAAAGAATGAGAGAGAAGAGAATGTGAGTGAGAGGTAAATAAAGAGAAGAGAATACCGAGTGAGCGAGCGAGCATTGGAGGTGAAGTGAAGAATTCAACGAGCAGCGGTGCTCCCAACGGCTCTATTTTGGGTCGTTGCGGAGGCTGTAACGGCCGCAGAGAGAGAGAATAGGAAAACGTCACGCACAGCTTAATGGCTGGGTGGAAGCGCCCACTAACACTCGCTGGGTGGGTGAGTCAATGCGAATGTGACTGCGTAGCGAGTGAGAGAGTAACGGTGAAGAAGAGGATGAGAAACGGAAAACCGCTCTTCTGTTCATAACTTCCGGGAAGGAAAGACACAGTGGGTTTTATTAATATGGATCACTAACGTGGTCCACTCCTATTGCCTTACATGTGGGCCCTCCCTCCTCTTTCCTTATTTTAATATCATTGGCTTATATAACCATCAACATTAAACAGGGTTTGCCAACGCCTCATTTCGGATTTCCCTTTTTTATAATTAATAGAAGAAAGTGTTCTTTTTAGTATTTTTCATCAACTCTCATACAAGGATAATTTATTAAAAGCTACAATATATATATATATATATATATATATATATATATATATATATATATATATATATATAGAATGAGAGGAGTGATTTATTATAAGAATAAGATAAGTAAATCTGTTGTTAGATCTTACATGAATGATCAAAATTAAAATATAAATCAAGTAATATTTTTAAATAATCATGTAATCATTAATTACCATTGATAATTTTAATCATAATCATCCATATATAATTATAAACCTTATTTATTTTGTTCACTTCATAATAAGTCAATCCTCTGACTAATAAAGGTTAGTAAGTTTTATATTTTATTTCAGATAAAAAACTCACTTATCTACTTCTTAAACAATTTTATAATTAGGGCTGCATATATAATTTTATTTTACCTACGTCAATTACTTCATTAACTTTTCCTCCCTTTTCTCATTAATATTCTCTCTCCATTATTATTATTATTATCTACTTAAAAAATATTATTTCTTATATATCTTTACGAGGTGAAGTGCAGCAATTGTTTATGTGATGAATAATTAGTTTAAGTAACATTTTTTTTTATGAAAAGTAAAAAAGACATGAATTGTTTACCATGAATATTATAGAAAATTATTTTATTAATTTAATATTAAATATGACCCAACAAATAATAATATTATTTGAGTTTTTAATCACTTATATAATTATTCAGGTAAAAGAACAAATATAAACAAAATATTTTTTGAGTAGATAAGAATAATGGATAGAAAATATTAATTAGAAGAGAGAAAAAGTTACAAATGTATTTAATATGGATAGAATTAAATTATAAACATACCCATCATTATAAGGTGATTAAAGCAAGAGATAAAAGGATTTTATTTTCAAAATAAAATATGGGGCTTGCTAACCTTAATGTGGAGGGAGGTTAGCATTCTCTTTATATATATAATCAATTTGGAATGAAAAAGAAGATAAAAGAAAAGAGAGAGATCTATTATTTCCTTTCTTCCTCGTTGAGATTCAAATAAAAGTGTTTAAATATGCCGCATCAAAAGTATTATCAATACAATTGTTAAATTATTGTCATCTTGTAAAGTAAACAATCCCGATCTTGTAAACTTAAAAACGACCGTGGCTAAAGATATTCCGGCTAGTGAACAGTGTGGATTGTATGGTTGATTAAATGACGTTGAGATTCATGATTGGGTGAACCCTTATGTTAACTTTATTTTTGCATGGCATAATTGAAATGGTTACTTATTTAATGATACAAGATATATAGTTCACCAAAAAATTTAATGATACAAGATAAGAAAAACATTTTTATTCTTACACTATGTTTCGATTTTTTTGTTGATTGATGAAAACAGACAGAACTAAAAAAATGGGTTGAAAAGAGATTAAAAAAAATGAAACAAAATTAATTTTTTATTGTTTAGAGATTAATGAGAGAATGAAATAAAATTTTATTAATCTTATTTGAAGAGAAACGAAACATTTATATTATTTAAGGGTTATATTTTATATTTCACCCTAATTTTGAGAAAATTTTTAAAAAATAATTTAAAATTAAAAATAAACAATATTATTTTTTATTTAGTCTCTTTTTCTATATATATTTAAAATTTGAAACAAGAATGCTGAATTTTTTTTCTTCTCGTTTTCTTTTTATTCTTTTCATTATATGAGTTAGAAATTTTTAAAAATTCATTTAATACTAAGATAGGCATGGTCTAGCTTTCTAATCATTATTAATACTATTCACTTTTCATCTTATAGATGTAAGGGTTTTCTCAAGCGAGTCCACTCCTTTATTTATGTTCCTTTTGGAGAATTCTCCGCATTTAGGAAGGTGGGGGCAATGAGTAGCAGGTCTAAGTGGCTGGTGAGTGGTGAAATGATCATTAGTCTTTTCCGATAACGACAAACAGTCAATGTTGTCAATGGTCCAGCGCAAAAATGAAATTGTACGACTACCCCAGACCTCCAGTCATGTTTATGAACATTTGCATAAATAATTTGATTTAAGTCTTAATTTACTAAATTCTTATGTTATCGAGAGATAAGATTTAAATAATTTTTATGGTTCTTAGTTAACCTTCAATTCTTTAAATTAGCTTTTAAAGTTGAATTAGACATGTTCAATTTTAAGATAATTTATTGAAAAACTATATATTTACATCTTTATTACCCCAACCCTTAGTTATGAATTATCATTAATGACTCAACATTAGTCAAATTATTCGTGAATTTAGTTGAAAACAGTCATCGTTTTAAAGTAAAGTGTTGTAAGATTTATTAAATTAACTATTAAATTTAGTGGAATCATGTGACAGTTGTTGCCACTGTAAACTTTTACGACTAATTTGATCCGCCAGAGACTATTGATAATATAATGATAGATTATGATTGAATGTGTCAAAGTTAAATAGTTTAAGGGGAAAAGTGCAACTATGGTGATAAGTCAGAATAATAAAGTTCATTTTAGGTGTAATCATTCAAAGTTAAATTGAATGATTATTTTTAAAAAGTGAATAAATTTGTTTCTTAGAGCCACCCCATATGCTTACGTGCGTGCAGTGCCAATTTGACACAAATGCTATGATAATCAAATTCAAGTTTCAACTACGCCTAAGTTGAAGTGATTTTCCTTTCCAGGTTTTAGCACGAATTCGCTCGTTTTGGTGCTTTGAAATATAGTTCAAACTTTAAAGGTTGTTCAAACTTCGGATGACTGTTTGCAGCAGTATCATCTTTTCATAATGGCTCATCGTTATGTGTAGCTAATTATTTGCACTCTGCTATATTGTTTCAGTCTCCTTCTTTAGCTCGTCAATGATCAAGTATGGCTGTCGTTGGTGATGCAAGGAAACTTGGAAAAAAAAAAAAGAAAGAAAAACAAGATAAGGAGAAAAAAGAGTACGGTTAATGCATGTCTTTTTCCTCCAACAGCCAACGATAAAGCCCGAACTAACTCTGTCCTCTTCGATGGCTTTCATAGCAAAGCCTTAACACAGTGGTCATTGTCCAGAAAAACCGCTGGTCGGGGATGCGAATAATCTTGTGGATCAGTTCACACAATTCCTCATTAAGGATTGTAAAAATGGAAAGTGAAAAAACACCGAATAAGGATTGGTTTGCTCTTTGATGGTGAAGTTGACAATGGTAAAGTAGATATATAAACTATCAAAATTTTATCGTATGTAATTATGTATAATGTAGCAATCAATTTTATTAAATGTACAAAATTACAAATGCATATAGTGTCACATGCTTTAGGTACCACAGAATTATTGTTTGCAAATTTCTTGAAAATAAGTGACATTTGGCGATTGGAAATTTCGGGGTCAGGAATGCCTCTAATAATATGAGTGCCTAATTTCTAGTATTGAATTGTATTTGGTGAGACTGCAGTGCTTGTAAGTTAGTTTGGTTGAAGGAGAGCCAGGAGTTGTTGTGTGGTGTGGAGAAGATATGCTATGCGTTGCAGGAGGATGAATCGTTCATGTGCAAGTGTTGCAAAACTAGTTCAACATTTTGATTGTTTGATGTGCCAAATTTGGTGGGGAATATTGAAGTAGGCCACCTGGGCTACCGTTACCGCTGCCTCAGGCAAGCAAGCCATGGAATAGTAGTTCACACACCTGTTGTACCCACTTTCTGGGCAGTAGGATTAATTTGGTAGGTCATCATCTTTACGTTTTGTCTTCATACTTTGAGATGTTATATGAATTTTTGTAACTGTAAGGACTCTAACTGAGAAATAATAATAATAATAATAATAAAAGTAGTAAGTAAATATTAAAAAGGAATATAGACGTAACTTTTAGAGTAAACATAATTTTTTTCTCTTTATAGGTGGCGCTTGTTAAAAGAAAAGAATAAAACTATATTTTGGTATGTCCAATATTTTTATTTTAATAATTTAGTTTTTATAAGATTAATTATATATATTTGAGTCCTTAAAATATTTGTTTTTATACTATTTCAGTTTATCATTCTGGTTATAATACTTCAATTTACTGATACAATTTATATTTTAACTCTTTAATCTCTTCATTAGCATGTTTGTTTTTATGATACTCAAGGCACTAGGATTCAATGCTATTGATGTAACACAAAAAATAAAAATATATGTTACTCCATGCTATAATTTAGGCAAAATATTCTCTTTTATAATTGGTATCATAATTTTAGCGTTTCTTTATAGCATCTTGAAATGCAACTACCAGGCAAGCGCCTGCCTAGCAACTATCGTTATGCAATAGCAGAATCAGCGATGCTTCATTCCTGAGTTGTTAAGGCTCACTCTGTAGCTTCAACATTGCCTGACTTTTGAATAGAGTCCGATTGCATGCCAATTGCCCAAGTAGGGCCCTAATTCTAATATACCACCAATTCTAACCTCTCTTGTTCTGTCAACTGACAGAACATGTGCCTGGAAAATGCACAAGTTTCTCCAGCTATTCTCTCTTTTTTTATAACTTAGAATTGAAGTCCACCAAAGTAGCCCAGTCCAATCCACATTTGTCAATTTTCTCTGCAATTTATTTTCCATGAGATAGATCCCTTCTAAATACAACAAAAAGGTTTGTGCACAAACCCCAGCAGAGCATATACCCAAAAGAAAGAATTTTCAGAGTCACAAGAGATGCAAAATTCACCGCAGCAATTTTATTCACAAACAACCAAATAACCAAATATCTATTGGAAAAGTGGTTGGACTTCAATTTATAGTCAACAAACTTCTATTATGAGGCGTTCTCTTATTTACATTCTACTACCTTACAAAATTTGCGTAGACAATTGTACGCCAGTAGGTGAAAAAAGAATGCTTAGGTGATTTATTCATTCATTCATTCATTCTGGTCAGTACTCAGTATTTGCTTTGAATGAGAACATTAGAGTCAGTGAGTGACTTGATATCATATCAGGTGGAATGGACAGGAGAGAGATCCAAGATGCCTGTCCATTCTTCACCTGGCTTCAACGTGATTGGATTTTCGATCGCTGCTCCGTCAACGCAAAGCATCTGCTTGTACTCTTCATCCCCTAAATCCACCAACGCCTTTGATTTTTTGTCCCAGGGGTTCCAAACAACTATGCAATAACAAAGACAAAGTTGGTGTGGTGTGGATATGGTCAGTTTTTTTTTCTTTCCATATGTACATTGAACTACGAAAATGACACAAACCAACCAAAGGTAATTAATTCCTATTGTTTTTACATTCGCCTTTTAACATCTAAAATGGGTTAATTACACTCACTCAATCGTCTTTAAATGTGTGGATAAATAAAAGTTGGGCAATATCATATCTAATAATGATGGAGTTTATGTTCAAATTAGGCACTCATTTTTAGTGGTGGAATAGCATTTTTTGTTGATTTTAAGTGCTAGTGTAGCCTACGAGGAACCTTACCAACATCTGGAAGTCCTTCCGTCCGTATCACTATTGTTCGCTTCCTTTGGTGGTCTAGAACTGCTACCACATTGCCGCAATCAAGATAGACCCGATCCACCTACAAGATGGGGGCAAATTAAAACAATTTAGCAACCTCATTAACTCTAGCAACTGACTGAACTTGACAACAATAGGGATGGGTTGTAGATAGATTTCAATTAGAAAAACACCACCAATTGCCTAACCTCAGATTCAAATGTTAATGCAGCTCCTTGTTCTGTGAAGCGTTTTTTCTCTTGTAGGTTGTCGAGATAATCAAGGGTTTCCAACCCTTCAACCCTCACTTCACTGCCAATAATCAGAGAAGATTATGCTTAATTATCTAAAGATTCCAACTCACTGGAAACGACCATCATGAAAATTTTAATTTATTCTTTAAAAAAAACGATTTTTAGAGTCTTATCCTTGATATATAGTTGATACCAAGATCAATCTTTTTCTTGAAATTAAATTACTTGAACCGCAAACATACTTGATATCAGAGACGGAGAAATATGTATGATAAGCAATGGAGAAACTGAAAGGCTTGTTATCGACATTCCTGATGCGAGAAGTCATAGTTAGATGGCCATCTCCTGTCAAAGACACCCTGAAGCGAAACTCGAAGCTGGATAAAATAATTTAAATTAGTGTCTAAAATATTATGAGATTCAACTAACATTAAAATTTACACGAGATATGTATGACTAAATTCAGGAAGTTCAATTCCAAAACCTATAGCATATAAGGGTAGGTGTGACGTGAAAAACATGATGAATTCCCTAGTGACATAATTTCATCTAGACGAGCATGTCAAGGAGTAAACTACCACATGCTATTGGGTCCCTACACTCACGGCAAGAATTTATTACACTTTTTTTTTTTTCCCATACAATTCTTGCACAAATTACTACTAGATTAGAATTGAAGTATTTATCAGTTTCTGTTAGCCCCAAATTCAAAAGCTAATAGTGCTGGTTCTAGAATAAGTAAAACTTGAAAAGATAAAACGGTTCTTATTCTCAAGTCCATACGTACGTACCTATGTGGCCATATCTTGAAATCATCTTCGGATGGTTTGAGCAGCAAGTCAATATAGGCTTTCCCTTTGGAATCAGTGGGTAACGGCGGAGGATCTTTATCAACAACCCAAATCTTGTTCCTTGCAAACCCATGTTGCTCTAATGCTCCACGGCTCCCAAACTGAATTTGAATTTACACCAACACTCCACTTGTTACATATCAATCTATATACATACAGTTATTTGATTCAAAGTTACAAAGTATAGTTGAAAAATATACCTGTGGGAAACAGATTGGAATTCCTCCTCTTACAGCTTTGGGAGGATTAAACATTGCCTGAATGGGAAAGAAATAAATGCCACACAAGCAAAAAGTTTATCAGCTCAAGTCAAAACTAATTTAATAGTAGCTGTTTCAGTGTTTGACAGAGAAAATGAAAGAAAAGAAACAAGAAAAGAAAAAGAGCATTGTGTTTGTTAATTACTTACCCTAGCACTAGTGAACAAGAGCTCATCTCCACGCTCCGTTGTCCATGAACGAACCTGGCCTCCGTGCAAGCTAACCTGGTATGGTATCAACCACTTAACATCATCATCAATTCACGAAAACACAGAGTAGTGTTCACTTCAATTCAATCAAAGATTTGTGAGAAAGAAAGAGTCGAAAGAATCTGACCCTTGCTGAAGTGGCTCCACGACCGTTTCGAAGAATCACTTGGCCTATTCCATTCCTATCCTTGATTACTTCAACCGTTCCACTTCCTCCCGCGTCCCTTTCTTTCCTAGAATGATTCATCTCCCAATACAGTGAGTGAGGATAATATGAATCAAAGATATATGCAAGAAACCGTAGTATCAGTATGTATGTATGTATGTATCACTCTCTTCCTCGGGTAATTAAGGGCTTCAAAATCTGATCTCACTGACGTAAAGAACAAAGAAAGGCTAAAAAAGAATCAAGCTTTAGATGGCAGAAGTAACAGAGTGAATGAATCGGTTCAAGCACCGAGTCTTCTCTCGTGAGTGACAAATTGAAAACAGAATCGCAAGTTCGCAACTATACTCAACTGCCAACTAACCACTACCGGAATGAATCTTATCTGATGGCTTATATTTACAGAATAAGTCACTTCTTGGAAAAGGGTCAAACACGCGCACACACGCTGAAACTGAAAGCAAGAAGGATTGTGATTGTTGTCTTGAGTTGTGCCATTTTCTTGCTTCATATTCTAGTAATTGATAAAATCAACTCTTTAATTTTACGGAGAAAGCTGTGGACGAAATTCAATTCTAGCAGCAGTGGTTACCAACCCAAAACGGACGTACCGAATTCATTCAGAAAAACAGTACACGGTGAGTTATAATTAATTAACACTTGATGTGAACGTACTCTCTAATTAATATGAACATTTGTGACCTCGATAACAGAAATAACGACCCGGTTTAAACCCCGCGAAAGGGTTTAGACGAGGCCTATATTCAGAACTTCATTATATTATAGGAGAATGGGATATAAAGAAAATAGAATGTAAAACAATTAAGTGAAATGGTTGCTGAGCTTGGGCCAATGGGCCTGGTACAGAGAGTGCTGGTGGGAGAATGAAGATAACCCGCAATCATTCTTCACACAATAAAGAGGGGGACGTGGGGACAGTTACTAGTGCTAACTACCGTTTAATTTGTTTGGTAGGATCTCACATAAAATTGTCTATAGTCAGTTTTCAGTTGTAAAAATTATCTTATCTTATCCCAGAAAAGAAAAAAGGAGAGGCAGAAGGAAGGAAACTTGGGGTGGGGGGCCTTATCCGTCATCAGAGTTGGTACACTTTCTTTCTGGGTCAATGTGCATGAATGTGATAAAATGAAAATGAATCCTCCCCCGTCCTTAATAATTATTTAATTATAAATATTTATTAAAATTAAAAAAATAATTGATAACATATTAATATTAATGAAAATTATGATTAATTTAATAAATTATCCTTATTTCTTTTCAATACTTGGATTTCATTTCTTCTCCTTCACTAATAAGTCAATAGTATTTAATGGAAATATTATTGGTAAAAAAAATTAATATTATCTAACCTTTTGAAATGAACAATTATTCAAAGACAAAGAGATCAATAAATAAAAATAGAAAAAGCAGGCTATCAACATGACTGCACGAAGCAAGCCACCAACAAACGGACCATTTATCAAAAGTTTCTTGCATGACAACGATTCTTTTAAGAAAAATATTATTTATACTCATAAATTATAGGATATTATATTAATACACTCATATATACTATTAGATAAAGTATAGACTTCTCTTAATTTGAGTATTATATTTTATCTAATATAAATAAAAGTGTGTGAAAACTGTCCCTTCTTCCAACTTCTAAAATGTGCATATATATATATATATATATATATATATATTCCAACGGAGCTGCCCATTTTATGGCATACATCCTTTTTATTTGGGTGATTGTTTTATGGCATACTTTATTGACCAAAAGCAAAAGCAAAAGTCAATCAAAAAGGATAGAACTATGTTATTTGTATTTATAATAAATGAGATATTATACTAACTCACTCATTTATTATTAGATAAGGTATAGATTCTACTTAAATAGGATTTATATCATATTTAATAATATATTAAATATTAGTTAATAGGATTCTATACGTTATAAATATAAATAACATTTTTCAAAAGAATATTATGCAGTTAATGTTTTTTTTTTGGTCATACAGTTAACGTAGTTTAGAAATTGGACCGGGCAGCATTGGGCTTCGCTTTCATCCAAGCAAAAAGTACTTCTCTTCAGCACGCATTTCGTATCTGGCCAAAAAATCTAATAATAATAATAATAATAATAATCAAGCATTTCGTATGATCCGATGGTATTTGCAACATCTACAATTATGTTTAACTCTTGACAACATAACCAATCGACTCATTATGAGTGAACTGAATGGTAAGAATTTCATTCGAGCAGGTTGATCATTTTGAATTTGGATGAAACAAAACTCTTACTTACTGGAACATCCTATTTGATATATGGATTTGAGCATATAATTAGAGTTTGAAATTGGAATTAGACATCTCAATGAAAATTTTCATATTTTGAGCAGTATATAGAATTTGAATTATAATTCCACAATTTAATTTCATAAAATTAAAAAACAGCATAAATGAATTTTTCTTAATTCATAACATATTATTTATAAATTATCAATTTCCAAACTTATTAAATATCTTTCTTTTTGTTAAAGTCTATATAGTTCTTATTACCTAAAAAAAGTCTATATAGTTCTTCCTATATTCAATAATTTACTAATAATTCTTTATAATCCAAAAATAAATTAGGCCTCATTTGTGATGGAGAATCTACAGCTCAACAAATTATTATTGAACCAAAATCTACTGCTGCATAAGCTTCGTCGTGGAATTTATGATGGTGAATCTAATGGATTACCACTAGTCCGATAACAACTTTTAGCAAGGGTAACTTCTTGGTTGATTCGATCTTGCTTGTGTTCTGACTTATTTAGACTTTGGTAAACAATGATGCTATTCCCGTTTCCCACAATGATTGCTTAGCTGAGATTTACTTACAGTAAAATAGAGCAACGCTATATTTCTATAGGAAAAGTTTTCATTTTTTTTAAAAATTTTTTAATAGTAGGATTCATTGTTAAATAGGAACCAGTCTTATTTCCTATGCTTTTTCGGCAATCACAATATTAAGGCTCAGATGAAAAGACATGGGCCAACCCCAAACACATTAACACGGCGGTTCTGTCGGCTTGTCGCTGAATGTATTCGGGCCTATTTAAGTTAGCCCTCTGGGTTTCAGCCCAAATTACGCTGAGCTACTTATGAAATTTTATATTTGGGCCAACTAAAATAACAGGAACAGCGGAAACGAAAAACGTGAAAGTACATCAGAACGCTCATGAGACGTGGATCAGCTGGTAGTATCATATGCGCCTGATAAAAGTGCACTTGGGTTCGAGCCCCATAGCTGGTGGCGCTGTGGGAGAACCCGCAGATAAGTGAACCACGGTGGAACGCAAAGGATGAAAAAGAGATGTGCACTGCCACTGGCGTCTGATGTGAGAATGCGATGGAATGGGCGTTCAGAAAGAAAAAGATTAGATTGGATGGATGGATGGACAGGTCAGAGATGATGAGCAAGAAAGAAGGTATGATTGGACAAATTGAAATGAAATGCTAACAAGAACCGCAAACAGCGAAATCAGGCCGGAACCGGACACCCATTTCTCGTCCTCATTTGGTAGCCAGCTTTTTCGAGTTGACGAGACACCCTCACCCACCCACAATTTGACGTGATCGTAATAAATAATTGAGTAAGAGGAATGATATAAATACACCAATATATTTTTATTATATTTTTTTATTTTATTGGATGGTAAAATTAATATATGAAAAATATATGAGATATAAAGAATAAAATAAGGGGAGAAAAAAGCAAATAAAAATTAACATATGTTTAGAACTTGTTCTCTTTTTTATTTATTTTTTTTTCACTCACTCTCTTCAAAAACTTTAAGAAATCAAGATTTATTGGTAGCATATAAACTAATCCTCATACATAAAATTTTGGCTCATTCCATTTAATTTTTTATATATTTATGATTTACGTCATAAGACATAGATGATTATTATTATTATTATTTTTTAGTAACAAAATGAATTAAAGTGACTCTGCTAGAATTTGAAATTTATTGTTATTATTGAAAATTGAAATTAAAAAATTATAAATTATGAAAAGTTGTAAAGATCGTAAAAAGTTACAAACCCATGCAAAAAGTTGTAACCAATTGATGACACATAGTAAACAAGTTTAAGATAAAATGAAACCATATGTAGAAAAGTTATAAACTTGTATCTAAAAGTTATAAATCAGTTTGTAAAATATTATAAACTAACACATAAAAATTTATAAACCGATTTATATTAAATTATAGTTTATGTCCCAAGACATGAATGATTATTATTTTTTTTGTTTTTCAACAACAAAACAAATTGACAATGACTTTGCTAGAAGTTTAAATTTATTGTTATTGTTAGAAAATGAAATTAAAAAATTATAAATATGTGTTATGAAAAATTATAAATCAGTATAAAAAGTTATATACCAGTATATAAAAAGTTATAAACCAATTAATGACACATACAAAATAAATTCAAGATTAAATATAAAATTATATAAAAAATTATAAACTAATATATAAAAAATTATAAATTAATATGTAAAATATTATAAATCAATACTTAAAAATTATAACTCGATTTAGACTAAATCGTGAACTGATTCGCCCCGCCAGAGTGCTGTTATCCAGATGCTTTATATTGCATTTCACATTTTCCACTTGCGGGATCCCGTGACAGCAACTAGAAAATTTCGTAGAAGAAAGAGAAGGAGATAATATGATAAATGAGTTTATTTCATTTATTAATGTTCAAAAGCCTACGAAGAATTACAAGAACTTGAAAATATCCATAAAGAATATATATGAATATGGAAAGTACATAATGATTTCTCATTTCGTATTCGTATTCATTAATTTTATAAAACTAGGTAATATTAATAAGAAGGGGACTGACGAAGTCAAACTTGATAGCCATGATAAAATTCCATTCACAAATGGCAGGAAAAGAAAAACAGAAGCAACGCATATGCATGCCCCCTCAACAAGGGAACATGAGCACCTTGAGGGCAAATACAAAATAAGTTCATGATTAAGGATAAATATTAAATGAATTTATGATTAATTATAAATCAGTTTATAATTTTTGTCTACTGAGTTATAACATTTTATATATTGATTAAAATTTTTTTTATATATAGTTTCACATTTAATTTTGAACCTATTATATAACGTTTCATATTAATTTTAACTTTTACATATTTATATTTTCTGCATATTTATATTTATAATTTTTTACATACTAATTTATAACTTTTTACATATTGGTTTATAATTTTTCTACATATGGTTTCATATTTAATTTTGAACTTGTAATAATATATGTACTCAATTGGTTTACAATCTTTGTCTTCCTTTTTATTATACTGATTTACAACTCTTTACATATGTTTAATATAATTTTACATACTGATTTACAACTCTTTACATATTGGTTTACAACATTTTATAACACGCATTTATAATTTTTTAACTAGTTTTTAACAATACTAGCATAATCTCAACTTCACAGTCATTCTTAATTATTATTGTTTCTGAAAAACTAAAAAAAAATAATAATATTTATGTCTTGGAATGGGACAATAAACCAAAAAAATCAAATCATGAAATTTATAAAATGAGCTTAGGTGTTAGTTTATGTTATTTTCCAAAAGCTTTTTCTTCTTGTTTCAATGATAAGAAAGAGAAAGAATAAAAACTTTTGGAAGGATTATGGGTGAAAAAGATAAATAAGATAAAGAGAGAGAGAGAAAAAAGAAGGAAATGACGTATTTTTTTTTATTTTTCTTTTTACTTTTCCCCCCCTTTCTCTATATGCACTAATTTTGTCATCTAGTGAGGTGAAAGAGTGTGGTATAAATGTGTTAGTGTATATGTATCATTCTTCATTAAGTAAACATGTAAGTATTCATCAAATATTCTTGTGATATTAATTTATTTATTAAAAAACAAAATAATTTTAAAATATATATAACGTCGTTCTTTAAAATTTTTAACAGTAAATTATTTCTTAAAGATTAAAATATATTATTATTTTAATCCTTTCCAAAAACCATATAATTTCTTTATATAAAATAATGTGAGTTTTCAAGAATATATTTAATGACAAATATTTTTATCAAAATGAAAACATTACTCAATTCTCTCCTTTGTCTAACAAAATTTGAATTTTCAAATATATATTTAATGGAAAATAATTTTAGAAAATGTTAAATAATATTATATTTTAATTTTTGGATACATATTTAAAATAACTTTCAAGTACTAATATGTCACTTTCTAAAATAAATTTAACATATAAAACATTTTCAAGACTTATATTAATGCTTGGTATTACATAGGTAGTTTAGAAATTATAAAATGCATATTTACTTTAAATAATATAATTCATATAAATATTGATAATTTATACATTTCACTTCTATTTGTGATCACAAATCATAAGTTGAGTTAAGTTTTAACTTAAATTCCATTTCTACTCGATATTCTTTTATTATCTCATAACTTGTATAGATTTTG
Organism: Dalbergia oliveri; assembly: GCA_030441495.1. Lineage (NCBI taxonomy): Eukaryota > Viridiplantae > Streptophyta > Magnoliopsida > Fabales > Fabaceae > Dalbergia > Dalbergia oliveri. The sequence continues at coordinate 52,209,596 of JAMLFY010000002.1, read as the reverse complement.
TATTGATTTCATGATGGTCCAACTAACTAATAATAATATTAACATTGGACTAACCTGAAATTAAAATATATAATTTTAAACATTAGCATAATTATGTTATGAAATTCTGAAATATATTTTAAAGTAAATTATATTGTTAATAAAAATTGCAAGCTACGTTGTAGAAAAATATTACTGTAAGTTTATAAATTTTATAATGTTATTTTATTATGTATTTATATATTGTGCCTATTTATAAATATAAAGTTATTTGTGATGCAGGAAATCAAATATAGTTACCATTGTTTTTGGGCGCAGCTCAGCCTTCTTGGCGCAGTTATCAGTCAGCTGGACCGAAGAAAATAAAACTTCGAAAAATAATTTGTTTAGATCTCATAAATATTGCAATATAGATATATTTTACTTTTGATTAAATATTTTAATATTTAATTAAGATTCAGGTATACACATTATTGTCATAGATAAATTTATTTAGTTAAAAAGTTGAATATAATGACAAACGAATTGTAATTACAAAATTTAAATTTAAATAAGATAATTGTTAAGGATGTTCTAAGCATTTACTGATTGCTTATTTCATAATACATTTTTAAAATTTATTAGATATATAAATCTATCAAATAATGAAATGCTTGGCACGTAATAATTCATTTGAAGTACTGCAAATTAAAAAAAATTAATTTTCCTTCTTTATCTCTTTTTTTAATTTTCTATCAACGATTTTCCGTGGAGTCCACGGGCTTCGTGAAACAAAATTTATTTTTACATTTTTTTAAAACAATGGTTATCATCCACGGCCAGTCTGAATTCAATCTAATTCATAGATAAAATTACATTAGTGCCCGCTATTTATATTGAATTCTTATTATTTTTTTAGATTTTTCCGTCATAAAATTATGAGCCATAGGCCATAGCAACTTTATTACTGTCCTCAATCAATATTTTTCCATTTTTATCTGAAAAAACCAATACTTTATTCACATGAGAGATTGTTATATGAATATAAATCTAACACATCACATTTAAATATATTTAAAATAAAAATAAATATTATTAATTTTATTTGATATATACTTATTTATCTATAAATACACATTTTTTTTATGAGTACACCTAAAAATAAATTGCTGAAATTATATCTATACAACAATTCTTCCATGCACATTGCTCAAAAGCATAACACCTCACTTAAGTTGTATCTGAATTGATACACTCCTTCTCTTATTTTTATTAATTTATTATTTATCATATTTTATATATATTCAAGGTATTAATTACTTTACTCATGATGCAAGTACTGATTGATAAGACTACTGTTATAGCACCGGGAATATGAATAACTTCTTTTTCATTAAAATAGAGAAAAATAAACGGTAGATGCACATGAATTTCTACTCACGCAATTTCGCATACATAAAACGAGCGGTTAAAAAATTTCATCCATTATTTTATACATGTAGCTAAGACGAAAAACCAATATCAACTCCTATGTTTCGTACATCATAATTTTCGTATTTTAATTAAGCGTCAAATATACTTCTAGTTCTACTGACCCGGTCCTTCATCTCTTTTCCCATTTAGCTTATAAAACGCCCTTCATTCGCTGAAGGCCTTAGCGACTTGCCTTCCTTCCTGTGCTTGCTCCCCACCGAGTTATAAGCCTGTGATGTCAAGGTGGTTTGGGCATGTATGTACCTGTTCTTTGTCTCAGAAAAAGAATCCCATAGTGTTATTGTTCAACTCTTCCCCTACCATACCATATCCTTGACGTATACGTGTCCAAATATGGCTAAGTGATAAACACAACCCATAGATATATCGCACACATATCTCTGTGTTCCAAGGCGATGAAGTGTACTCATGAACGGGTTAATGCATACATGGCAGGTAAGAGAGCTTTCTTCAGTTCACTCATGGGTGGCAGTAAGGTTTAATTAGCTGCCGACTCATTCATCCAAATGCTGAGTCAAAACCAAAACAGATATACATCCAAAGAAAGATACTCAGCAAATGAGTGAATGATGCGGGAGACGAATTGAATCTTAAGCTCCCTGTACTTGGACTGAAGGGAGCTCCCTTTCCCTTCCTTTATTGTCCGTCCCGGCCCCTCTTTGTTACTTATTTATTCAATCTTTCTCTCCGAATTACTTTCTTTTTTTTTTTCATATTTGTACGCTCTCTAAGGCAGTACTCTATATGTTAACTAAGCTTTATTACATTGAAATTGAGACGGAAAGGTATATATCTACAAGGTAGTACTCTATGCTGACTCGAATTTTATTTACTTTAATTTAAGGCGTACGTGTACTTGCCATGATCTGCTCTGCTCTAATATTATGTTTCCTTTTCTTTTGGTAAAGCTCTGGTGCTTTCCACATTACTGGCATGGCAAGTAAGATCTTGGACTATATATATGTTCATGGAAAGTATGTACCATATGTATGGTTGTGGGGTTTGGACTTGATAGTTTTCCAGCTTGAGTAAGGTTAATGTTTGGTGCAATTTTGCTCAGAAAATGCATCAATATGGGGGTTTCTGCTTCTGGACAAGAGTGTTTCCTTCTATTAAATGCTATTTACTGATCTTGCAAGTTCCAAGTACTGGTTACAGGCAGCGCATGAGAGACACAAGGGCTCGAGCCCACACTTAGCAGTTCCCACCACACCTCGGGTCTCGCTTTTTCTCCGCAACAAGTTCCTAGACGACGTAGATGTTCCCCACGGTACTCGTGCAGTTACCAACAGGTCCTCGATCGCGTGTTGATCCGCTTCCCCCAATTCTGCAAGTTTATACTACAGCTCAACAAAAAAGTTTACTCTCTTCTTCGTTACTGGATTTCAGGACTAAAATTAGCGCCGTGTTACGTATACCTGTTGCGTTACAGGAGAAATTCTTTAGTGCTTCCAGAATGCACTTTTTTTTTCATTTCATTCGATAAATGACACAACTAGAAATTTAGAGGAAGGAGTCAAATTAGTTAATATAAAATAAAATATTATATAAAAAATATAAAATGAGTTATTATATAATATTTTTTATGTAAATTATTGATAAATTAGAGTTTATTTTATCGTTTATTTTCTTTTTTTCTTTAATAAAAAAATTAATAATTTCTTTTTAAATATCTCTTAAATTTAACATAAAAAAAATATGCGTATTAATATATTATTAAACATCAAAATAAAGCAATGATTATAAATAAATAACTAATAAATAAAAACTCATTAAGTGGATAAAATGAGTTAATAAGAGAAGAATCTTAAAAAATATATTCTAGAAATATTTATGTTTCATATTTTTATATTATATGTACTATTATATTAAAAGACTTTTATTATTTATTACGTATACTATGTATAGAAATGGTAGAATATTTTAGAGGGTCATAATATAAAAAATATATATAATTATATAAATGTATAAAATTTGCACTACAAGAAATTTATGCCTAAAAAAACACTTAGTTTTAGGTACACGTAAAAAGTGTTGCTTATACACACATAGGCAAAACTTTTTTTAAATGTGTTATTTTTGATATAGCAAAAATTACACTTTTTTAATTAACGGATCACTTTTGAAGTGTTGTTATATCATATGTGGCCAATTGTTAAAGGCAACATTTTTTAACAAAAAGATACATTTGTAAGCTAATGCATAACTTTTTATAGTGTTATTATAGCAAGTGTGACTAATTGTTTAAAGCAACACTTTTGAGTAGAGAAGATAACATTTTTTAGATATCAAAAGCAACATATTTAAAAAAAGTGTTGTCTATATGTACAAAATATAACACTTTTTATATGTTTTCAAAAATAAGTGTTATTTTAAGCCAAATTTCTTGTAATGTTGGGAGGATCGTGACCCCCTTTCTCCTCCTCTGAATGACATATCAACTTTTGCATTAGATATATAGGGAAAATGAGGACAATAATAATTTACAAAGTTGTTATATCATTTAGGAAATATATTTTCCTATTCTTAAAGTATCCAAGTATTTCTAGGCGTTATAGTACGAGTAGAACTGGATTTATGTCATTAATTGTTACATGGCTTGATGAAATTTAATTATTTTTTATCATATATTGATTAGATTATTGGCAAGCCAATTTAATTATAGTATTTTTTAATTTATTGTCAAATATCTTTATTAATTGGTTATATTTTGATGAATTCTAAATCGATCAAAGATAAATCTATATAAAAATATACTCCGTTAAATCTGGCAGTTATCATCGAGTGATATAACTAAGAACATAAACAGCGGCTTAGGTTTCTAATCAGAGAGAACAATGAGTGCCGAATTCAATAGTAGAATACTGCATGCGGTGTTTCGCTTGTGTGAATCTGAGTCATGTCAATTCCTACCATGGAAGAGATGCTATTGCCAGCAGGTGACTACCCTTTTCAGCTCCATAAACCCTGAAGACAGCGTTGCTAGATTTGGATACATACAAATACTAACTTCCTCAAGTCTCTTTCCCCCTTATATCGAATCCAACAGCTCTTTTTACATGTTATGATTGTATGATAATTGCCCCGTCTTTAGCCAACACATGAGCCAAAGTTGTTTTGTCATTAATTGCGAAATACTATCCATTTAGTAATTAAAAATGGAATTAACAAATAAAATATCCTGAAATTCCACGTGCTAATCAATTAACGGAACTGATAAATATATAGTAGATCGTGCTTTAGATTTGCGAATGGATTGCAATATTGTGTTTATACGCAAATCACTTTGATTTACTGTAAAGTTTAATGCTCCTTTATTCTCTGGGGCCAAGATGTTTCCAACCCATTTGGAAGTGCTAGTAGTTAGTTAGGTGGATTATTTGCCATATAATCATTAAAGCCTTGTCCAGTATCAAATTAAACTAATTAAGATATGGATACAAACAAATCATCATGGGCCCGCTTGCGAATCCGTCTGCACCTTCTACGCTAAGCGAACCGTAGCCAGTCAATGCAAGGGCTATGGTCACTTTTTGGCACCTTATTAATAAGAGCTACGAAGAGAGGAAATGGAATGGACATAATGTAATGCTACAAGGAGCTTATCTGAATGATGTGACAATAACAACATTATCGTTGTTTTTTTTTTTTCACTGGTAGTGGGGAACAGATGCAAGCGAAATCCAACATCTATGAGTGTTAACTTTTGATTTAGTTTTAATTAATGGCATTGGGTATATCTTGCATATCAACCAAGATCCTTCCATTAACAGCATTGTCCATTTGCAACCAATAATCGTATTGAATTAAAATAGCACTCAGTTCGATATGGATTTTCAAATGTTAGATTAGCCAAGGTTTTGTTTTAGGCTATTGTTCGAGTCTTTCTTCGTAATGAGGAACAAAGCAAAAAGAGCTAACTTTCCCGGTCCATTATGATTTAATATAGGGCAGATTGCTTCTATATGAGATTTGTTGATATTTCTTGGGCTAATTATTATAATGTAAGTATATCATTGACATTTTAATTAATTAACATAAAAAATCCACGAAATTGTGAAGCTAAGGCATGCAATGAAAATTAGATTAGGAATTAACAGGATTCAAAATTTGCAATTTCAATGACTAAATAATTTATTTCGAAATTTTAAAAGCTAAAATGATTACATGCCATTTCAAAGACTAAGGTTTTTTTTTTATTCGAAAGTTGAATATTTACTTATCCCATAATACAATGCTCTTCCCGTTTATTCTGTTCGAAATCCTTTTCCTCCTCTAACACAAAGATACCATTTCGTACGAAAGGGCTTAAAGATTTTTTTTTTTGGGGGGGGGGGGTCAAAAACGGGCTTAAAGTTAAGGGTTTAAGCTTTGAACTGGCAACTTGGGTGGGTAAAGAGTTTTATTGTAGGAAATCGTAGTAAAAAAAGAAGGCCATCCTGCTAGCTGGGGCAAAAGCTCAAACAACTCGCCCTTCCGGCCTGACCAAAACGGAATATTGGATCTACTGTCTTATGGACCTTTGACCAAAAGAAAAGCCCGATATAACCTAATGTCTTATAGACAAAGAAAGAAGGTTCGTTGACAGAAAAAAAAAAGACAAAAAATAAGGTAGATCTTTATTTTTTTCATTTTTAATTGCATCAAATACATTAGAAAATATTTAAATTTACAATTTAAATATTTAAAAAACATTTCTTAAAGGGAAGTAAATCCAAATAAAATTTACAATAAATATTGACTGAGTTTAATTAGTTAGATATTTATCCACATTTAGGGTGAAAAATGCTATAAAGCATTGTTTGAATGATGGTATTGAAAATCCAGCTATCCGTTGGTTTGGCCCTAAAACCGGAAAAACCGGGAAACATAATTTCTGCCAAAAACCCTTTAACCCTTTTTTTTTTAAATGTAAAATTTCATTATTTTTTGTATTTTTTTAAAAAAATACCTAAAATCTCATATTTCCTATTTTTTTTTCTTTCTAATATGGGAAGTAGTAACTTAAGAGATTTGATTTATATGGATAATGTTTATTTTAATTAAAAAATGAATTATATTATGTTCTCTAGTTTTATTGATACCTAATTTAATTTTTAGTTATTTTATGACATATATTTTATTTTATATTTTTATATATTTATATAAATACATATTTTATTATATACCGTTATATATTAACTCATTTAAACCTCTAAACCCTTCGAACCTTGCTATAAAGTCAATTACTATCATAATTTTTGTTAAAATAAATTGGTGTTACTATTGGCTTTTAGGGGAGGGATGGAAAGAAAAGATTTGCAATATAATTTTACATTATAAACTCTTTATTTTCTTTCCCTTCTAAAATCTCAACTCATAAACATATCCTAAATGAATTATGGTTTTACGCTAGCTTATTTAATTAGAAAATTTAGTCATATTTTAACAAGTTGCATCAATAGCATAGAAGGGATTAGTAATAAATTATCTAGATTCCCAAGAGGTGTACTATTTTCAAAACACTCAATAGAATATAAGAGACGTTACCATAAAAATAGAATAGAAGGAATTAGTATCTCAATGATTTTTCTAATTAGATTTGAATAGGATCTTGATCACCATCTTGAGAAGAAAGCAACATTCAAATATTATTAGAGTAGCATCAATTACACAATTATTTTCAATAAAAGTAATATAATTATTTAATTTTTAAAAAAATTTCATAAATAATTAGTATCATTATAAAAAAAGTGTAAATTATAGAATTGAATTTTAATAACATATTTTAATGTTGAAAAATCAAAGTTCTTTTTTCAAAAAATAATATGAAAAAAATTATGGAAATGATAAATTGGAATGTTTAAGTTTTAAAAAATCAAATATGGTGTAATGAGATGAGTAAATAGAGTTTTTTTAATGATTTTCAAAAACTTTACATTTGAAGTTAGAATATTTTTGAAAAAGAGGAAAAATTAAAAAATAGATTGTTGATATTTTTTTTAGGGAAGATAGATTTAAGAGAAAGTATGCATTGATTTAGGAAGCTATATGTATGTAAAAATTAATTATGCTAAAAAGAACCCCCAATATATAATAGAAGGTATATTTTTCAACATTTGAGTTGAAGAATGAATTTGAAATTTTTGGTTTGATTCATTAATTTTTATGATAAATTCCAAAAATTATATTTCTTCAAAGGTAACTATTTTTCTTCAAATATATTAATGCATTTATTCTTTTATGCTTTTCAATTTATTTTTATTTTTATCAATAATATTATAACATTTTAATATTATAATATCTTCCATTGTAGTGTCAAATATAAGTTATAAAAAATTTCAATTTTGATATTTTAAGACTTGTAATATTTTGAATGTTGAAAATTGTGGAAGTGATAATTGGCATAATATTCAATATAGAGAATGTGTTAATAGAAGAGAAATATGAAATTATAATTAGAAAAATAATTAATAATTACAATGTAAATAAAAATTTAAAAATTCACTTTAAATAGAAATGTTGAGAAAAATGGTGGGGTATAAATTTCTCAGTGCACACATGTCAAAAATTTTCTTGAAATAAGTTTAAATTATTAGTAGCATAGATTACGATTTTGAATTATTGTCATATCATAATTAATTAGATTGAATACTTGCTAAAATCAAATGCATCAAATTAAGTTGATATCAATTAAGGATAGTGGCACTTTTTTTTTTTACTTATATGAAGGTAAGGCAATGGCAATTAAGTACATTAGAATAATTTTTAAACTTTGGCATATAAATCAAAATTGCTTTCAAACTAAATTAATATCAATTAAGGATAGTATCATAAAATTGATATAAAATAAGAATAAGAAAATCAAATTGTTATCGATCAAAACATTTTATGTTTTAGTCAACAGATTTTTTTATTTTATTTGATTAGAATTTGGACCTATATATATTATTATTAATAATACTAATTATAGATATTACCCTTACCATATATATATATATATTCATACTGATATTTGTGAAAAAAAAAGTTAAAGATATAGTATATAGTTTTACTATATGAAAGGTAATAAAAAAAATTTTAAAAACAAAAAAAGATAAAGGCAATTAATAATAACCATAAAACAAAAAAATGATAAAAATATAGAAAAAATAGTACCAATGCACAAATAGAGATAAAAAAATATAAAGAACAGAAAATACCAAAGAGAATTGTAAAAATTGAGGTCAAATAAATATAATAAAATGAAAATAATAAATCACATAACAAAGAAATAAACGAAAATAATAAACCAAATGTTTTCTCTCAAAAGTAAAAATAAAAAATGAAATTAACAAAGAGTAAAAGTTCGAAATATTTTGAAAAAGAAATTTAAGATAAATAACTTCGTATAACAAAAAAAATGTAAAATAAAGTTTAAGAATAGTCATTATCATTCTAATAATTGCATAAAAAGAAACTTATACACAATAGTTATTCTAGTTGCCTTATTTGTCATGATGCGTTATCCTCTCTGAAGACACTTTTTAATAGAGGAAGCTCTAAGTCAAATGACTCATTTTCATGAGGGGGAAAGAAAGAATAAAAAGCTCTCATATAAACAAAAACTCATATATCATAACTGAATACAATCACAACAATACAAAAAAAGGTGATAGTCCCTTTACGACTCATTGTATATAGCCACAATATAGCAGTTGAAAATACTAACCACTTACATAAAAAAGATAAAAGCAAAAACTAAAAGGAATAATTGAGATGCAAAGTCATTCAATTGCACCTAAAAAAATAAGTATCCATTAAATAAGGAGTGAAATTAAACGAAAATTATTGCAATGAAAAAATATATTACATATATAAATGTAGAAGGAGAATGTAGATGACAGAAAATAATACAAAAGAGAGAAGAAGATAGAGAAGAATGAAGATGATGACAGTAAATGTCACGACCCGCCTAGAACGTGAACGTGAGGATTGGGTCATCAGGAAACCTTTGGTAACGTGATTGACTAAAATGTATAAATAGATCAAATATATTCAAGTTCAACTAAATACCATAATTCTAAAATGTTTCAAAACTTAAATCTTGGATATAAAACTACATAATAGCCATAATCTAGCCGAAGCCAAACATAATTAATAAAGTAACTAGAGGTCATATAAATAATCATAAAAACTATTTATTTCCGAAATCCTGCCCTAGACAATTACTAAAGTACTGCTAAACTAACATAAACTTACAGGAAGTCACTCGAAGCGAAGCTCATCAAACAAATGATATATGAAGAGGATCTTGTGGTGCAACTAACCCGTAATCTATAAGGGAGGAAAAAAAAGGGTGAGTTCATTAAAACTCAATGAGCAATAGCCACCCACATCTCACATGGGACAATAAGGAACTACATAATAATACATATATCAACAGGGACATGCAAATAATTATATTATAGTGAAATTTATATACATTCAACTGGATCCCTCTTTTAACTAAATAAAATCCAACTTAAAGAAAATCAACTTAAAACTGAATTCATATTCTATAAGTATTTACTTGCATAATAAACATTTACTTATGGGTTTGTCCTCTTAAGGACCATATTCTGTGGTATATCTGAATTATAAAACCCAACCTTCATGGCAGCTTAGCATATCACCTCCATGATAGCTAGATATGCAAAGTTAATGACTTATAAGATGGCCTCCATGGGCGCTTGATATACCTCCTTGGTAACTAGGCATACCAAGGTTAACGTCTCACAAGACTACCTCCATGGCCACTTGGTACACCGCCTCCTTGGGCCAGGCGTACCAAGGTTAACTACTTTCCAACATAAATGAAATTCTGCTAGACTGATCTCAAGCATATATAAGTTAACTGAATCAGCAATAAATTCAAACATTGAATCATATTCCTGTATGTTGTTTGCGCTTATGAGATAACAATTTAGATATTAAATATTATGTTGTAGGAATTGGTCATGCTATGTTGTCTACTATCCCATTTGTAACATCAATAGTCATAATAATTATAACATCAATGATTTAACTGTGAACCTTTAATTATTATTTACCTATTTTATTATTTTTTAAAAGTTGAGTTCCATCGTGCTATATAAGTAGATAAATTTTAGAAACTAATAATGGTTAAATAATACCCATAAAAATGAAGCTAATATTGCTATACTGAATACTTCTTATACTTTAATAATTCATTCATAAATTTAATCATAGAGGCTGCAAAAGCTATTAGTTAATATTTGTTAATTGACTAGTCCTATCATGTTACCTAATAACTATTAATTAAACTTTTATTGTTACTTAGGTCATTCTTATTGTTCTAGCTATTATTCCTACAATACATAATAAGTATGTACTAATCTATTTGTATAACTTAGCTATTAACTATTCTCCATTAACAAGCTAAATTTTATCATACTAAACATTACTATTTTTTATTTTAATTGGGCACTTGGACTATTTGATCAATTGAGTACTAATATTAGGATGGGCTCTATATATATAATTAAAATTTACACAACATTATATATGTTCTTGCTATTCTAATTGCTATTTATATGGTAACTATCAAATAGTTATGAGATGTTTTATCTCCTTAACTGTTTTATGATAACTAGCTAGGTCATATTGTACTAAATCGATAATAATAATATTTTCTAATATTTGTGTAAGTTGTTTTCTTATGTCTTGCCTGCGTTCATATCTAATAATTAAATAATACTTTTAACTGTGAAATTATAATAATTGTCAATATATTTTCTGATGATAAGATTCTCAACATACCAAATAAAATCACATATTTCTAAATATGATATTACTAGAACTAGTGACATCTTCTAATAGTTATGCATCAAACAGTAGTCACTCGTCATTGGTAGTTGGGAGTGTAATTCCATTGACAACTTGACCCTAAGTAAATGATCCTGATAATTGTCAAACAATATAATAAAAATATAAACAATTTGATTCTATCACCCAAACTTAGTTTGGGATGGTAGAGAGGAAGAATGTTATGAGAAAACTATGTAACAGGACCCAAACTCACATACTAGATACAAAGGGAAGGAACTGGCTAAATTCCATTAAGATCACTTACCATAAGAGATTAATCGAAGAAAATTAAGAGGAATCACATTTTTCTCTCTAAGAAAAAATCCTTCACGGTTAGAGTTCTTAAAAAATTATTTAAGAGGATATGATATGCCAAATATACATTAGGAGTATAAAACAAAAACCCGAAACAATCCATGTCTCACCACGCACAGTATGCGCTCCAACGCATTCTCATTGCAACAATGCAAGGTTTTCTTTTATATATATATATATATATATATTCTTAACAACGTGATAATGCACATTCCCTTACAATTAAGTTGTGAAATAATAATAATAAGAATATTAATATTCATAGAAACGTTACTTATATAATAACAATATTAGTTCATATACCAATAAATTTCGTATTTGGGATGTCATAGTAAAAGAATGAAAGCATAAAAATTATAAGTAAAAAAATAACAACAACAAAACAAAAGAGAGAGAAAGAGAAAATAAAGTGAAGGAGAATATGACGGTTTGAAGTTTAAAAGAGAGAAAAAAATTGATATATAATTATTAAAATGTCATAATTCACCAAATATATTGATTTCTCACATTAAAATTGTCAAATATTAATGTAATTAGAATTTATTTGATATTCGATAACATATATAGAAATTACATTTTGTAGTGTAAATTAGATCAGATCATTTCTCAAAAAGGAAACTCTTAAATAAATGTTAAAAATCAGATCTTATAAAATCATTGCTTCATGCTTATGGTTTCAAGAAATTATACTTGTGTGAAAGTGGTTTTAAGTTTGAAAGAATATGGATCAATTTAAATTGATATGACCTTAGATTGATTGTTTTAATTAATTGAGAGTTTGAGGATTAAATCCTTCGTATAATCTTACATAAATGGTTAGATTAAAAGTTATGAAAAGATCACATAATCACTTGAAAATGTCACATGACTTTATATTTTAATCATGACCATTGATATAAGATTTGACGATAGATTTGCTCCTCTAACTTGATCATCTTCCTATAAATAGGTATTTAAATCATTTATATAAATGAAAATTGACGAGTTTCATAGAGATAACTTCATTCTTCATCCCTACCATGTTTAACAAACAGGAACTCTACTCTATCCATGTGAAGACTTAACCTGTCCTTATTCCTATCCTCGTTACGGTAATTTCCACAAGTACCCATTTCAACAAGTTTTTTTATCATCCCTAACCATTTACATCTTTTTAGTAAATTAAAATATTTAATTTATAAAAATATAATTTTCTATTAATTAAAAATAATGAATAAATTTCATTTATGTGGTTTCAATTACACCTCATTTCCTTATACATTCTTTTTGTAAATTAAAATATCAAATTTACAATATATGTTATAATAAGTAAAAAAATCATAAATAATCCTAATTTACTTCATTTCATTTATTGAAGTAGCATCAATTATACAATTATTTTCAATAAAAAAATAATGTAATTTTTTTATTTTTTAAAAATTTAATAAATAATTAGTATCAATATAAAAAATGTGTAAATTATGAAATTGAATTTTAATAAAATATTTGAATGTTGAAAAATGAAAGTCTTTTTTTAAAAAATTAATATAAAAAATTATGGAATTAATAGATTGGAATGTTTAAGCTTAAAAAATAAATATGGTATAGTGAGACGAATAGATAGATTTTTTTTTTATGATCTTTAAAAGCTCTAGAATTTAAAATTTTGAAAAAGAAGAAGAATTGAAAAATAGATTATTGATTGAGCACCCAATTTTGGTAAAGTCTCAAAAATAATTAAAAAAAAAGTGCTCTCATTCACCTTAATTTGAAAGATTAAAACCAGCCCATTCTAATTTTACCAACCCATGTCTTTGTAAGTCCATTAGCACCAAAAAAAAAAAAGTATAATAATAAAATTAAAAATAATAAAAGAAAAAAAGACTGGCAGGAGTGGCGGACACCACATCATGGGCTCCTTCCCACTCCTTGCATCCTCAGTACTCATTGCAACGGTGCGGACAAGGAATGAGCTCCCTCAATTGCCAGGTTGTGCGAAGATGGAGGATAGGAAATATCAATAAAAAAAAATCCACCCCTTACAGCCATATGTACACCCATTAGTAACAACAAGAAGGGGAGGACCATTTACCACATTCCCATCGTTCTTCATCTTCTCAGTTCCAAAACAACACTGCCATACTTGATTCTTGATAGTTCATTGTTCATCCTGCCCAAACCCCACAGCAATGGGTTTCCATTTTAAACCTCCATAAACCCATAACCAAATCTCATCCAAACTCAATCCATGAACACAATTCCTTCAACAGCCACATCAAATACTCATTCAACCCAAAAAAAAGAAAAGAAGGCTCTGTGTCCCTAAAAAAATGACAAAGCCTGCACATACCAGATATCATCACCCACCTTAACTCAAGAGTCAATCTCCCTCCGTCAAACGACGACGACCACCGCGAGGCCTCCTTCATCACCATCGAATTAGAAACCTGCATATCGGAGCTGCCTTCCCTTTCCCCATGGCCGCCGCCTTCCGCCTCTGCTTGTTTCAACTACGCGGTGCTTGCCGCCGCCGTGATGGGCGATTGTCCTCCTTTTTCGTCCCCTTCCATGGCTGCTTGCGTGGGGTGCCTCCACCTTTCTCCCTTGTGTACGCCACTATCTTGCAGAGCCTCACCCCACACCCCTCTGTTTCCATTTTCAAAATGGTATTGCTAAAAGCCTAAAACAGATCCCTGTCTCTTGAGAACCTTCCTTTATTTATTCCTTTATTTGGGTTTTACTTTAAAGGTTATTAAGTGTTTTTGTTGGGCTGTAGGTTGTGGCTCTTGTTAAGAAAAAACATTGAACATTGTGTTTAAGACTAGCTTATTTGATCCACGACTCTTTGTTTAGCGTTCAAGAATTTCAAGAGTTTAGCCTTTGCAATTTTTTGGATACTATCATTTGGGTTTTATTTAGTTGTATTCAGTAAGTTTTTCAAAAAGAACGGGACCAGTTTCTTGGCTTTTGGTGCACAAAAAACAAAATGAAAAAAATTATGTTTGAATGTTTTGTCACCGTTCTTGGATTGGCTCAGTTGAGTCATACCTTTCACCTTTGACTACTCATTTGGTTAATACTTAGTTGACTTCTCGATTAATCTTGCATTGTTAACATATTTGGTTGAAATAAACTCATTCGAAATTATTTGTTTTTATTTTAATTTCCTTATCTCTTTTTGGGTTCATGCAATGGCTAACAATTTTGATTGAGTAGTGAATGCTACTTTAAAGGTTGTTTAGATCATAAGGATTTATTGAGTAGTTAGTGTTAACTTAAATAATGTACAAAAATGGACTTTCCCTTAAAAAAAAAAGTGTCTTTAAAACAAAAAGTCTTTCTCTTAAAAAAATAATTAAACACAATTTTTTTAAGAATTACATGTCTTTGAGTTCTTATTACCAGAATACGTAATCAAACTTTAAATTTTCATAATTTTGTTTCTAATTTTTCTTATCTTATTTCCTCAGCTTGTAAATATTTTAATTTGATCCTCTTTTTCGTTTATTTGTAAATATTATATCGTTTATCTTTTTGAGTAAATTTTATATGCTTTTAAGTTATTCTAATTGTATAATTAACTTTTGATTAACCATTTTTGGACGAATATATGAGGATTGTGGTGTTTAGTCTCCACCATTTCTATGCATAAACAAACTCTCAAATCTAACTTTGTTTTGGGCTAGTTTAAAATTTTTACAAAGATATTTTCCCAATGGTTTTTTAATAAACCTTGATGAACTCCATAAAAATATTTTTCAATAGTATTTTCGCTTCCCATCGCGATTCTGGTCACAACATTGATATTTTTTTTAGGAAAGATATAGATTTAAGGGAAAATATGCACTAATTTAGGAAGTAATATGTATTTAAAAATTAATTATGCTAAATGAATCCCAATATGTAATAAAAGGAATATTTTCCAACATTTGAGTTAAGGAATGAATTTGAAACTTTTGGTTTAATTCATTAATGTTTATGGTGATTTCCAAAAATAATATTTTTGCAGAGGTGACTATTTTTCTTCAAATATATGAATGCATTTATTTTTTATGTTTTTAATTTTTAATTTTTTTTTATTTTTATTAATAATATTATAGCATTAAAATGTTATAATGCCTTTCATTGTAGTGTCAAATTTAAGTTATAAAAAAATTCAATTATGATATTTTAAGACTTGTAATATTTTGAATGTTGAAAATTGTGGAAGTAATAATTGGCATAATATTCAATGTAGAGTATGTGCTAATAGAAGAGGAATGTGAAAACATAATTAGAAAAATAATTAATAATTATAATGCAAGTAAAACTTTAAAATTTACTTTAAATAGAAATGTTGAGAAATTGAGGCATGAATTTCTCAATGCACATATGGTAAACCTTTCCTTGAAATGAGTCTAAATTATTAATAGCATAGATTACAATTTGGAATTATCGTCATGTCATAATTAATTAGATTGAATATTTGCTAAAATCAAATGCATCAAATTAAGTTTATATCAATTAAGAGTAATGACAATTTTTTTTTTTTTGGGTATATGAGAGTAAGGTAATGGCAATTTAAGTACACTAGACTAATTTTTGAATTTTGGCCTATGAATCAACATTGCTTTTATGATTAAATTAATATCAATTAAGGATGGTATGATAAAATTGATATAAAATAAGAATAATAAAATTAAATTGATATCAATTGCAAAATTTTATGTTTTAATCAATAGATTTTTTATTTTATTTGATTGGAATTTGGATTTATTTTGGACCTATATATATTATTATTAATATTAATTAAAGATATTACTCTGACCATATATATTTTCATATTAATATCTATAAAAAAAATTTAAAGATGTAGTATATAGTTCCACATCACTTTATTTAAACCAACAATTAACTTTAATATGAAAGGTAATCAATAATTTTATATATAAAAAAGGTAATCAATGATAACCATAAAACAAAAAAAATAATAAAAATACAAAAAAAGAATATCACAACATCAATACACGAATAGAGATAAAAATAGAAAGAACAAAAAATACTGAAGAGAAAGTTTATTCTAGTAATTGTATAAAAAGAAACTTATACACAATGCTTATTCTAGTTACCTTATTAGTTCCCTTATTTGTCATGATGCATTATCCTTCTTTGAAGACACCTTTTTCTGGAAAGCTTTTAGTAAAATGACTCATTTTCTTTCATGAGGAAAAAAAGAAGAGAAAGCTCTCATATAAGCAAAAGCACACATAACATCACTTAATACAATCACAACAATACAAAAAAAAATAATAATAGTCCCCTTATAACTCATTGTATATAGCCATGATATAGCACTTAAAAATAGTAACTACTCATAGTAAGAAAGATAAAAGCAAAAACTAAAAGAAATATAGAGATGTAAAATCATTCAATTGCACCTTAAAAAATAAATATCCATTAAATAATGAGTGAAATTGAATAAAAAATATATTACATATATAATGCAGAAGAATAATGCAAAAGAGATAAGAAGAAAAAGAAGAATGAAGATGATATCAATAAAAGAATAAGTGCATAAAATTAATAAAAGAAAACAATAAAAAGACAAGAGAGAGAGAAAGAACAAATATTGTGAAGGAGAATATGAGGGTTTAAAGTTCAAAAGAGAATAAAAAAGGGATATATAATGATTAAAATATCCAAGTTATAATTCACCAAATATACTGATATTTCGCATTAAAAAGGTCAAATGCTTATGTAATTAGAATTTATTTGATATTTGATAACGTAAATAGAAATTACATTTTGTAGTGTAAATTAGATCGGATCATTTTTCAAAAAGAAAACTCTTGAATAAATGTTAAAAATCAGATCAAATAAAATCATTGCTTCATGGTTATGGTTTTCAAAAATTATGCTTGTGTGAAAGTTGTTTTAAATTTGAAAGAATATGGATCAATTTAAATTGAAATTACCATGGATTGATTACTTTAATTAATAGATCATATAACATCAATGTCTATCATAATTGATTGATTGTTTTAATTAATTTTATGGATATAATTTATTTATCTATTTTTAACTAAAAAGTATAATAAATTAACATACTTATTAAAAACCCCCATTTTCATTTTCTCATAAAAAAAAATATTCCTTTATTCTAAACAAAGACAAGACAACTAAACAAAGACAGAGAAGCCCAAATCTAAAGTGACTAAAAGTATAACAACAAAATTTTTAATTTAGATTTCATTTACATTAAGTCTTTGAATCCGTTGCCATTTTATAATCAAAAGCCATTTTTTTAAATAGCTTTTTTTAAAAAAATATGTAATCTACTAAAATTGACTATAGATGAAAACTCATTTGTCTATAACATTTTAATATGATATATAATATATTGATTTATGTTTTATTTACATCATTTGTTAATATTTTAATGTTACATAATTTTGAATGGCATATTGATGAGCCTTATGATTTAAATTAAGATTTGTAATAGTTTGAAATTCAATATTTAATGTAGAATATTCATGGTGGGATATGAAGGAGAGATATGGAGATAATTTTTTGAAAATAATTAATAAGTAGAATTATGAAAATTGTGGACCCTAAATTATTTTGAAAAAGACACATGTTAAAGTTTGCTTGAAATAAGATTAGTATAGTGGAAGTAGATAATTGGGTTTTTTTTTCTGAAAATTATTACAACCAATCAAATTATTATTTCTAAATAGTGTAATTAAATAATTATTTTTAAACCAAATCATTTAGGTCCCTTAAACAACCGTATTTCTAGAAAAAAAGGTGTTTGACACTCAATGTTAACAGAATGATTGAATTTGTTTTCCTAATTTGTAGTTTTTTTAAAAAAATCTAACAGACATAAAGCTAAATCGAAATATTCCTTTTTGTTTTATTTCTTTCAATTATTCTTTTTTTATTTCTCTAGTTATTAAAAATAAAATTAAATGTAATTTCACTTTTTAAAAGTTAAAAAGTTTAAATTTAGTCCCTTTAAAGTTTAAAATTAAAAAAAAAAGAATCATTTAAAGTGTGACCCTTGTCAAAACCTCATTATTTAGTTATCTCAATTATTATTAGTATAGATTTTTATAGTATAATTCTACTATTAAATATTGAAGATTGTCAATGGTATCATAATAATATGTAATAATTACAGTTTTATTTTTTTTTTAAAATTAATAATTAATTTCTTATTGTGAAACCTAAATCATTCTCGTTAACATAAAAACTTTCCTTCATAAAGTTCTAATATTAATATTATTATAGATAGATTATAGATTATAATATATAAAAGAGCGTTCACAAATAAAGGCTATAGGGATTATAAATAAATAGTTATCTTTGTATCGTGTTATTAACTTTTTTTTTAATAATCTAATTACCTATAAAATTGTTATTTGTTATCAAGAAATTGGTTAAAAGTTTTAATTTTGGATAAAGAATGGAAGACTACTAGTTTAACAATAAATGTTCATTTTAAAGAAGTTTTGGAAAACGTCTAGCTGTATATCCTATGGATGTTGATAGATATTTCATATTGTAAATTTGATATTATTATTATTTGTTCTAAGGAGTTTATAGTGGAATTAAGGGAAAATAAAGAAGGGGATGGATAAATAGGGATAAAACTCCTAACCCAATACTAATAAATTTCTAGTCACTTAAATCAAGAATGATACCATATAAGCTACAATTCATTGGCTGATATTATTTAATTTAACATACATAAATTGATATCATAACAAGATTATATAGAGTAAATTGATATCACATGCATATTTTAGGGATGCATGAAATTTTGATAAAACCGTTTGTTTTATTAATTTTTATAGGTAAATTTTGATAATAAATTTTTATATTTATATATTCATGTAGGATTAAATCTCTCATGCATTTTTATAGAATAAATTATGTATAAATTACTTTTCAAAAATTTCTTTACATAAACACTTAAATAATCGATTTATCCAAATTGGCCCTCGTTACCCGACCATAACCCAAACATTATTATTGCTTTATGTAGAAGATACATCTGATAAAACAATTTGTTTAACAGGTTATGAATCAATTGTGGTGGGTGTTGTCACATGTGCTGTTCTTAATCTACTGTCATAGGCTGTTCTTTTTGTGGTTCTGGTTTGTTTTACGGGTTGGGTGGATCGGGGATGTTGATTTTCCGGTTTATATTAGTTCTGCTGTCTTTGCTCCACCTCTCTACGTTCATGAGTGTTCAGCCTCTTTCTTATACTTATAAAAAATGAAGTTATGAATGAATTGTGGCAAAACATTTTATGAATATGAATACTATTGGGGCCTGCTTGAATGTCTAAAGTAAAATGTAAAAGGGAATTTTAAATTTTATATTTAAATTTATTAAAAAATTAGGAAATAAATAAGAAAGAAGAAAACTATATAAACTTTTTTTTTCCCCGATAGTTAGATAAACAAAGTTCACACTCAAGAAGAGTGGAGGATTACATGGGTGACCAAAACACTACTCCCCTTCTCAAACAACCCACGACAGAACTATATAAACTTTAATGAGAGCGAGACATTTGATAAGTTTTAGAATTAATAATTTACAAGATATAGGTTATGAATTATGAAGAATCAATTTCAGACATTTTTTAATTCAATAAATTTCTATTGTTAAATTATAATTTCAATTTTATATGTTGTTTTAAACATGAAAATTGGAATTGTTGTATCAAATTTCAATTCCAAACTTCTATTTCATATTCAATTCCATAACCCAAAAGAAATATAGTATTAAAAGAGCTTTCCCTTTGATATTTGGTTTTTATAAGTGTAATTTTTATGCATGAAATGTAAAATATTTTTACACGATCATCCAATAAAATTATTTATTTACATAACTTTTAAGTAATGGGTATGAGATTTCATTACTTTTATTGATATGATAATATATAATTGGATAACAGTATAAAAAAATTTTACACCATCAATATATAAAAATTAAACTATTTTATTATTCGAAGACAATTAGTACTAGTTATTTATTTTGAAATTCAAATATAAAGCTATGATTGTAACGACATTTATTACTCATTTAAATATTTTTCATGGTTAATCACTCGTGTTTTTCATAAAAAAAAGAATATAGGTAAGGATAATGATAGACATCTATGGGGGTGGGGATATGCCTCCTGCCTCTCGCCTCCTACCACCCGCCTCCTGTCCCCATTTAAAACTTTGCCCCTCCATCCTCGTCCCATTCCCATTACGGATTTCCATTCTTTACTCTTTGCTAGATTCAAATCCCCATTGGTATCGCGAGTTTAGTCCAAAGAGTTCAAAAGATATAAAAATGAGAAAAAAAATAAAAAATGCTATTGAACATGAATAAAATACTTATAAATATCCATAATCTATTAATCATTATAACATTATTTAACATAGTCAAGATTAAAAGTAAAATACATTACATAAATCCTTTTAAAAAAAGTTAGGAATATGTGGGTGAAGATATTTTGGGGTATATATATAAACTTATACTTATGTGAGAATCTGGTGAGTCTTGATAGGGTGGAAATCTTAATATGCTCTCTACTCTATTTAATAAATGGGGACTGTACTCCCATTTCTATGAAAACTAAACTAGCCTTTGCACCTGTTCCCTACACAGAAAATTCCCACAGATATTTATCTTTGCAGGTATTTTTGTTATTCCTAAGTATAAGGGATAAACACTTCTTATTACTTAAATAAAAGATAAATATCGAAAGTTGGATAAAAATATAAACATGAAAAGATAGCATTTATTTTCATATGAGAAATATCCGCTTTTTGTGTTGCGGATAAAATTGAGACTGATGGCGTGAAAATATGGTCCGTTCGAGATTGACAATGTGTGATGACAGCAAAAAAGAAAAAGACTGACAATGTGTCCATTACGAGGAGCGGTTGGAGTAATTGGGGGAGATTAAAGTTTATCAAAAAAAATTGTAGGAGATTAAACTTTGAATTAGAAGGGGCTTGATTTATCTATTAGAATTTGTGTTTATCTTTTGCTTGCTTGTTTGTTTTGTGGTTCTGTTTATCTGTTAATCCCTATTTTGAGGTGAGTTGGTAATTATTAAAAAAATTAAACACCTTTTATTGTCATTTATGTACTTTTAATAAAAATAAATTAAGCAATATCAAAACTATTTTTAAAAATATTTAAATATTTATTGTTATTATTTATTTTATTTCAACAAAAACAAAATAAATTAGCAAAACAAATACATAATGAGTTTACGGATCTCCGTCAGACCAAAAACACTATATACAGAGTGAATCGACTAAAGTAACATACCGTGTCAAAAAAATAAAAAGACTAAAGTAACATAAAGCATAAAGTATTCAATTATGTTAATCAAAAAAGAAAAAAGTATTCAATTATTGCTCCTTCAGTCAATTTGTACTTTTCAAAATGCAGCGCATTAAAATCCTTTCCAACTTTAAAATTTTTTAATAAGATGAAATTAAATTAAATTTTATTAGAAATTAAATTTTATTTAGAATTTAATTGAATTTTTATATTTTAAATAAATTAATAAATTAAAAATTTGAATTCAATTCCTTAATTTGAAATGAGTCTAAAAATAAATAAATTTAATTATTTTTACTATTTTATCTTTCATTAATAGGTTGAGAACAAAACATTATATTCAAGTAAAGTTATTTTAATATTTTTATTTATTAGAATTTAATTATTACACCAAATCATACCAATTTCAGTCTAATATTCCATCAAAGAATTAAATTGAATTCTAGGAGTTTTTAAACGTTTTAGAAATATTTATGCTTTACATTAATTATATTACGTTAAGAAATAGACAAACAAAACACTTTATATATAATTCTTTTTAAATTTTGTAGACCCAATTTATATGTTTATATTTATTTTTTAACTTAAATTTGATACATATTAAAAATATAAAATTTCTTTATACTATTATCTAATTTTTTCATAAAATTATCTAATTATATATTAACTAATTAGTTAATATAATTAATTCTTATATCTATTATTTAAAAAGTCATATAAACAAATGAATTGATTAGATAAGATAAGAAGATGGTTTAAAGACGTTTTATATTTAAAACAAGATTTAATTTGTATGCATGGAAAGTGTAAGATTTTTTTATATTCTCATCCATTTAAATCTTTTTATTTATATGACTTGTTAAAATAATGGAGGAGAATCTTAACTATATTTATTGATATAATAAAATATGATTAAATAACAATATAAATTTTGTTTTTAGACAAACCACCCATCCAAATTAAACCCCTTAAAACAAACACGAAATTCGTGTGATCGTATTATACGGTTACACCACATGAAGTTTGATGTAAAAATTAAGGATTCGGATTATTTTCATTAGACAGAACGCGCGGTCTATAAATAAAGGACCCTCAGTCACGAACTCGCGGTCCACGACCTGTAGGCTGTAGCTAAAGAGGGAGTTACGGTCCAACTTGGAGAGCGCCTCAGGTCCCCCTCTCTTTCTTCTTTGTCTGGACATGCTTCGTTCATATTCAATGATTCAGCAGCCAATCCTCCTCTAAAAAATCTTCTGCTCGCTCATACGCCTCCCGACGGAATTCAAAACAGAGATTGCTCAAGAAAACTAGTAGGTAATTATAAGCTTATATTGTCTTTCTTTTTTTCTTTCAATATTATATTACTGTATGTTCATTGAGTTACTGTATTGTCTTTGTTGCGCCAATTAGTGTATCTTAATTAGTTTGCCTGTAAGTTATGTATAGAAGCAGAATCGGATAGCTGACGTTGTGCGTTCTTGCGCCGTATCTCAGAGACTGAGAGTATAGTGATTTGGGAATAACGTAGAGTTCAGATTGTAAAAGTTATAAGAGATTAAGAGCCTCTCATTATTTCTTTCTGGCGCCTACTGCTAATGCACACGCTGGAAATATCTGGTGCCGCGGTTTTGTCGTGGAATGGTCCAAGGTCAGAAGCCGCGTAATTGCACCTGGGCACAACACCTTTGATTTGAATTCGAAGCGTTTTTCATTTTAGGGTTGTTTTTTGTGTCCGCATTTTCACATCGTATATTCCGATTGGTCAGTGCTGCCAGTGGGAAAATAACACTTTCCGTGGTGATAAAATAATCACTTCAGTTCCGTATAAATCTTTTACTAAAGTTTCCCTTTCCTGTGTCACTTTTTGGCTAAAAGCGTGTTGACATTATTACATTAACCACTAGATGAACCGAACACAGATAAATTTTGCATTATGTTGGGATTAAAAGTCAGTTTCGATAAATTAAGAGCTATGGCCTCACGGCTAATGTCCAACAGGAGGAAAGATGCTTTGTCACGACTCACTTCGATTAGATTTATAGGCAATTTAGGAAGTTCCTTGAGTGTTTCCATCCTTCAGGAGCGTGTAACTAAAGCTGTTTTCCAAACTATTCTTGAGAAGGTGGAGAATCGGCTAACTTTTTATCAGAAATGTTTACTAAATAAAGCAAGGCGCCTTTGTTTAGTGAAGTCTGTGTTGACATATCTTTCTATCTATACTATGTAATCGTTGTGACTACCAGAAGGGGTATGTGATCATATTGATAGGTTTATGAGGAATTTTGTCTAAGGTAATCAGTCAAACCGTCGTGGTTTCCATCCTGTTACTTGGGAAGTTTTAACTCGCAGAAGAGCTGTGGGGGTCTTGGAATTAGGGGAGCTCATAACACGAATACGGCCTTACTTGGGAAGTTGGTGTGTCTCATTGAAAATAATTCACCAAAGATTTGGGTTTAAGTTCTACAGGCAAAATATCTCAATTATGGCTCGGTCTTTTGCTCCATACCATCAGGGCGTGTTCCTATATATGGAAGGGGATTGGCAAAAAGCCGGTGAAGCTGAATGATGAATTTCATTTCTCTTAGTTCCGTGCCTCCTTATGGTATGATGGGGAACAAGTGGCTACTATGGTAGATTTCGTCCATATTTCCAATTTGGAGCTTTCGTAGTAATCTTTGATGGGATAACCAATGACACTTTAATATCTTAAATACTCCTTTACCTGAAGAAATTTGTTGCTTTCTATAGGATCGTTCTTTACCATTGTCATACCCCGACTTGGAACGTTACCGCATCTGAGGAATCTCATCCACGTAAGCCTTGACCTTTGAGCTTCTCTATATGCATAACTTAATTCATAAAAATCCATTTTCAAACATAATTTTATACCTAACATAGATCAATTTCTCTTTGAAATCTAAATCATCATAATTAATTTCATAATCGAACTTGAATCTATGGTCATAATACAACATATATTGAATTACTCTTTGAAAAGATTTAAAAATCATGAAAGTTATAATTTATGCAAATACAATATAATCTAACTCATGGTAAAACAAAATGTAACACATCTATATGGTCTGGGACCTTGCCGTAATGACATCGAGCACTCTAAGGACAACAAAAGGGCACTTCACTCCAAGTGAAGCTCACCAACTGAGACCTCTATTGCGGAGAGAGACGATTGGAAAAAAAGACCTTAACCCACTATACCTGTAATGGGGAAAGGAGATGAGTTTCATCTAAAATTCAATGAGTGAACCCTATACCTCTTCATGGGACAATAATAATAAAAACATGATGATAATAATACTAATGAAAATAATAAACAAACTCTAAAGCATCCTCCATATCTACATGAATACCTAGATATAATAATGAATATGGTACTTAATCTCTTACGGACTATAGCATTGAAATCATACTAGTCCTTGTCCAGAATGTAGGCAACTAACTAGGTCCCATTTCCTGGGATTGCCATCATGGCTACTTACTAGGTTTGTCTCCATGGCGTTTACTATTGTTCATCATGCGTAACTTAACCGAAATAAATAAAAACAATGCTGAAAGATGGGTACTTTGTTCCAGGTGAAGAGAGCCATTAAATTATGAAGACGGGTACTTGTCCCTGGCGAAGCAGAGCCCCATAAATGCTGAAGGATGGGTACTTCGTCCTGAGCGAAGCAGAGCGCCTAATTACTGAACGATGGGACTCCTCCCGCAAAGAAAAGCCCAATAAATGCTGAAGGATGGATACTCTGTTCCTACGAAGTAGAGCCCTATAAATTTTGAAGATGGGTACACTGCCCCCGAAGCAGAGCCCTATAAATACTTAGTACACTGTGAGTTCTGAATTCATATAACTCTAACAATCTGACTTTAGCATAACTATTGCTATGAAATCATACCCAGGGATCACCGCTCTGTAGGCATTTCGATTTTAAGCCCATGGAGTATGTATTGATAGTTGCTACAAATCATCCTGAATCTTTCCTCTTAATACCTTAATTCTAAAGTTCTAAGTTCAAAAATTAAACTAACATATCTTTTCATATACTTGATAAATCTAAAATCATAGTTTAATACACTGGGTTCACAATCATAAAACATGAAAATCATATAATATATTTATCCGTAAAGCTAAGTCATACTCTTGTTTCATATTTCTCTAACATGTATGAATATTTTAACTAGATATTCTAAAACATAACTTGAAATCTTAAAACTTGTATACATAGTGATATAAAAAAACTCATAAAAACATATTTAGTAAAATAGTCATCTTGCTACAATATATATTTTCTTAATAAACCTTTCTCAAACATGTAAAACATTTCCTATAACACACCACATAGCAATCATGGTCCCATAATTTTGTAAAACATATTTCTTTCATGTTATCAACATAAATCATTATTTTTCTAGCTAAACATAATCATGTAAAATCATTTTCTATACTTTTTCTCATCTCAAATTTCATGTTTAACAATCATAATGCAATAATATACTCATAATGATGAAACTAAGATTATGATATCAAACTCGCTCACATGAGAGGGAGAACAAGAGGCGACAACACCAAGGGAGCACCATGGAGAGAGATGACACTAACAACTTGATCTCTTGGGAGGAGAAGGAATGGAGGTTAGATTGAGAGAGGAAAGGTTGGAGGAGGGTTTGGAAGGGAGGAATTCGGGTTTCTGCTTTTGGAAGGTAAGAAGCTTGAGTTGGGTATATATATATAGCTCATTTATCAAAATTGCGTCATTTTGTACTGGTTGACATTATACGTTCGCGGAAGTGAGTAAATCTCGCAGACCTGGAAGCAAACCCTCGCTGCAACGAGTTTGTTCTGCAAATCTTGGAGCAACAGCACCCATAGCACTCTCAACACCCTAACAGGACCCTCAACTTATTCTACTTTCCATTAACTTTAAAACATAAATGTAAATAAGGAAATATCTCCCATTTGGATTCAAATAAAATATCAAAAAAATCAAAATTTCAGCCATTCAAAATCCAAATTTTAGGTTTTAGTTCAAATTTGGAAATTTTCAAGATTTTCTAAACTTAAGGGTTTAAAACGAAACGTTTAAAGGTTTTATAAAATTCATTAAAAATTACTCTTCAACTCATTTTCCCTCTAGGAACAATTAACGGACTTTTACCCAAGAATGTCACTCTAACATATAGCCCTCCAAGGAAGTGTATGATCTAGACTTAGTGGAGTTCAGACACAACGCGTGTCCGGACCCTGACCTCACAGAACTTGTCCACTGAGGTGTATATCCGGATATTATAACCACGGGTTAGTGCCATGTGGCATGGTGTTGGCTTGGACAGGAAAGTGATGAATATTCTCCTGCAAGTGGTTATCGATGGTTACTTCAGGATCGTGCTTCTGAAGAGGTTGGAGGGCTTGATATGGATTTGGAAACCGGTTCCTGAGAAGTTCAAACTTTTGATTCTCAGATATATCATTCTACTCTCCCTACTACCAAATTTAGGTTTAATAGGCGAATTGTTCTTTCACCAGTTTGTGTCAGATGTGGTCTTGGAAAAAGATCTTCTGCATTGCCTCCGTGATTGTTGTCACTCTCCTTTTGGCTTGAATTGGGTTTTGGCTAGCACAATTCTTCACCCTTCTTTTGCTTGATTGGATAAATGCGCATTTGAGATTTTCCTTTAATCCTGTCATTTGCAGTAGTGTTATGGTGGGTTTTTTGTTGGCATAATAAACAAATTTTGAGCCATCTTTGTGAAGATGGATAAGGTGTTAGCCTTGCTCCTTGCGAACATCCATTCCATCCGAATGCACTTATTTTCTAATCAGCGTCGCTCTATGGTTTCCCTGGCACTGGGTTCTGTGGAAGGAAGTAAAATTGAACATTGATGGTAGCGTTGTTGGATTCCTGATGTGGCGTGTGGGAATTACGGGTCTGAGAAACTCAAATGGACGTGAATTGAGAGATTTATGGGTTTCTTGGGAATCATTTGTTTTATTTGCAGCTACCCTTACCAAGGCCTTGCCAGAATGTGGGAAAAACTATCATTTAGTGTGTGAAGTCACTCACTTCATGCCATCACTTTACTTACATCCAACTTTTGACAAACACTATACCCGCCATTCTTCACTAACTATTCACCTTTTGAAAAGGGAGTTATATGCCGCTCATGGGGACACGAGATTATTCATGCCGATGGAATGGCTAAGTTGGGTAGTGCAATGATGATAACTATTAGATTTTGCAAATTCCATCACTTATCCTTCACTTTGTAAGGATATATATTAGGAGTGGGATCGCGTGTTAGCGTCCGTTGTTTGTTTTTATTTGTAACAAAAAAAAAGCGTGCTTACCCAAAAGAACACACTTGTTGTTTGATTTTTTTCAATTTAATTTTCAGTTTTAGTTTCAGGATTTTGTGAAGGAAATATTGAAATTGGAAATGAAAACTAAAAACTGAAATTTGTAATTTTTAAAATTTTTAGGATTTTATTTACAAAATAAAACTGAAAACTGAACTAAACCACAATCTCTTAATGTTCAAAAATTATGTTCCAATAGACCAATAATATTTTTTTCTATTTTTTAAATAAAAATAAATTGCGTCAGTAAACTGAAAAACATGGAAACGACTCTTCTATCCCGCGGTGGATGTGGGCCATGTGGCCTCATCCGAGGATGGAAATTTCCTGGCATAAGTGTGTCCGCATCATACAGGATGTGAAAGTGTCAAAGTCTTTGTTGGTCAAAACTCAAGATGTACACGTCTCAAATTCAAATTCTACTCTATCAAGTTGCAACTCGTGTTAGAATTTTCTTTTGGTACTAACAATTTTTTTTATTTATTAGTACTAATAAATTTTGCGTAAGTTGCGTATGCCTGTTTGCACTTTATAATAATACAATTAATCACTGTGTCGTGCGTGACAATGCGATAAAACTAAGACCACACAGTTTGCACCTCACCTCATATTTTTTGTTTTAGTCTGACATCATGTTATTTATCAATTGGTTAATAGAATATGTGATTCTTTACGTTTGTATTTTTCTAGTTCACATTCTTTATGTATGAGAACATGTCATAGATTCTCTAATTTTTTTTGAAAAAATCTAGTTGGTGTGTACCTTTATGTCACATTTTTAAAAGGTATTTATCAGTTTTAACACACACACATATAGTATAAAATATTTATATATAATTTGTCCAATAATACTTGTAATATCAGTCATTATAATTGACTCACTTATCCATAGCTTGAAAAGTTACATAAATAAAATATTTTGATTTGATAGTAGTGTAAAACTGTATAATGGTAAGTGAATCAAAATTAAACTATATATATAATATTAGTCTCAATATTTGAAAATCTCAAATTAGTCTCTTGCAATTTAGAAAAGGTTACAAATTAATTCTTTTATACAAGTTCGTATAATTAAAAAAATGTCCAAAATTGTATGGAGAGACTAATTAATTTATCCAATTATAAGAAACTACTCGGTGCTTTCAAAACGAGGGACTAGTTTGTTTCCATATAATTATGAGGAAGTAAAATGGATATTTATTCAATATCTAGTGATGATGATAAAGTAATTAACACTCTTCATATATAAATAGAAAAAGGTAAATAACACTCTTCTTTTATAGTTAGCAACATTGGGAAATCGGAATTGATCAGTCAGATGATCATCACATCAGGGAGGAAATGAGCAATTGAGAAAAAGTCAGTTTGGATATCATTATAGTGAAGAATGGCTACAAATACTACAGCGGGAAGTCAATGTCCAGCACCCATGAAAGCCACGTCCAACGGGGTCTTTCAGGAGACAGTCCCCTTGATTATTCGCTCCCTCTTGTAATCTTACAAATATGCCTGGTGATTGTCGTCACGCGCCTCCTAGCTTTTCTTCTGAAGCCAATGAGGCAACCTCGTGTCATTGCAGAGATTCTTGTAAGTTTCTCCTCTTTTTAATTTACTGTCTCTTCATTCCCTCCATCATTCCCGGGTGTGCATGCGTGTTTTGAAACGTTTTGGCGTACTCCAAAAGAGTGATTAGAACTTAGAAGAAAGCTGCATGTTCTTGGGATGGTTGGATTGTCATATGTGAAAACTAGACTACGATGGAAGAGTTTAATTCTACTATAAAAATGGATCTAAATGTCATTATATATAACTATTAGAAGTTAATTTTAAAACATTATCACTTTAAATTTTTTAATATTGTATATGTCATACATCTAGCTCTCTATTCAATTATTATAATAGTCAAATATTTTTTTAAATATAAATACTAATGCATAATTAGGTTGGAGTATAATAAAAAAAACTTATATTAATTATATATTAAAATGAGATTACATATTAAAATTAGATTGCACTTAGTATTGACCTCCCTTACATGATTCTTTACATTTGGATAACCGACCAGTTTCAGATTTCATTGCTTGTGACCAATATCATATAAACATGTATTCTTTTGCTACTACTGCTACTATTATTATTATTATTATTATTTCAGACTATACAAACATGTTTGGAAAGTGCAGTTATTCTTTACCCGTATGAAGTATGTTCCTGTTGCTTGCGTTGATCTTTGTTATTATAATGTAATAATTGGTGTGAATCCTCGTTCGTTCTGTATAATCTAATTATCGTCGACGATCCATCTTCTAATTTTTTTACATTAAAAAAAACCAGAAGGAGCTGATTTTTTTGTTGCTTTTGGTTAGGGTGGAATTGTACTAGGCCCATCAGTTCTGGGTCGCAGCGAAGCCTTTTCGCACGCTGTATTCCCATCAAAAAGCGTGACAGTGTTGGATACATTGGCGAATATTGGTCTCCTTTTCTTTATGTTCCTCGTAGGCGTCGAGCTAGATCCAAAGTCCATCTTTCGCAAGACCGGAAAGAAAGCTCTCTGCATTGCCCTCGCAGGAATCAGCTTCCCGTTCGCGTTAGGAATTGGGACATCGTTTGCACTTCGCGCAACCATCTCGGAGGGTGTCAACAAAGCCCCTTTCCTCGTATTTACGGGCGTAGCACTGTCTATAACCGCATTCCCCGTGCTAGCACGCATTCTGGCTGAACTCAAGCTTCTAACCACTGACATTGGCCGAATGGCCATGTCAGCAGCGGCGGTTAATGACGTGGCAGCGTGGATCCTGCTTGCCCTTGCAATTTCCCTCTCTGGCTCTGACCATTCTGCCCTTGTTTCCCTGTGGGTCCTCTTGTGTGGGGTTGGCTTTGTGATTCTTTGCATGCTCATTCTCCCTTCCATCTTCCATTGGATGGCTCAGCGTTGCCCTGAAGGCGAACCGGTTAATGAAATGTACATATGTGCCACCTTAGCTACCGCCTTGGCAGCTGGTTTCGCCACTGATGCTATTGGGATCCATGCCTTGTTTGGTGCGTTTATGGTCGGAGTTCTTGTTCCCAAGGAAGGGCGTTTTGCGGATGCTCTTGTAGAAAAGGTTGAGGATCTTGTTTCTGGTCTCTTCCTTCCGTTGTACTTCGTCTCAAGTGGACTAAAGACTAACGTGGCCACAATTCGTGGGCTTAAGTCGTGGGGGCTCCTTGTTTTGGTCATATTTAATGCTTGCTTTGGAAAGATTGCTGGTACCATTGTTGTCTCCCTCCTTTGTAGGATACCTTTGCAGGAGTCTCTGGCTCTCGGTTTTCTCATGAATACTAAGGGATTGGTGGAGCTCGTTGTCCTCAACATTGGTAAAGATAGGAAGGTAAATTAATTAAATTCAGTACTTTACTATTGAACTCGCTCGTATGTATTCAATATACATTATGCAGAATTACTGTCTTATTTAATTTGTACAAGTATAGCATATTTGCATAGCATCTCAATATATGTTCGTTCATGCATGTCTGCCTGATTAAGTTTGGGATGGTGCTTTTGTAGGTATTAAATGACCAAACATTTGCAATTATGGTGCTGATGGCTATCTTCACAACCTTCATCACAACGCCCTTGGTCATGGCAGTGTATAAACCGGCCAGAACAATGGCTAAAGCTGATTATAAACACAGAACCATTAAGAGGAATAACCTGAATACTCAACTTCGGCTTTTGGTCTGTTTCCACGGCACAAGGAACATCCCTTCGATGCTGAATCTCATTGAAGCCTCACGCGGCACTGAAAGAGGGAAGGGCTTCGCATATATGCACTGCACCTCATGGAACTCACCGAGAGGCCATCTGCTATATTGATGGTCAACAAGACCAGAAAGAATGGTTTACCCTTTTGGAATAAGGGTCGCAATTCTGATAACCAAATAGTAATAGCCTTTGAGGCTTTTGAGCATCTAAGCCGAGTGTCCATTCGCCCCATGACTGCAATTTCATACATTCCAAACATTCATGATGACATATGCGCATGTGCTGAGAGCAAAAGGGCAGCAATGATAATCCTCCCTTTCCACAAGCACCAGAGAGTTGATGGAACATGGGAAACCACACGAACTGAATTCAGGTGGGTTAATAGGAGGGTTCTTGAGCACGCACCATGCTCAGTGGGGATCTTGGTAGACCGAGGGTTTGGTGGGCGCACCCAAGTGGCTGCAAGCAATGTCTCTTCTTCATTGACCATGCTATTCTTTGGGGGTCATGATGATCAGGAGGCCCTAGCTTATGCCTTGCGAATGGCAGAACATCCTGGTATTAGTCTGACCATAGTACACTTCCTAGTAAGCTCTGAGGATGTTGGAGAGATTGTCAGTGTACATATAAATTGCGACTCATCAGACCAAAAGGTGGTAGGATCAGCAGATGAGATGTTTCTTTCTGAAGTCAAACAGAAGATTGCTAATAACAGCTCAATCAAGTTTGAAGAGAGAGCTGTAAGAAACACTGGGGGAATAGTTGGGGTTATTCGAGAGTTTAGTGGATGCAATTTGTTTTTGGTAGGTAGGGTGGCGGAGGGACAAGTGGCAGTGGCTTTGAATAGTGTGAGATGCGAATGCCCAGAATTGGGGCCAGTTTGCAATTTGCTGGCCTCTACAGAATTCTCAACTTTAGCGTCAGTGTTGGTTGTGCAGCAGTATCATGGCCAGAGAACTGTAAACCAAGGGTCGTCAAGCCACAGGGTGGAGGATGTGTTTCCTGATGAGGATTTGGAGACCAATTCTTCTCCTGTCTTGGTTAAAGCTTGAAGATTGAAGGGATGTACAATCTTCAATGAATAAATGGATCCTATAATTTTATTTTGCCCAACAACTCGTGATTTTTTTTGCCAAGAATAATGGCAGAAGTTGTTTGATTGCGTATCATATCTCTATTTCATAACCTAAACTTGGCATTGTAAATAAATTTTAATTTTGATACTCGTTTACATATTTTTTTATGGATGTTGAATTCAATTGTTGGATTAAAAGTTGTCATTAAATAAATCAACTGCATAAAAATTAATGTAAATTAAAATGAATTGATCGATGTGACACAAACAAACTATTAGAATGTGATTATGAATAATTTTAGCAAATTTAGTTGAAAGGAAGAAGCACGCAACGATAGGGGAAGTGACGGGAGTTGATCCACAGAGGAACGAGCTCTGGATCTCCATAAGGATTACCACATGGTTGTAGAATTAGGCCTTGAAATTGAGCTGAGTGAATTCATCTAGCATTGAAAATTGAAATTGCTTGTCCATTTTTGTGAGCAGCTTTGGAGAGGAGAGTGTGTATGGTTCTCAAGAGAGAGAGAGAGAGAAGTCATTGTAGAGAGAGGAATAAATGAAT
The DNA here is from genome assembly GCA_030441495.1 of Dalbergia oliveri. NCBI lineage: Eukaryota > Viridiplantae > Streptophyta > Magnoliopsida > Fabales > Fabaceae > Dalbergia > Dalbergia oliveri. Next base: position 52,175,931 of record JAMLFY010000002.1, on the reverse strand, counting down.
TGGAAAGCGAACGAACCCTTACTAATAAGCAATGAAAATCGATTCCACCCCAAAAAAAAGGGGTAAATGATAATCGAGTGACTATAATGTGAAATTGGGAATAAAAGAATACAGAGGAATACAGAGGAAAAAGTGTTCGACCCAAAAAAAAAACACAAAAGAAAAAAGTGGAGACAGCGTGAAATTAGTGAAAGATGGAGGAGGATAGGTAATTATTTTTCTAGCAATTCAAATAGTCACTTTTTTTATTTTTGTTCACCCGAGAAGAGATTAATGTCTTATGGTATGTTACATTCAGACATCTAAATAGGACCCTTTTCAAGTTTCAAGTGTACATTTTCTTATACATGAGAATTGAACTCAGAACTACATTCTTAACAATGTGTTTGGATGACAGGTAATTGGGGAAAAAAAATGGGAATGATAGGAAAGATACCTTCTTTTCTTATTTGGGAGTTTAATAGTAATAAATAGAAAAGGAAATGAAGTCATGGAAAATACCCTCTTTCACCCTCAAGAACTAATTTTCATTTCCCATCAAAATTTGGATAAAATGAGTGAAGCTAAAAATTTATGAAACAAATAACTATAATTATTTCATTCTATCATTTTATTATATAACTTCCAAACACAATTAATGAATTTCAGTTCTATTTCCTTAATAATCAACCAACCAAGCAAGGAAAGAACTTTGCTTCAATGTAAAAAGGGAGAAAGGTGAATTTCATCCAAAATTCAAGTAGAACCTTACCCGTAACTCTTCTCATGGGACAATAACAAGAGTATACATATGATATCATAAAAACTCAATAATGCATTCTCTCTAGAATCATTTTTCATACATACATACATAATAGCCCTAAAATCCATAATATTTGAAAAATATAAATAACAGTACTCTAGTAAAGAAATATGAATATCTAGTTATGCATTTCATAACAATATATTTTCTGGTTATGCATGTCAACCATAGTATAAGAAATTCTCGCTTTGTGATCCCTCAAGGATCTAAATTGGATACTTAACTAAGTTCGTCTTTACTCTATGAGATAGCCCATAAGGATAACTTAATACAAAGGTTAACAATCAAGTTTCACTATTAACTCACTTCGTTTCTCTATAGTACCATTCTAGTCTTCTAATCATAAAAACTAATTATTTTCTCTAATATTTGTACTAGACTCTACTATGAATTCAATCTCTATTATATGAAATACAATGCTCTGGAAATCATTATGGAAGTCATAAATTTTCTAAATAGTCATAGTCATACTCTAGCTCTTCATAAAAATTATTTAATAATAATGGTCCCATGAGTTTGTATTAAAACATCTCTTCCATGCTCTTTTGAAAAACATAATTTCCATAAACTTGATAAAATCAATAATAATCTCTAGTTTATCTAAATGGTGGCGGATAATATGCTCCCACCTAGTTTTGGATCATTACGTAGTCCTCTATTCATGACCGTTACATCATTTTTGGAGGACTCATATCTAAAGAAATAATATTTATATAAAATTAAAAAGAATAAACTAATTTTTAAAGCCAAAATTAATAATTTTGAAGAGACAAACTTACCCTTTTAACTCCATTTAACTCTTCACTCTCATTCACCATCATTAGCGTCCAGTCTACCATTATACTCATTAGTCTCTCGTCTTTCTCACCTACCATTGTTCCATACATCCTTAAAAAAAAAAAAAAGCCATCCTCCTATTTCCACAAAACCACCACCATCACATTCAACCACCCTCTCTATTGACACCACTTATCATCCTCATTGCACTTTCAAAATCTACCCCATTATTTATTTTATTTTATTTGTAGAAGATCTACCTTTCCCCCTAATCCATCTTCTACCGTCACAAGGAGTATTAATGACGATAACCCTTCCTTCTTCCTCCCTTCCCTTTGTCGCAACCTGAATCGCGATCTGGACCCAAAATAGTTTGTTAAAATTGGAGTCGTCACCAAATTTATTTAAATTGGAAAAAATATGGAAAAACCCGTTTTATTTAAAAGTGGTTTTTAAAACCAGATTCGAGTTCTGAGTCGTGATGCATAGGGAAGGGTAGGGATTTAATCCTACGCACCTTTAGTACACCCGTCATTAGACGGTACCTTAATTAATTTGTGCAAATTATTAATAACATTTCAAAATATTCAGTTTTATATTTTTTATTTACAACAAAAATTAAAAAAATTAAGGAACACCAAGTTATCACAACCCAGGTGTTCTGAAATATGTGTTAACAAACTTTACCCTTAAATTAACATTTTTATTCAAAATACAATATTCACAAATAAGTAACAAATTTAAACTAAATATATGAAAATGAAAATCTCTTATGAATTATAAATATTTACAAATAAGATAAAAATTTATTTTGATATTTTTTACGAAAATAAAATAAAATATAAAAGAGAACATACTTTTAAAGAAAATTTGGAACATCAAGCTGTCACAACTCAGATGTCCAAATATCGAGTTAATAAGCCGTCCCAGCTAAATCAACTTTTATTTGAAATAAAATATTTCTTAAAGAAATGAAAATTAAATGAAATAAAATATCTCATAAAAAAAACTCATGAAAAATTTACAATTAAGACAAAAAATATAAATATTAGATTTTGACTTGACAGGGATTTGAATCGCCCTCCTACGTATCCTGTAATGGGAACTCAAAGTCACGTGGTTCTGTATGATAATTATTTTATTGAAAAGAAATTTTTGAATATCAAACTTTATCTAAAATATTCTAAAATATTAAATTAACAAGTTATCAGAGCTAAGTCATCTTACCAATTAATTAAATCAAATATTTTCTTTAGTAACATAAGAATACTCCAGGATTTATTTTAAATCCAAGATAAATAAAATCTTTTTTTTTTCAAAGACTCAAATTAAAATTAAACCAAAGAAGCAAATCTAATCAACTGAAATGAAACTAGTACTAAACCCAACAAATAAGCCCAAATCTATGTGAAAAATATTCAAAAATTGATTCAATAAAAGCAGCATCTTAATCAAAACATAAATTAAATGAAAATAAAAATAGAACTTAAACTACTTAACTTCTCGAAATTCACCAACTTAATTTCACTGACTTAATTTCATTAAACTAAACTTCTCTTGCCACACACGTGCCCTCACACATGCACTAACATATGTACCCACATAAGCTCATCAACACACGTACTAATCACTGACTCACACTTTCAAACACAAACCTTCTCTCTCTCACTCAAACTCACGCGGTCCACACACACACACACATACACACACGCATCACTCTCTCTTTCTCACTCATTGACTCTTAACACACACATACACAAAAAGAAAAAGAAAGAGGGACAGAAGGAGAGAAGAATGAGAGAGAGAGAGAATCCTAGGGACCGAGAGAGAGAGAGTGGAATGCTAAGAGAGAGAAAGTGAGAGAGAAGTGTGAGACGGAGATCGCGGAAGAGGGTCGCCTGGGTTCAGGACACGCCCGACGCACGAGACAAGGCTCCCGCGAGCTAGGTGGCGGTGGTTCGACTCCACTGTGACCGACAAGCATCAGACCGAAAGAAGGGGACAGAGGTCGCAGACCGAAGCGAAATTTGAGCGGCTGGAGGCTTTGGGCGGTTGGGCGGCTGCGGTGGCTTGATCGGCGATGAGGATGGCTGATGATGATGCATGCGGTGGAGGCCGATCGTCATGGGGAGGAGCCGCGGGTCTTGGGTGGTTGTGGTGTTTGGTTCAGACGTGGCGGTCTTCATGGCGTGCACGGAAGGAGTGCGTAGTTGACGACACGCGAAAGTGGCGGATGCGGGCGATGCTGTGCGGGGTTCTGCTCGCAGCGTTTCCGCGGAGAGCGAGGAAGGGAGGCGTCACAGCGTTCGCGGGGAAGCTCCGAAGGATGACGGAGGCGCAGGGGTGAGGGAGAGGGGAGTGGCGATGGCTAGCGCGGGCTTTGGGTGGCTTCGCGGGGTGGCCGCGATGCTTGGTTCGGGTGGAGCTTCACCGTGGTTCCCTGGACGAGGAGGAGGGATGGTGGAGCATGATGATGGGAGGATGATGATGATGTAAAGATGATGATGATGTGAGGCCGCTGGTGGATGAGAACCGCCGGCCTCCTCCTCTTTTCCTCTTTATTTATATTTTTTTTTATTTTTGATAATGATGATATTGTTGTTGCTGCGGATTTACCTCTTTCTTTTTTATGTTAACAAATTGAAATTTTTCTTGACTTGATGATTACTTTCTAGTGCTACTCTCGTTTTGGAATTTTTTGATCAATAGTCCTTTGTTGATTGGTTGATGTATCTGTATGTGATTTTGTTTGGTGTTTGAATTTTTTTTTCCTCTCCTGCATCTTTTATTGATGGGCCTATTTATAGTTGTTTTCAAAATCATTGATGATCCCATTTGCAGGTTAACTTGGATTCCCAGCTTATTGTAACAGTTCCAAGCTTCCAGTTTATCGAAGGAAGTAACTTCTTGCTAAGAGTAGGGAAGAGTTTATCATTGTGTTCGGCATCTTATCATCACCATTTTGCTGTGGCTTCACGGATCTTTGGCATGGAATGAACCCGTGACAGCCTTTTTTGTCCTCTTTTTTATTTTTTTTTGTTATTATTATTTTGTTAACAAATGTACCTGACAAGAATAACATCAACATGAAAGCATTTCAACTAACGGATCAACAAATTGTGGCCTAGGTAAAAATGAGTTTAAACCTGAATGACTGAAGGAATTAAAATGGGCTTAGTATTTTTTTTATTTTTATTTTATGTAGAAATGGGCTGAATAATAATTATATGTTTTTTTGGTTTAAAATAAATAGATGAAAAGACTATAAAGGAAATTCATTTAAATTATGAAATATGCAAATTTTTGGATTTTTGTTTAATGGTTCAACAAATTGTGTTCACACCCTTCATTTTGCATAATAAAATTTGTTAACTACTTATATTTAATCGTAGCAGTTGCCATCAAAGAGAAGCTTTTGTGGCATATTGTTCCTACAAGCACAATCATATACACTTGCGAAGCATTTACACGTAGTAGATAACATTGAAGCTCAAAACTAATAATAGCTATTTTGCCAAAATACTTGTAGACATTTAAACATGATAAATCATTTGAGGGAATTTATAATGGGGAAAAACAACAAAGAAGCTAATTGATCAAACAAATTTGAAGAGTTTAAGGTGTTGGAAAGACAAAAATCTGAAACTTACAAGGAACCCAAATGGCCAAATGAATAAAAGGTGGAAAGGATGAAAATGAAGATAATGATGGAAAGATGATTAAATCAAAAAGCATGAAACAAAAGTTTCTTGGAGTTGAAATGAGAGGAAAACTTGGACCCTAATAATTTCTCCAGGCATACACATAAGACCCAATATCTCTACCAAGATTTGCAAGAAGTAGGATGCAATGAGCGGAGCAAAACAGCTCTGCCCATGGGCGGTGACCGAGAAAAGAAAAAGAGGGCGAATTGGTTTGGCAAAGGAATTAAAAATTTAAATAGGGTTAATTAGGTAATTTTTAAATAATTTAGGGAAAGCATGTCAAGCTTCATAAGTGATGCACAACAAATTATCCCACACCTTAGTAGTCTTTAAATCATGCATTCATGCCAAACTCTAAAGAATGTAATTCTAATGATCAATATAGAGATCACAGGATTCGAACCTACTTACCTAGAGGGGAAAATGGATGGTGTCAACACCAACTGGGTTTTGTGAGCAGGGATGACACCAATATATGTCATTAAAGCAATAAAACTTTAGATTAAACTCTAATACTCTCTAGTTATCTCTAGATCAACTCTAACAACATTGTGGGAGCACTTCCACTTGACAACATTGAGAGAAACAACAAAGCTCATACTCTAGGATATAAGATAGAGAATAAGAAGACAGCAAAAACCCATAAACTCTCTTACCTTAATCTTGGAAGAAGAGGGATTGGAGTTGGATTGAGAAAGAAAGGTTGGGAAGAGTGTTTGAGAAAGAGGGTTTCTGGCTTCTATGAAGAAAAGTTTGATTTTTGGGGGGTTTTTTAAATGTTGGGGCTTACTTATCCAAAACTACATTGTTTTGTACTGTGCTAAAATCAAGCCGCCCGCTACAGCGAGCCTGTCTGGAGAATTTTGGAGCTAGGACTCTAGCCCTACCCCTTGGCCCTTCACCCATCCTGGTCTTCCCGTTAACATAGGTGGGTTCGGGACCCTAAGACCGTATTAGACTTGTCTAGAGACATATGTACTCGAGGTAGTACACAACCAAACATACCTTAATAGAGTGAAATAGAGATTTTGCTCTTACTATGAATATATAATAACCTATTTCATCAAAGACTTATATGACCAAGTCTTTGCACCACAATCCAACACATTCACCATTAATACTAAGTCCAATTATAGTACACATGGTAATCTCCTAATATATAAAGGAACATGTAATAATAACAGGGAATATTCAATAATCACTCTATCTATTGACTCATTTTATAAAAGCTAAATATTCATCAATTGCTAGCAACCCAAATCCAATTAAATAAGACAAGATTCTCCCACCTAAGCAATTTTGATTGAATTTTACTCTAGTTCAAAATATTTTGAAAACGTCTTTTAAGTTGAACAACTATAGCAACAAATTGCAGCATAAATATAATATAATCACTATAAAACATTATCACTTTAGCCAACAAAATATGTTGTCTAGCTCTCCAATGGCCATATTACTAATAATCTTATAACAATTATTACAATATGAGTGGACATGGTGTAAATACACACATCACATATTAATATGTTTTCTTTTCCATATTGTTATGTATGAATCCTCATTGTATTTTCACAATAAAACATAACCAACTTCCCAAAGGAAATGATGATGCATTGTTTTGTGAGACATAATAGATTTAACTTATTACTTGTTTCATTTAAGTAAGGTCTCAAATTTGACCATTATAAATGGAGAGAAAGAATTACCATTAGAAGATTTTTACTCCTTAAGTTGTGTTTGGTTAAGGGGAAATTTTTTATGGATAAATTTCGTGTGTAAAATTACATATAAAACTCATTCATAAAAATTTCATCCCCAATTTTTATGACTTAGGGTATCTTTGATTAGGAGGTAAAAATATAGTGTAAATTTTCATGGATGAGTTTTATGTGCAATTTTACACATCGAGTTCATTTATGAAAATTTTACCTTTACTTTTATTCTCCAATGCCAAGTTGAGGGATAAAATTTACATGAATAAGATATATATGTAAAGTAATACATGAAACTCGTTTATATAATTTTTTACTTATATTTTTACTTTCAAATCAAACATACCTTTTGTGTGTGTCAACCTAACTTGAACCAAATTAATCAAAATATAGTAAACTTCAAACAACTAGTTTGAAAATTTAATTTTGACAATTAATTAAGGGGAAAATCTACTATTGAGTTGGTAATAATTTCTCTAGTTGGCAAATTATGATAATAGTATGTTTGGTTCACAAACAATAGTGGGAACAGAAAACAAATGAAGGAAAAGAGAATCAATACATATGAAAAGAAAGAAAATCAAGGGAAATTATTCTTTCTTTCCTTTTCAAAACCCCTTTTCCATATTTCTCTCAAAAAAAGGATGAAAGGAAGGAAAGTAGAGAACTAAAAGTTATAACATCTAAACAATACAAAGGAGCTTTCTAACATGGTCTTTGCTGTGATGGATCTGATGAAATTTTGAATATATCATATGATATAACAGATGAAATCCTTATGTTTCAAAGACAATTAAATCCTGAATATAGCATATGTAATAACAATTAAAAGATTGGGTTAGAGTTATTTGAAAAGATTTAGGACGAGCACAATCCATCCATAGTGATCTCCTAAACTTACAATAAAACACAAACACAAGAAATCAGATAAAATTTCAATAAGAAATTTTAGGAGATTTACTCTTCCTATTCCATAATAAGTTTTTTGTATCATGGTATCAATAGGATAACCAACCAACTTATATATTGGCTAGGAAGAGCCTCTCCTTGACAATAAAGTGTTTGTTAAGCTACCCATCACAAAACCCACACACAACGACTCATACATACCCACAATAAACAGGACTTAACAATAATTAGCCCAATAACAATAATGATCACACATCATTAGGCTTAAACAATAAACTTTAATTGTTTGACATCTAATTAATTTGGGTCCAAAATTAAATGCAACATTGATTTATATTAGTCCATAAAATTATTTAAACAATATCTTGCGATGGTCCTAGTAGTATTATAATTTAAAGGATATCAAAATTACAGTTTTATCCTCACATTCTCTCTCATTAGTATCTCCTTGTTGCTATCTCACTTCTAGCTGGCCACGTAGTCACTTTTGGCTTACATCGTTGCAACACTATTCACTGCCTCTACCTTGCTACCTCTGGTGCTTGAAACAAAAACACACAATAAAAGCCGAAACATAGCATCTAGTAAGGTTTACTCTTGCTTCATCATAGCAACACTCATTTCGATAATTATAGTTTTCATAATCAGACTTGGAATTCACTTTACCAATGCTTAAACCATTATTTCACACCTTTAACTAATTTAATTAAATTGAAATTAATATATAAAAATATAATTTAACACAATTAAATATGTATGTGTGTGTGTGTGTGTGTGTGTCTCTCTCTCTCTCTATATATATATATATATATATATATGTTAAATGAGATAGAATGACACAAAGAAGCTGTTGGCTTAGTGGTTGCTTTGCATCTCATTTGTTTTCTAGCTAGCTAGCTAGCTAGACTAGATTCGATTCTCATAGGTTGAGTTTTTTTTATTAAAATTTCATCTTAGGAAAGCTTGGCCGTTCTTGCATAAAGGTTCACTCCGAGTTCACTCTGGGTTTGACCAAAGTTGATCGGTTGATGTAGGTTCGGAATAAAAGAATTAAACCGGTTTGATCATTGTCTTGTCCGATTTAAAAACTATGCCAATAATATAGCGAATCATCTTCGGATATGACTTCGACATGGCAACAATGACTTTTTGGGAGAAGGAAGAAATGATGGTGTAGGGGCTGGCAATAGTGCATGTTGAATCTGTTGTGGTTTTGCACATGTTGTATTCTTTCTTCGAGGGGTTGCGGCTTTCTTTTTAGCATATCAAGGTTGTATGGAGTAGTTTTGTAAGGGGTGTTCCAGTCGCTGGATGATGTAGGACTTGTTCTTGTGTTGTTGCCTTAGTCATTTTAGGCCTTGTTTGTTGCTTACTTTATACTACTGTTTTTGGGGGTTTGTAATTGTTGCTAGAGTGCTTTTAGATGTTTATATATTCTGGTTACTAGAGTGGTGGTAGTTTGATATTTAAAGTTGTTCGTATGAACCTTTTTGCTCCCGCTCTCTTTGTTGTGATTGAGCATCTTATTTATTTGTCAGAAAACAAAAATGGTAGCATAGGGACTGGTGGTAGTGCCTAGGACGTGAGGGTCGATGATGAGAATGGGCAAGAAAAGGAATTGACGGGGAGAGTGAGAAAGAAGATAAGGAATGGGCAAGATGGTAAAGTTAACATTTTTATAAATATTAAATTATATATTTGAGATATTATAAAATTATTTTCATATAATGAAACATTTAATTTTAACTGTATAATACAATTTTATTGATTAAAATATAAGGGTCATCATCGTCCATAACTTGACAAGCCCCATGTTAGCAAGCTCCTTCAAACAATACAAAGGTTCAATGTTGTTTGCTTTACAATATAACTTCCTAAATAAGATTACTGAAGTACTGTTCTTTTATTAATCTCCTAAACATGAAGGAAGATATCTATTTCGTTCCTTCTTCTCAATGTTTACCCCATTCCTATTAGTTTCATTCTATTTCATTAGTGAGAAAAAAATAACAAATCATCAACTATAGCGTAAGAATCGAATGCATATAAGTTGAGATCCTAAATTAGAGTTTTCTTTTTAATTTTTAAGAAAAAGATGAGCCAGCTGTCCTACTAGGCTGCTACTTGACGCCTAGTTGATGGCTGAAATTGCAACTGCGTGGACAAGCGGGTCATATGCGATTGTAAAGCATTGAATAACTTTTCTTATAAAAATAATGACGGCAGGGGATCTACATCTTCCTTCTGGTTCTTTCGAATCCAACAATACGCTTTGTATAAATGATTCATCTACATCAGTGGACTAGCTAATGGCAACGTCATCGGCTTATTATTTCAAACAATTCATTTATTTCCCTACCTCTCTTTCACTCTTTATTGGTGACCTACCTCACTGATTGTACCAAGCTAAATTGTTAAGTATATATACGTCAACCTTTTTAGTCAATGACAATGCAGGGATTTGGTGTAGTGAAAGTGAAGAAGATTCACAGCAACATCAACAAAAAATTTTGGGTTGATTGTCGATAGTAACCGTAATTTAGAGTGTGTTTGTTTGAGATTATTTTGATTCAAAATCATTTTTTCACCTAAAATAATTATTTTTTGTGTATTTGGATAATTTTTTTAAAAGTAATTAGGAATTAAAAAAATCAATTTTTAGCTTTTTTATAGAAGTTAAAAATAATAGTTTATAAAAAAAATCAGTTTTTAACTTTTTTGTCGTATAATATTTAAATTTCATAATCACTTTTTTCAAAATTGAAATAAATGCACCCTAATTGTTTTGCTATTTATGAATTTGCTATAAAATTTGGTTGATACTTAATTATAATACTGCTTGACCTTATGATTAAATACTTCTGTACTTATAAATTATCTATTAAAACAAAATAAAAATGACTTAATAAAGATTGTAATTTGTTAGAATATGTTTGGTTGGAGAATAAAACTGATAATCAAAATTTCATAGATTAATTTCATATGTGAAATTATATATATAACTCATTTATAAAATTTGTACCTTAATTTTTTCTCCTCAGCCAAACACATTCTCAATCAGTTGGGGATAAAAATTGGAGGTAAGTTTTGATGTAATTACTCTATCACTTTGAAGTGGTGAAAGTTCCAGACTTTAAGTATTTAGAAAAGCTTTTTAGAAAGAAAACGAATTTTGCACTATTTTAACAAGGCGTCTGATTGGTTATTAACTTCTTGATTTTGGTCTTGCTTTACTTTCACTCTCCTGTTATCTTTTTACCATGATTGTGAGTGGTCAATTTTAATTTCGTACTGCATTTTACGAAAATTGCATTGAGCTATATAGCATTTTTTTTGATTATTTGGGTTTAATTTCTGCAATTTTTTCGTGTCGGTGGTTGATGAGGATTTAAGGTCAATATAACAAACGAGCAACATTCAAAAGGCAGCACCTTTGATTGCTTGCCGCAATTACATGTTTATTAATCGTTAATCGAAAGTTTTATTATTAACACGTCGTTTTCTCATAAGAAAACTATGTTAACCAAAAGGGACAACGCATGGCATTTGAGAATTTAAGATTTAAGATTCTTAAGGATTTAGGAACAGTAATCAGTGGTTCGGAGTAGATTTACAGGCCACCGTCGTACCCTTTTCTGTGATGCCGCCTATAATTTGATTTCTATAAACATCCAAATTAATTTTTTGGGTAAAAGTTTGTATCATAGTTGTGGAGACAAAAAGTTAAACCAAAGATGCTTTTAGATTCGTCGGCATAATTGATAGGAGATAATGTCAATATGTAAACGAAAACCTTGAAAAATAGATTAAATTGGAAAACAGGGCGTAACTAATATTTTGTGGTGGTGTGCACTTGCGAAATTTTGCAACGGGTGGAAAGGGTTGATCGAGCACGACTCACCAACCCTAATGGCCAGCCCAAATGGACCAATATAGATCCGCACCTGCCGCTAAAATCAGGATATACCTAACACCATCAACCTCCCACCGGAACTGATTTTCAAACATTTATGACAAGAAAGGAACAAATGAAAGGAAAAAAATGGATGAAATGATTGCTAAATTATATCAGACCAGAAAAATTCGGGATTGTATTTATTGTTTTGGTAGGTGGTTTATGCTTAAATAAGATAATGGCTAAATTTATTATTGTTATAATCTGCGTATTACGATCCTATGTTATTTTTATTTTACAATAAAATTCTGAAATCTGCAGCCAAATTTTGAATTTGACCTTCCTTGATTTTGTATTAATTTTGAATTTGATTTTATTGATTCGTCTTTGAATCCGCCAAAGTTGAATTCTATACTGAAAAAAATTATATTATGTGATTTTTTTCCAAAACATCATATCGATGGAAATACACCGTCTAAATTACATATGAAAAAAAAACCCTCTGTTCAACGTATTTTCAACTTTTTAAAAGAATTCGACTAAAATTAACTTGTCTATAAAATGAGAATTGGGTATCCAAAAATTATTTAGCGGCTTATTATTACAATACATTTTATTGATACAAGAGTAAGTACATTTGCTCATTTTCTTCTTTTAGATCAATCATTTTATCAGGGATTATTTTTCTTTCTTTTTTCAAGAGAATATAATATAATATTAACACTATGTTTGGTTGAAGGGTGGAAAAGGAAAGTAAATTTTTTATTTTAGCTTTATGTACCCAAATTTTAAAATTGCAGCCTGAGATTTAAAAAACACCATCATAAATTCATGATATTAAAAGTTATCAAGTTACAAATATTTGTTACATCCTAAAAGAGGTGATCATAATCTCAATGAACAATTCTCAATTACCTGTATATTTTTAATTCTTACTGATCAATTTATTTTATATTTTTAATTATGAGGGACTATAAAATATATATTTATTCTGGGGTATTAATTTCTCCAACGTGTTTTCTTTTTTTTTTTTTTTTGGGAGTAAATTGGGGGTTTAGCTCTTCTATTTATTTATATCTTCCTGACAATAACTGTTTTCATGAAAGTGTACGGTCTTCAGTCCTTATAAAAGGGAACTTGAAGCAGATGTGAGACACGCAATTTACACGTAATTGTAGTAGTCCCTCCTTCTCGTTTCAAATTAAAGCTCAATTCGAATTAATCCCATCTCTTTGTTTTCTCATCCCAAAAGCTAGGGAACAAAATTAATGGGTGCCAAAGGTTCCCTCTTTGTTTTCTTTACGTTCCTTGCTTTATGTTCAGCTTTGCCGGCAAGAGGAACCAATATACACCATGCAAACACTTGGTGCTCTATTTTCATGACATCATTTACAATGGAGCTAACGCAGCTAATGCAACATCCGCAATAGTTGCAGCTCCAGAAGGTGCCAATTTAACCAAATTGGCAAATCAATTCCATTTTGGGAACATAGCAGTTTTCGATGACCCAATCACATTGGATAACAACCTTCACTCCAAACCCGTTGGAAGGGCACAAGGCTTTTACATTTATGATACCAAGGACACATACACCTCTTGGCTTGGTTTCACCTTTGTTCTTAACAGCACGGATCATCAGGGAACCATCACGTTCGCTGGTGCTGACCCCATTATGCACAAGACAAGGGATATCTCCGTGACAGGTGGCACTGGAGACTTCTTCATGCACAGGGGAGTTGCTACCATTATGACTGATGCTTTTGAAGGCGAAGTTTATTTCCGGCTTCGTGTTGACATCATGTTTTACGAGTGTTGGTGATATAATGATGATTTGTCCGCGTTAATTAAATAAATTAAGCGATAGAACTCGATCAGTAGTTCTCGATTGGATGTGATGAGGTGTGGTGTGGTGTTTTTCTTCGTGGAGAATTATGTGTCCTTTGAAATTTGAAGTGCGTTCTTACTCAAAAAAGCGTTGCTTTGTACTGTCATTTTCACGTGTTTGCATTAGTGAAGATTCCGACAATAGACTAATCTGCCTTAATTATTATAGAAAATTCAAAGACATAGCTGGTATATGTTTGTGGTCGCCACTGCATGGGAAAAGGAGAAAAGATTTCCACGATTTAATTTTTTTTCCTCGGCTAAATGCTATACCATGAATTTCAAGGTAAGAAAATTCATTTTCTCGTATATGAGCCAATATCAGCTCAGTGAGTTTTACAAAGAAATTATTGACGTGGTATAATTAATTTATAACATCTAAGGAATATGCTTTCTATTTTTGCTAATATCTTATGAACATACCATTACCTCTTTTTTTTTTTTTGGTAGTTAATTACCATACCATTACTTTTTGAATGGATAAAAATAGAATTACCGGTGTGTTCTGTGCTTTGTACGAACTTTACATGAGCAACTAAAAGAGAACTATAAGAACACTAAATTATTGCACGAAAAGAAAATAATGTTTACAATACAATATTAGAACATTATTATTAGTGGAAGTGGACTGCCATTTTATACAAACTTCACTCCAATGTCAAAATTTTGATATTAGAATCACCATTTTGAAAGTAAATATGTCGTATCACTATTCGATCTGACTTAAAATTATATAAGAAAATATTGACGGGTGTGCTAAAAACGCTTATTAAAGAGTTACAAAGAAAATATTGATTAAAAATAAAATTTTTAAATTAAATATATTGGAGACTTTAAAACTTTTTGTTGGGCAGCGGTCACTTTCAATTTTTCAACAAATGACTTTAGGATATTCAGTAACAAAATACATTATTTTTTTATAAAAAAAAATACATTATTTAAAAGCTAGAAAAAGTCATTATTGACCTCGTTGAGAGGTACAGATGGTTTGTATCAACTCCTTTTTTTGGGGGTACATCATTAGTGACAGTAAAATTTAAATATATGATCTTAAACAAATTATTAAAACCTTTTATCAATTAATGTGAAGGTCAAAATTATAAAACTTAAAAAACCTAGATGAGGATAACCCTTTTTTTGGGCTATAGTTTCAAAAAGTTTCAATTACCACAATTTCTTTCTAATTATAATATTATATTATTGACTCGCATACTTTAAAAGAATAATATTATACTCTATATTAATATTACTTGAAAAATATTATTTCAACACCAACATTGGTGTAGATACCTTTAATGGTATTAGATGAGTGATGAAGAGAATAAATTAAAAGAAAAAATAGTTGTAGATCCATATATTTTGGAAGGTATTTAGGTATTTGAGAAGTTGAATGTTGAAATAATATTGTTGATGCTAATTCATATCTATTTATACACACACATATATATTAAAAGAAATTTAGAAAACTTGGGGGCCATAGCCCCTGCTAACCCCCGCTTGGATCCATCCCTGGGTGCATGTTGCGTGCTAGCCCCACAACACTTATCCAAAAGCTAGCAAAGACAACAGACTCGCAATTAGCCTATCTTGTACAACACCAGAAAAAGCAATCAGACATAAATGAGCACCCCATGCCTTGTATATCTTTCTTTCTTTTTTTTTCTTTTATAGACAATGGGGCTTAGTATAAGGTATCAGACTCTTGATCAAAGGGAAAAAGAACACTGAGAAGAAGATGAAGTGTTTGAGGGAATAATTCTCTTTGGTGAATTGTTGTTGCATTTCATTGAATGAATTTACATCTATTACAACAACTTTATATACAAGCGCTCATATATAGGCTATGCTTGATCCTGAATAACACACACTCTAACCTCTTAACTGTTTAACCAAATCTGTTATAATAACCAAATCAGATTTACTTAGCCTTATCACTTTCGTCCATCTTGTATATCTCATTGTTGTATTAAAACATGAAGTAAATATTTTAATTAACTTATTATAATATGAATTTATTTTCCTTACCATCCAATATAATGTTCATACTTCATTCTTCTTCTTTTTTTGTCATTTATTTAGTGAATTTGACTACTTTTGGGGTCAAGATGAATTAGGGTTTTTTTGGTCTTGGAATTAGACTAGTATTATTTAACAACTACAACCTTTTTTTTGTCTGCCTTTTTTAAATTGGTCAGAACCGCGGGTATGTTTTTTTTTGGTCTGTATTTAACAACTACATCGAGGCAGGCAAGGCATCCGCACGCTTTGTTTTGGGCTGCCACCACGATCCATGTTACATCAATTCAGGACCAAAAGGAGAGAAAAAGAAGAAAGAAAATCATCAACTAGTATAATGGTTTCAATTTTCAGTTTCAATTTTTATTTTCAGTTTTTAAATTTTCAAAAATTTGTGAAGGAAAAACTAAAACTAAAATTTGTAATATTTAGAATTTTCAATATTTTATTTATAAAATTTAAAAACTGAAAATTAAAAATGAAATTAAAACTAAAATCAAATAGGCTGCAAAAACTGTTTCTATAACTTTAGCCCATGTGACTAGGCCCATGTTGGGGACCAACCTTATCCAACCCTTTCATTACCTTTAGATTTATTAATATAGTTGAACGGTCCAAATTTAAAGAAATAAAATAAATACATTAAATTTTTGAAGTTATTCAAATAATGGAGTTTCAAATTTATCCTTCCTTCATCCCTCTTCCCCATTCTTTCTTCACCTCGCTGTCAAGCCATTTTCATTCCTATATTATCTTCGTCATTTTGAACTCAAAGGAAAAATGGTAGCAGTGGATGTGTTTACAGGGTTTTTTATTTACAAAGAGAGTATTTTTTTTCTATCATTTTTCTTCTAATTTCAACCTCTCACCCATCACCAATACCACCACCATCCAGCCATGACTCGCCGCCATCACCAGTATCTTCTTTCTTTCATTTTTTCCTCTCATTTTTGTATCTAAACAACTCCCACTTATATTAATTATTTTTTTGTTTTACTAAATTGTCCCTCTTCTATTTTAACTAAAAATATACCTAACATAAGATAATTCATAATACTATTAAAATTTATTATTATAAATTTAATTAAAGATTGGTTTAACTACACAAAAATATTTACTATTTATCTTATTTTTAATATTCACGTAATTACTAGATATTATAAGTATTAATAATTTATTTATTATAATGATTTATTTCAAATATTAAATATAATTATTTTTTGATGCATGAATAATATAAAGGCTGTAGTATTTATTTTCTATTAGATAACATGTA
Source organism: Dalbergia oliveri (assembly GCA_030441495.1). NCBI lineage: Eukaryota > Viridiplantae > Streptophyta > Magnoliopsida > Fabales > Fabaceae > Dalbergia > Dalbergia oliveri. The sequence goes on along the minus strand of JAMLFY010000002.1, from coordinate 52,158,956 downwards.
TATAATTTGCTTTTTTAAAATAAATATCAAAATAAAAATTAAAAAACTAGAGAAGGACAAGTATATATGTGTCTTTAAGCCATTAAAAGTAAATGATTGTAAAAAAAATCTTAATATAATAATTTCATTTAATATTTTTCAAATTATATAAACATTGGACGTTAAAATTAAATAATAGCATATGCATTGTGTATTTTGATTTAGTATTTATCTTTTTTATTACTCATTATTCATTATTTTTATTTTTTCTAAATTATTTAGGTAATTATTACCTTAAAAAAGTTTATATAAAAATATTAATTATTACATCAAATAAGTTAATGTAAAATACTTGTAACTAAACTAATGAAATTAATATTAAATATTTTAATAATTAATTATTTTTAATTAAATTAAAAATAATAAATTTTTATATCATTATAATGACTAATAAACAATAAATATCAATTATATACTAGTTTTATTTGATTATTTTCTTTAAGTAATATAAGGTGGGAAAATCAAATTAGATAGAGGGTTTTGCTCATTATTCTATGGTGTAATTGTGTTTGTCATGCATGGTAATAACATTTAAAACTATACATTATATAATAATCATTGCATGTATTATAGTTCTATTTGATTAAAATAGAAGGGTAGTTTAATGAAACTAAATAACAATTAATGCAAGTAAAGTGTCAATAGCCATTGAGTGGCAATAGCCACTTCTAATCAAAAACCAAAACCAAGCAAAAGAGGCCATCAGCATCTTCAAACAAAAGTAGCAAAATGTCATTATCTTGGGGATTAGGAAAGACACAAAGATGAAAATCGATCAACAGGCTTAGTGTGGGTTAATCAAAAGAGCATTACAAGCAATTACCTACTATGTTAATGTTTTTATCGGTTATCACTATTGATATTAGCTTTTGTTAATGAAATTAGAGAACGAAAAAAAAAACACACACATATCTTCAAACCATAAGCCTTTTGACACTATTAAATAGTAATAAAAAAAGATGAGCAAATTACCTTACCTCCCCTGAGGTTAGATGTAATTACACACACCACCCCTCTATTTGGCAACTTTACACTGACCTTCCTTCTCTAAATCTAACTTAACACCGTTACCTGATATAATCTCTCGCCCAAAATACCCTCAAACCCACACTCACCCTCAAACCCATCCTGAAACTTCTAACATCACTCCACTGAAGCTACCCCTTCCCCCCGCCCTTCTCCCATCCTCCTCACACTCCGCCGCCCACAAGCTTTCCCCCGCCGCCTCCTCGCTCAATACCGAACATCACCCTTATTCTAATGGTGAGACCGGAGGACACCTCGTGAGGCCTGCGAGATGGATCGGAGATGACCAAGAGCGCGCCTTGCCGAAGAGGGGCCTCGGTGCGCGAGAAGACCAGGCCGGGTGCCCGAGAAGCCCAAACTGACCGTGACAAGATCCGTGGAGCCGACCACCGTGATGCAGCGTGCCCAGACCGCTAGGCTGTGCGACCATGTCCGCGACCATGTCTGCGAAGCACGACCGGCGGCGGCGTAGGAGACCAAATCCGCGAGGCTCGACCGGTCCTCGCGAGCGCGGCCGACCCTGGTGGGGTTTGCGACCGACGCGAGGAGACGCCGTTCAAGCACCTCACTCCCGCGCGAACGAAGACGACAAACCAACCCATCACACGACGCGATGCAACAATCACCAAGGTAATCTCAGATTTATTTGTTATCCTCCATTATCACACTGAAACTAACCTTCTAGGCCATAACATTGAAATTGATTGTGATTTTGAACATATTTTTCCTAAATTATGTGAGCACTCTTACATGTAATTTATTGATGTGTTAATTATTATGACATTGAAATTTTTCGATTTTCTAGTGTTATGGCAAGTGCAATTACTAATGAGTCTTTGAATTCTAATATAATGGATGAGGTTGTACCAAGTGAACAAGAAGTAGTCATCATTGAATTTGATGATGAATGGTGTCAAAATTCTGAATTCAAAGTGATACTGGATCTGATTTTGATTCTGATCCAACTGATGATGATGGCAAGGAAAAAACAAAAGGTCTGAATGAAAGTGATGAATTAAGTTGTCATGAAGAAAGCTATGATGTTGTTGTTAGAGTTAATTCTGATTCTGATGAAGATATGGATGAGATTTACATTGATAGAGGTGTAAGAGGAAAAGAATTTAGTCGAGGATCTAATGGGAGGATTGAATTAGAAAGGGACTTGTTTGTAGATGTGTGTGAGTTTAGGGAAGCTCTTAAGGACTTTGTTATACAGGAAGGGTTTGAGATTAATAGGATAAAGAATGAGAAAGCTAGAGTGAAGAAGTATGTGCTCAGGGTGTACATGGAGGATTCATGCTTCCCCTACACCAGATGGAGTTACCTATAAGATTAAAACTTACAATCCTAAACATAATTGCATTAGAACTACCCAAAACTCCAATGCAACTTCAACTTGGATTGCCAAACAAGTTAAGTTGGTTGTGATCCTCGTATGAGTTTTTCGAGTATGAAGGTTGAATTGTTGGAAAAATTTGGGTTAGAGTCTAGTGGTTACATGCAATTATATCGGGCTAGGAAAAGGGTGAAGGAACAATATGAAGGAAGTTATGCAGACCATATGACAAGTTGCCAGCTTGGGCTAAGCTCGCAAGGGAGACAAATCCTGAAGTCTCATTAAGATGGAATTAGAAGGGAGGATTTCTACAAACCCTCAGGAGATTTTTTGTTTGTCTTGATGCAATGAAGAAGGGCTTTGTGAAAGGATGTAGGCCATGGTTTGGTATAGATGGTTGTCATCTGAAAGGTAACTATGGAGGAGTGTTGTTGTTGGAGCAATTGATGGGAACAAAGGAATGTTCCCAATTGCGTTTGCTGTGGTTGAAGGGGAATGCTTGGATAGTTGGAAGTTTTCCTGAGCTTGCTTCATGAGGCATTGGCTTCAGTTCCTGAATGGAGAGGAACCATTAACCATTATGAGTGACATGCAGAAGGTAATACAACAAAATTACTATTATTTATGTGTGTAATTTTATTTTTCTTAGATAAAGAATTAGTGCAGCAACATGTGACAAAATTTTGGTGTTTATTGTATCATGTATCAGGGTTTAAGATGCTGTGGGTGAATTCTTTCCATTTGCCAAACATAGGTATTGTTGCAACCATTTATTAAGTAACTTCAAGTTACATTTCAAAACACTTGTGCTTAGCATGAACTTTTGGTCCTTGGCTAAGGCATACAATGACTTTGTCTTTGAGAAAGGATTAGAACGAGTTTCAAGCATCGATGAAAATGTTGTCCAATGGTTATTGTCAAATGAGAGGCCTAAAGAAATGTGGGCTAGGCACACATGTGACCCTAGGTGGTTGACCACATTACTAATAATGTGGCCGAATCTTTTAATAATTGGGTGGGTGATGATAGGAAGAAACCTATATTAGGATTGGTTGAAAACTTGACAACTAGGATTATGGTGAGATTTCAAAGGAGGTATGAAAAAGGGTGTAGCTTTGAATTCCTAATAACCCCTAGGATTAGGAAAATTGTTGATACAACTATGCAAGATGGGAGGTTTTGTAGTTATATATGTGGAGAAGATGAGTTCCAAGTTAAAGATCGATTCAGCACTTTTGCAGTGAACCTAAGATCTAGCTCTTGTGGGTGCCAGGATTGGAGATTGTTGGGTTGCCATGCATTCATGCTTGTGCATGCATAGCTTATAAGAGACGTAATGTAGAGAGGTATTGTGACCACTACTATTCTACTTCTAAGTATTGCACCACCTATCAAGAGTTGGTACACCTATGCCTGAGTTGGATGAGCGAGAGAGATGGATTTCCTAGGGTCGATCCACCAAGGTTGAAAAGACTTCCAGGAAGACCTAGGAGAGCTGAAGGAGAGGACCTGAGGGTAGAGGCGTACAAAGTGATGCAAGAAGGTCAAGTACTGTCAAGTGTAGCATTTGCAAGCAATTTGGTCACAATAAAAAAGGTTGTCAGAAGGCTAAAACGGCTAAGGAGAAGGTATTCTTATTTTATTAAAATCAACATATTTTAAGAGTTTGCGTGTTATTGATATTTAGATTTGAATTTTTTTTTTTGGTATATAGAAACAAGAGGCTATTTCTACAGCCATTGAAGACATAACTCAATCCTCAGTGCGACAAGTAGAAGGGGAAGGAAAAGGTAAATTGAATCCTATACATGTGGTTTCATGTTGCTTTAAGGTGTTGGATTAGTGTTAGCAAGTAAACAATTACTATTTGTCTAACATAAATTGGTCTAACATCATTTTATCCATGCAGAGACAAAGGATAGAGGAACGCGATGTAGCAATTGAAAATACAAGTCAGCTAACAATCACAAGTAGTTTCAACCAAGGTGGCCAATAAAAAATGGGCACACATAATTGCCACTGCATAAGGAGTTTATGGGATGAACAATTTTTTTTTTTGGATGCGCACACTTGAGCTTTTGTATTATGTATTCTGTATTTTGCTTGTAGTTTGGTTGTATGGGTTTACAACTTTAGTTTCTGTATTTTGGTTGTCCAAATGTTTGGTTGTATGGGTGCACAATTTGTGTTCTTGAGCTTTTATATATGTTAAGGGTATTTTAGTCTTTTTATATGATAAGTTTTTCTGATTAATTACAAAGTTGCCATTAAAAAACATGTGCATAGCACATGATTTAACTTTGCTTGTACAATTTGAAATGTTAACTTCAAGTGTTAGTGTAAGGTTTAATAAAGTTAGACTTACTTAATGCTTGAGAGGATGGTGTGTGTAATTTGTTGACTCTAATGCCAGTGTAATTTGCTCAAAAAAGATTTGTTTGTGGTGGGGTTGTTTTGTGACTAAGATGAAATAAGAAAAGCAAAATGAAGATGATGAAAGGGGGGCTATAATAGTGGTGGAACAGAGTAATTAAAGAAGGATAGATGAAAGAGAATACGGTGATGGTGGGGCTGGGGCTGGGGCTGGGTTTGCTGAAAAAGTAAAAAGAGATATGAGACATTTTGATAAAATCCAACGGTGGATCAATGTTGGTCCCAACATGGGACGGACCAACTTATCATGTGCCATGTACCTATTCAGTGAAGAAGGATTTGAGTTTGCACGGGTTACAATTGAAGTCCAAAACACGAAAAAAAAAAAGAAGAAGATCGTACTTTTGTAATAATTAATGGTTAAAGATATTACAAGACCATTGAAAAAAAAAAAAACACAACAACAGGAATGCATATTAAATATTTAGTTTTAAATTCTTTATTTACATCAGCTACCAAAAAAATCTTCATTTACATCTAAACACCTTCCAGCAACGCAGTTTCACTTCAACAGCTTCGACGGGGCAAAAAAACAAAAAAGCCTTCAAAAGCGATGGATATAATTCAGTTCTTGATTTTAGAAATAAAATTTGTTTAAGGATGGAATCTATTTTTTACTTCAATCACTTTTGAATATTGGTGAACTACTTTTGAATTTAAAAAAAGAGAAATTGTCACAATACTGTTAAGATTGTATTAAAAATATCAATACAATCAAAAAATAAGAGGAAACATAAAAAATAAAAAGTTTATCAGATTTCATGTGATAAAAAATGCTCAATATTATTTTTTAAATTTAATTATATAGGTATTAATTTTTTATATATAAAATAAGAAGTGAATTTAAATATTTTTTATCGTACATAAATTAAAAAAAAAGAGTAGAATCAATCGTATAGTTGTTGAATTTTAAATACAAGTATATTTATTATATTAGATAAAATAAATTATGTTTTAATTAATTTATTTTGCTAAATGGAAACTTATCACCCAAATTTTTAACTTGTTTTAGTTAAAATTCAATGATCTTTTATAAATATTTGTCTATTGGATAAAAAATTCCAAATCATAAATATTAGGTTTTAAAGTACCACGGTCAATGCATATGATCTCTACAATTAGAAAAGGTTGCCATCATTAACATTTCGCACCCTGTTCTTTTCCTTTCAAGTTTTAATGATTATATTCCAGTTATATACGTTCAATTAAACAACCGATTAGCTATGAATATGAAGGATAAGACAAATGAACAAATCATATTCTTTGAATCTCACCTCTCACTATTTCGGCCTATTAACATAGTATGAAGTAGATATGGCACAACCACTCCATTTGCATGTTGGAATTTTTCAGCAAATTAAGTAGGAGTAACCACTTATAAACAAACCACCATTGATTACAACCTCTTGCTAGAAAACTCCCACGGACCCGCTCTTTTTTGGTTGAATTTCTGAAGCATAAAATCAATTATAAATATTTTGTTGTTTTTAACAATACGTACTAAATTTCTTCACTAAAAAAATCTGCACATCACAAATAAAAAAATACTAAACTAAATTTATGAAATATTTAAGTGTAGAAAATCTTAAAGTTCTTAACAAAAGTATCATTCTCCAATGAAAAGATAATACATGTACCATTTTTAACTATTTCATTCTTAATTTTAAATTCTAATAATTGAATAGTAAAAACTATATACTTTTTTCACTATTAAAGATAAAAGATTAATTTTGATGCTTTGATACTAACATCCAATCATATGCTTCTATCTAAATACTATCATAATAATGAATGGTTAAGTTAAAACTTTTATTGATATACTAATATATAATTGAATGTGTGAGTAAAATTATTTTCCACTCACAATGTATTGTAAATTAAATTCTAACAATAAACAATATAAGAGATTAATTTGAGGCTTGAATATGAGTGAATGTTTGCTCCATTGTCCATGCATCTTGATTGTTGACACAGCACCAAACGCAACTTATTCCGAGTTCGGTTGCACCAGAAACACTTTTAGCCTGTCCCGGTCCCTAGGCCTGTACATCTATAGTGCACCCAATGATTTGAACAGCCGTAGACATAAAGCTAAACCAAAATAAGCCATTCTCCTGTGCAATTTTCTTCTTGGGTGACAATAAGAGTGTTCTTCGTATACTTTATTACCTATTAGAGATAAAGTTATGTTATATGCGTGCTCTATATATTATTTGTTAAATAACGTATTGTATAAACTTATATATCATAACTCCCTTATACGTTACGCTATATATATAACTTAATATAACATGAGAATGTTATATTAGGTTTGATTAGCTTTTTAACGGTTATTTTTATTTTTAATATTTTATTAAAATAAAATAATTCTTAAATAAATAATAATAAGTAAAAATTTATAAATAAAATTATTTCATGGTAAATAAATATTGTAAACAAATAATATATAATATCAATCTAGTTATATGCAATAAAAATAAAAAATTAATTATAATTAATAAATATAAAATAAAATAATAAATATTAAATAGCAAATAAATATTTAAAATAAATAATAAATAATATATAAAATTAAGGATCAATAATAAAAATATTTTGAGTTGATATTTATTTTAAAATTAATTTTTAAATAATTATAATTAAAAATATAAAATATATAAAAGAGTTACTTAGTATTTATATAATTTATTGAAAAAATAAATAATTATAAATATTTAAATAAATAATAATATTTAAAATAAATTAAATTTTAATTAATAAATATTTACATAAATATGATATTTAAAAATTATATTTAAATCATTAAAAAATTATTTTATTTAATATTTAATTAAAATTTTAGAATTATTTATAAATAAATGATAATATTATAAAATATAAAATATAATATTTTATAGGATTACACAAAATACTATATAATATTAAAGTTTACTAGACCTTATATTATCAGTTATTCTTGGTCTTATATTATTAGATTGTCCTATCCAACATGTTAACCGTAATAATCATATCTTTAAAGCCAAGCTTAGCTTTAATGTCAACACCTAATATTGAAGGAAAAACAAGCGAGTGTTGAGCTTGAAAGTCTTCACATGGGTGTACTAAATTGATCGCAACTTGCTTTACGCATCCACTCCACAATGCCTATAAAATTCAACTTCATGAGTCGCTATATTTCATATATCAATGAGCCAAGCTATTAGCAAGTAATAATTGAACGATTTGCAACTCAATGAGGCTCAACATTTCAGTGCTCCTCCTCTTGTTCCTGATCACGGTGGGATCCTCTGCTACTCCCACCAGATGGAGAAGGGGGTTCGTGAGCCGTGCAAGAGGTTGGTGTTCTACTTTCATGACATCATTTACAATGGCCACAATGCCAAGAATGCCACTGCGGCCATTGCGGGTGCACCCTCATGGGGAACAGGACCATACTTACGGGGCAGAACCATTTTGGTGATTTGGTTGTTTTCGATGACCCCATCACCTTGGACAACAACTTGCACTCCCCGCCTGTTGGGCGTGCCCAAGGGTTTTACATATATGATAAGAAAGACATTTTCACTGCTTGGCTTGGTTTCTCCTTTGTGTTCAACTCGACACATCACAAGGGCAGCATAAACTTCGCCGGTGCTGACCCTTTGATGAACAAGACTAGGGACATTTCGGTCATTGGTGGGACTGGTGACTTCTTTATGACTAGGGGTGTTGCCACTCTCTCAACGGATGCCTTTGAGGGTGAAGTTTACTTCAGGCTTCGGGTGGATATTAACTTGTTTGAATGTTGGTAATTTAATTTAGCTAGATATATGAATCTCTCTAGCTTTATTGTCGCTTCTCTTTGTTGTGCCTTGATTGATTGTGTATTGGTGGTGGGGGGGTTTTGATTTGTCATACTCAAGCATTCAAACTTTATTTGATTTAGCGGCACATGCACCTCAAGGTAGTTGCCGTGACTTGTTCAGATCATTCAAGATTAAATAATGCTTCGCCATGAACATATCTCATGTATGGTGTTTTTGTTATGGGAAGATTAATTTCTTGGAATTTTAATTTCTTTAAATTTGGCAATGCTCGAATTAAAGTAGATTTGATTATGCTTACTTCAAATTGTCCTATGTAATTTAAAATTTCAACATGCTTTGTAAATTTAAAAACTCTAATTTTATACGACGATTCTAATAAATTAAGAACGGTAGAATACAATTTGCACGTTAATGTGAGCAATTTTTACACAAATTCAAGGCATACAATTGATGAAAAGGAAAATAAATAGAAAAAGAAAGAAAGAAAAATGAATGCTGATAATGATATTTTTATGGGGAATGTGAACATCTTATTTTAATGAAAGTGTCATTATTAAATTAAGAACTCAATCTTTAACTCAAATAAGAAAGACATGGCATTTATAAAGTAAGAATTAATTAAGAAGACGCATCTAACGCTAAACAATCATCAGTATATTTGACTATTGTCTTCATTCGCAGTCATAACTGTCGGCATTACATGTTATCAAGGTTCCTTCTTTCAAAGTATAAGTAGGTGATATAGGTTGAAACGTTGATGTAACTTTTAAAAAGTAAATAATTTAATAACATATCATTAATGATCATAGAGTTGATGGATTAATATAAATTTATGAATTAATTTGAATAAACCTTATATTATTTTATTCACATAACTATATTAAGTAATTGAGAATTTGCATAAACTATATTATTTTATTATTTATTTATAACAATAAATTAAAAAAATAAATCATCATTTTTCAAACCAAAAACTACTATTGTTAATCATATTTAGGAACTAATCCAATTTTAATAGACATATGTTAACACGGCAGGCAAGTACTATTCCAACCTCATGGCCTAGGTTGTTAAAAAATGTTAGAAACAATTGCAACCAGACAAATTACCAGTTCAGTAAATAAAACTTCTATAAACCTTGTCCCGATTGATACCTCTAAAAGAGTAAAGTGAACATTGAATGTTTTCTAGGCACAGAGATTATTTATAAAAATTTATATCTCATTTTTGCCCTAATCAAATATACTCTAGAGATTATATCCATTCAATTTCTAAACCTTTTTTTATACCAAACACACCCTTGAGCATATTATTCATGAAGCACAATCAATTTCTCTACCTCGCTTGGCTGTGACTCGGGTAATAATATATAACTGCCAATAGATATGTTAACAAATGGAATTTCACAGAACAAACTGACCGTGAATATTTGAGGGATATAATGACGAGACAAAGGGCACGCTATGATTAGTGCAACCGTGATACTGAAGCGATCAAGAAAAAACACATGCAAATAAAGGAAAAAAGGTTCTTCCCTCGTTCTGGTATATGAGCTGTTTCTATCACATGATGGCGTGGAAGAGAAGACTTTGAGCACACGACTATTGTATAGTGAAACTCAAGTATTGGCCACACTGAATTAGCTGCCCCAAAACATGCATGTAAAAACATCACTCGTCACACCTATAAATGTACCACCGAGCACACACACAGTGAAGTTGTTGAAATTAAGGATCTAGTGAATCAAATTATCATGTTCACTATGGAACTCAAATCTGCTCCTTATTATTATTATTATTGTTTCCTCCTTATCCTCCTCATCATCATCTCGACATCAATCACCACCGATGGCAAGAGTGGCAATCGCAGCAGCCCATGTAAGAGGTTGGTGTTATACTTCCATGACATAATCTACAATGGCAAAAATGCCGAGAATGCAACTTCTGCCTGCCATTGTGGCCGCACCTGCATGGGGCAACAAGATCAAATTGGCGGGACAAAACCATTTTGGTGACTTGGTGGTGTTTGATGACCCAATCACCTTGGACAACAACTTGCACTCGGCCCATATTGGTAGGGCCCAGGGATTTTACCTTTATGATAGGAAAGGCTGGTTCACTGCTTGGCTTGGATTGGCTTTTGTGTTCAACCCCACTCGCCACTACATGGGAACCATGACCTTTGCTGGTGCTGACCCTTTGAACAAAACTAGAGACATATCTGTGGTGGGTGGCGTAAATGTATAAATTTGGTGATTACACTTATAGATAGATATATATAGAGAATCATATATTAATATATAACTTAACATGCTAAAGAGAAATCATTTATGTGATTCTAATTGAAACTCTTCGGCAACTAAGATCTGAACAAAAACATTGGTATTGTATGTTCAATAAGTTTAATTTATATGCACTGATAATGTAAATTTTCTTTTTTTATATTGCTATTCAATCAAATCATTTTATTTGGATAACTTTTTAAATTGTGGGTTTAAGATTTAACTACTTCTGTTAATATGATAATTCATAATTGAATAATAGCTTAAAAAGAAGTTATACAGTCTGCACATTAAAATTAAACTCATTTAATAGCAATAACAGATTTTTAATGGTAATTGACAAAGAAGATTGGGCCTAGGCCGCCTAGAATTATAAAATGGGCCATCTATCAAAACCATGGACCGTGGTGACTTTAAAATGGGCTAACGGGCATTTAGAAATTATAGCAAGGCCATTGAATTAGGCCCACTCATAATTGGCCAAAGATTCCACAAGACAGCTTGCAAAGATCTGATTCTGATGATCTGCAAAATGCCTTTCTTAACTAGTGCTGCGCACGGAATCTGGCTTGTGGAATTTTTGGTTTGTGTAAAATTTTGGGCCAAAGAAATCTAGTATAAAATATAAATGGCTGCTATGAGCAGCAGCGACATGGTTGACGCTCCTCAAAAGGGCAAGGGGGGGGGGGCGGCATTTCTGGAAAAGAACATGGTCTATCAACCAGACAAGAAAGGTCGAATGAAAAATCTCTGCTAATACTCATTTATTGCGCGCATAAGAATATGTAGAGGCTCTTCTGACCACAGTTTATATTCTGTAGACAGTGCACTATGGGTGATGCATGAAAATAGGTTTGTGTATTCGTCCTGGAATATACCTTGTTCAGTAATGAGGAACTTCCTTTTTTTTTTTTTGGTGAGAAGTAATCACGGAATTCGGTCTTCTCATGCCCTTTTCAAGGTTATTGACTTCAAGTACTCTCGCTCCCTTCGCTCAGTAACGTTAACTAAAGACTATTTTTTTTTTCTAGCATTTTTTATTTGATATTAATTTGGTCCTAATAAAAGTTTTTATATTAATTTGATATTAATATTTTTAATTTTGACATTAATTTAGCTCTAGTATTTTTAATTCTATGACATTCCTTATTCACATCTCTACTTTTATACTTAAGGCCGTTGATAAATCGTATAAGACCTGATTTTATTAGCTAATAATATAAATTCAATTTTTATCACATGGTGTTGTATTATAATGTTATACGATAAAACCATTTTTATCCTATGATTATAGTATTAAGTTATTAAGGTTTAAGTTCTAAGAGACATGATAATACTTGATTGTATTATTTTTATCTAAGTTTACCCAAATTAACTTTGACTTACTCTTATACATCATGCTTTACCCCTAGCCACCATCCACCGTCGACGCAGGCCGCCGCCACCCGCTGGTCATTGCCCATCATCCCATGATCACTGCATGTGACCTTGGTCACCACCTGTCCGCTCGTTCAACGCAAATCATGTAACACACCAAATAATAAATAATATAAAAATTATACCATAAATTGCTTATAATATACTATCGAATCATATACTATCATGCCAATATTATCACACTTTATTCTATATTATGCATCAAACATGGCCTTAATCTTTGTAGTGGCTGATATGAAAGTTCGGAAATGTATTTCCTCAAGTGTATTAGTAACAAAGAGTATAATGGGTATAAGGGAATGAGTTTGTGTGAAGTGTTTGGAAAAAAAGTAAAACCATGATAATGAAGAAGAACAATGACAGTATGACAGTAAAGTAAGGTAACAGGCTAATCAATCTCGATCCATCAACTTCTAGGCTCAACCTGCAAGAGACCCGAAATTGGATTCAAGACCAGAAAAGGGGATAGAAGGAATTATCCACAAGGATAAAGAGGGCTCATACCAGAATACTCTGCTCTGCTGAGTGCTTCCTTCTTATACCTCAAGCTGCATAGCCCAGAGTTGGTTATTTTCTTTCTCTTTCCTTTGCCCAGCTCAGCTTCGACCACGTGGCTATCTGTTGTAACCAACTCGGTTCCTGCCTTCCCTCTTTCTTCTTGTAATGTCCTCCTTACCCTTTTGTTGCATTACAATCTTTCTTTTTTTGTGGCTTCATTTCATCTACTTTTCCAATTCTCGTACGTAAATAAACCTTCCAAAAGAAAATATCCAAATATACTAAAATCTTATAAAGCAATTCGGGAATTCTTTGCAATGAACCTAAGCATATGCTTTCATTTCAGGGAAGATTTGTTAATATACACATGCATGCATGTCAGTCATGCAATTAAAGCAAGAAAAAAATTGGCAGACGTGGCAGTGCCTTTGCCCATTCGTAAGGTATTCGTATTGCAATAATCTAAAAGTGGAGAAAGAGACGATTGTGGTTTGTGGAGAATTGGGAATGGACAAAAATGGCTCTGGGTATCACTGTCGCCTTCCCCTTGCTTTGTCTTCCAACCCCGCATAAACTTTATCTCCATTTGTTTTTTCTTTTCCACTTTAGTGTTCGTACGGTTCATTTATACGTCATTCCACTTTGTCATTTATAAAATGTTTGGTCAAATAAATATATTTACTACAAAATGCTTGGAAAAAAATCCAAATTAATTTTGTATTCTTAGACGCTTTAAAAAGGGTTTAAATTTAATAGACTAACAATAATGAGTTATAGGCTTGTAGCTCACGTAATTATCAATTTTATCATATAGTAATAACAATATAATTCACCTGATTTATTTTCTTGAATAAACTTGGGATCACAGGAGTGCGAATTGCTGAGGCAAAGTTACTGAAAAGTGTAATCGGAGAGTCAAGTGGAAAGATTCACTACGAAGATTTCGTGGGACAAACAGGCACGTGGTCGAAGCCCAGACTCAGATCCACGAAACACCTTTTTTGTGTTTGTCTCTTTTACTTTATTTTGTTCTTCTTATATTTTTCCTACTATATTTCTTTATGTTGTGCTTGATGACAAGAAGAAATTATAATTAATATTATTATGTCCTTTAAAAATACTATTGTGTTGGTGGTAGACGGGACTTGTTTGGAACATGTTTTATTTTCAGTTTTTTTAAAATAATTTTAAAAATTATTTTGAATTCAATTTTAAAAAATAGAAGAATAAGAAAATCTGTATAAAAATAATATTTATAAAACCGTTTTTAAATGACAAAGAAGCTTTTTAGCCACATCCATGTCTTATCATGTTCAACTACTATGTATGTGAAGGAAGCTTTCACACACGCGCACAGACACACACACACACAGAGAGAGAGAGAGAGAGAGAGAGAGAGAGAGAGAGAGAGAGAGAGAGAGAGAGAGAGAGAGAGAGAGAGAGAGAGAGAGAGAGAGAGAGGTTGGAGGCTTTTTATTAGAAAATTTCAAGTTTTATTTCATATGAAAATCGAAGAGCGCTTATCAATAAATACTTTAATTTCAAAATTGCCATCATGTGATTTTTTGTTTTTGAAAACATCTTGAATTCTAACTTTAGTTTTTAAAACACCAAAATTAATTTTTTATTTTTAAAACCAATATAAAAAAATTAACATATTAAACAAGTTTTTATAGTTTTTTATTTTTAAAAGCTAAACATTATTTTAGAAAGCACTTTCCAAATAACTTTTTTGAGCCGGAGGCTCATGCCTGAAACATGGCACGTGCGTCCTAGGAACCGAATATAAAGAGGTACATTCTTGAAAAACCTTGGGAACTAAGTCCCCGATTCCCACATCTTTCCACTGACATGCACAAATGGAAATTTAAATAATTAAACAACTAATCGTCGCTGAGAAAATTTTAAAATATAGAGAAGGAAGCGAATTTGACTTTCTCTTGCCTGTTTTGCCATTAGATGATCCCACACGGCTGATTGACAAGACGTAGAACCTCACAATGCAGACCCCACAGCGTACAAGCCGTGGTGAACTTTTTTCCTGTAATGCAAGGAACCATACGATGGTGATTCCTGATGGCTAGTAAGTACTCTATCTAATCTATTTTTTTTTAAGCTATTTACTGTCAAAACAGTAAGTAATTTTATTGAAATGTAGAGTTTACAATCATGAATTTTACTTCTAATCACAAATTTTCTTTATATACATTGCTAAAAATTAAATCATTAACTAGATACTAAAGAAACCAAAATAGAGACCAATTACGCTAAGTTTTATGATTTATCTAATCTATTCTTAAAAGTCTTTTGAAATTTTTAAATAAAAATATTAAGATTATATTAAAATCAAATAAAGATAACAAAACTCAAATATAAAAATATTACTTCATTCAAGTAAATTATTATTTTTATTTTTCTTAACTTTTTTTTTAAATATTCCTTATCTTACAAGTGAGAAACTAATTTCTCAAGGTTGTCATGTGCAATAGAACCTCTTCTAAAAATAATTTTTTCTTTATACATAAATTCTGAAATCAAACATAGGATTACATGTATAAAAGGTTTGAATCCGTTTCCGAACCAATACTTTGTTGATTTTATAGATTATTTTTAAAGAATTATGTGGGATATCTCCTATTTAAGAAGCTTTAGACAAATATTAAATAACTTGTCTTACTATTTATTTCTTTTTCATTCCTAAATAATGAGAGGATGAAAGATAATTTAGTCAAATTAAGTCATACATGATACATGGTTTGATAGTTAACTTTCTCATCTATTATTTAAAAAGTGATGTAAATAAAATATTTTGATTGATGGAAAATATTTATTAATTGAAAAAACTTATGAAATCTATACACATAGATAAAGTGTCACGACTCACCACTGAACGTGACTCTGATGAAATCTTATTCTCACGAGTCCTCGTGACTTTAAGTCTCTATATGCATAAAATAATATACTTTTTATTTTGCAATCATAGTTTCATCTAAAACTCTATTTAAACTTTATATCTAAAATTATATAACTGAAATACTATATACGAAACTTTAATAACATATTAATCACACTTTGAAAATCAACTTAACTTATAAACAGAATCATAATTTCATCTCTAGCTTACACGTATCTTTAATCAAACTCTATAATTTCAATTCATACTTATAAAATGAAAACATATACATGGTTGTTCAAATACTGAAATTAAATACAAGATCTGAAAATTTATGCATGGCTCCAATCCCCTACATATCTACCTGAGCACTTACTCTAACAAAACTCTAAACCAAGTCTTACTCCAAAGTAAGACTTACCATTGAGAACAATTGAGTCCGCCAAACAGAGGCTGAGCAATATGTACCTGACTATGAGGAGGAATGGAGATGGGTGAGTCAATTGGAACTCTAGTGAACTCTCACCCATCACCCACATGGGACAACCAAGGAACATATATATATAATGCAATATACATGCAACAATCATAAACCATATGATAGTTATGTGCATATCTATATAGAAAGATATCTCTGTATTTATAAATTCGTAGAAAAACATCTCTAAATTCTTACTTTATCGAGAAATCATTTTTGGACATACACATCACATATCTTAAATCAATTATTCTTTGAAAAGCATCAATACTTTTTGAAAACATAAATAACAGGACTTTAAGAAGAAACAAGATCTCTGCTCTATGGTTCTCCAAGAACCGAAAATGTTCTACTCTATGATCCATCAGGGATCTAATTCGAACACCTAAATAAGTTCCATTCTCTCTCTATGAGATTGTCCTTTCAGGACAACTGGTACTAAGGTTATGATCGGGTTCGGATTAACTCACTGTCCGTTTATCTTTAGCCACCATCTAGTCTCTAGATTATAAATTAATTATTTCTCCAAAACTCCCTCTAGGCTCTTTTCTGGGTTTAAAACTCTATAATATAGTTACTTTATTCTTGAAATCATAAGATCTCTAATATACATAAAATCATTTAAATCTAAAACTTTCAAAACTCTGAAAGCTCTGGACTCATATAACTCTAACAATCTGACTTTAGCATAACTGTAACTATGAAATCATGCCCAAGGGATCACCTGCTTGTAGGCATTTCGATTTCAAGTCTCAATATGTATCTGCTTGCAGAATCATACTTAATTTTATGCTTCTGAGTATCATAAAAACTGAATTTCTAAATCTCATCTTTCAAACCAACATCTTTCATAATTTGATAACTCTAATATCATACTTTGAAACAAAAAGGTTCAAAATCATAAAATCTCTGACGTTATAATAACATCCAGTCATGAAATTCAGTTATACTTTTGAAGTCTTGCCAAAATATCTTAACTAATGCTCTAAAATCATATTTGAAATCTCAAGTCTTGAAGCACATTTGCTAAAATAACAACTTATTAAATCACATATTCTTACATTGAATCACTTAGAGTTGCACATAAAACATTCCATAACATGCAATCTATTAATCATGGTCCCATGGGTTTCTAAAAATATATTTTTCATGCTATCATCAAAACATGCTCTTTGTTTAACTTGCCATCCTTGCAAAAATCATATATATAATCATACTTCCATCTCTAATTTCATATTTAACACTAATTATGCATAAATATACTTATAATGCTTAAAGGTAAGACCATGAGTTTGAACCCACTCATCGTTAGAAGCCAGGAGTATATGGGCACCACCAACTTGACCTTGGGAGCTTGGAATGGCACCAATAACTGCCATAGAACAACATTGACCCAAGATCAAACTCTATCAACCTCTAGACAACTCTAATCAAACTCTAATAACATTGGGGAGCACCCCCACTTGATAATAATGGAGGACAACAAAGTCCATACACTAGAACATGGAAGCAAGGAGAGAAAAGAGACATAAACCAACAACCAACCTTCACGAACAATTGGGCACGTGACCAACACGTGAGAATCTAGTTCCCACGTAAGCCTAACCTGGATTCCTCTATATGCACATCAAATTATCAAATTATTTAAATCATAAAATCTTTTCTACATACAAATCACCTGTCTTTAAAACATATAGTCATAATTTTCTAAAATCTAGTCTCATATCCCGTTTTCTGAAGTCTGAATTTATAGGGTCAACAAGTATAAAGAAAGTCTACCATATACAAAAACTTTATAAGTAGTAAAATCATATATTAAGTCCAACATAATCACATATACATAACATATATCATGCATTATGGTCCGGGATCCCGCCATTTACACTAGAGCACCTCTTCTATATATAAGAGTTTCACTGTGAAGCTACAATGAGACTTATCTGCTGCTAGAAAAGGAAGGAGTCTGGGTAAATCTAGCAGTTACTTGGAAAATAGGAGAAATAAGAGAGGGTGAGTTTTGTAACCAAAACTCAGTGAGTGGATCCTCACCAACCACCACATGGGACAGGGAAGGAAAATACATAAATACCATTAATGCAGCCTTCACAAAACATTTATATTTATTTCACATAATAGCAATAAAATCATAACTTTACTAAAATCATAGAAGCATAATATTCTCAAAGAATTACCAAAAGGAACAACTATCAGGACTGAAAAATGGGTGCTCAGCTCCTCGTGAACAAGAGCCCCTGAGATCTTAATGGTTTCTCGTGACGGTGTCCCTCGTGAACTGATATCTATGGATAAATTGCCCTCGTGGGCTTGGTACCAAGGTTATCGATTTAGCTCTGTTAACTCAGGCTCCTTCTTTTCATAAATTCCTTATTCTTAACCAGTCTTTTGACAATGTTTCATGAAGTCCTCTATCCTAGGGTTCAAATCCTAATCTCATGAAATAAACAATTCTGAAAATCATAAAATCATTAATTATTTTGAGAGCTCTTGAATTCATGTAACCCTGAGCTTTACCTTAGCATACCAGTGGTTGAAACCGTGCCTAAGGGATCACCCGTTAAGACACTATAGTTTCAATCCACATAATATGTAGCCGTCAACTTTCAAGTCATACACAGACTCATATGCTAAAACTCTTTTATGTCTAAGTTTCTAAATCCATTCCAAATATCAAACTTTCATAGACTTAGGAATTCCAAAACCTCAACAGCATTTCCAATAGTCACCAATTTCATAATTGGTTAAGTATAAAAGTTATGCTAACAAACCATATATCTTAAACAGCAAGTTATCAACAATTTTATATAAAACCATCTCAACAAATATGGTCCCATGCATTTTTCAAGAACACCTTTTATATTTTCGAAAATCAACGTTTCTTGACAACAGAAATCACTGTTACAAAATAAACTATAGAATCATTGTTCTTTATGGTTTGTTGAAAGTAACTATAATGACCAACATAGAGGTCATAGGCTAGAACCCACTCACCTGGAGTGGCAGAAGTTGAAGGCTCACATGACAGGGTTCCTTGGAGTGGAGATGACGCCTATCTATCATAGAAGTGATAGAACCTTTGATTAATCTCTAGAATCACAAAAGCCCTTAAGTTTATCTCCAACATGGAGGAAAAACTCCCTTTACCCTCATAGGCATAGAAACCATTATAAGACAAGGAAGAACTGAAGAAAATAAAGCAAAATTGAGAGAGCTACATACCTTAGAGCCTTAGGATTGAAGGATTGAAGTTAGAATTGAAAGATAATGGAAGAAAATGGAGTTGGGAATGGAGTTTGAGGGTGAAAGAAAGAAGAGAAATGAAGGTTTTGGAGGTTAGGGGGAGAGAAATGTGTTTTGGGGTGTTCTGGACCCAAATGACGTTTTTATGTTCGTTTTGACCGCCTGGCACGGTCCATCCACTCAACGACTTACTCTCTGTTACCTGGGCGGTCTCCAGCTCCAGACACCAACTTACTCTCTGCAGCCGCCTGGGCGGTCATAGGACGCCTGGGCGGTCTCCAAAGCTTCAGATGCTCTAATACTAGTATGTATTGGTCTTTACTATCTCACTACTCACTTATTTACATTTTTAATTTTAAGTTAATCATTAACTTTAAAACATAAATGTAAATAGGAAAATATCCCCCATTTGGATTCAAATAAAATATTAGAAAAATCAAAATCCCAACAAATCAAAATCTCATTTTTGGGTTTTAGTTCAATTTCGAAAATCTTACGACTTTATAAACTTGCAAGCTAAAAATGAAGTATTTGAGGGTTTCATAAAATCGTAAAATTCCTCTTCAACTCATTTTTCTCTAGGAGCAATTACCGGGACTTTTGGTCCCAAGAAAATAGCTCCATCATATAGCCCTCCAAGGGCGTAAGTTCAAGCTTCAAAATTTAGAACTAGAAAACAGGTAAAGGTAACTGGTACCCTTCTTGGTTTGAAAAAATTTTTATAACCTTTTTGTTGAAACCAGGATATTACACAAACTCACCTTGAAGCTTGGAGGAGATGGATTTGATGGAGGATAAGAGTGGAGGGGAGAAAGAGCTCTTTGGAAAGGCTAGGGCCACTTTCTGCCAGAGCTGGAGCTTGGGGTGTTTTTATAGGAGTGGGATCCCACTTATCAAAACTTGCATTGTTTTGACTGTGTTAGACATATGTTCGTCAGCGAACCTGGAGAAGCAAACACTCGCCTGAGCAACAATTTCTCGCTTAAAGTCTGTTCTGGAAAATCTTAGCGACAACACTCTCAACCCCTCGACGTGCCTCAACTTATTCATTTATTTTACTTCCAATTAACTTTAAAACATAAATGTAAATAAGGAAATACCCCATTTGGATTCAAATAAAATATCATAAAATCAAAACCCCAACTATTCAAAATCCAAATTTTGGGTTTTAGTTCAAATCCAGAAATTCTAGGTTTTCTAAATTTGTGATCCAAAACGAAATGTTTAAGGGTTTTGTAAAATTCATTAAAAATCACTCTTCACTCATTTTATTCTAGGAACAAATACAGGAACTTTTGATCCAAGAAATGTGACTCTAACATATAGCCCTTCAAGGAGGTGTAGGTCCAACTTAAAGAAGTTTAGACTTGACGGTGGGTCAGGGACCTTGAAACGTTCAGAACATGTCCTGACACGTGTAAACCTGGTATTACATAAAGCAAATACTTGAATATAATTGCTATTCTTGGTGTCCAAGTTTTTATTCCAATTATATCCTTCCAATCAAATTTTTATAACTACCTCATCCTAATTTTTTATAATTGCTCTCACTTATTTCTCCATATTGTTCATTCTCATTCATTCATACCAACCCAACGATTCTTTTTTTTTTTTTATCTCAAGCATCTCTCACTAAAATATCAACATATATTTCTCTCCTGACACATTCAAGGTGAGTCATTGATGGAAGAAGTAACACATCACATTTGCTACTTGATCTTTAATATATTTATTTTTTATATTTAATTTTGTTTTAATTCTATGTTTAACGGTGCATAAAAATTCCATCACACTTGACTTTCAATGGCATCCAAACCAAAGCAAGTAGTGTAGAGCGTCAAATTCTTCTTATGCCTCTTAGTTTTTTTTTATTAAAAAAATATTAATACATAGTTCTTAGTCCATCACACACTTCTTTTGATTACTTTTATACGAGACTTAGTACAATAATTGCACCGTATAGAGAGAAAGTAAATTGACTATAGAGGGAGAGAGAAAAGTGATTTTTATTTTTTTAAAATATTTTCTCATACTTACATTATTATTTTTATTTGAAAAACACAAAGACCTCCCATCAAATAATTTTTGGATTTAATTGTCATCCACTAATAGTGTAAAATTTTTTTATACTATTATTCAATCATGTATTGTCACCTAACCATGATAGTTGACTTTTATATCACACTTAAAAAGTCATTCAAATGAAATGTTTTGATTGGATGATGGTGTAAAACGGTTTTTACTATCAATCCATCAAAATTAAACTCATAATTTTCTTAATAAAACTTATAATCACACAAATTGGGTTTTATGGCTAACTAGAAAATATTTAATATACATATTAATTATTATTATTATTATTATTATTACTAGTCATTTGACCCGTAAATGTAGAGGTGATATTAAAAAATAATTTGTTGGCTGTTACTAAAAAAGAAATAACAATTTAATTAAATATACATTATCGTAAATTGAATATATAAATTAATTTTAAAAATAAGTTAGTTTTATAATTAAATAACGAACAAAATATAAAAGAGTATCATAAAATTTAATATCATTTGGACAATTGTATTCAATTAGAGCACAAAATTCATCTATAAAATCCTATTTAAAATTGAGACAATAAAATTGTGTAACTAAATTCTAATTAATTAAATCCAAGATTAAAAAAATTTAATACAATAATAGTATATAAAGCCAAAAAATGGAATTGAGCTTTACAATCTTGATTCAAATTTTGAATTAGCAACCCATAATTTAAAACATAATCATAAATATTTTGTACATTGGATTTTTTTAATTGAAATATATCAATAAGTTTACCAAGACCTACATTCCAATAAAATCATTAGTATTGATACCAATATATATACATATATAATCTCCAATATTTTAGAAATCTATATTAACCATCAACATATCTAATAAATATGTCATTCATATTGTTTTAGCATGAATTCAAAAAGATTATAATCCCTTCCAAACTTCATTACTATATGGAATTAGTCATATAAGTTATAGCCAAATTAATGTCCTTTTTAACTATAATATTCTTCTTGGAATAACTTGTATAATTCAATGTGTTTATTGAAGGATGTTTCTTGCTCACATAACTTATCTCTCTAATCTTGAACTATTTTCAAAGCTTCTAAAACAATAGGTAAAGAAAATTCAAATGTGATAATGAACTTAAAAAAAATAAACACCTAAACTAAAGAAAAATATAAAATATATAACAAAAGATGAAAAATATAAACGTAATAATAAAAAGAAAAATATGTAGAACTATGGTGGTAAAAATTATTGTAAATTAAAATAAGGTGTACTACTTATCCTTATCAATTTTGATGACATTAAATTTTTTTTTCCCATTTCTCTCGATAGATATAAAACTTTGAATTTTTATAACTTAAAATATTCTATAAGTGAGGAATTCTAACACGAAATTATTACGACAATTGTTAGAACTGATGAAAACAGATAGATTAATTAATATTATATTACTCTATAGATTAATACTAATTATATTATTGTATATAATAAATAAAGGACCATTCTATTAGTTGCAAATACAAAAAAAAAATTATTTGAGTTTGTATTATTGATGAGCCATAGAAAGATAGGTATTAATACAAGTGATAGAGTGATTGTGGGAAATATAAATTATTATGATATTGTTATTATTACAATTATAGATAGATTGTAAAATAATATACATTAATTTAAAGAAGATTTAAATTTTATATCAAAATATGGGTTGTTAAATGTATTTTTACTTTTAGCGAGAGATTTTCTTCTAAAAAATTTAAAATTATCAAAAAATAATACCTAACATTACAATTATTATTTAATATTCCTAAATGTTATATATATATATATATATATATATATATATATATATATATATATCTAGGTTTAACATTTTTTTAAAAAAATATTTTAGATGACGATTTGCTTATGAAATTGTATGATGCATCATTTGGACAAATATTTAAATTTTAATAACAATGAATTAAAATTTTGAGATAAATAAATTATTATGTTTATTATTTAAATGATAGTATAAATATTTAAATATTTAATTAAATAGTGATAAATCTTCAAGATATTAATTTTTATATTACAATCTTACTATTAAATGCTGATGATTATTAGGGATATTCTAATAATATTTAATAATTACAGTTTTATTTTTCAAAATATAATTAGAAATTAACTTCTTAAAAATTGTGGTCATAAATTATTCTTGTGACACGTGAAAACTTTCCCTTATAAAAGTTAGAATATTAATATTATAAATTATTATTATATATGTGCACACAAACTTTATACACATGCTATCATGGTTTTTATATCAAACAAAAGGACAAATAAATGTAAAAGAATGGGTGAGGCAAAGAGGAAGAAATGCTTTATTAATGTATTTTAAATGAAAAAGTGAGTTTTGTTCCTGCTACAAATCTTCTTTATTTTATTTTCTCATTACTATCAATTTATTATGCATTGGTTTCTTTGGTTTATATTTTTCTTTTATGTTCATGTAACTTATTTTTGTCATTTGTCTTTGTAGTATTGTTTATGTTACTATTCTTCATAATAGTAATAATCAAGAATATGTTGCATAATTCAGTAAGGAAATTATGTTCAGTTTCTATGCAAGAGATTTTTTAATGAATTTATCTTTTATTATTTCCAAACCTTTTAAGCATATATATTAGTTTTTTTCATCTTTTCTTTTACATGGTTCATTCTTCATTTTTTATTCCTTTGATGATTTTAATAATGTTCATGTTAAATAAAAAATTTCAATATCATCATATTAACATTTAAAAAAATAAATAAAAAATATACTTGACAGGGACTACAATGCTCAATAAGTCGCTAGTATGAATAAACGAAAGAATAACAAACTATCTCTAATCATCTTGTGGTTGGTTTCGGCCAAAACGTGGGCGATGGATACGATGAGATTGAATTTTGGTGGGACCATGTTCTAGCAGAGGATCCCATCTAACGGTTTACAGCCATACCGCTGGATTACGTGTCAAGATCGACCGGCTGGGAAGTGTAGGAGATAAGGGAATCGATTGCTTTTAACCATTTATTCATGATCATTACATATCAAGGGATAAATTAAAGATGAGAATTTGGACGTTTTTTATGGTGCTAAATGCAGCCCCACTCTTTATCGCAGGGGCTTATCTTTCCCTCCCTCACCGGTCACTAGACACTTTCTCATACGACCCATAAGGAAATAGTTAAGCTAATTAAGCTAAGCTAAGCTCTAAGTAAAACCATGATTCTTACTCTCTTCATATAATTTTTTTTTTTGTCTTAGTAATATCGTTTGGGCAAGGAGATTCTTATATATATATATATATATATATATATATGTTTTTTTGGGGCGTAGATTCTTTTATATATCAAAAAGAGAAGATAATTTTAAAATTTTAACAAAATATATCTAAATTTAATTTTTTATATGACACTAAAATATTTAATTATTGAGTAAATATTTAATATAGTCCTTTAAATTGTTTGGTCTCTAAAATTTAGAATTCAACATTTTAGTTCATGAAATTGCAAGGTATGAGTCATATTGATCTTTAAAATGTGGAAGACAATCAGACAATCACATTTATTAGGTTGCAAACCATATTTAATTTTGATGTATTAATTTATATTTTAACTTAGTAATATATTAGTATTATTAGTATTATATTATATTAACAAGTATAATTGATTGTCACTTAAATTCAATAATCTAGAAAATAAGAAAAAAAGTATTGTTGTTATATATTAAAATAATTTTTATTTAGAATATATCTTTTCTATACTATTAATAAAGAGAATTCACTTTTGTAACTATTTTTAGTATCTTTTCACTATATTGAATTATTTTTCAAGTCCATGAACATGTGACTTATATCATTTACAAGAAAATAAAAATAAAAAATAATTGTAAGCTTCTATTAAGTAAAATCATATTCTATATTCTCTACAATTTTTCTATTCTTCCACAAGAAGAAAGTTATATTTTTTATTAAACTTAAATGCATCTTTGAGAGGCGCGAAGTCAGAGGCTAGTTATTAATAAAGAAGATTCACTTTTGTAATTAATTTTTTTGTGTCTCCTAAATCTATTTAACTTTATTTTGAAGTTCATAAATTTAAATCTTCCCAATATTTTCTCCTTTTCCACTCACTTTTTCTTTTAGAAATTTTTTTAATTTTTTAATAAAATTAAAAAAAAAATTAAAATTTTTAAGTCATTTAATAAAAAAAATTTAATAAATTTAACAATTAATTATTATAATTTTTTTTAATTTTATTAATATTTAAAAGATAAAAAATGTGCTTCACTGCTAGTTCAAATAAATTTAATGCGTGGTCCAAACTCCAAGTCCAAACCGTCAAGCGGTGACGAAACGGACCGCTACCGTCTTGACGTGCGAGGCGGGCTGCATGACTGCGTCTGCTAGTATTTGTTTGGCCACGTTCTCGCATCGCCACGCTACTTTCAATTCATACACTTGTGAGTGGAGACTCGACCCTCCAACCACCCCTTTTTGTGCTGTGCCATTAAAAAATCCATTCCACATAAGTCAAAATTAAATATTGACCGCATTTAGGCGTTATGCTGTCCAAGTACACTTGTAATTTTATATCATTTTATATTTAATCTTGATGGTTAAAGAGTTTTTATCTAATATTCATATATTACCACAAAACTTTTATACTCACAGCTACCTCAAAAGTCTCAAGTCTCGTAAATACCCCTCACTTGCTTAATAATAGTTATGATATGGGATAGTGTCATTTTGGTGTATTAAAGAGTTAAAATATTTGACCATAATTTGTGCAACAATAATATTATTCTAATATCTAAAATCTCAAATATCCTATATATCCTTTCCACAAAAAGTATAAGACTCATTTTTTTTTTCTCCACTTAGAAGGAGATGATGAAAGATAATAAATAGTTAATAAAAAAAAATTTATGCTTTTTATGAAAAGAGATTTTAGAATATTTAAGATTTTAGGTGTTAAAATAATATTATTATGGTATAAACTATAATAGAAGGTTGTACAGTGAAAGGTGACGGTATTTTTTCACTGGAGCTGAAAGGAACAAGAGTCCTAGCTACTTCAAACTAGATTAAAGAAAAATGTTATTAGATAATCCAAAATAAACATTTATAGGAATAGCAGAAATAAAAAAACAAAATCTTTAATAGTGATTGATGTTTGACAAAAATTAGTAATTTGTATCCTTATCTTTTTACTATATTTATAGGAGATCTATTTTTAAATTAAAGCATGTACAAATAGTATTTTTCTGCATTAAATCCCGAAATGAAAACCACGTATATATGTCAGCGTGTGGCAACAGAGAGAAAAGAAGTGTTCAAACTCAAGCAATGAAACCATTAACCATGCATGCATCTTGTCCTCTTCGCAAAGGCGTGTTCTATTTGCTAAATACAGTTAGATGGACATTATTATCTATTTCATGTAGATAATTGTATCTAATAAGATTTGATTATTATTGTTAATATTGTGTTTATTATAATGTGGGTTGGAATTCACACAATTAAACAGAATCTTTATATTGTTATAACTTTTGATATCATTACATTTTTTAATTATATTTTTTTTTATCATTTTGTAATATTTAAAGAAGTATGGTTTATGAAATATGTGATATTAATTTGGTTATTGAATTTTTTTAACATTAAATAAGTTCTTAAAAATTAAAATAAAATATCATGTTAGTATAGAATTGGAGTGTTGATTCGAAATAATAAAAGGGGGGAAGTAGTGGCGGCGATATGTGCAGAAGAGAGAAGAGGCAGAGCTTGGGATTGCGCTTTGGGGTGTTAGGTTGGCTCGTTATATTGTGGTTAGGGCTATCATATTAAAGGATGATGCTAGATAAATATTTGAGAAATTTGAATCCAATTTAATAGACTTATTTTATAATGGGGCCCTAATTCATGAAATTGGTGTTATAGGATTTAGCTTTGAACATTTTAAAGCTCAATTTATTATAAAATTTGTATTAGTGTAACATATGCTTTGACACACTAAGTCAAATTTTTAAGATTAGGGTTAGAGAAGATGCCAAATTGTAGTAGGAACTGTACTTCAAGATTTTTGCAAAACACATACGGAATCTAAGACGGATTTTATAAGTTTTATAGATGAATTTTTCAATTACAGACATATTTAAAGATAGATTTTCTTTTTTGTTTGTAATTGACTAAAAAAAAATTGTAAAATTAGGGGAAAAAATTTTTAATGAGAGAAAAAAATAATTTTTTTTACCTCTATCGCCACCACTACCTCCACCATGTACTATCCATTGTTTCCAATAACTCCCTTCCCAATGCCACTTGAAATAAACCCAAATTTCCAAATTGATTGCCACCGCCATCGTGTGCCACTGTCACTATGTCCTCTCCGTGCCAAGCCAACTGTGATGGTACCACCACCCCCAAACCAAACAAAACACCAATGTTTTTACACATTAAAAAATAATAACTCAATAAAACTCACAAAAATAAAAAGGCAAAAAATGTAAGAAACTAAATTGATTAAAAGTTAGAGAACATTACCACAAACACACTATAACGCAAATCATTTCCAAAATGAAGGCTCTAATGAATGGCAGCAACTCAAAAAAGGGTGATGGTGGAGGTTGTTTTCTTACACATAGAGAGAAGAGAGAAAAGTGAAAATGGGAAATCTGAAGAAGAAGGACAGCGTTTGTAACCATAATTCTAATGTTATAGATGGAAAAATTGTGTGTAAAGCCTTCAATGAAACACAACGTTTCATTAAAAGCATTACAGATAGATTTTTCCATTTGTAATGAGCTCGTTAAATACTCATCTTGAATTTCAAATTACAGACGGATTTACCCATGGGAAAATCTTTCAGGAATGCGAGCGTTAAATACGCACCTTGAACTTTAAATTATAGACGGATTTTTCATCTAATATATTGAATTTATCTTAAATGAATAATTTAAATAAAAATTCGTCTATATATTTTATAAAAAATTATTTCATTATCTTTTGCAATTTCCATTTTATGCCATGTGGCGTGAGTTTGCATTAATAATTATAGATAGATTTATAAACTTTTTCAAAATTTTTCCCCATGTTGTTGTTTATCCATCTATAAATCCGTCTGTTAGAGACGAAAAAAATCCATCCATATTCCATGAGTTTCAAATAGAGTTATTTCTCAAGATTTTCCTGATAAATCAATTTACAGCTTTTATAAACAAAAAATGCAAGCATAAAACTAAAGATAGCATCAAAGTATTGTAATAAAGTAGCTAGTGCCTTAACTCATTTAACCATATTTGAAGAGTCCAATTTGTAGCTTGGGGGGATGCCAATTAATATTAAGGAACTTATACTTCAGGATATTGCTTCTTTTTATGTATAAAAGATACTCAACCAAAAATGAACGAGATAGCACCAAATTCACCGCCAAATTTACAGACGCGTTGGTAGTAAAATTGTTCACTAATTCGTTAAGACCCTAGTAGCTAGCACCGGTTATGACTTGTGACATGGGACTAATAATACTTTTATTTTCAAATGATTAACTGTAATTTAAAATTATAATACATGAATAATAAACTAGAAGATTACATTATTTTTTAAGAAATTTATGACTAGTTTAAAAAAGTTAAGAAAATGAAAAAGATTACTTAATTTAATAAATATACGGATAAAAATAACACTTTAAATTGATAATTAATTGAATTATGTTAAGTGTATATAATATTTATAAGGTACTTCTTTTATCTTTAAATATGGTGTGGACAAATAAAATCAAGTCTATCCATAATAGATGAAGTGTAAATATTCTATAAATATTATATAAATTTAATTTTGATATATTAATAGGATAATAGATTTTTATGTTGTCATTTAATCAAGTCTATCTATTTGAATAATTTTTTAAGCAGTGATATGGAAGTTAACTATTTTACTAACATATCATTAGAAAGTAATCTTATTATATATTAAAATCAAATCAATATTATATACACGAAATATTTTCCTAATCAATATGAAATGGAGGCTGTAATTCTACAAAAGAAGTTAGTTAAAACAAGAAAACGAAAACGAATAAATTGTAGTGAGAAGGTAAAAAAAAATAAATAAAAAAAAGAGAAAGATGAAAGAAAGGGAACCCTAGAGATTAGTGGTAGAAGATAGGAGCAGTACTAAATTGGGAGTAGTGGTGGTATGTGAAGAGCAAACACTAAACACGCGCCTCCCTCCCTTTCTATCTATCTATCCTGTCATTGCTCTGTCACTCCCCACCGTTTTGTGTCGGCTTCTTCTCTTCTCTGCTTCTGCTATTTCCTTCATTTTTTTTTTCCCAATCTCAATCTCTCTCTCTGTTGCCTTCCATGCCGGTTTTCAGTACCCGAAAATACCATAGCAGCAGCAAATCAAATCGAGGGACTAGGTAAGGTAAGCTAACTATCCATCCCATACATACATCTCTCTTATTCATTCGCACTTCCTCCAATCTCAACCTCTTGGTCACTTGCAACTAAATCATCATTTGCTTGCCTCATCCCTTTTCCATTTTTTTTTGTTTTTACTTTTTATCTGCAATTTTGTATTCCGCGGACCAGGATACCATCTGACCTTTCGGACCTATAAATCATGTTCTCATTTTGCTTCTCAACTCTGCCTAACACGGGATTTTGAATTTCCCTCATGATCCCGAGGTTCCAATAGTTCAACAAATTTTGAATCGTGTAAATTCAATTCAAATGTTTTTATTTAGTTTGTTTGTCGGTTTTTTTTTTTTGCTCTTCCCCCTGCAATTTTACGGAAAGACGAAACATCAATCTTAGGAACGACTCCGAAAATTTTTGTCTCTTTGAAGCTGTTTCTAGATTCATGAATTTCAATTTTAGCGATATGGGATCAAATTAGGCATATTTGGATGCATAGTACTTGCAAGTTGAATTTACGTGATTCTATGTTTCTTTCTCTTTTTGCTCCTTTTCTTTTTTTTTTTTTTTGTTTTATTGGTTCTGGTCAAGTGGTCATGGGTGGTCTCCTCCTCCCCGTGACCCTAGTTTTATGCATGTTTTGCTCGATTCCTATTTCCTCGTATGAGATATATGAAGGGTTTTTATTGCGGTTTGTCGTTTTTTATCATCTTATGTTGTTGTTTTTATATACTACTGAAGCCATGTGCTAGTACTTGGCCGTGTTAATTAGCCGGTTTTCTCCTTTTAGGAGATTTCAATCTGTTTTACTGTTACGTCGGCTCTGATGTATAATTTGTGGCTCAGAACAGCTGTCGAATAAGAAACCTTTTTTCACTGTGCTCGTAGTTATGTTACTTTGACTGCCTACCTGCGTACTGGTCTTGTTCATTGCCCGCGCTTTCTCTGACTCCCACAGTCCCACTTAATTTTCATTTATATTTGTTTATTTAATTCTTTGTTGTCATAATGGTGAAAATTTTATCATATTCAGAGTACTGTAAACATCCCGTGTGCTCTGCTTCAGAATCCAATGGTTTCTCTTAGCGTTTGGGTGTGATGTTGATATTACATTACGTCCCAGACTCCTAGGTGTTGTGTTTGTGTGTGTGTGTGTTTTTTTTTTTTTGGGTATCAGCACAACTATTTATTCTAATTGATTGCTCTTAGACTTAGGTATTTGGTGTTGAGATGCTGTCTTCTCTCAGCCGCTTCTGCTGTTTCTATGCAAGGATGCCTTATTAGGAGTAGAAGACACGGTTCGCTCAACTTCTCTTTCTCTTATTCTTATAGCCTTAACTTTGATACATATTTCAATCTTAGGCAGATATCGATGTCGTCATCTTTATTTTTTACTCTACTTTTCTTGGGTGTGGTACACTCTCACTCGCTCACTCGCTCACGTTGTGTTTTAAAACCAGCTGGCTCAAATTTCACAACATAGCCTGAAGTGTGTAGCCCCTGCCAGCTAGAAGTGGCCAAAACTGGACCGAACATTAAGTTCAGATGACCCCCATTTTGTTCCTGAAATATTCTAAACACTAACTTAAAGTGGTGGTCAGCGGAGCCAATCTTCTTGTGCCTGTGTTTACTGGTTTGATTAGGTGTGCATTATGCAGCATACCATCTTATATATGAACTTTTATTGCCTGGTTCAGCTGCTGCTTGGAGTTGGCTGAACAGTGACTCAGCTATCTCCCTTTTCTTTTTCTTTTTTAAATTTCGTCCTCTGAATTTTGGTTGTGTTGTGAGTATGAAATTATATTAATTTCCGTCCTATATATAATTAAACAGTAGTTCATTTATCTGGCGTATGGTGCCCCATGCTATTCTTGCATGAATAGTTTAATGCGTTCATGTTTTATCCTTGTTTTCAACTTGTGTGCAGAACAATTGTTGTAAAGCTTTTGGACCTAAAGTTTTTCCAGTTTTAAATTTATGGTTTTCAAAAATGTTTTCTTTTGCTTTCTGATGCCATCTATGATAAAAGTTGCCCATCTTATTTAAATTGATGTTGAATAATACCAAAATGTGACTTCAACCACGTTTGTTCTGGCAAAGCTCCAGTTCTGACCATGTGGTCTGTGGTGAACAGGATGATCGTTTACATGCTGGGTATTGGAAGAAGACAGATCTTATTGGGTTAATTGCACTTCTAACAAGTTATAAACTCAAGATTAGTGTAATCTTCAATATATTATATGGATCGACGGGATACTTCAGGATTTGTCAGTGGGGGTGCGATGTCCTCTTGTAGATGCATCTAACCGTAACCTTGTAGATATAAATATCCTTTTTACCCGGAAGTCAGGCAGGCTGTTCTATAGAAATTCATAAATAGGATAAGATATTGTCTTTGCATTTGGTTAATGGACGTGAGGTTCCCGAACTTGGGATTTGCTGCTAATCATTCTGCAAATGGATTCAAGAGTTTGAGCAATTCTATGCAAGTTGAAGGACGTGGAGCTGATTATTATGGTACCGATACCATCTTACGACTTGATTCCCCTGGCTCTTCAGTTCCTTCGTATATGCCCTCCTCTCAGGGAATGAAAAGGAAGTGGGATTTAATTGATGGATGCATGGGTCGGGGAGTTGGCTCTTCTTTATCTCTTGGGCTTGGCGTTCAACAAGTTCCTCAGACAGCAAGGGGAGTTCAGCAATTGCTTGCACTGCTATATCTTCAGCCAAAGATATTGACGAAGAATCATCCATGGATATTGAGTTGGACTTTGCTCTCCATCTCGGCAGTGAGAAACTACAGAGCCTGAAGAAACCAGTTAGTTCAAATTTCAAGACAATGGAGATGCAGCCCAAGTTTGATTTGGAGTTGAGCCTTTCAACTGGGCCCTGTGAGTCAGATATTACAAGTGTCCATCAAATTCCAACACCTATTCAATTCAACATGGAGATGCCATTAGTATTCAATGGGACGCAAAATACAGAAGAGGGATCAACATCATGCAGTTGGAAGCCAGGAATTGTTTTGCCATCATCAAAGACTTCATTAAATACAGGTACCAGTTTCCTTTCAAACCAGGCTGCAAAGCAGTTTGATCATTATCCCATTGTTCAGGATCTTACCTCAATCAGACCCAAAAGTTCAGTCACCTGTACTTCCGGGCTAACACAGCATAATCAGCCAGTGCATCGCACCAGCAATTCTAAGATATGTCAAGTTGAGGGATGTGAAAAGGGAGCCAGAGGTGCTTCTGGACGATGTATATCACATGGTGGTGGTAGAAGGTGTCAGAAACCTGGCTGCCACAAAGGAGCTGAGGGTCGTACAGTGTACTGCAAGGCCCATGGAGGTGGCAGGCGATGTGAATTCCTTGGTTGCACAAAGAGTGCAGAAGGACGTACAGATTTCTGTATTGCCCATGGTGGTGGCCGGAGATGCAGTCATGAAGGTTGTACCCGAGCTGCCAGAGGGAAATCTGGATTGTGTATTCGGCATGGGGGTGGCAAGAGATGCCAGAGAGAAAATTGCACCAAGAGTGCAGAAGGCCTGTCAGGTCTTTGCATCTCACATGGTGGAGGGCGTCGATGCCAAACTCCTGGATGCACAAAAGGGGCACAGGGGAGCACAATGTTTTGCAAAGCACACGGTGGGGAAAGCGGTGTACTGCCCAGGGTGCACCAAGGGTGCTGAGGGCAGCACCCCCTTTTGCAAGGGCCATGGTGGAGGAAAACGCTGTACTTTTCAGGGTGGCGGAGTTTGCACTAAAAGTGTGCATGGAGGTACCAACTTCTGTGTGGCACATGGGGGTGGAAAGAGGTGTGCTATACCTGGCTGCACAAAGAGTGCTAGAGGACGGACTGATCATTGTGTCCGCCATGGTGGAGGCAAGAGATGCAAGTTTGAAGGGTGTGGAAAGAGTGCACAAGGCAGCACAGACTTTTGCAAGGCACATGGGGGAGGCAAGAGATGCTCTTGGGGCCATCCTGGGTCAGAATATGGCATCCAGCCGGATGGTCCTTGCAATTCATTTGCAAGGGGAAAACAGGTCTGTGTGCACTTCATAGTGGACTAGTGCATGATAAGAGGGTTCATGGAGGTGTCTCCGTGGGATCTGTTGTTCAGGATCCTCATACTAGTAAACCAGATGAACTAAAGCAGGTACTCCTTGGCAGTAGCAGTAGCCTTGGAGCTGCTGCTGCGACAACTCGTTCAGATATTAAACAGTTTGAGGCTGCAAGTAGTCATTTCTCAGCTGAGGAAGGCGGTCACTTGCCAATGTCTGTTGCTGTTCCTGAGGGCAGGGTGCATGGCGGAAGTCTTATGGCAATGCTGACGGGGAGTTCTAGCATTGGCTCAAGCAGCAGCAGGAATGGTCTAGTCAGTGATCCATCTGAGCCCTTTAAAGGTTACGTCATGCCCCGGAGTTGGATTTAAGGCTAGTTTATGCTCCTGTTTCATGGTCTCCATAGTTGGCACAAATTTATCAGAATGTCACATGGTTACTCCCTTTGATGTCAGATTGTTGGCGATTGGGGTTGGTTATTCTTGTCATACGTCTAAGTTAAGAGATTACCTATGTCGTTTGACAATCTTATGGAGGGGATATATCAAGGTAGGACATTGTACTTTGATTAGGTAGTGGGCATTGTTCTTTTTCCTTTCCTCATTGCTATGTAAATATTACATCTGATTAAACGTCTGGCAGGTTGTTAATGCTGGTTGCTACCAGTAAGGGGGTCTTTCAGTGTGCTATGTATTCTCTTCATAATAAAGCCAGTGCTTGTGTAATTGTACTCAACAGTTACTCTTGACGACTGCTAGTTGTCAGGCTACAGCCTACCGGATTATTGTTGCTCCCATTGCAATTTCTACTGTTATCATAAACTCTCTCTGTGTGTGTTTTTTAATTTATTTATTTATGTTCAGTTTCTCGTTTGTAAATTCCCTGAAAAATGATAGATTGTTCGTAGTTATTCTTTGTTACAATATTTTTGGAGGCGGGAGTGTGTGGAGGGTGGCATGGTAGGAAAATGATAAGCAATTTGTAATTTTTAAGAAGAAAATGATAGGAAACGTGTGTGTTTATTCATGTCGACTTGTAACATTGCTATCCAAGATTGAAATTTATTAGAAGATATTACAATGCAATAGTGTTTTAAGAGATCATACTGAGTTAGCGTCTTCAATAATGGTCAAGTTCCTACTGATCAAGTTACAGTTTAACAAGTACTTTTTCTGTTTAACTTTAGATTATCTTACCCGCATAATGGTTTTAATTGAAGCTACTGTTTGTCTTGTAGAAAACAAAAATGGATCTTTGTTTTTTCGCAACCGTATAGACAGACACAGGTACTGTTGGATTTGCATGTCAAAACCAAACAATATAAAAAGGGAAGGCACTGTGAACTTACTGTTAAGCGACAACAATGTATGATGTATAATGCACGTTGCGTATGTATACAAATGTATGTGCATCACGATGCAGCTAGTGGTAAATCTAGGGTGTATTTGGTATGATAATATAAGTTTATATTATATGTTATGCTCTTATACATTATTGGTGCAAGAATATTGTATAAGCTTATACATCATAACACTCTTTATACGTTAAAATACTGTATAACTTAATACAATATGAGGAGGTCATATTAGGCCTAATTAACTTTTAACGTATAAAATTATTTATTTTTTAATATTTTATTAAAATAAAATAATTTTTAAATAAATAATAGTAAGTAAATATTTAAAAATAAAATTATTTTATAATAAATAAATATTAATAACAAATAATATATGATATTAATCTAGTTATATACAATAAAAATAAAAAAGTAATTATAATTAATAAATATTAAATTAAATAAAATAATAAATATTAAGTAGAAATAAATATTTAAAATGAATAATAAATAATATGTAATATATAAAATTAAGAATCAATAATAAAAATATTTTAAGTTAATATTTATTTTAAAATTAAAATTTAAATAATTATAATTAAACATATAAAATATTAAAAATATATAAAAGAGTTATCTAATATTTATATAATTTATTGAAATAATAAATAATTATAAAATATTGAAATAAATAATAATATTTAAAATAAATTAAATTTTAATTAACAAATATTTACCTAAATATGATATTTAAAATTATATTTAAATCATTAATAAAATATTTTATTTTATTTAATATTTAATTAAATATTATAATTATTTATAAATAAATGATAACATTAGAGTATTAAAAGCTAAAGTTATCTTTAATGTCTTATCATGTCTTATACTATCAACTTCTCTCTAGTGTCCAAAGGGCCCCTAGTGCTTCCCAGAAGCCTAAAATTTTTTTCTAACTACTATTATGTATGTACCTTTTGAATGTAAATTATCTTTTTTAATTTTTATCGAATTTGCATTTTAACAAGCTCTTTTAATAATATTTTGGTATACACAACTTTCAAATAGCATAATTAGAAAACTCGAATTCAAATTTCAAACCAACAAATCTTAATATTGAAAACCTGCTGCTAGAGAAACAGAAAGCCATCTAACTCCAAAAGAGGCAAAATGTTGGGAAGAATGACGAGTTCTACGGTGGAGAATGATGGGTTTAGAACCATGTGGTCTCTGAATTTCAACCATTAAAATATCATCAACGGTTGAGATTAAAGATTCTTATCACAAAAAATAATTGCATGATATAGTATATTCATATTTTATTATTTATGTAAGATTGCATTAACTATTTTACCCCTTTATCTCTTCTCATCTCCTCCTCCCTCTACACCAGTGCCAAACCTCTCACACTCTCACCGCCGCCTCACCGGCCACTTGCAAGCCTTTGGGACCTTGTCGTCGGCACCTCCACCGGGCGCTTTGTTGGCCATACTAAGGAACAAGGGACACCCAAACAAACTCTGTGACCAGATCTCTGATGTCGTCCTTAATGCTTGCCTAGAGCAGGACCTCGACAGCAAGGTTGCCTGCGAGACCTGCACAAAGACCAACATGGTCATGCTCTTCAATGAGATCACCACAAAAGCCAACGTCGACTACGAGAAGATTGTCCACGACACCGGCAAGAACATCAAAGTTTGACGATTGGGTTCATCTCCAACAATGGGGCAATCGGGTTCGTCTCCGACGATGTCAACCTCGATGCTAACAATTGCAAAGTCCTTGTGAACATAGAGGAGCAGAGCCCCGACAACGCTCAGGGCGTGCACGGCCACCTCACAATGAGGCCCAAAGAGGTCAGTGCCGGTGACCAAGGTCCCATGTTAGTGTATTCAATCGATGAGACCCTTGAGCTAATGCCATTGAGCCATGTCCTTGCAACCAAGCTTGGTGCCCCTTGGTTGAGGCTGATGGCAAGACCTAAGTCACTGTTGAGTGTTGAGTATTAAAATGACAAAGGTATGGAACCTCACTAACTACGAGCTCAGGAACACCCTTGCCAGCCACTCTAGCTATGTCAACACCATTGCTGTCTCCCCTGATGACTTCATTTGTGCCAGCGGTGGCAAGGATGTGGTCATCCTGCGCAGAGAAGAGTAGGAGGGGAAGAAGGAGAGAAAGAAGAGAAAAGTTAAGAAAAAGGATAAATTTATAATTTTAGTACCAATTTTTATTATAATAATATTAAAGACCTTATAATTCCAAACTCATTCTTCTATGCTATAGAACACGCCAATAATATATAAAATATGAATATGGATAATAAGCAAGAAATTAAATAGACACCGCAAGTCGGGATCAACCGTTGCGGCCTTGTCTATTAGATTCGAACGATCATAATATTATTATTATAAAAAAAATTATCCGATCTTTCTTTCACTAATTTTAGATATAAAATTGCAATAACGCTGAGCTACATCGGTTAAAATTTCGCACAGCATATTTTTTTTCCAAGGCCACTCTGCAATGGGGAAAAACAGAGTTTAGCAAAAGGTAACCCAAACACTCACGTCGTCGTCCTAAACTGGGAGTTAGAGGCAATTTCGCGGTCATATTCACTGCAGGAATCGATTTTCCCTTTTTTCCCCAAACGAGCACTATTGACGTTAGACTGATTCAACGCAAAACCAAACAACTCTTTTGCTCTGTTTTTCTGGCTTCTTCGCTATGAGCTCAGACGATGCAGACACAGACCGAGGTTCATCAACCATGGTACGCTACGTTTTCTCTCTCTCTCTCTCTCTCTCTCTCTCTCTGTGCCACAATTCAAACCCTGGCTGAAATTTCCGGAACTAGCCGTGGCTTTTCTGCGCTTGCTTTTCGTTCCTTCAGATTCGATTTCCTTAGATTCGATCCAAAATCTAATGAATGAATGGATTAATGTCTAATATAGTGATAATTGAATGATCACCTTTTGTACAATTTTACCTCAACAAGAGAATTAAGCGAAAGGAGGAATGAGATCCGTTGTGTCGAACTCGATCCTCAACGTAAGCTTGGATCACTGACCTTGAAACAAGATAGGGTTCTACTGTGTTATTCGTAAGCTTACATGTGTTTTAGTCATAGGTTCTGAAAGATTAGCTTCTGGAACTAAAATGCGATTTGCTGTGTGGTGAACATGTGATGTGTTGGTAGAAACATAGAAAGTTAAGCCGAAGAAATGTGGTGTTCTTCAGTTCTATTGTCTCTTTATCAAATGACGAAAGAGCAATTCATAAAAATGTTGAATACCTCTACTACTTAATGTTGATGGCTTTTTCCTTCAATTGTTTATTTGGATTTCCTTTTTAAGCTGAAGTTCGTTTTATTGAACTTAAATGTGTATAAACAGGTGGAGGGAAAATTTCAACGTAAAGCACTTCTGTTTTTGGCATACCAGAGTTTAGGCTTTCTGTTCGGTGACCTGAGCATCTCCCCTCTGTATGTCTATCAAAGTATATTTTCTGGAAGGCTGAAACATGTTCAGAATGAGGATGCAATATTTGGCGCATTTTCTCTGATTTTTTGGACCCTCTCTCTTTTTTCTTTGTTGAAGTATGCCATAATCATGTTGAATGCAGACGATAATGGTGAAGGTAGGGCCATTTTCTCTATGATTATTCTTTTGAGTTTAGATCCTTCCTGTTTCTTTTTGGTTATTTTTGCTCCTTAGAAGTTTTTATCTATTGAGTGTGGTAGTGCTAACACATTCAACTTGTGCAGGGGGAACTGTTGCTTTGTATTCTCACCTTTGCAGAAATGCTAAATTTTGTTTGCTTCCTAATCATCAAGCATCTGATGAGGAGCTTTCTACATATCACAGACCCGGTTGCTTAAATAGAAATATACCACCCTCACCCTTGAAAAGATTTATTGAGAAACATAAGAAGACAAAAACTGCCTTGCTTCTTTTAGTTTTACTGGGAGCTTGTATGGTAATTTGTGTTGGTGCACTCATGCCTGCCATTTCAGGTAAGGGAACATTCTTCTCCTCGCAAATATGCTGTGTGTCTGGTAGAATTTATCTGGTTAATGTCACCATATAGTTTTTGTTACCACTTATTAGCTCTTTAAGTATCTTTGTTGATCAGAAATATATCTTGCAGTTCTTTCAGCAGTTGATGGACTGAAAATTGAAGCAAAGATTACAAACAACAGTAAGTGGAAAAAACACTATTCAGAGACTTTCTGGACAGCTGTTTCCGAAAATGTAGAATAAAGCTTGCTTATTAGTGTTCTTCAGTATATATAAGAAATAACAGGGAAATAAATCTGAAACTTTATACACTTCAGTTTTCGCCCACATATTTCAGTCTATTAAACTTTGAGACCCCCCTTTTTGGCAGACTAGTCCTATTGGTCTTCCTTGAAAATACTATGCAATCTATGTAATTTTGCTATCAAAACTTATATGTATATCATTACACAGGTATGGTGCCTCTTATCTCTTGTGTTCTGCTGGTTGGACTATTTGTTCTGCAACACCGCGGTGCACATAAGGTTGCCTTCATGTTTCCTCCCATAATGATCCTATGGTTACTGTCTATTTTCATGGTTGGCATTTACAATGTAATCAAGTGGAATCCAAGAGTATATAAGGCTCTTTCTCCGTATTATATATACAAGTTCTTTTGGGTTACAGGAAAAGATGGCTGGGCTAACCTTGGAGGAGTATTTCTGTGTATTACAGGTCAATGTCGCTTTGGAATTCAAGTTCTGCTTAAGCCTTGTAATTGCCAGGTTCATTCTCGTTTTCTTGTATATTTTCAGGGACTGAAGCTATGTTTGCAGACCTTGGGTACTACAGACAAGCACCTATAAGGGTAAGTGCAGCTGATAAATATTGGGTAGACTTTCAACTTCACGGTTAATTGGCAATGCTTTATTCATGACTGAGTAGTGTACCCTACAAATAGATACTCAATATTGATTGACATTATTTGACTGCAGGTTTCTGTTAGGGTGATGAAAATTTCCTTTGGTGTCAATTTGTGTTCCTAGCTGTAATATACTTTTCAGGCTGACATACTGAATGTGCCTAATATATGCAATAAGATGATATTATGCAATGAAAGAACTGGACTTCAGATGACAAGTTAAACATGAAAAAGTCAATTAATTTGAGGGAGCAGTCGATTCAGTGATGTTTAGTAATTTGTATTGCACACTGATATTTTATTAACCATATAAGTCTTTCTTTGCGTATATGCTGCACAAGCATTACAGGCAAAGGAAGAAAGACAGTTAAGACTGTTGGTAACTGACATTTATGAAGTGATTCTTGATTTGTGTTATTGCTTGTTCTCCCAGGCTAAAGTGGAATATATGAAATCAATCTTTGAATAACCTATATTTTCTCCTCCATCCATGACCCTAGTCATATAAATTTGCAGTCTTAATAGGTGAATCCTCATTTTAAACAGAATGGCCCAATTGTTGGATTAATTTGGCTTTTGGAATTGATTGTCATAACAGTTGTCATTGTATCCTTTTACCATGCAGGTTGCATTTTGTTGTGTCATTTATCCATGTCTTGTTCTTCAATATATGGGACAGGCAGCTTTTCTGTCAAAGAATTTATCTGCGGTGCCTATAAGCTTTTATGCTTCTATTCCAGGTCAGCTAATGTGAATGCTAATAATAAAAAAGTATGATATGCGATCTTGTAAAATTCTGAAAAGTATGAAGCACATTTATCAGCATTCATAAGATGAAAAAACATTGAGTGTTTGTTGTCAGTGTGAATCTTGTACGTTGTACTTGGTCAGTTTGCTTATCATTTTATTTTTCGTGCCTTCTTCATGAATAATAGGTCACATGTCTGGCTTCCCTTGTTGATTAGATGTCTCTGGACTTTCAAATTATCTTAGTATTGAATCAAGTAATATTTGCCAATGGGCTTAGTTCTTGTTATTATTGTACCTCTTCATCCCTCATTTTGTTCTTTCCAACAGTTTTTTCCCCATAAAAGAACCAAACAAGCAATACCTATATTTTATTTTTCTTAGCTTTTCATGCTAGTATGTGCTATACACCTGTAGCATCACCTGTTAGCATTTGTCACTAGTATACAAGAAATGTTGCTTCAGTAGTAAATGAAGCAAAATAGATGAGCTGGCAACAATAACTTGTAATATGTTTTCTATGAGAATCAGTACTAGTTTTTGGGTCTTGTTAATTTATATCAGAATGTTTTTGTCATTTTGTAGATACCCTATTTTGGCCGGTATTTGTATTGGCTGCTTTGGCAGTGATAGTTGCTAGTCAGGCTGTCATCTCTTCAACATTCTCAATTGTCCAACAATGTCATGCATTTGAATGTTTCCCCCGTGTTAAGGCAGTACATTCCAGAAGGTGGATCCGTGGCCAGACATATATTCCAGAGATAAATTGGATTCTTATGATAATCAGCCTGGCTGTGACAGTTGGTTTTGGAGACACAAACCATATAGGATATGCTTATGGTAAGTCTAAAACATTACTCTTTAAAATCTCTAATGTTGAGTTCATGGGTCACAGTACCTTTGTTCTATCTGTTAGGTTGTTTAGTTTTATATTAATTAAAGCTTTAAAGATAGTTGCATTGTTATGTATTTTGTGATATTGAAGTGTCTGAATTTTGATAAACTGATAGTATATAAATTTTTACACTACTAGTGAACCGTGTCATGCCTTCTGTTGAAAAATAGTTAGAAGCTTTTATTAGAAGGGAAAATTAACATAATTTTGATCCATTGTCTGTGTGAAACTTTTAAGATTATCATCTAATTATGTGTTGTCACATGATTGAAAGAGTTTAACTGTGATAACAACTCCCTAAGAGCTCAAATTCTTCCAACAATGTTGAATGTTAGTGTAAAAAGGTTACATTAACAGTGAT
The DNA here is from genome assembly GCA_030441495.1 of Dalbergia oliveri. NCBI lineage: Eukaryota > Viridiplantae > Streptophyta > Magnoliopsida > Fabales > Fabaceae > Dalbergia > Dalbergia oliveri. Next base: position 52,116,651 of record JAMLFY010000002.1, on the reverse strand, counting down.
CAAATGTAAACTCTTTTAAATTGTCAAGTGTTATAGATGGTTCAATGATTGTGGTAGAAAGTACACTGATGTTCTTGGTCACTATAATTCACTGCTCGTTCTTAGCCGTTGATATCTTTATTGCAGGGATTGCAAATCTGATTGTGACATTTGTGACCACATTGTTGACATCACTAGCCATCAACCTCGTATGGCATCAAAGTCTTCTTGTTGCTATAGCATTTGTTTTATTCTTTGGTACAATAGAGGTTCTCTTCCTTTCGTCTTATTGCATGAAAATCCCGAAAGGTGGTTGGGTTCCACTTGTGCTCTCTGCAGGCTTCATGGTTGTTATGTATGTCTGGCATTATGGTTCCAGGAAAAAGTATTTATTTGACATGCATAACAAAGTTTCGATGAAGTGGATCCTTACATTGGGTCCTAGTCTTGGAATTGTTCGGGTTCCGGGAATGGGCCTAATCTACACTGAATTGGCTACTGGAATCCCTGCCAGTTTTACTCACTTCTTGACAAATTTGCCAGCTTTTTACCAAGTGGTTGTTTTTGTTTGTGTTAAGACTGTACCTGTGCCTTGTGTGCCCCATAGGAACGATACCTTGTTGGTCGAGTTGGTCCCAAATCTTTTAGATTATACCGGTGCATAGTGCGTAATGGCTATAAAGATGTTTATAGCCATGAAAATGATTTTGAAAATGAGCTGGTCATGAGTATAGCAGAATTCATTCAATTGGAAGCAGAAGGTTGCTCTGGAAGCCAAGATGGTACAGTAGATGGCCGGATGGCAGTGGTTAGGACGTCTGGGAAGTTTGGTACAAGATTGCTGATGTCAGAATCTGCTGGTTTTGAAGAAGGCAGCAGTACAAATCTTCCTGGAGCTTTGACTGTTGCTAGTAGTAAATCTCCCGCACTGAAGAAGCTGCAGTCGATGTATGAGCAGGAATCACCTGAACTCAACCCTAGACGACGGATTCGGTTTGAGTTGTTAAATACAATATACAAAGATTCACGTGTGAAGGAAGAGCTCATGGAACTGGTAGAAGCTAAGCGTGCTGGAGCAGCATATGTAATAGGGCATTCTCACGTGAAAACCAAGTGGAACTCATCATTTGTAAAGAAGTTTGCCATCAACCTCTACTCTTTTCTCAAAAAATTGTCGGTCTCCTGCTGTAGGCCTGAACATTCCTCATATCTGTCTGATTAAGGTAGGAATGAATTACCATGTCTAGCACAAGTCTCTGACATTATCTTAACTGGGGATGTAATTTATGCAAGCCATAATAGGAGAGCCCCTTGGGCCTCAACGACAGGAGAGATTATGCTACTTTGGCATTTGGCATAGGCAACTTAAATGGATGGCACTCAAGGATGATTGGCATGTTTGAAAATAGCTGCATCTATTGTCAAGATGTTTTGATTTTGTGATGGCGCTGGCAAGGTATGTAAATTACTAAATTGTTTGGTAAGGAGTCATCTTGGAGGTCCTGTACCTGTTTAATAGTGAGTTTGAGATTCCCAAGTCACATTTGGGAGTCACGTCTCTCTAAACGACATCACTCTGGTTTTGTTAAAAAACTTTGAATGTCAGCATCTACTGCTGCTTTCGTACGTGTAAGGAACTTTCTTTTGGTCGTTTTTGTAATCTGCCTCAGTGAAACAATTAAATGATCTGTATGTAGAACGGAACCATGACAGAACTAAGGGCGTCTCAGCAGCATGCAGTCCAGATGATGGATATGAATTGTGGCTCTTCTATTTATTAATTGATTTTGGCTACGGTAAAATTCATCTTTCTAGTTATTTCGTTCTTGATTAATTATTTGTTCATGAACCTAACGCTATTGGACATTGTTTTCACGTTTCTCATCCGTATCTTTTGTTTTAGTTGAGGTCATTTAAGTTTGTTCTTTTGAGGCCCCGTTACTCTTATCCTCTTCACCTGTATTGCGGTGATACGTGCATTTCAAACTCACCAGTGAAATCCTAGCCTAATTTTTATGGATTGCTCTTAAACTCTGTTCAAAGTTCACATTTTTCCCTGTTTTGATCTCATTATCGTACAATCTTTTCTTTGGCTTGTGCAGTTAAGAGTAAGATATGACATATACGACATAAACTGCGGGTATTTGTTGTTTTTGGGCACATAAACGACGGCTATATTTATCTTGCCGGTACCGAATATTTTTCTCTGATCACGTAGCAGAAAGCAGGTTTGCACTCATATGAACATATACATAAAATTGTAAAATTGATAGAAATAATGCCCCCTCTTCTCTGCCACTATATCTTTTCCATGTTATTATTTATGGATGTTGATGTTTGTTAAACTATTCCCTTCATATGTGACAATAAGGAAGTGGGTAACGAATCAAACAATTCCGCATATCAATTAATGTGAAATGAATCTAATGAATCTTGTGGTTCCACCAGTTCAGAATATTAGATTAAACTAACGTGAAATGAATCTTGTGGTTCCACCACTGCCGAACTGGAATTCGGAAAGAATATATTTCCGGCTAATCAAAGAAATTACAAAATCTAGTTGTTTCTACAAATAGTTAAAGAAGTAATGAAATAGTAATACACGTAATATTATAAAATCTTTTCGTTTTTGAGTATTTTATTTTCCCTCTCGTGCATCTAATGGTATGTACCAAAAGATACATCAAATAGTAGTAGCATTATCATTTTTCAAATAAAAATAACAGAATAATTGATAACCATGTACTTAACTATGGTGTTATTTAATTTTTATACTATTAAAACAAAGTAAAATAGAAACAAACACATTGACTCGCACGTCTTATGTTATTTGAAATTTTTTAATGATTGTCTTTTTTATTTTTTTGCAAATGATGATGACCACAAATTAAGAGAAGCCAGTAATTTTTTTATTTTTACTTAAAACTTCCTTTTTTTGTAATAACATTTTCTATTTCCACCTAATATATTTATATTTTTCTATGGCTTCTCTTGTACCTTTGTAAAATTTAAAAGTATTAGTATTTTTTAATTATTTATTGTTAAGGACCAAGTGCATGCTCACTAACTCAAATTATAAAGTTTTTTAATTTTTAAATTATATTTAAAATTTATAAAACTTATGATTAAATTTCGGTTGTTGAATAAAAAAGACATCAACACTTTAATGCTTTGTTTTGATGATTAAAAAAGTAGAGAAAAGAAAATTGAATGAGGAGGAAAATATGTTTTCTTTTCTTCTCCCCCGCTCCAACCAACCAAACAAAAGGGGAAGGATACCCAGGAAAGTTCCTACTCGTTTCATTTAAATATTGTTGTTAATTTGCGCACACGTTGAACGTGTTGTTTAGTTTTATACTAGTTGGCTATTCGTATTACAAGGGGAGAAGCGAATACCTTAATGTTGTGAGGTGATATATCAAAACTGGTGGGCAAGGCGTCCAAGTAGTTTCCCAAAACCCTCCTTAAATTAGTTTCGTGGCTCAGCCTCACAAATCAAATAGTAAATCACAATTGAATCCCTCCCTCCCGTCGGGACCGGGATTGATATCCCATATCTATTATTTTCTGCTACTACTGCATATTTCTGTAACAAAGAAAACCCACGATTGGTTGGAGAGAAGAACAACCTCAGTCGCCCACTTTGTTGTCTGTCTGGATGGATGGAACAACCTAGAAGAACGCCAATTGGAACAAAGAAACAAAAGCAGCTTCAAATTGCATTCTATTCTCACAGCTACCCAACCTAAGCCTCGTAGCCTAACCCTAGGCAGTAGGCACCATATCCAAACCAGCTTCGCTATCCCAATATCGAACCCTTCTTTTTTATATAGATTGTTGATGTAATACCAAGGAATTATTTTGGAGCTTTCCCATTCAGCATCGTCGTGATTGGATTTAGACCCTCTTATTTATCAATGTTGAGTACCTCTTCTTCTTCTCCTCCTTCTTCTTCTTCTTACTCTGTATTCTCTCGCTTCTTTCGTCCGATTAAGGGGGGCTCTCCCGACCCACCACCCTTTACCCTCTTCCTCGGAGCTTTCGGATCTTGGAATCTAACCAACGCTCTCCCAGAAACGTAAGCATTTTGCGCAACTAGTTTTGGAATGTTGTGTGTTATAGTTTCGCTTTTTTATCTGTTGTCTTCTATAGTCGTGACATTATGCCATTGAAAAACTTTGTTCTGGGTTGCTTTTCTTCCCCTTTTCAATTGAAGGGGCAATTCATAGTTTTATGCAGGGTTTAAGTTTTTGAAGTAACCTAATGACTTCAAATAACTCAATTGAGGAATTTTAGATTTAAGTTCTTATTACTTTGTGTGTGTGATTGTTAGTGAAAGTGGTGCCAACTAAGTTTATTTTTACATACATACATGTATAGCTGAGGTAATTGGTTGCATCTTTTTTGCTTTGCCGGTTTGTCATTTTTTTCGGCTTTCCTTGCAGAAATTGAGTATTTCGTGCTTTAGGCAAGAAGATTATTCTCCAGAAACACCCAAACCTGAAGTGATAGACCACTATCTTCCTGAGGAATTGGTGCAATCTGAACTCAATCACTCTAGCGCCACCAAAAGAGACTGGAACTCAAGCCTCCATAAGGTAATATGTGCATTACTTGCTTTTCTAACAAATGGTTTTCTATGCTTATGTATCTCATAGTACTTTAAGACTGGAATTCATAGCAATGAGGATGTATGTGCTCCTGAACAAACCTCATATCGTGATTGCAATGTGCATATATTAGGATGGTTTTATAGAAGAAAGTACTATGTACGCCAAAAAATTTAGTATAATTATTTGGTATTGTCGACAGAAAATTGAAATTACTCAACATGTCATTGGTAGCCCAAGTAATAGATTCTGGTTTGCATTTTATTGGCTACTAACTACAAATTAAACGTGCTTGAAATGTATGAATATTCGGGTTACCTATCTGGAGAGGTAACAAACTAACAATAACTGATAAAATTATTGTTTTAGTAACATCAAGGTATCTAATGCATTTCATTCTAGTGCCAATCAACTGTTGATCCTTAATCCTACCTCTGGAATCTGGATGGTGAAATAGGTTTGGTCCACAGTTGAGCTCCTCCTTTGTAGTGAAAGAAATATAAGAAGTCTGTGACCAGACTCTGTCAATCAAATGCAATTGTAGTCAATCCGAGGAAGTGTCTGGGAATGGAATACTTTGTTGGGCAATATGATGTGAATATCTGCTTTTTATTTGTGCAGTGGCGTAGTGATGGAATGAAAAGGAGAATGTGGTCTTCTTTGTCATTCTTATGTTTGCATGTACTGACTTACAACAAATAAGTCAATATCTGATTTTATTTGTCATTTGGTGAATCAATATAATGAAAACGGAATGTGGATTCCTTTGTCATTCCTAATGTTTGATCATACAGACTTTATTTTATTTTGGGTGTTCATGTGATGTAGGATGGAGTTGCGGATTTGAGACTTATTAGGTTAGGATTAGAGTTTTCAGGTGGCTTTATGGTAGGTGAAATATGAATTGAAGGTTTATTGGAAGTATGCGAGGGTATGGGCAATTTGCAGTGAATAAGAGTGTTTTATGGGCAGATTGGTTACTGTTTGGGTGCTGTGAATGGTACCTGGGTTATAAGGAGTTCTATTTTGACTTTTGGGCAAATGGAAGGACAAATGAATTAGGATTTTGATGTGGCGAATCTTTTACGATGTCTGATAGTGCTGAAGATGAGCAGAAAAGAAACTGAGGCATCACACCTTTTGTTTGGTTGCTTCAGATATGCAATTTTCTGCTCATGATGCATAAAAATGATATTCTACTAAAAGAGAGATTACATCTGTTGGAGTAGACCTACTATAACTTTTCACGTGAGAAATTGGAATAAACCCACATCGCATAATGATTGAGACACCAGCATCCCATAGCATTACTAAACCCACATCCTTCCTTCCCTCCAAAACCCAAACTCACAAAATAAAGAAAACTTGGACATTAAAACAGAACCAATAGTTGCTAATAACAAAAACCTAGGCCCAAATAGTACCCAAGATTAAGGAATATGAAAATTCCTAGATTTACCCTGGATTCAAACTGTAAAATTAAATATCGCTAGATGATTATGATCTTGTAAAGTTATGGAATGATTCAGTTAGCCCCAAATTCAAAACTGGACTACAATACTGAAATTATTTTATCTTTAAGCTAATGCTTTCTTGATAATAATTTTCTTTGCATCTTTAAAGATGGAAATGTACACTACTTTGTCAATGTGCACCAAGTTGGTATTATTATACAATGTCATTAATGAAATAGTATTTATATTTTAAATTTATTTTATCTTGTGTCAATCTGCCTGCCAACCTCACATAGTAAGAAAAGGCTATGTTGTTATATTTATTGTGTCAATCTGCTTGTCAAAAGGCTTGATTTCCTTTCAGGCTGCAAATGAACTATTCAAGGTATTTGGCAATCGATGGGTTGTACCATGGTCCGCAATTACGATATTACAAGTAAGTGTTTCCCTAACTGAGCAAGATATGATTAGATGAAATTTGTCTTTTTGGCTACCAATTCCTTAAGGTTGAAAGCTTTTGTGGTACAAGTGAAAATGAGAGGAACGAAGACACTAGACAGGCCTATTGAATAGAGTTAAATTTCTGAAAAGCAACATGTTAATTTTGCAACCATGCATGATGCAGGTTATGCTTCTTTGGACGACGGCATTTTGGTTCATAGGATCTTGGATGATTCCTTTTGTGGCATATGTAACTGGTTTTAGCAAGGAATCTTTGACATTTAGAGGACAGGCACTATTAAGCCTTGTCACTGATGTAACTGAAGGACTCGCTGGAATTGCAATTCTTCTTCGCTGTCTTTCACGATTCCACCCCCTTCCACCTGACTGGTTCAAGTTTAGCTTGAAGGGGAATTGGCAATTAGATGTCATCATGGGATGCCTCATGTTTCCTCTTGTCAATCGGCTCTCGCAGTTCAACCTGGACCTACTACCTCTTCTGCCCTCTACACCTGTCACCCTTTCAAGTGTTGAGCAATCAATAAGGGCAAGGGATCCTGTGGCTATGTTATTATATGCAACAGTAGTATCAGTCTGTGCTCCTGTGTGGGAGGAGATAGTTTTCCGCGGTTTTCTGCTCCCATCCCTTACCAAATACATGCCAGTGTGGTGTGCAATACTTGTCAGTTCAATTGCCTTTGCACTTGCACATTTCAATATGCAGAGGATGCTGCCCCTTATATTTCTTGGGATGGTGATGGGTGTCATATTTACACGGTCAAGGAATTTATTGCCATCAATGCTGTTGCATAGTCTTTGGAATGGTTTCGTCTTCTTAGACCTGATGAAATAAGCTTCTTAAGAGTCATGATACTTTAGAAAGCTGGGAGCACATTATGTAAGTAAAGTAGCTGTGCAGGCCACTAGGATGCGGCTTCATGCTTTGGATCAGCGTCTTCAGAAGCAAATGTTCACAAGAACAGTGCCTCATTGTTAAGATATACTGACCAAGTGCATGTGCAAGGAGTAACATGAGCTGATGGCTTCATACAATTGTATATTGTAGAAATCAGTGCCCTTCTTTGTCCATATCTTTAATGAATTCTTGGTATTATTTGATAGGTATAATTCAAACGATTCATTTTAGGTTACATGATGCTGGAAGACGGCTGAACCATATACTCTGAATGGGCTCATCCTTTTTCTCCTTTTATTTCGGTTTTGAAAAAATTAGTAGCATAAAATTATTGACGGGGTTATCTGGAACATTGTGCAGAAGACTCCCTGGCTCCATAGTAGGTCAGTTTAAAGTTTTCTGCCCTTTATTATTGTATCTAGTATGTTGTTGCTATCTCATGTTAGAACACTTACCAGAATTCAGCACAATGTGTCTACATGGTTGTTTCTTTAAAGAACCAACATACTTTAGTAAGAAACTCTATAACAAGTGAATTTTGTTATGGTAAGATATATTAATTTTTTAATGTATCGGTTTGCTTAAAGTGCCAGTTATTCCTGGATGGATTTAGTATATTTTATATTCAAATTGCAGTGTAAGAATAATGATGTATTAAGACAAATATTATACATATTGAGAAAAAAATGTTAACTTTGAGCTGCAAGTTGGTTAAGTTTTAATTTTAAAAAATTATTGTGGCCTATGTATGTATCATAGATTCTTGAATTCTAATTTTTAATATGATCGTATCATTTTAAAAGTTTTTTTCAAAAATAAAATAATTGAAAAAAAATATGGATCTCTGAGATAGATATATCAGAAGAATCTTATCGAAGAATAGTGTATTTCTACATAAAATGAAGTGCCACTTTTTTTCTGTGTTGAAATGGCAAGATCATGGCAAGCTACACGTGCAGTTCGTTGTACCATTCATTTAACAGTTGGTCTATTTTAATTGTAAACAATCAGCGAAATCAGACCACAAACTCTCACATACATACATTGTTTCTAATTGTTGCTGATAAAACTTGGTTCGAGGGAGTCCTCAACCAATCTTTCTCCTTGAAACCACTGGATCGGTTTGCATAGAGAAGAATTATCTGTGACTCCCGGAGCGCTTTAATATTAGCGAAATATTTTGTGAACAACACAAACATTCTTACACTATGGATGAGAAAATAAATAAAATTTATAGGACCCAAGAGGAAAGGAAAATGGTCGCATCACAATATTATTTGTCTTCTTGTGCATGGTGGAAGTATATTTATCTTTTTGTGCACAAAATATTTCTATAATATTATGAAAAAGCTTGGAAAAAGGGGTGATGTAAACCAACAGTTAAACTTCAAAGCAAAGGAAACGAGATCTTTAATTTCAGCTGCAAGATAAGTGCTACTATTTGATCAGAATTGCCATACGTAGTGTCATTCTGCCGTGTAGTAATTGGCAGGCAACGAATGTGTCTCGTTCTGATGCAGTCATCCTACTACTCTCCATGTCATGTCACGTGCAATACAGAGGTGAAGTGGTGTATGTGTATCTGCGCAGAATGCACGCACGGATCAACCAAAATAGATTATGTTTCTGCCGTAACTTTTATCTGTGTTTGTGCCGCTGATATTTATAGTAAGTCTGATGCTCAGTCATAGGGAACTGTGCCCTTTACCAGTTACAATGCATGCTTCTTGTGATACTCATCACAGTACATGATGATTGATGCCTGATCTGATGCAGTCCTCCCATTCCCACTTGCCAATTGGGTCACCCCACAATCTGATCTCCAAACTAGGTACTCTGTCCCCAAAATTTGTTCTAGCTTCTATGCTCTGTTTTTTTAAGATAAGGAGACAGGCACGAGTGCGTATAAGCTAAAGGGGGTGACCGGGCGAAGACAAGGGAGGGAAAAGTCAAGTTGGGGGGGGGGGTTGGGGCGCGGACTGAGCAGAGAAGGGGCCGAGAAAAGAAAGATTGAAGTGACATGGGCTCAACTGTGAGGTAAAATGATGACAGGCATGGCCCACCAAAGTAACCACCGGCAAACATACTGTCGCCGCTCGCCCTCCGCAAGGCCAGTAAACACGTGACACGTGAAGTACGAATGGGGGGCGTGAAGCTTGAAAAGAGGGCTGATAAGACAATTAGGCAGACTAAGTAAGGAGCGAACAGGTCTACATAATGAGATGGGAGAAAGCGCGAGAAAAAAAGGAAGAGAACTATAAATTCTTGGAGGAACAAAGGGAAAAGGATTGGCAAGGGAGAGATATCACATAAGTGAGAGATATACAGAAGAAAAGAGAGAGCACAAAAGAGAACGAGAACTCATACTTAATCCTTCATGCTGGTAGCATTCAATCGGACCACCTCAAAACACTCTCGTATATAATCTTATAGTATTGAAAAATTAAAGTGGTTATAATGATATCTAATTGTAGTACAAGGCAGTTTGTATGATTTTGTTCAAGAAAACGTTAGTAAAGTCGGATAAATCAAAATAAATCGTTCATGCCGTTGTACAGTATTATGACAATATAAATGTAAGGTTAGTCCACCATGTTATCTATTTCTGCGAAATACGCCCACAAAATTAGTCCTTGTTTGATCAAGCAAACGGCATATAAATGAAAAAGGGTTTCTACAATTGCTCAATATTACAATTACAATTTCCAAAACACAGCGCAGTCAACACACACGAAGTGCAATATTTACTACTTGTCCTTTGTAAATGGCCAAAGGGTGCTCACAATTTGTGACTCTGATTCTGATCCGGTCTGCTACTGAGCGCAGAGTGCCGCACACCAGATTCGACCCATTCAGCTAAAGCATACACGTGATGTCAGGTCATATTAGTTTTACTTTTCCTCAAGAATAGAGTTATGTATTCGTACTATCGTGATTGAGACAAGTTGCAGGCTCATTCATGATGTGTGAATTATGAAAAACACTTGTATCCACCCGGAGATTCTACTCTTAATAGGAAGAATATTGTTATTTCAGTATTAAAGTAGATATTCAATTGAGGTATTTATTTTATTATTATTAAATATGATAAATTTATAAAAAAATAAAAATTATTATTATATTTAATAGTGATGAATGAATATTTTAATTAGATATTTATTTTTTAATATTAAAACAATATTTATATAGTATAAAAACAAAACAAAAATTAATTAATCATATTTATAAGTTATATTATAAAGAACTTAAAACAAAAATTTTTCGGTTGCCCTGATTTCACCCTAATTTTGAGCCGCACAGATAATTGGTTTTGAAGGATTTAAATAACACTTATTCTCCTTATATAAAGTTGTGTTCCATTTTATAAATGTGAAAAGTTAATAATGAGAGAGTCTTTCCCTTGTAATATATTGGTTAAGTCAGGTTAATTAGAGTTTAATAAACCATACATTCTGGTATATAGTAGCTTATAAAGAAAATTTAGCCAATTAATATTCTAATTTAAAATTATGTGATGAATTTATCAAATCAAAAAAGTCATGCCATGTGTATATCATATTCTTACTTGACTCATCTTATTGGCTATTGAATATTATAAGTCCATCTAATTTATAAATAGAATTTATATCACATTCAATAGTAAATAGAAGGTAAGAAATTATTATTATTATTTAAATAAAAATATTTTATTTAATAATAAATAAATTATGAATATCTTATAAAATTATTTTTTATGAATACGTATCATCTTTGGAAAAAAAATATAGAATGATTTGCAGGACAAGTTGAGTACTACTTGACTTTTGGGTTAAGAAAGGGGACGAGAGGGTCATTTTTTTTCAATATGATCTATATTGATAAAATTTGTTATGAAATAGATTTATTTGGTGATTTATATAAATATAGTATGTGAAATTTTATTAATGGTAAGATTTCATTAAATTATTTTTTTAAACCAATTTCTTTAAACCACCAACCATATTTAATAACATATAATTTTTTTCAAAGATTTTATGAATAAAATATTATTATTTGAATAAAATATTTTTTAATAAAGGGGTCAAAATATTAATTTTTTAATCCAAATATCATGATAACATTTCACAAATAAAATATAATTTTTTTAAACAAAATCTTGCTAATAATAAAATTTTATTTCACATCACAATAATATAATTTTTCCTTTAATATAATATATAAAATATTGTTTATTCCATACATTATAAAAAAAAACAATTACCCACGAGTATATATATCCAAATAAATGAGAAAAAGAAAAATTAAAGTATACCGGAGTAGGAAAATAAATAGAAAACTGTCAAGCCGACAAAGAAAGCCGTGAAGATAGTGACACGTAACGCAGTGCAGGCATGACTCACCAACCTTCCTCTTTAAAAACTCAAAACTGCAACTTCAATCATTGCACTCTCTGCACCACCACAACACACCACGCCACGCCACATCAACCCCCCTCCGCCGTTAACCACCACCTCCTCTCATCGAAACAAGAACAGTTTCAAGTTCCATTCTCTGCTTTGGGAGCAGTTCATGTTGCACCATATACTTTTACACCACATAGTTATTCTTAATTATTGTTAGTTATTAGTCCCTCAAAACACACAACACCAATAAAACAAAAGTTCAGTGTTTTGTGTTTGTGTGTGTGTTTGTGCCAGAGAGAAGGTTTCTTCCTTCTCCCTTTGGATTAGACGATATCATTTCTACAACAAGTTTCATCAGGAAAAAAAAAAAAAAGACTCAGTGCACATATAGCGGTTATTTGTGCTCTTCCTTTCACTCTTCAATATTGTTTCATTGACTTTTGGTTAAATATCTGTCTGATAAGGGAAAAGAACAAAAGACTTCAAAGTTCAATACTTTGTTAATTAGTTTCGTTGGTTTGTAAGGGATAGTTTTTGTTTGCACGTACGTAGTGTAGGAGTGATAATGGAACAGAAAAGCATTCTGCTATCGGCGCTGGGTGTTGGGGTGGGAGTGGGAGTGGGACTTGGGTTGGCTTCTGGACAGAGAGTCGGCAAATGGGGGGCCAATACTTGCTCCTCAAATGGGGTCACTCCTGACAAGATGGAGCAGGAAATGCTCCGACAAGTTGTTGATGGAAGAGAAAGCAACGTCACTTTTGATAAATTCCCCTATTATCTCAGGCGATCTCCTACTACCAAACCCTTCCTCTTAGTTTTGTTTTGTTTTGTTTGCTCTTTCTTTTTCCTATTTTGCAATGTCTCATGCTTCCGAAACCACCATGGTCGCCTTTCATATATGTTTCTGTTGCACATATTTGAGACAAACTTGTCAGTTTGCCAGCATGAGTAAATATTAGATCTGATTTGTCATGTACTTAGTTTTCTATTTCTATTCCTACTGCATGCCCGTATTGTCCTCATATGATATGAGTGGAATTTTATCATCACGTGGCCTTAATATTCTTCTTGGGAAACTTGTATTGATACTTTCCGCCATCCTACTCTAGCACTCTCCTGATTCTAGTTCGACTCTGTTACCCTGAACTTAATTCCCACTTTGGAAATCATGATTAAGTTTTTCTTTTTCGGGCATTTTGTATTTTATTTTCTGTTGGTCAGCAAATCACGTGTACCACAGATTACCGTTACATAATCAATAGAATTTACTTTGTTAATAATTTGAACTTTCATCTGATGAATGAGCTTCACTGACAATTGTTATAACAGGAAGAGTTTATTTGATGCTAATCCATACCGTCGTTGATGTACTCGATGAATGATTGATTCCACTATATGCTTGCTGCTTTAGACTGATTCAGTCTGTTGTTATAATATTACCCTTGCCATCCTTTATGTGATGACAGTGAGCAGACACGCGTTTTGCTGACAAGTGCTGCTTATGTCCATTTAAAGCATGCTGATGTTTCTAAATACACACGAAATCTTGCTCCTGCAAGCCAGACCATTCTGCTCTCAGGTCCAGCAGGTTAGTGAGTCACTTGGTATCTTGTGTGTTTTCTGATGATTTTGGGGATTGAAATGGATGCCTTTATGGTTTCTACTGTCACTGTGCGTCGGCTATTCTAACAACATCTCCCTTCCCCTTTTCATGGCTTAAAGAACTATATCAACAGATGCTTGCCAAGGCTTTGGCTCATTACTTTGAGGCAAAGTTGCTTCTGTTAGATCTAACTGACTTTTCACTGAAGGTGAGTGTAAGATGTTCTTTGTCATTTGACTGACTCATCTCTTATTTTTCATATCACTTTACTTATGATGTACATAATGGTTGACTTGTCATTTATGCAGATTCAGAGTAAATATGGGTCTGGCAATAAAGAATCTGTAAGCTTTTCATACTTTATCTTTTATTGTTTTTACTTGCGTATTCTGCCATCTGTTTTCAGAACACTATTTCCATCAGTATGTGGATAAACATTCTGTTCTTTATGGGCCTAACTTTTGGCTGCCTGGTGTTCTTTCCTTTGTCTCTGGATGCAGTCTTTCAGGAGATCCACTTCAGAGTCAACTTTGGAGCGATTATCTGACCTATTTGGATCATTCTCAATCTTTCAACAGAGGGAGGAACCTAAAGGTAATAATTGATTGACATATTCTTACCCAAGAGCTGAAGTTTAGATGGGATACGCTTATGCAAATAGCTTAAAAAGTTTTTGTTTCTTTTTTACTGAGTACGATAGCTAGTATCTGACTAGGAGCACTTAGTTGCAGGCAAAATGCACAGGCAAAGCAGTGGAGCAGACCTCCAATCAATGTAAGAACATAAATTTGTTATGACTGGGAGAACAATTATGACATTCCTGCTATGTTGTTAATATTGTTGCTGAGTATTTGCCTTTCGGTTTGCAGGGGGGCTGAAGCATCTTGTAATCCTCCAAAGCTCCGTAGGAATGCTTCTTCCTCTTCAAATATTAACAGCCTTGCTTTGCAAAGCCATCCTACGAATTCAGGTTTACTTCTAGAAGTTACATATAAAGATTAATGATGATTTTTGGTCCTACTTCACTACTGGTTTAGGAATAGAATCTGCCGCAGATTTGATTTAGAGTAGAGACAATTAATGAATGCTACAAATGCCTGAAGATCAATTTGAGAAAAAGACAAATCTCAAAAACGAATAGGGATGCATTTTCTTCATCTTATCTTGAATCAGTTACAAACTCCAACCCAATTGTTTGGTTAATTTGCACATAAATGAAAGTCATGCTTTCCAATTTGGAGTTTCAATCTGTATCAATTGGTTTTGTGCATTATATTCAAAATCTTTTGAGTGAGAACTAGTACAATCCACGGTCAAGTCATTTTCATATTCGTTTTGAGACAACCATTGCTCTCTCTCTCTCTCTCTCTCTCTCATGGTTTTTTATTCCCTTTAATCTCGCTTCAGCTCCTCTGAAGCGCACAACCAGCTGGTCTTTTGATGAAAAGCTTCTTATACAGTCTCTATACAAGGTAATTTGCATTTCACTATACTGTGATTTCAGCAACAGAGAAGTGCCATGATTTTTGGAATTAAACAAAGCTTTAGATCATATCCTTCACACAGACATTTATTTGATAAGTGGAATTCTTACTTGCAGGTTCTGGTTTTTGTGTCAAAAACCTACCCCATTGTGGTATATCTGCGGGATGTTGATAGGTTGTTATATAGATCACAAAGGATATATAACTTGTTCCAGAAAATGTTGAAGAAACTATCTGGACCAATTCTGATTCTTGGTTCACAAGTTCTGGAACCTGGTAATGAGTATGGAGAGGTGGATGAGAAACTTAATTCACTCTTCCCTTACAACATAGAAGTCAGGCCTCCAGAAGATGAATCTCATCTCGTCAGCTGGAAGTCTCAATTGGAAGAAGATATGAAGAAGATACAAGTTCAGGATAACAAGAACCATATCATGGAAGTGCTGTCAGCCAATGATCTTGTCTGTGATGACCTGGATTCCATCTGTCTGGCAGACACAATGGTTCTCAGTAACTATATAGAAGAGATTATTGTCTCAGCAATTTCTTCTCATCTGATGAGAAACAAAGACCTTGAATACAGAAATGGAAAACTTGTTATTTCTTGCAATAGGTGAGACTTGCAACTAGCAACCTTAAGTGCATAAAGTATCTAAATTTGATGCACTTTATTGTTTGTGAAACAGTTTGTCCCATGCATTGGGTATATTCCACAAGGGAAAACTCAGTGGACAAGATGTGTCAAAATTGGAAGATCTAGCTGCAAAATCTGAGGTTTGCACTACTAGTTATGTTTATACATTAAGTTGGGAACAATTCCTACCAGTTACTAATGTGCTTTTAATGTTCTTCCATCTCTCTGTCTCTCTCTCTCTCTACATAAAGATGCAAAAAGGGGAAGAAACTGTTACAAAGCCAGAAGCAGGGAAGTCTGAAGATACTGCTCCTGTAAAAAAGGATGGAGCAGAAATATCAACTTCAGTGGGAAAGTCAGAAGGTGGAAATTCAGTTTCAGCATCCAAAGCCGCTGTAATTATTCTTCCTCTTGGGCCACATCTCTAATTTCAGTGGTGCTCTATATATGTATTGGGGGTTGGCTCCATAACTTGGGAACAGCCCTTTCTAGTCTTTCAAGTCTCACTTTTTGTCTGTTCTGAAAATTTCACTTCAAACATTTCCTGTCCATTACTCACTTGCAGGAAGTTCCTCCTGACAATGAGTTTGAGAAGCGAATAAGGCCTGAGGTAATACCTGCAAATAAGATAGGTGTCACGTTCTCTGACATTGGTGCCTTGGAAGAGACCAAAGAATCCCTTCAAGAACTAGTAATGCTTCCTCTTCGAAGGCCAGACCTTTTCACCGGTGGTCTACTAAAGCCTTGCAGAGGAATATTGCTATTTGGGCCTCCTGGCACTGGCAAGACAATGCTGGCGAAGGCCATTGCAAAGGAGGCAGGAGCAAGTTTCATCAATGTGTCCATGTCCACCATCACTTCTAAGTGGTTTGGTGAAGATGAGAAGAATGTCCGTGCTTTATTCACGCTTGCAGCCAAGGTCTCCCCAACCATTATATTTGTGGATGAGGTTGATAGCATGCTCGGCCAGAGGACCAGAGTTGGGGAGCATGAAGCCATGAGGAAAATCAAGAATGAATTTATGACACACTGGGATGGGCTTATGACAAAACCAGGGGAGCGCATCCTTGTTCTCGCTGCAACCAATAGGCCATTTGACCTTGATGAAGCTATTATCAGGCGATTTGAGAGGAGGTATCTCTACTAGTTCTTCAGTTGCTCATGCCACTAGATTTCTACTTCCTCCACACACACACACACACACACACACTTCATGGTGAATTTATGTTGAGGGAGGTGGAAGCAGATGGGATGGCGATACACAAGGCAATGATGGCATCTTGTTCTGAACAATGTGTGTGCATCAATCTGAATACCCTGAAATTGAGTAATCTTTTGATCATTTGAACCTATTATATGCAGAATCATGGTGGGGCTACCATCTGTGGAGAATAGGGAAAAGATTTTGAGGACTCTTCTGGCAAGAGAGAAGGTGGACGATGAACTCAATTTTAAGGAACTGGCAACCATCACAGAAGGATATACTGGAAGTGATCTAAAGGTTTTAACTATCTTCTGATATTATTCACAATGGACGTGGTGGCTAGTGGCTGCAATTGCTTCTGCTATCCCATTTATTCACTGTCACAATCTTTTCAATGCAGAACTTGTGCACAACTGCTGCTTATCGGCCTGTTAGAGAGTTAATTCAGCAAGAGAGGCTAAAGAATCTGGTAACATCTTATTCTTGTACAACCATCCCTGATTATGCGTTCATCATGTTGACCTCTGGATCGTGTTTTTCTTCTTTTTGTTTTTTGAAGAAGCAAAAGCAGAAAGCTGCCAGCGAACAGGATGAAACACAAGGAGAACAATATAAGGCAGGAGATAGCCAAGATGTTGAGAATGCACAAGAGGAAGCTAAACAAGAGAGAGTTATTACCCTTAGACCTTTGAACATGCAGGATTTCAGAGAGGCAAAGAATCAGGTAAACAATACGCTAATAATAAATAGAAATCCATGAGGATTGATGTTTTTCATCACCATGTCGTGGCGTTGACTTTGACCGACTTGTTGTGGGGTGCAGGTTGCCGCAAGCTTTGCAGCTGAAGGGGCTGGAATGAGTGAGTTGAAGCAGTGGAACGATCTGTACGGTGAAGGCGGTTCAAGGAAGCAACAGCAGTTGACTTACTTCCTATGAAGCTGTGCACCCATCCATCTATTCCTAGTTGGGCCTCAACTTTCAAGTTTTCCCCAAAGAAATGAGTGCTGTGGGAAAAGGAAAAAATATCTGCAGAATGAATCCATCAAGCAAATCAGAGAGTCTGCTAGTGGTATCTGTGTCTACATTTTCCAATAATATCTTGTTTGCTTCATTCCCTTTAGCGTAAGAATTAGGTACCTTTCGTGTTTGTCAGTTTCAAACTATTAAACGTTGTGTTTCACTTCGTAGTTTTGCTGTAGTGTAGATCCCAAAGGGCAGAAGGAAGGAGGCATTATTTATTTATTGGCATTACTATATATATATTATTGATGGTGTTTAGGGCGCTTGCTGGTATCTATAAATAGAATTACAAAAAAGGAGATGTCTGATTCAATGTGGACAGCCCTTCCTTCAATCTCGATGAGAATGGAATGTAATTATGTTCTTAGCGACTAAGTTGATATTTCACGAAGCCAGAGTTCAACATGGCACTTTCTTTTATTGGAAGTTCATTATGAATCAAGTCAAATCGAATAATATTTATAAATCAGATATCAAAATAACAAAAATAATAATAAATAATTAATAAAATAACGAACAAAAACAAATACCGTTGCGTGGTTTGGTCAAGGTGATTGGTGGTTTGTGAAGTGGATTGCTTGGAGGCAGTGCAGTGCGGCTAGTGTTAATGTATGATGCGCGAGCCTGATGAGTTTCATGCGTATGGGTCTCTACTTTTGGACATGAGAATGCTGCTCAAGAAAGACTCTGTTTGCAGTGTTCACCGTGCGTTGTTGCATGAGATGATTGCATGAGATGAGAGATGCTGCGGCAGATATCTTAGCAAAGCAAGGGGCTTCCTCTAACCTTGATTGGGATCTTCCTCCTCCAGGTCTTCATCGCACATGCGTCTGGGGCTCCTCACTTGATCGATAGAGCAGCAACTGTCTACCGAACACCACCACATATCTTGGCTGCATGAGCTGCCAAGAATCTTGACCTTGATGACTGAAAACATCTCGCCAGAGCGAGCATACCGCATTGAAATGAAAACCCACTCTTGTTTATTGCTACGCATTGGTGCTGTATGAGCCAATGAGGTTTCCGTACTCATGACGTCAAGCATTATATCTCATTCAACAATTTTATCGTTTGTCCCATTGCCCAATTGAAACACTGTAGCATTGTCATTGAATATGATGAAAAAGTACAATAAGTGAGAACCACATCATATTAATATAGATATACCTAATTAGACAGACTTTTAGTGGTAGAAATAACAATTTTGTATCCTGTTTAGTGTTTAACTAGAAGATAGGATGTGAAGCAATCGCACCTCCTTCCCATGATGTGACGGTAACAATATTACTATAATCTGAAAACAAATGATTAAATTAACCAACTTGCAGTTTGATCAGGAAAAAACAAAAATAAAAAGGGAATTGTGAATCAAGTATATTTCATTTCGCCATTCATGAATGGTAAAATATTGCCATAGTTTACGCGTAGTAGAAGATAAAAACGCTAAATCTTCAAAATCCATGACCAACTACGTGAGAAAACACCTCACCGCTGCTGATTTTTAATCTTCTCTTTGTAAAATCTTCCGCACCATTTCACGGTTGAAGTATTGAACTGCCAATAAACCCAGGATTTCCTCGGTCAAAAATCAAAATATTTCAAAAAATATATTTTTTTTGAAAAACTAGAAGAGGTGGTAGTTATAGATATATCCGGAGTCCACCGAAATAAAATAAAGACAAAGAAAATTACCAATATATAAAACTTATAACAAAAATTAAGCAAAATTTTGAAATCCTATCCATCCTTTTTCTCTATAACGCATCCAAGAATTATTAGCAGAACAGATAAAGAAGAGACGCAAATTAGGCTCAGCAGCTTCAGGTGGGTCACTTACTCAGGCTCCACATATATAAACATTGATAGCTTATTTCACGTCACCCTTCACAAAATAGCCTTGCTACCCTGGATAACGTCATTTGTCACTATCGGAGGGTTAAATGACCTCTCGGAATAGGTAACAACCCGTAACTAAGTTTGTCCAACTAGTTCTTATGTGGGAGGTGATGAGAAGAGAAATATGAGGGGAAATGCCCAGTGCCCATGTTCGAACCTGGGCAGGTACTGCGTAGTGGAAATCAGATATAGTTACGGCCTACTGCCCTAATGAAGTATTCGAATGCAAAGGACGTATCCAAAATGTAAAATATAACACACTAACATGTAATTCATAGCATATAGGGTCTTGAGACAAACATCAGGCAGCTGAAAAATAAATAAAAACTTCTTCCACAATGTGTACTAAGGGGCCCTAAAAAATAAAATGTAACATGATAGGGTTCTTAACTGATGGTGAATCCGAACTTAAAAGGACATTGACCAAACCCAACTAACAACATATTTGTCAGCACTCAGCAGCAGCAATAACCAGGGTTAACCACTTCAATCCTTCTTTTTATCCTTTTTATCCTTCAACGGTCCTCTGGGAATCTTGCTCAAAACCTTGGCATCGAACACCGCATACTGCTTCTTAATCTCGGCAGTTGCCTTCTCAGCAAAAGCGTCCACTTGATCTTCATATTTCTCATAAAGCACAGGTACGGTGTGAAGCCAAACAAAAGCTGTTTCACCAAATTACGGAAACATATCACAATCACAATGCATACAATTCAAAATAAAATATTAAAGCGTCCAAGGCAGTGAATATCAATTGATAACGGGGCACTTCATTACCTATGTAGAACAACGTCAGGAAGTTGCAACAGCTCCCCAAAATAGAGAAAACCCATAATCCAGCAATCACCTAATTCATCACAATGCCAAAACCATGTCACTTATTGGCCACAAAGCCAACATAATTGTTATATAACAACAAATATATAATTTAATCAGCACCGATTTCAGAGTGGATGGAACAAATGCAACAAATGATCACAATTCGAAGTGTGAAAAAAAGGAAATCAACATACTGTGAGGAACTTCTTGAGATCCCTTCCTGATGCAATATCCCTCAATACTTCAAAAGCCCGATTGATCTCGATCCTAAGAGCAGAGGCAAATTCTAAAACAGGCTGCTCGGGATGTGGACTTGTGGTATCTTTGGTGGGCTCCTAATCACAATCAAAAGCAATTTAATCAACCACCAGAACACCAGAATGCCTAATTGAATCAAGGTATTAGCACTTTACTTGTTGATAAAAGTCGATGCATTTGACCACAAGAACAACACAGCCAGTGCAAGTATTGCGAAGTGGCAAACCAAAGTGAGGAGGTGGTATTCAAGCAATTCAAACAGAATCCACACAGCAGTCGCAACTCCAAGAACCGTTGCCAATATCTTCTTATTTCTCCACAGAAACACATCAGCCGCTGTTGCATAACAACCAAAATCAATGTCTAATCAAAACCAGGCCAATCTAGTCAATCTGACTCATTTGAAATTAAAACTTTGTTTTCTCTTGGGGAAATATAAACCCTAGATGAGTTCCCATGTGTAACATACCCTTAATGTATAAAAAGAAATCAAGAAGCAATAACATATGCAAGGTATTTCCTTCAAATTACCAAAAACCCATTGGAAAATAAAGGCTTTGAATAATTTTCACAATAAGGGAAATCAAGAATCAAGACTATGTAGTCAAGGTTAGTCGTCAATGTTTGTCTTGCCGATTCAAGTGCAGGAGACATGCAAGATTTTTGTAAACACAAATCCAATCAATTAACGCAGCTGCAAGGAAATTCGATCTTCCAGCGCCCCTCCTTTGATCAATGAGAATTTGACCCAAAAAAAAAAAATTGGAGAACAGGGAATAGCAGATCTAGACCCAAATTCTATGTACCAGCATTTAGATTTACAAAATCAGTTTGTAACAAAAACAAGAAGAGCAAGATCCACTATCGGAACGAACAAGAACTGCGTAGAACCTCATAAACCCTAATTTTACCACAAATTTTGTTTTTGGTGGGTGGGTGTTTTGGTGGGGGGGGTGGCAGTGCTTTGTATCAGGTAGAATATCAAGAGCTAGAAATGAAAGGAAACAGCGTAACAAGAAACAATTAAAGAAAACAAAGAAAAAAAAAGGAAGGAGAATTAATCGCATACGTTTTCCGCCACCAAGGACCTTGTGAACAGGCTTCTCCCTACCGAAGAGCCTGAAAACCTTGGACTTGAAGGAAGAAGCATCAGAGGGGCTGCTGCTCTTCTTGTCGTCGTCGGAATCCGAAGAAGAAGAGGAATCGTGGCCGTTGATCTTCCCGGAAATCTTCTCCAACAACGATTCCCCCTTCACTTCATCGTGCTCCTGATGCTCCGCCATCTCTCTCCCTCTCTCTCTCTCTCACTCACTCACAACTCCCAAAAAACCCACAATCGCTGATCACCAAACAAACCCTAATCTAAATCCTCGCCCTCCAATCGAAACGTCTCGAAGGAATAAGAAACTCCCCTTCTTCGCTTCTTAACTTGTGTGTTGTGATTGTGGGAATGTGTGTGTGTCCAGTGCTAAAAGCAAAAGTAACCCTCGCTACCCTTCCTCCCCTCTAAATACTACCCCAATCTGAGATCATGATCGATGCCATCTCGGCCGTTCGTTTTTTGAACCGGAGTGATCCGAACCCGGCAACGATCGCTGACCCGAATAGCAATGAGATCAATCCAAATGGATGGTGCCTCCGAGTTATTTCGCTAGCGCCAAGGGGCCCAAGCCGATCAATTTTTAATTTTAAATTATGTTGAATTTCTCATGACCCAAAATAAAAATGGCATTGAGACGCGTGGCATGAAGAGGTTCATCGGTGCTTTAAAAGTCACATTTGGAGTTCAACTGTTGAAGAGAAATAAATCAAGCCTGGTGTCCATGATGACATGGCAAGCACACAGATCTCCAACGCGTAGAGTGAGTGGGGCCCCCTAATACTAAATTCCTGTATAAACTAAATATATATATATATATATAATATAAAATAAAATATAGATGGTTTTCCGTCAAAATATGCATAATCTTAGTTCTCAAGAAAAGTGGGTTGAGCTTACGTGGTGGGGTGTCCACAGATTACTTAGGAGGCCCAGCCCGTAATCAAAGAGAAGATTCTAGTATTTGTTTTGGTCTGAAGATTGCAAATGGCAGAATCTTAGCGGTGCATGCCAAAACGAAAGTGGGACCGGTATGCAGGACACGTGTCGGGCCCACCTTGATGTGAATGTCTTGTAAATCACTCCATGGACAGGGACTGGGCCAACCAAATGTCAACTCAGTTAACCCACTGGTGTTCAAATCTTCGCAGCCCATCACCTCACCGCTGTGGAATTTATCCTCAAAATGAATTCAATAATAGCATCGCTGAAATTAACAAGAAATTACATAATGTCAATACAAGAATGAGACGACTGATGACATCATTATTATACATGTTTTTAGCTTATGAAGGGAAAGTGGAAAAGATTTAGGAGTAATTACAATAACCTTATCTGAAATTAAGTTGATATTACACTTATTCTCTTTTATATTTTAAAATTACACTTATTATCCTTAATTATTTAGAAGTTGTTACATATCCTCCCTTATTAATAATAGACAATTAATAATAATGTAAAAGTTAATTTTAAAAGATAAGAAAAATATACATTGACTTTTGTACCCGCAAGTGTTTCTTCAATTTATGTGCAATGCCATTCATAAGCTTCGGACCAATCTCCCACCTACTACCTTCAGTTCAATTTAGTACACCTACTACTTTAATAGTCAGAAGCTCCCCACCCACCGTCACCAATCTCCGACCCACAGTCACCCTCACTAAATCTTCCCTTTCTTTCTTCTCAGCTTCATACTTGGGTATAAAATGGATGAGTTGGGTGGTTAAATAAAATTTAAATTCAAATCAATTTTAGATTAGTAAATTCTTTAAATTTAAGGTTAAACTGAATAATAAGATTATATATAAGTTCATATGAAATAACGATATTTGAATAATATATGAAAATTTAAAAATTATACATAATAAAGTTATAAAATTTTACAAATAAAAAACAAAATTTAAAATATATTTTATAATATAGATTTCAAAATAAATATCAATATAAAAATAATATTACATTATGTAAAATATATAAATTAACTTTAAAATCTTATAATTTTCACAAATTATAATATATATATATATATATTAAAAAAATTATTTTCCTTTCGGTAAGTTAAACTATATCACAGGAAAGTATATAATATCAAATTTCAAGCGGAAACTTCTCAATGAATTTCGCAAGTTGAATTGGCGTTGGGTCGAGTCGTGAACCCCTACTTTAGGCATTCATCTTCTGCAAAGGAATCAGATAATAACATCAACCAAATTCCATTTGAATCTAATTCCCCTAACAAAACTCTAATTTCACGTTCCAGACGAAGATTGTGGCAATGTTCAATGCGACAAAACTCAAAACTGTTTCCAGATTGAAATATCGCTTACCTCTAAGACATGAGCAGTGTGAGGTAGACTTCACAAACGCCAATCTCTACGAGGACTCGCATGACAGGGACCTGCCAGCAGGGCGTCGATGGGAACAGGCGAATCGACAATGGTAGAGGGCTAGTTGTCGATGCGAACCATGCTCTCCATCTTCAGATCCTTGATATGGACGAAATCCTCACCCTCTAAGGCCGTGGTTCGTGTCCATCGCAGTCTAGAGGAGCGTTGGATTTGATGGCGGATGACGATCCATCAGATACGCCCGACTCCTCTTAGCACGGCCTCACGTCCACCGTTGCGTACCATGTCTCCCGTCGTCCTGCCACCGGCCTGGACGTGCCGTGTCACTGCTAGCTCCTCTTCCTTTCCAAGCGTATGTGAATTGGAGATGAGGAAGATGGGGTGTTAAGGGGGTAATTTAGGGATTTTTACTTATTATTTTGATAAATATTACTATTATTTATTTGAGGATAGTAAGTGTAATTTTAAAATTTAGAAGAGGTTACGTATAACACCAACTAACCGTAAGAGAGGTTGCTATAACTACCCAAAGATTTATCTTTGGTTTTTATGGCAAAAATTCAGTGCCTAGCATTGCTCTTCTCTTCGTTTAATGATTAATTATTTTTTTGATAGAATATAATGATTAATTGTAGAAGAACGTAAATTCATATATAGCCCTTGGTTCACAATCGCCTATATAATAATATTTTAGACAACTTCATTATTTCAATGATCAATATTTTTAAATATCTAAATCCTTTATTCATAAAATATATGGATCTACTATTTATTTTTCTTTTTTTCTCTCTATATCACTTCTCTCATACACATTTCAGATATGTGTTATCCAATATGGATATTGAAATATAATTACCCTATTTCAAAAGGGTCCTTTTTTTCTTTTACCTTTCTATCCTTTTCTTATATTTTAGAGCAATTTTTCTCGTTTCATTTTCAAGTACGATCACGACACATTTCGCATCGTTGAACCCTTTTCCTTCAAGATAATTCTGAGATGAGCAAGAGCTCAAACCGACATAAATGTCACACCCAGAAACCCAAATCAACAACTAATCATTCACATGAAAAATGAAAAATAAAAAAGAATTGACGTGAAGCTGTCAAGCTCACCATCTCTTCAACCAATTTAAACCGAGTGCCAAACAAAGGAAGCATCGTAACGAATAAAATTCTTGCCCCAGATTAGCTTTTGTTAATTCAATTGATAGCATATTGAATAACGTTCAAAAAAGTAAGTTTGATTTATGTTGGTAAATTTTCAATGGTTGGTCATTTGGTCATACCCTAGAACCTCTATATAACTCGTGACTATCTGTCTTTATCATACGATAACCTCTTACTTTTCTTGAACGAAAAATCACACCTGAAGGAAGGGCAATCCTTCCTGGACAATATTAAAATAAAATAATCAAATATGT
Organism: Dalbergia oliveri; assembly: GCA_030441495.1. Taxonomy (NCBI): domain Eukaryota; kingdom Viridiplantae; phylum Streptophyta; class Magnoliopsida; order Fabales; family Fabaceae; genus Dalbergia; species Dalbergia oliveri. The sequence continues at coordinate 52,091,082 of JAMLFY010000002.1, read as the reverse complement.
TCAAGAAAAGAAGTTTCACCATTGACAACATGTATGAGCCCCCACAATGAAAGCTGGAAAGGGTCAAACCCCACCACTTACTTCTTCCTCCTCATGACTGGACTCAAACCTTTACAGAGTATAACCCAAAATCGAAACCAATTCATGACCCCATGTCCAATACTTATGAGAGACCACACACCACAACCGAAAAAGATCAAACGTGCATAAATAGTTACATAAAAATAAGCATTGTGTACAAAAAGCAAAGCAAACTAAAGCACCAAAAGCATAAAATAATCATCATTTCTCCCGCGATGAAAAATTATGGACTTTAGACTCTATAGAAAAGAAATTACAAGATGATGCGACGATTAAACGATTGATAAAAGTCATCATGAGAAAAAGTAGCCCTAGTTGAAATTCAAAGTTAGTTTGATTTGTTAAGAACAACAAATATAGCTTGGTTAGGCATCCAACCCTGATCTTATCAATCAGTTGGATTAGATGCAAAACAAGGATCCTCTGCATTTTGAAAATAACTATACGGATGAGAATTTTTAAAGGTTGAGATCTCAGTTTAAACTGCAGAAATTCTGTGGCAGGAGAAATTAATAAAAATTCCTTGCAGGCCTTTCTCTTAACTTCTAAAGCTTGTGCAACGAAAACAGGAATTAGTGAGGTTACGGCACTCCCACCTGAAGAGGTCTAACAAGTTAAAGGATGACTATTGACCATGTTTTGGAACACTTCTTTTTCTTTGAATGTGTATGCTTTGGAAACTTGAAGTTTAGAATTCATTTAGAACTTAGAACTGAATGATTTAAAGGAAAACAACAACAATATTAATTAACAAAAACAAGGCCCTCTAGTATTCAAGTAGCTTTTCACCATCGACCATTGCAGTGGACACAGGATAAGCAGAAGAAAAGACGGAAGATAGAGAAAAACATATACGCCAACTACAACAAACATCTATAAAGTGGCTAATGATGGCAATACGAGAGACCAACAAGGAACATAAAGATAAACAATGTTCAAGTTTCGGTGAGGCGTCAACAGAGATAAAACTGTTTTCAACAAATCAGTTAGCATGTCACTGTATTGATTGTAAGTTACTCTCAATCCAGTCCACCACCACAACAATTCCAAGATAAAAGGAATTTACAAATGAGTGCAATTGGTAAATGAGTTTAATTTTTGATGTGTAAAAGTTTGTTATTAAGTGCCTTTTTTTTTTCTTTTCTTTTTTTTGCTTTTTCTTTTAGGTAGCGGTTGGCATGTCAAATATTTTGCAACCCATGCCAACAGCACCCTGAGAATAAAAGCAAAGATGACCACCCAGGAAGAAAATCAATGGGAAGTCGGTAACGCAAGTGAAAGAATTCCACAAATTTGGCCTGATGAGGGCATGAGGCGAAATTAACCATTACAAGGTATCGCAGCTCGTGTGTAACAAAATTTTTCTGTAGCATCAAATTAGCGAAGAAACATGAAGACAAAAATAGCTACCATTTATTGAAGGTGGACTGGAGACACAGTGAATCAGAGTGTGTGAAGACCAAAACGCTAGACATGGGGATGAACGCGACTACGCGAGATAGATATAAATGCTTTTTAGTCTGTTCATTTTATCATTACTAAATAATTTTTTTGATAAAACTATCATTACTAAATAATTATACACATCAAAGTCAACAAGTAAATGCAGAGGAAACCAAAAAACTTTGTAAAGGTAGGACAGAACGAACGATGAAAATCCTCAACGCCGGCTCCCCATATTTTTCGCATTTCTAACTTAATATACTATTATATGTTTCTAAGCTTCCGAGACGAAGCAAAAAGAAAATGAAATAGTATTTTATTGTTCTAGTTGGTACCCAGAAACCAGAGTAGTAAAATTGTGTTATCTCCTAAAGTCTCGAACAACTAATGGAGCTGTAAAGTTGAAGAGTAAAGAAAAAGAGGAAATACTACATATTTTGATTGAAAAGGTAGAGAGATGGTGGGGTAGAAAATGGATTATTACCTTATTAGCAGGCAGCGCAGAGGCATGATGAGAAGAAGCAAAGGAATCCACTCCAGTTACCGAACCATATCTTTGATTTGTGTGTGCTGTGTGGTCTTGTGATAGTGTCTTGTTTAGAGATGAACAACCTGGACGTATTCATGATTTCATGTGATGAATCTTTTGTTGTGTATTGCGTTGACTGATGAGTGATGAGTGGCTTAGTTTGACACAAATGCCATATGAATTTGCTAATGACGGCACGTTTGGAAACCGGGTATTATTGTCGTTTGGCGGTTGAACTTGTTGGGTTATGAGATTCCTCCATCAATTTAAGACCGGACATTTAACGAATATGCGCTCTATATACCCTTCGCTGGTACTCACAAACAATTGTAGTTATGCAATGCCTGACACACATGGAAGGATATTAAAACCTGAATCAGAGTTGGTTGCGATCTTCATTTTTTTTTTTTAAATTTTTTGGGTCATGGTTGGTATTAGAGTGACGAAGATGTAAAGACAATTTATGGATGGCAGAAACAGCGACAAAATGGACCAAATCTTTGGCATTTTATCGGCCTGATACACTGACCATAATGGGGACGTAGACTGTTATTTTTGGGCCTCCATCAGAACAATCAAGATCGCATTCAATCTCGCCCAAGAAACGAAGAAGAAATAGAAGAAGATGCCCAATGCGCTTTAAAACATTACCCAAGTTCCATAAGCCCAAACCAATATGCAAACATGGTACGCATGCGTTGGAGGTTCTCATTCACGTTGTTGGTGTGTGTCTCTGTCAGACGCAATGGTGAAGGTAGCTTCACCAGCACAATTGCATTTCTTTGACCCAAACACACACACACACACAATTGCATTAAGCAAGAATCGTCACTTTTTCACCCTTCACATTTTTTTTATTGATAAACGCATTCTAAATTACTCAAAAATGTCTTAATTTGTTATCCTTTCATGTATTAAAAAAATTTAGGGAGTTTCATTATTAGTTTATTATAACTAAGGATCCATTTGAAATTATATTTACAAATGAAAGCCGAATCATTGTTTTCTACTTAGAATGAGTTTATATGATAAATGTGTATATACACACACAGGTGTATATATATATATATATATATATATATATATATATATATATATATATATATATATATATATATCATTTTCTAGGTCTTTATAAAATAATGAAATTTTAAATTTTTTGTCAAAGGTGACACTATAATCAAAAACATTATTTCACCTAAAAAATAAATGTCCTTTGAGATATTAATTTTTTTATTATTGAATATAATAGTGATCCCACTTATTTTATTAATTTATCATATTTAATAATAAAAAAATAGATATTGAATGAATATCAACTTCTTAAATGTTGAAATAATATTTCTCTACTATAATAAGATCTACTTGCACCTTTGCTTAAGTAGCAAAATCATGATATATACGTTGGGAAAAAAAATCAATGATAAAAATCGTGCCAATGAATGTGCTATAAATTTGCATAGATAATTATTACCCTTTCATATTGGTTTTTCACACGCAATTGCTGGTTCTTTTTGTCTAACTTTAGAGCACTCTCAAGTCCATGCCTACGAAAATTTAGACTGACTAGATTACTGTAGGGCGTTTGACTCACATTTGAATAGCCAATCATAAATTTATAATTAACTAATATAGAAAAATGGATTGATTAGGAAAAAAAAAAGGGGCCTTTATTTTGAAACAGCAATAAGCTTTAGGAAAGTTAGGAGACATAGCATGCATGACCATCCCTCTTTTGCATATCAATGCCCAATGAAGCGCAATTTTTTAAAAAGAACGCATTACGTGGAAATCAATGTAAAATGTTTTTTTTGCTTGTTTCACGTTTAAAGGAAGGGATGTTTTCTCTGTACAAATCCCGATTTTCACACGGATCTATTGCAAAGTTTGATGCTTTGATGAAATGCAAAATAGTTGTCTTACATAGTACAAGCAAGTCAGCTTTATTTGTTTAAATATTTGTCAACCTGCTCAGGTATAGTCGTATGGGACTATGGGGTGCGAATAGATCAGAACGTGCGAAAAATTGGATCCATTTTATGACTAATGTTGTCTGTAGCATGTGAGCATGTTATTTGAACACACTAAGTGGATGCATTAAGCGATGCATATGCTTAACATACTGCAATGTGACAAAATAGAAATATAATACATCTCATTTACGGTTGCAGTATAAGTCCCTTTGGCCTGACAAGGATTGGCAAGAGGCGGAGATAAAAAATATCTCCATTAGGAAAGGTAAGCTCGTCTAAAAACAGAGCTACCAAAACTAGTTGAAGCTGGGAAACTAAGGGCATGTGACAGAACTCAGTGATCCTGTCATTCTCCTCCTCAATCAAGCTCTGTCCTCCTGGCTAAGCTTTATTTCCTCTAAAACGAGCTTCATCTTCTCACAGCGAGCTATTTTTTTGTCTCCGCCTCTCGATAGAGCCTTGATATAGGAAAGTTGAGCTTCGCCTCCTCTGATAAGCTCTATTTCCTCTAGTAAGCTTCACCTTCTTCCAGCCGAACTCTTTTTCATCTCTGCCTCTTGGTAAAGCCTTGACACAGGAAAGCTAAGCTTTGCCTCTCCAAGTTAAGTTCCATCAGGTGTCCTTCAGCTCGACTTTGTCTCTGGCTGAGGTCCATTGTCATCGTTTCACCTCTCACATGAGTTGGTCTACCACTAGAGCGAGATCCCCCTTTCCTCCTCGAGCTTTACCTCCTATTGGCTGAGCTTCATGGGAGGTTGGGGGTGCATCAAGATTCACTGAGCGGGGTTTTTTTTTTTCTACATTTCAGCCTACCATGTTCTCTTCAATATGTGTATGCACACTAGCCATCATCTTTTCCGTACCATATGTGTCGAATATGTGCGTCGAATTCTGCGTCAGAAAAACATTTCTCGTAGCATATATATGGTTGTGTATGGTAGACAATACATGAATTTTTTGATATGTGACTTGCTAAAAATTAGAGTCGCTAGAACATCTTCATGAGTATCTATCCAATAATTTAAGTTTTTTTAAGTGATGATTAGTATGATATTAGAATTTTCTATGACCAAGTGGTTTATTTATAGTTAATGAATTCTTATTATCTTCCATTTTTCCAACTAAATATTAAAATATAAGAAGGTTTATGCAATGGGTCAAATTTTTCCATATAAAAATGCACTGATAAAGCACAACATATTACGTTTCTAGATAAATCACTATGGGGTGGGAGTGGCAAAACAATCCACTTGGAGCAGATCCTGACACTTCAAACCAAAAATAATAATAATAAAGGAATTCGCAATTAGCGGATTATGTTCTAGCAAAAATTGAAAAAAAAATGTCACTCAAATTGTTTGTTCTACTGCATGCTATTTATTAGTCATGGGTCATGTTGGTGTAAGGTCCTTTATTCGCCCTAATGGATTGTGTGCCCTTCAATTTTTATTTATTTATGATTTTGATATATAATCTGCATGTAGCGCATTATGTTTCCCCAACCACCCTTCCCAAATTACTCCAAAAGTAACATATTTTAATATTAAGCCCCTTCCAATTCCATATCAAAATTAAAATTCCCTATTCATTATCCACATTTCAAATCTAAAATATCTCTTGCATAAACATGTTAAATATAAACATTTTACCTAATAGTTTAAGTTGTTTTAGAAAAACGTTGAATAACTTCATAATAATGGCCTTACCTATCCAACTAAATTATACTATTTAGTCCGAAGTTTATCAGGATGGATATAATTTTAAAAATTAACTCAATGTATGTATTTTGACTTTAGGGTCATGTTTTCAGTTCCATTTTATATGATATTGTATAATGTTTTAAAAATTTGTGTTTTTTTAAGATTAAAAAAATTATAAGTTTAAACTTAAATTAGTACTTTATGTATATTATAATACTCTTTCTTTTCAAAATATTCTTCCACTTTAGACAATTTTATCTTTTAAAATATTTATTAAGTTTACATTCCAATAAAGTATAATTTTTTTTATTATAATTGTATTCCTGAGTAATTAATGATCATTAGTATAACTTTTCATTTCCAACTCTTTGATATGCTCCATAATTAATGACTATTAGAGTATATTAGCACATATACCACAATTTTGCATAAGAATACTCTATTATTATATTATTTATCATATTTTTCAATATATGTGTTTGTCCAAATTTGATAGATATTTTGTCATACCAACTTGAAAATGTGACCGACAGTGAGAGTCTCATTTCCACGTAACCCTATGACCTCTAAGTTTCTCTGTATGCATATTTTTATAATAAAATCCATTTCAATAAAATATCATTTCATTTCTAACATAAATCTCTCTCTTGGAAATCAAAGCATCATGGATAACAAGTTCATAATCATTCTCTAAATATGTCTCTGATATAAAATATAAAAATCCTCTCACAAAATAACTATATTCATGTAAATATAGTATAAGTCTAAATCATGATGCAAAGCATATAATTAAATCTATGGTCAAACTCTACCGCATTGACATTGGAGGTCTAAAAACACAAAAGGGTGTTTCACTTCAAAGTGAGGCTCACTAACTGGCATCTTTACTACTAGGAGAGGGCAATTGGAAACAATAATAGCTACTGTATCTTAAAGGGAGAAAGGAAAGGGTGAGTTTCATCTAAAACTAATGAGTGAATTCTCACCTGTACCCATTCATGGGACAACAACAATGGAAGTATGAAATCATAACAGCAACAATAATAAAAACATGATAATAATAATAATACTAATGAATATAATAAACAAACTCCAAAGCATTCTTCATATGTACATATATACGTAAATATAATAATTGTTTCTATCATCTGAAAAGTAATACTCAGTCATTGGCGAACATGAGCTTCTGTGGTAATCTTAAGTTCGTTGCGAACCGTGGTTGTTTAAGGGATTTCCTCCTTGGCTATTTTGGGTTTGCCTCCATGGTTATTTACTGATATTGCCTCCATGGTTGTTCATCTATATTACTCATCATACATAACTCGATGGAAATAAATAAAAACAACAATACTGAAATTACATAAGTAAAGGGTCGTGCTGTCCTCGCGAGGTGAGGCCATAAATTCTTAATACTCTGAATGTTTTGGATTTATATAACTCTAGCAATTTGACTTTAGCATAATTGTGGCTGTAACAATCGTGCCAAGGAATCACCCACTTGTAGGCATTTCGATTTCAAGCCCACATAATATGTATCTAGCAGTTGCTACGTATCATCCTGAATTTCATACCTATTGGTACCATAAAGTTGAAATTCTAAATTCAAATCTTAAGTTAACATAACTTTTCATATACTTGATAAATCTAAAATCATAGCTCAACATGGGGTTTGCAATCATAAAACTTGGAAATCATATAACATTTTTATTCAAAAGCTAACTCATACCTTGCTCTATGCACACATTTTTTCTAAAACTCTACTAAGCTTTTCTCTGGTTTAAACTCTATCACACACACACACACACACACACACACACACATATATATGTATTCTACTCTTAAATTCATCATAGAAATTCATAAATCTCTAAATAAAATCACATTCATAATCTGGCTCTTTATTAAAAATCATTTTGGCAAAAAATGGTCTCATGAGTCTCTTAAAACCCATAATTCATGCTATTTGAAAATCATAATCTCATAAAATCAACAAAACCAATACTAATTTATAATCTTTTTAAAATCATCTCTTAAATCATGCAACAATGCTACAATATAAAGAAAATAACTCTAATGACTAAAATAAAGGTCACAAGATTAAACCTACTCACCTGAAGGGGAGGAAGAAACAACTTCGACACCAACTGAGCTCCATGGAGCGCGAAAGGCACCAAAGTCTACCATGAAGACAAACAAACTCATAAATATTCTATTGGTATCTCTAAATAGCCTTAGATATATTCTAATAACATTGGGGAGCACCCCCACTTGACAACAATGAAGATATAAAGACACCCAACACATATGGAAGGAAGAGGAAAAGATATCTAACATAAACCAACAACAATCCTTACCTTTGATCTTGGAAGGAGAATGATTTGAGTGAGATTGAGAGGAAGAGGGAGGAAGGAGGGTTTGGGAGTGGGAGTGGGGTTTCAATTTCTCTAAGAAAGGGATTTGAGGTTTTAAAGGGAAAGAGGGGTCTCACTTGTCAATCCTGCATAATTTTTCCTATCCTGATATTGGGGTCCTTGCTGTAGTGAGTAAAGCTCACAACAGCGAGCCTGAAGCAAACAGTTTGCTGACGAGTGCTGCCTTGAGTATAACTCGTTGTAGTGAGCTAGTTCTACATAATTTTGCAAAACTTGTAGCTGCAACATGGTTCCTATATCCAAGGCCTTCCGGCTACATGGTAGGTCCGAGGAACCCTAATACCGTATGAAACTTATCTAAAGACACGTATACGGGTATTACATATTTTGCAAGGGAGGGAGCAGTTTATAATAATAAGAAGGGTATATGTTTGGTTGGGGAAAAATTAGGATATAAATTTTCATGAATAAATTTTATACATATCTTTGCACATAAATTTCATCCATATGAATTTTCATCCAATTTTTGCTTCCTAATTAAACACAATCTAATATATATAAAAAATTAAATTCATAAAATCATGAATTAGTAGTTGAATTGATAAGAAGGAGAACATGTGGGAAGAATACTTTGATTCAATCTTTTAAAATGTTGACTGTTTTAATTTCCACTCTTCCTCTCCCATGCATACTTTCTTAGGTGGCATTTGTTTAGGGACGGAAATAAAGCACTAAAACACAAACCTATTTGGTAGTGGAGATAGGAATAGAGGATAGAAAAATACAAAATTTATATACCTCCAAAATATAGGGACAATGAGAATAAGATCCAAACATAAATTTAATATTTTTTTCTTCCAATAATATTCTCATACATATTTATTGCTCATGTTTCCGTCTCCATTGTTCCTAGATTTCTATCTCCATCCCTATACCAAACACTACCTTAAGAAGGTTGCTTAGCAGTCTCATTAAGATGCCCTTCCAAGGTAAGCCTTAAGCCTTCCCAAAAAGTTAAATTCATAAATAATATGCGAGATACAATGATATATAGTTGGTAGCGAATCAAGTTGAAATTCACATGAACCTTACTTGGGTGACCCCATCCTATCACTAACTAAGATTAGATTAGATGAGTAGGTAGTTTCACTTCGTCAGTTTCCCAAAACAAAAAAATATGCAATCCGAAGAGATTCTTACATAGACATAACTCTAATATAACATATTTAGGAACACTAATAACAAAAATAAATTTCAATAATCTTATTAAATATACACTTATTTATCCATGAATCCCACACTCTTTTTTGTAAGTATATCTAAAAAATCATTCTTACAACTTGTGTTCATATAAGAATTTTTCTGCAATCAGTTCCTTTCTTCTTCTTCTGGGTATCAGTGTGTATCATAGGCTGGGATTTCCTTGTTTTGCTGGACCCTAACCAACGGGTTAGATTGCACGACTTTGTGTTGAAAAAGGAAACAAACGTCAAACCAATTTATTTATTTTCTTAGGAGACGGGGGACACGTTAACTTTGTTTGGGAAAGCTCTTGGGTTTGGCCCAAGGCCAACCACCAATATGCGTGCCACGTGTTTCGTAACATTTTATTTAGGTTCAGCTGTACCTGCGGCCGCTACCTCGTCTCTTTCGGAGTTGAGACTTGAGAAAACGACCGAGCATTAAGAAACAATATATATTAAGTTATTTTAACTGATAATAACTCGTTAAAGGAGTAATTTTTTGGTACAATTTAAAGAGCAATTTATAATTGATACTTTTTGTCTGGGTTATTGTTGGGCACTTGATGAGCTCCTTTGTTTATTACTCTACGTTGTTTAATTAATGAGGTTTGAGGATCAAAGAATAAAGTATCGTGCAGAGGTGCTGAGTCATATAAAAAATTAAATTGCTATATATTGGAAACAGAGAATGGCAGTTGCAGTAGTATACAATTTTAAGGGAATTAAACATTGAATTACTTAAAATTTAATATTTTAAATAGCGATTAATGGGTTCCTTATTTAGTTAAAATTCTAAAAAAATAAAAAACTACTTCTTCTTATTTAAAAAAAGTACTTTTACAATTTATTTACATGTTTAGTTATGCTTCTTAAGGAACAATATCCTAAACATTATCCTAAAATATGACAAGAGATAGGGTTTTTAATTTTCATATGATCTTTTCAAAAAATGTAATATATTCCCAGACACATATAATAATAATAATACACTCCTTATCTATAAATCTAAGACCTATTTATTAAAATAATTTTTTATTAACTGTTCTTTCTATATTGATTATATATTCAATTAAGTGATTTTGAATTAAAATGATGAATATAAATTAATTGTAACTTTTAATAATTACATTCAAACATAAAATAAATTTACACTTCTATTTACGTTTCAGCTTCTGATTCAGTTTTTGAAAAATTACTTCTCTCATAAATTTATCCAAATCGGACCAATACTAATATGTTAAAAAGGGAATACGTACAGTAGTTATAAAACGTGTAAATTATCATAGGATAATTTTTCCTTAAAAAAGGGAAACATCTACATAAAAGATAAAAGGATAAACATAATTAAATTGAGTAAAAAAAATAGAACACACATGGGATGGTTAGAATTTTAAAATTAAAGCACGTACTCAATTGTTAAAAAAATTAGTAGTTATTTAAGAATTTATTAAGCACCACTCAATTGTTCGTATTAAGAAACAGTACCCATACGAACATTGATGCGGAAAAAGGTCCCTCATAAGAACTAACTACCACATTTAAAGAAGGAAACCAGTACTAGTCTCCAGAAAAATGTGTTAGCCCAACATCCTTTCTTTATACAAGGTTTTTCCCTTGACAAGCACGCGTACTTACGTTAATGGCAATGCTTGAAGTAGCACAGCGTGCCCAGAAGGTTCTTAGCAGTGAAGGAACAAAATCACCTTATATCACCATATATGATAGAGTAAATTACACTCACCTCTCTTAGTTTGTGAAAATGTAACTCACATCCCTTCTATTTGTTAAATCGAACATACTCCTCCTTTGTCAAATTTTAAGTGTTTATATTACACTTCAATTTATTTCTAACACTGTTAATAAACTTAACAGAATATATTTTTGTGATATTAACTATTTTTAATTAATAAAATTATAAAAAATACATATACCCACTCTGTTATGTTTAGGATATTTTTATAATTTTATTAATTAAAAATAGTTAATATCACAAAAATATTATTTTGTTAAGTTTATAATTAGTGTTTTGTAAATGAAAGTGAAACTATAATATAAATATTTAAAATTTGAAATAAATGTGAGTGTCAATGACAAATAAAGAGATATAAGTTGTATTTCCATAAAAAAAGTTAATGTAATTTACCCTACATGTTATATTACCCCCACACTACCATCCAGATATTAAATTATTAATAGCATTTTCTTTATCGGTGTGCCTTGAACGGGCAACTGAGCAATCAAGATTCAGGAGTTTCGTGCTGAATTCAACAAACGGCTAGTGAAGCTTGCAAGAGGTCAAACCACATAAAACATTAATGATTGATTCCGTTTTACCCTCCATTTGTTCAAAGTAATAGCTGAAACTAGAAAAGCGACCAGAGTAAATATTAATATGGGGGTTTGGATGTGATTATATTCGGTAAATTTATTCTTAAAAAGAAATTATTTTTCATATATTTAAATAATTTATTAAAAATAATCAAAATAAAAATGATTGTTCGGTTTTTTCAGAATCTTAAAAATAAAAGGAAAAAATCAGCTTTTTCAACGGTATATGAAACTTAGAGCAAATTATACTAGTATTCTCTAAGATTTTGTTAAATTTACTCTAGCTTCTATTCTATTTATAGGCTTTACTTTAAATGTTTCTAAGTTCATAAATTTATTATACTGATTATTTCTGAATTTTTAAAATCATTTTATTGCTCTCTTCCTGAAAAGGTAGAGGAAAATGAGACTGAATTTCATCAAATTTCAAAAGAAATGAGCCTAATTCAACTACTCTAAAATTTAAGTTTGATATTTTTTCTAAGCCGAAACAAACGCGCCCAGTTATCTCATCTTTCCACTGTGAATATATTGCTAGAATATTACACTTACTCTCGTGTGTCTGCCAAACATTGAAACGTTACCTAACTGTAATTGTATCGATTGCTTGACAGTTGCTGCATAAAATTATCGAAATATTTTGTCAATTTCCTACCAATAACGTGACTTGTGAGTTGTGATTGTGAAATTAAACAGGATAGGGCTCCGCGCATGATAGCGCAGGATATTTTGTTCATTGGTAAGAGAGAATGACTTGGCCCTAGTGGCTGCTTCATAAATGGCAGGAGCTTCAACAGTTCAATGCAACCCCAAGACCTCAGATCTCAAACCTCATCTAATGCATCGGGCTCCACTTTTCCCCTTCTCTGCTATTCCTCATACCTGCACCCTTTGAGGGTCCCCATATTCTCTCTGGGCTGTTGCCTGTTTTCTTCACATGTGAACTCCAGGAAAATTGTTTGTCACAACAATTTGCGTAGAGACCGTACAAATCGGCTAATAAATATAAGGAAGCAAAATATAAAATTTAGGTGAAGTTTCGATAGGGAGTGCATAGTATAGTACAATGCAATTGTGCAATGGAAGACAGACCCCATTAAGTTGCAGGTAGGTAGGTCTGCACTCTGCAGGAGTTCACCATATATAAAATAAATAAATAAAATTAAGGTTGCATGGATTTGTATGGAATCTAAGAATTCAGAAAATTACCTGTGTCTTTTAATTGTTTATTTCACTTTTCTTAAATAAAAAAAGTGCATTGTCTATAATAAGTGTATGACTTGTTTTGTTATACCCAGTTCAAAGGTTAATAACTAGATAGTATCGTCATAAATTTGGAGAGTCAGTTAAATAATTTTATTTTTGTCTATACTTTTACATGATAGCGATATTATTGTAATTTAAATTAGAAATGAAAAATGGAATTATAAATCTAATTAAGTGTATGAAAATAAAATTTATTACAAGGTAATCCAATTATTTGAAAAGGATTGATGCGAACTCAATAAGTTTTTCAAAGGCAAAATATTAGTAATAAAAAAGATGTTACGGAATAAAAATTCAGAATGTGTTGTTGCGGAATGCTGTATCCCCAACCAAGTTAAAATTGATTCAATAGCCCCAACCAAGTTCTGGTATATGTACGTGAGGCTTTGAGTTGAGAGAAAAAAAAAGAGCTAGCTAGTCACTATCAAAAGTGAAATGTTTTTTACCTATTTGTTAGACCATACGATATAATATAATTTGTAAGTACTGAATATTGATTAATGTATATTAATTTGGGATTTAGTTTTTTCTTTACCTTTACTTCATTCATCAATTAACCTCTTTTAACTAAGCATTTAAATACTATCTTCATCTACTTTTAATTAATTTTTGAAAAATCAGTAAAGGTTTGATAAATTAAAAATTCAAACTCAATATATGTGGACAGAATTAGCAGTAATGAAAAAGAAAATTACTGTGTTGGGGGGTGAGCATTTTAATGTGGAGTGGTGTCACATGACAAACCTGCAAGGAAGCAAGCAAGCAAACTGACAAAACAAAAGCATGCCCCAAGAGGCTCTTCCGCATATCTATCCATCTATGGTAAAAACCATTCAGTACTGATCAGTAGAACCCGCACCCTACTCTGTTTCCTCTGAACCCCTCTCTCTCCCTCCAACACCCACCCACCATTACATTACATTGCGAGAACGCTTACTGTTACTTCAACTTCCACTAACCAAATCAAACCCAACCCCAACTCTATCAATTCCCGTTCTTTCTCTTTTCTTCTCACAAATTAAACCAACTTGTTTCTCTGAAAACGAAAAACAACGCATTGTATACTGTGTCCTATATACTATACTGGCTCTCCCAACCATGGAAGCTTTCAGCTTGCTCAAATACTGGAGAGGAGGAGGCGGTGATGCTACTGCTCCCGCTGCCACCCTCGCCACCACTGATACCACCTCCACAGCCGCCGCCGCCGCCACCACTGCAATCCTCACAGCCGTAGCTCAAAACCACGTTGAAGAAACCGACGACGACGACAGCGACAACGACGATGACGACGGGCCTTTCTTCGACCTGGAGTTCACGCTACCCGACGATTCCGAAGATTCTCCCCAAAACCTAAACGACGAGGACCACACTGCTTCCGACGCTGACAATCACAGCGACGAACAAGAAAACATTAATAATAATAATAATAATAATAATAATAATGATAATGGCAGTGAAGACTCTGAGGGTGACGAAGAAGGTGAGAGTGAGAGAGAGATAAAGTTCACGCTCTCACCTTCGACCTCGAGCAATGACCGTAGTGATCCTAACCTTTCCGACGATGTGGTCTTCAAAGGGGAACTGGTGCAGTTGGAGCCTTCTTCGTTTGTTCTCAACTCCTCCGAGCCAAACTCCAAGTCTCAGTTTACAGCCAGAGCCTCGTTGCTCAAATCCGCCACCAAGTTCCGGGTCTTCATGTTGGGCCTCAAGAAGCCCAACAAGCCCAGCGCTGCCTCCGAGAAGGACCCAAACGGGTCGGACCCTGGTGCCCCGAATCCGAAACAGCAGAGGAAGCTGTTCACGGTGAAGTTCAAGGTGGAGGAAGTCCCCATCATGTCGCTGCTGTTCACCAGATCAGATAACAGCTCAAAAGGAGGAAAAGCTGCTGCTGCTGCTATCTCAGCCAACAGCAAAGAGGACTCACAGACACAGACACAGTCGTCTCATTCTTCTTCTGCTTCGGAAGAGAAGCGTTTAATGCGCAAGTATTTGAGAATGGTGAAGCCTCTCTACGTGAAGGTTTCTCGGAGGTACGCTGAGAAGCTAAGGTTTTCTGGCCAGCTCAACATGACTGCTTCTGCTTCTGCTTCTGCTTCTTCTCCCACGGCGAAGGAGAAGGAGAAGGAGAAGGAAGGGGATAATATTGCTGCTGCTGCACCTGAAGCTGCGGGAACCAACGGGAAGGGTCAGAAGCAGGGAACCTGCCTCTGCCTGCGGGGCTTCGAGTTGTGTGCAAGCATTTGGGAAGAGCCGCTCCGCCTCGTCGGTAGCGGCGCCGGCGCCGGCGTCTGCCCCTGATCCGGCGGGGTTGGTGTCGTCGAAGAGGCGTGATGACTCGCTCCTGCAGCAACAGGATGGAATTCAGGGTGCCATCTTGCATTGCAAGAGGTCCTTCAATGCCTCCCGAGGTTAAATTATTTTCTACTTTCAATTTGTTTTATATTTATTTTTTATTATTAATTTGACGATTTTGTTTTCTAATGGGTAATTAGTAACTCATGTTTTTTGAAGAATTTTACTTCAATTTAGAGAGATATTTTTATTTTTATGCTATATATATATTATCCACTATTTTGAACATGTAGACATTGATGTTCAAATATCTGAATATAGAATTGAGTATTACTATTCAATAATTTATACATTGATTTTCAGTTCTGAACTCATGTTTTCCTAGAAATAAATTCACTAGTAATTAATTGAAATCCCTCTATGCATCCGAATGATTTGTAGACAAAAGTGAATATATATATATATATATATATAAAATGGAGAAATTATTAATGCTCTTAACAAAACAAATATTTACTCTAATTCATTTAGTGATTGACAAATTAGTTCTTACATTAAAAATGTAGTGGAGGATTAGGATAATAATGTTTAAAAACTATATCAATTAATAAATAGATCAAAATAAGTATTATCTTTTACTCTAATGTAATAAGTATTTTGCTGACTAACGCTTGTCCTAATTTATTTATTTGTGTGTTGAAACAGATCAATGCGAGTCTTCTCAGCTGCCACGTTCGGTGAGCGATCCATTGCATGAGGTATCCCCTGAATTATCAAGAATGTCTACGAACGAAGGCAATGACAAACGCCCTTAGCTTAGAGACACATAAATTCTCCTTGTGTTTCTCATGTCACCTATGCTATGCATTATTGTGAAGGACGTGATAAATGAGTTTTCTTTATGTAATTCAAATGCAACCTCTGCATTATGTAAAAAGCACTACAATATATATATGCATGTTACTACCTAGTTCCACTAGGAAGATATTTGATTTTCGAACGGGGAAAATATCGGAGAGTAGATTAGTAGAGAGAGTAGTGGCGGGGCTATAGGGCAAGTGATGACAATAGCTGTGTGTTAAGATTATTGAAGCTCCTTCGGCATTTAGCTCTGTGGCTCTTTCTTCTTTGTACTGTATGTATACTGTAAAGCTCTTCTTTCTGAGGAAGCTGAGTGAGGGAAGAATCAAATATTTTTCTGTGTATGTGTGTTGTAGCAGCATTTTTGAACCAGCAACTCCTTAAACCCTTCTGTAGAAATTAATAGCTAGCTTTAGTAGCATTGCTAGTAGACTTAGGTTTCATTTATTCCTTGTTTTTTAATCTAAATAATCGGCTTTCTTTTTGCACCAAGGAGGGTTTTCCTCGAGAATCTGGTTGAGTGCTTGTTGATTAAAGAATAAATATATATTATATATTTGTTTCAATCTATAATCATTGCTGTAGATTTGATAAAGTGTGTAACTTTTTATTATTTGGAGCATCATAGTTACTCGAGACGACGGAAAATGCGGTCAGAGAAGGGGGAAAGATAGGGACATGAGCAGTGAAAGTTGGATTTTCTTTTGGGTGAATATTGGAAAAGTGCGTTTGACTAACACAACATGTGAATAGTAATTTGCAACCCAAAAATAAGCACAAAAACAAAAGCAAACCACACAAGTGAAGTGAGTAAAGTATTTGGAGGGTAGAATGAAGGAGCAATCTCTTCCTTTGTGCTTGGGGGTTTGTTCTCTTGGCTCTTCATTGGGTTTGATGATGGCTGGCTAGTGGCTACCATGTATTGGAATTGGCGAAGCTGTGTCTGTTTTGTTTGATGTTTGATGCATCGTGCTTCTGTGTCGTGCAAGAGATTCAATTTGTCCTCTTGTGCCACATTTTGCCACCACAAAACACCTCTACTGGTCCTCCCCCACGGCATACTTTTCTTGTTCCTAGTGGCCCAATATGCTCATCGTTTTGTTGGGTTCTCAGGGCCCATGATTTATATCTACTAAGACAACCCTATTGCTTGGCATGCATTTCTCCTATGGCTTGTAAGTTGTGACCTTCAGTTTTGGTCTTTAGAAGAGGACAACTTACCAATAACCCGGATAAGATTATGAAAACTCCAAAAATGGTCACTTCACCTAGCTTAATCAGAAGAAAGTATGTTAGCCTATGGGGACAAATGCATATATAATCGGAATTTTGACTGTTATCTTGTTTCTGAGATGAAGTCTCCATGATTTAATACATCTTCTATTTCCTAAAGGTTGTGTGGTTATGATTGCAGCTTGCAACTGATTGAACTGAATACGAATTTTTCTCTATTATTAAGGGGAAGCTTAATTTTCAACATTACATTATCATTGCTATGAAAAATTTCGTTGTTTATGCATTTCCACTGGACTCTTGAAAGAATTACGACCAAGAAATTTCCTAATGACGTTATGATCGTGGAAAGAACAAAACCTTCTCATTCTCTGTATTGTCATTTTAATTTAGAGATACATTTTAATAAAAATTTCTTGAGTCATATTGACCCACTACAAAGATAAAAGTTCTCTTTGCATTTTTGTTTTCATTCACAAGACTCAAATTGAGAATTTGTTCTAGAAACACAAATGTTGAATTACTTTAAACAACAAATTTGATAAGAACTTAACAATTTTGTTATTTGATATCATCTAAAATAAATATCATATGGATTGCATGAGCGCCTATATCAGCTAATGGGAACTGTTCTAACTGAATCAAAGATTTTGGGTTTATGTCCTAAGTATGCCGCTCAACTTGGGCAAAATTATCACCGGTTGGAAGATATTTCTGGTTTTGAAAAAAAAAAAAAGACTTCATATAATTAAACCAAACAAAGTTCCTAAGTTATTTATGATAGGGTATCTATGAAAGGCTTCAAGTTGGGTTTAGAAACAAACGGCAGTCAAATCTTTCCACATGATCTCCGTCGCTGACCCTCTATTCAACTCATTAAAGTTTGAAGTTACAATAATGAATGGCTATCGAGCAGAGATGAAGTGGAAAATCATTATGCACAATGGCGCACCCAACTATATATTGACTAACTTTGTTCCTTTGCTTTTACCTAAAAAAAATAAAAAAATAAAAATAAACTTTTATATTGCCACACTATTACCGAAATAAGTATGGGCTAAGTAACTGGTTAGTTAGAGCTAGAGCAATTTATAGAGAGAAAGAGAACCTGTCCGACAGAAGTCTGAGATCTACAAGTTTTAATGCAAGATATTTGTTTTTTCTATCAAGAAATGCCTTTTAGGCGATACAAAAAATATTACATGAGAATTAGCATTTTAGATATATTATGAGATTCCTTCAATACTCCTAAAAAAATTCAAAGGTACGTATAGGTATTTTTTAATTATTTTTAGATAAGAAATAATTTTTTTATCCAAATTTTTTAAATCTATCAAATCAAAGGTTAAATCATAATTATTGATTATATATAGGTAAGTACCGAAACAAAAACCATATATTGAATATTGAAAAATTAATTTCTAATATTGTAACTTTATTCTTTAATGCTTAATAACTAGTTAGTGCCATCACCCGAAATAAAAAAATCTTGTATATATATATATATATATATATATAAACACTAAACAAATTTTACATGCAATATAACGATTTAAATCTATCTCGAAATTGCCATTTTAAAGAAGATTTCCTCTAAACCCACTCTCAGTTAGGAATTGCGTGAACAATTTTTAAAGAAACCCTGTAATTATAATTAAACACGAAATATTAAATTTATATCCGTATAAAAATCTTTCCGATCCTCAGCAAAACCTTAATTTAAGCTGACAATGGAACCCTGCTTCACGTGGTTTGGGTTGGGCAGAACTTGACAGCGGGGCATGAAAATTAATTTGGGCAATATATATATATAGTCAAACTTAGTGCAGAGGGATTGGAAACAAAATAAAACGCTTGGTGGCTAGCACATCTTTTCCGATCTTAATTTGTTACGGAACATCAGCCACATGAATTAATTTCTTGAGTGTCCTTTAGAAATTTGAAAAGAAACCCACCTCACCAATCATCATCACTAAAACAAGGGGCACGCAGCAAAAACTGGTGCTTTTTAACTCTATCTACAAACTACAGCACATTAAGTCTTTTTCCGACAGAAAACACCGCAAACAGAAGAAGAAGAATAATAAGGGAATTCGATTCTTAATTTGATATTATTAAAACCTAGTCACTAATTAACTCGTCTGAGGCAATTGTCACCATTTGTGATTATACGAGTGGTGACGTTGTATTCAACTGTACAATTCAACTCGACCGTAACGCTCCTCTTGAAGATGTTAAATATCTTCACGTTGCCATTGATCTTCGTATAGCTGCTAATATTCAAAGCCTGATCTCTCTTGAGGTCGCTCTTCAAGCTCGGCTTCTCCGTCAGCTTCTCGGCCACAACGTTCATGGTCACGTTGAACCTCAGCGTCCTTCTGGCCTTGGCCTTACCCGGCGGCGTCGTGCCCTCACCGATCCCGGTCCCATCATAGTAAACGGTTGTCGTCGTGGTTCCATACCTGAAGGTGAAAGCGTTCGTGTTCTTCACCGACATGTCAGCGAGAAGCGTGAGGTTAGTGGAGGAAGAAGTGCCGTTTATTGTGATGTTTCCGCTGAGAAAGATTGCCCTGTTCATCCTCACCTCTGGCTCCTTCACGTTGTAGACAGTGAAGCCAAGAACTATGACTATAACTGCCATGATGCAAAGAAGGGCAGTAATGCAGCCACAAAACTTGACGCACTTTCTTAAGCGAATGATTTGTTGCTCGGAAACCGCTTGGTGGTTGTGGTTGTTGAAGGGGCTTGGAGTGGGGCTGGGACTCGATGTTATGAATGGAGCTAAGGGCTTGAATTGCTCCCTACGGCTCCTACTCTGAGCCATGCCTCCTGAGTTGTGCATGGTGTTGCTGTTACGACTTATTGTATCACAACGAATCGAAATTAGTGTGGTGTCTCACTGTTTTGTTGCTAAGTACTATGGCTTGATTAGTAACGGTGATCATTGGGCAGTGGGCACTTTATCAATGCATTTAATTCCATATGGGTTTTTCTTTGAAGTGGCTTGATTCTAGTTTCTACGTATGTTGATAGATCAGCGTTTTGACCTGACTTTAATTCATTAGGGTCGAGGAATCGTGGAGTCAGTCTTCCTTCCTAGACGCGTTTCCGCAAATGGCACGGCATGACTGTTGACTTGATCTGGTATTCCTTGAATTAAAAAAGTGAGGGGGGAATTGAAGATTAGATCGATTGCACTTGAGTTATCTATTAAATATGTGGAACTAATTAATAAACTAAGGCATCTGAATCTAGAAGGGCTGATGAAATGGCCATGTTTGGCCTCATTGGAATGGATATGATTATGTAGAATAGCAGAATAGGCGATACGCATGGTTTGTTAAATTAGGCCAAGTTACGTTGAATCCAGCTGCTACTATTTTATTCAGTTTTTCACCGGTTGCGAATCTGACAAGTAATTAATAGTGCGTTTGATTAACACACACTACTA
The DNA here is from genome assembly GCA_030441495.1 of Dalbergia oliveri. Classification (NCBI taxonomy): domain Eukaryota; kingdom Viridiplantae; phylum Streptophyta; class Magnoliopsida; order Fabales; family Fabaceae; genus Dalbergia; species Dalbergia oliveri. The sequence continues at coordinate 52,070,309 of JAMLFY010000002.1, read as the reverse complement.
TTTCAATGCCACCGCACTTTTGATGGAAGCGGCCATTGAGTTGCTTTGATATAAATTGCTTGGGAAAGTGACATTATTCCAATCAACTCAAGCCAAAGAAGCAGTAAATATGTTATGGTCGTGAAAGACCTAGATTGGTGCAGTTGAAAAGTAGTGTGTTGAGACCGTTGAAGGGAAGGAAAGGGAGGGAGTTGACCAAATTCAACCAATACGATTCTAATATTTGCAGTTGCCATTACATTTCGCCCACCACCGCATACGTCTTGCTTCCATTTTTAGTGGATCTGGCAAACAGACATACGGTATCGATCATCATTAAGTTTTTTGGGTTCAGAATAGAGCCCCTTTTGTTATTTCATGAGATCCTCTACTCATTCATTGTGTTTTTACTATTTTGGCCCATTGGGCTGTTTTACTCGAGACCCGTAGGACTATTTTTGTTTTTAGTTAGTGTACTCGTGTTTGTACATCCATACCCTCCATATCTCCACGATATCGAAAGCTTTTCTTTTGGTATTTGGGTGGAACATTAAACCTGTCTTTTTTTTTTCAATAAAACTACACGCATAAAAGTTTCATATGTTTTCCCAGAATGAAGTGCTGCCATGAGAAATACTTAGATATTAAAGTAAAAGATAGCATTTATTCTTATCTATTTATTAATTGATATATAATTTTATCTGTCATTATTGCTATACCTCCCTTATATTTTTAATACAATAATTAATTTATCAATCACTAAATAAATCAAAATAAATATTTTATCTTGCAGCATATAAGAATTTATCACCGGCCATATTCATTCCGTAACTTGAACGAATCGCGTTGTGGACTTGGCTGCGATGTCGACTCTCATTTCAATAAGGAACACATATGGTATATTTAAATTTTGTATCAATTTTATTATTATAAAATGGACATTGATAATAATCGACAATGTAATATTTTTTAACAACTTCACTTTAGCTGTCAATCAGCAAACCCACCTCCGTTATGCAGAAGAGATTATGTACTTGGATTGGTTCAAATCGCGCTGACTTTGGGTTAGGCTCGTGAAAGCCATGTGCATCATTCTGGGCCAAAAAATGATATTGAAAATAATAATTATTGTCATATTAACATCGGCATTGACCAGATGAGCACATTTGACATTCCACCATCTTATTTGTTTAATTCGTGTTCACCGCTAGCTTTCCCTGATGTATAAGATCAAAAAATAAAAATGTAAAACTGGTGGTCACTTTAGAAATTAAAGAAAAAGAAACACTATACCATTCTCATTTACAGAGATATATATCGCTCTACTTGGGTTAAAAAATCCAATCATAAGCAGAGGTCGGTCACCGGTTTCACCCTTCATTTTCTAGAAGAATTCCTGTAATCAACTCGTTGGAAAGTTACTCTTAAAATGGCACCCCCAATCCAACCTGGCTCAATCTCCTTTAATCTTTTCAAAGTTGTCCATATCCAATTAAGTGTGGATTTATCTGCTGAAAATCAATGACGCACTCCAGAAGAGAAGATCCATAGGTCAACGTTTCCAATATAGCTGTACCGCACTATAGGTAGTGCATGATACACCAGTCGCGCATATATCTTGCTCTGCGGCCACGTGTATGATCAAATGCCAAGCAATCATGCTGGCAGGCAGGAATGTACAATGTTCCACATTATATACAAAAGGGTTTTAGCTTATTGAACATAATCGTATAATCTGGCCACGCCAACTTCCTAAAATGAGCGATTTGAGCTGTGATGTGACTGCGGTAACTCTAGGTACAGATGGAAGAACTCCGACCAAATTCCTTAAAAATGCTCCTTGTGAAACTCGAATTTTGTTGGACCTTTTTCATTGAACTCGAAGCAGAGCTTGCTAAGTTCTTTGGCCAAAACTGGTGCACCGCAATAAAATACCCCTGACCCAAATCAAGATAACCATAATGTCAGTAAAAGACAAAAAATAAAAGGCTACCACATTGCCAGCATATGCTTGATGGAGACAAACTGACCTATCCGTCCACTATAGTGTTTGGAACACATTTTAGAGAAAACCTTCTTCCAGTTAGGTCTAGCAAAATGAGTTCGCACCTGGTATAGGAAATTCGAAGAAGTAAATTGAGGTTTTAAATGTACTCACTCCTCATTCAGAAATTAATGGTATGCTTGTAAATTTAAATTTTAAAGGTGAAAGAAAGGGAAAGAAAAAAAAAAAAACTGTAGCGTAAAATTTTAAACTTTTGCATTATAGGCTAAGTCCTGGATTATTTTTCTACTCCCTTCAAAATTCAAATTCATTGACATACCCTAAATGACATGGAGGGGAGTATACAATAAGAGAATAAATAACAAAAATCAAGGGCTTACCCTAGTCCCAGAAACGATATCAACACCATTTTTGGCATGGTTGAGTGCTTGCACCATGGTGATGAGGGCGGATCTAGCATCACCCTCCTCGTATACGCTAGTCAAGTAATTATGCATCTCAATGACACCCTGAAGTCAATAATTTGAAGTTCAAAATTAGCCACGCCAAATAAATCTTATTCATCCGTCAGAAAGCAAAGAAATACTAGTAATTCATCAATAAAATAAATCAATCTTGTGGAATAATTAATACCCTTTGATCAAGTTCAGCTACTTCATTCATGACTCCTTTAAACCAATCAAAAGACCCTTGCTCTCTTGTAACCCAGTAGAAATAAGCGTTGGTAGTTTTCAGTGTCTTCTTCCTTTTTGGAGCAATTTTGTTGAGAGACGGTGAATCTGTACTCCCAACACTAAGGTCTGAACCTCTACTTATATCAGAGACTGAATCCTGGACAGAAGTAACCATGATTGTTATTTTAGTCGATACTGAATTTCCATAAAGGTGTGATGTTCAAATAGTGGACAGCTTAACAAGTAATAAGCGGCACATCATATATAGTTGATTTTATATAATATGAATATGTAAATCCTCATTTCGTTTAATAATATGTGGCGCAAATACTCACCGCCTGCTCCTCCATTTTGATGATGTTGTTTAGAAGATCTTTCAGAATGCTGATGAAAGGTGTTGCTCCTATTCCGAGACCGACAAGTAACAAAACATCGTATTTTCTATAATCTTGTGCTGGCGCACCATAAGGTCCGTCTATCTTTAACTTTGGCAAACTGTGTGCATTGTTAATAACAAATACATAAATTGTTTGTCCTGACTTCGCAAGGACCAAATATTAGAAGGCCAAAAAATATGGCTAGTGAAACATGTACCTTTTCTTTGTCGTTTCATCAGCCCTTAGAAGGCCACTCTTCCCAGATACAGGAGGCTCACAGGCCTCAGAGAATACCCTTTAAGCTCCTGTGTCCAATCACCCAGTTGCCGAATGTGAACACTCAGGTAGTCATCGCCAGGGGCCGAGGTAATAGAAAACGGATGCCTGCCAAACATAAATTTTTCCATGTCACCGTTAGATGCCAGCATTAATTGGGCAAGGATGCCATAAGTTTCGCTCTGAAACAAAACCGATATCACTTGATCAGTACTTCACTTTCATAGCTCTTTTACTTATTCAATATCCCTGAAGGGCTACTTCTACACTTGCGTTCTCTGTTTTGTATTGACTCAAATATACATAGGCTATTTATTATTCCCTCTATACGTTTCATTCTCTCCTTTCCCTCACTTAAAAAGCACTCGTCTACTGCTTTCAATCAACTAAAAACTCCCAAATATTATATCAACCATACTGTAGATTGTAACCCCGCAACTTGCAATGACAAAATCACTGTAGCTGCAGCAAAATAATGTGAAAAACTAAAATGCAACTTACCACTCAAAAGGAGAAACTGCGGGACATTGTACAAACATGTATTGTCCGCTCTTGTAACGAAATTGAGGAGGCTTGGACATTTGCAATGAAAGAACATTTCCAGGATATATAGCAACCTAGATGAAAGTTTTCCACAACGTGAAAACGACCGAAAAAAAAAAAGTTAAATCTACAACATTGTGTAATTTATTTAAAAGTGATAAACAGGAGACCTCGGAGGTCCCTGTCCTCGCAGTTTTTACTTTTTAGTACTCCTGTCTCTCTGGATGCACACAACTAACCAATGCCAATTGTGTGCAAAGCAATTTATGAAACCATATTTATCATGAAGTTGAAAACCATTTTAAGGGCCTAGCACATCGTTTCACTTTCTCTGCTCACCTTTATCAGACGGACAGTATAGAAACCAGAACGAAAGAATCTGAGTGTTCTTTCTGCCGCATAAAGTAAAACTGGAACTGAAAGATACATCCATGTCTGAACACAGAAATCGATACGTCAAGTAAGGAATCACCGACAAACAATTCATTCAATGATTAATCCTAAATAATTAAAATCCGATACTAAAAATTACATACCGTTTTAAGGTACCATTTGTGCACGAGGTAAAGCTTTATACCGTGGATGATGAGCAGGACATAGACAATGACAAACAGATGGTGTGAATACCAGAAGGCATTGAAGCCAGTGAGCCTACTAAATGGTTTAGGCAGCTTAATGAGATTTCTCCTGAACCATTTGGTCGCAAGCGTAAATGCTATTGACATAAAAATCACCATCAATATTCCAGTCACACCCTCAATCCCTTTAACTATGTCGAGATAACTGGGTTTATGATCACCAAATACACCGCTCAAATACTTTTCGTAATCATCCTCAGACGCGTTTACAAGTCTTGGAAAGTCACAAGCAAGGTGATCCCCGGCATGAAGTATAATACCAATCACAATGGCCGCAGCAATTGTCTGCAAGTATAAGTAAGTGAATTGAGAATGATATACTGTGGTAAATTTATTGTTAATGTTTCTTTTACCCTTCCATGATACAGGATATTTTTTGTCGTATGAACTTTATAATATCATTATTATATTATCGTTATTTCTGCAGGATTATTTCACTCACAAATTTATAAAATGATAATAAATTGATATACTTCAGTAATTTAAAATTAATAAATCAAAATCTATCTATTATATTATGTTATTTTGAAATCCTGGAATGATTTGAAAATATATTTTGATGATGGAATAGAAAAGTGATACCGTCAAATTTTGAATAATATTATTGGTTTAACAAATTTTAATTATCTAACGGGGATCATACAATTTAATTTTGTATGCGCGCTTCATGTTTATTAGTTGAAATTCTCATTTTCCACTTAATCCGCTGGGTTATTGCCATTATTTCTACTGGTGGCTACGTTTTAAACTTTAGGGTAAATGGGATGAAAATTTTTAGTCTCCAAATGATATCTTATTCCATGTTCCCAATTATTTATTGATATGTGATAAATAGGCATTATGTATTTAGTAACTTGTAAATTTTTTAATTTATTTTAATTTTTATTTTTTTATATATCAATAAATTATTGAAAAAAAATAGGAATAGGGTATCATTTGGGAAAAAGAGGATTTCAATCCGAGTAAATCACAGTGGGCAGTACAAAAATCAAGAGAGCTTTCCTGGTGTTGGTAGTGCGTACCTTATGAAAGTTGATGTTGTCATCAAAAGGCACAACGTAAGCCAGCTTAGTGGACCTGAGCCAAGTTATGGTATTCCTGCAGACGGGCAATAATATAAGTGCCATGTTGAACTTTAAAGTCTCAGCCGCACCTTTGGCCGTGAGAAGACAGTAACCCATGATCTGAAAGGCATCTTTCTGCTTGTACTGAATGAACTTCCACGTGAACAGCCCAATCATGATACAAACCCACAATGTTAAAACCCAGAGTCTCTTCCAATTCTCTTGCAAATAGTAGAGCAATCTGCGGCTCATCCTACGAATAGGACTTCTTGTCCTTAGTCCCTGTAGGTTCTGGCTCAAAGCTTGGCTTGTGTAGCTTAGAGCTTGGCTGTAGTTGAGGTACGTGTCCTTTTGTAAAAGAAGTGTCTCCAATTGCCATAGCTGCAGTGACATATTACCATCCAAATAGCCGCAAATAAATAAGAGGTTTAATCATGTAAAAGAAATTCCAGTTTGTCAACTACATGCATTATTAGCATTACAAGAACAAGAGAATGTGCAGCACGCGTGCAAACGTGTTGAGTAATGTATACGCGTAACAGGCCAAACAGCAGAAAAGTCACTTGGAAATCGAAGCATGCATGATGAGACATGTACCTTGCCTCACAAACACCACTCACAGAAATCAAATTATTATTAAGTGTTTCTAAAGATTAAAAAAAAAAAACTCTCTTTATACAAAATTCAAACTCGAAAGCTGTAAGTGATATAATGAGGTGTTGAAGTTGAATTTTGAATAAAAGTACTTTTATTTTATTGTTCCAATATGAAGAAATATGAATTTCTCCTTAATATAAAATCACAATGCAAATATTCAATAATGCAGCCGGCCACCCGGGGACAACGCTATTTCCCTCTCCACTAAGCTTTTACCCGCTACATAATCTAACAGCTATGGTGTTAATCCTTATTCAATTTACACCTACAACACGTACACTAATTTCTTTTAGTCCACATTTCAAAAAGGTGTGGCAGAAAAGTGAAATTATTCAATAAACTATACAATAAACACAAACCAGTGCTATACCAACAAATAAATATATAAATATTATATATATATATATAATATAATATGATAAAGATATTCAGGAAAAAATGTTATATGGTCAAAGAAATAATGAGGTTACTATAATAAGTCACATTATCCAGCAATCCAGCATCACTGCTTAACAGAGTGATTTGGAATAAAAGCTTTATTATATCACGTACATCATGACCAAGTAGTCTCTAATTGAATTTAGGGTTAAGTTTGACGCAGTAAAGAGATGAAGAAATAATTATTGTATATTGAGTAGACACCGTTGCTATAGTAGTATATTAGTTATTGTAATGAGCTGTTATATATGACATCATAATTTAATAAGTTAAGCTAGCTTGTAATAATCATCATGCTTAGTTTTTCTTTCTTTCTTATTTTTCCTGCAGGTTAAACAACATTGAAAATGTCGTGCGATTTGTTCAATGATACTATTTGGTCCTGTGGACTAACGGCAGGCTTGGTCCTAGTCCAACACTAAATAAATTAAGCTACGTACATAAACCTGAAAATGACGACGGTTAATCAAGTTTACCAACGGAAACTTTTTTTTTTTTTGGTTGTTGTCCAATGGAAATTATAGAAAATAATGATATCAACTACGTAATAAAACCTTAACTATGCCAAGTTTATTCAACATGCATCTAAAAAATGTGTGGAATTAGGCAACTAGAGTGTGCGTTGATAAAGTCACAATATGTGTATTATATAATCGAATATAGAACATTTCCCACCTCGATGTAGCCAAGTCCTTCTGGGTCTAACTCTTCCATGATCAGAGCCGCATATTCTTCGGCCTGCTCTTTCAATCTGGATAATTTATTCGCGGAAGCGCTCAACATGATGATCTGGAAATCAAATGAGATATAACAAGAATTGGCTCATTAAAACTTAATGTAAAAGCTTTAATGGAGTATTACGTGTTTGATAAAAAGGAACCAAAAAAAAATTACATTATGACAAAAGAAAAGTTTAGCATAAAATGACGACTACGCCCCCACCAACTCCACTGGAAACGTCTTCATTAAAAATTCCAAGAATTTGGTACAAAAAGAAAAATGAAAGCGCCATCTGTATGGCCAAAGCCGAAAATAGTAAGACATAGTTCACTGACCCTTGAATATATACCAACTAATACCATTATGCCCAAGTCTCTAGAATATGGGAAACGTCATGAAAGGAAACACTGAATATTAGTAGTAGTTCTTTGAATAACCATTTGATTAAGTGCACCCAATCCTGCCTAATGTTGATTACTTAAAACTCAAGTGGACGCCAAGGAGGCGACCTATTGCATACATAATACGAAAAAAATATATAATTAAACAAAGAGTATTTAAATTGCATTAAAAAGTCAGGGTTGGATGCATTCAAAAATGAAAAATTCAGTAAAAAAATTCAGTTGAATACAAACATAATAGATAACGTTTCGGTTCGGAATATAAAATAAAAGTCTTCTATACCTCTTTCACTTCTGCTTCGGTGATTCTCCCATCTTCGTTCTTGTCCACCCTGTGAAGAATTTTAAAATTTTAGAAAAGATAAGGCACGTAACAATAATAATTGAATTACAAGCAAAGAAAGCATCAAAGATTTGACGGATATTTAAATTTCAAAGCAAATATACGGTGACAATTAACAATGCGAGTTTAATTTGACATTAATTAGGAGGTTCAAGCTTTCATTAAAGAAAGAAAGAAAAAGTATTAATCAAAATATGGAAAGTAGAAAGAAAAGTAAAAACCGTGGAAAATTAATAATCACTAATTAAATTGTACTTCAATAATCACTCAATGATTACATGTCGAAGAAGATCTGGAGCCGCGAATCAAAGCTTTGATCGGTAATCTGCTTCCAGAACACGTAAAGTTCATCCTTGCTAATCTTATCAACCGTTAACCTTTGTTTACGACTCAGAGCATCAAATAGTTCCAGAGCGAATTCCTTGGAATCTTTCATCCCTGCATAAAAAAAACAAAAAAAAAAAGCGCATCATTCCTGAATCGCACAAAAGCAAAAAGTAGCAAAAAGAAAGAGTCTCCAAGATCTAAACAATTGCAAGGTCATAAAATCCGTTAAAAAAAAAACGTAATGCAATGAAACAGAGGGAATAAACTTCAGATAACAAATCAAACGGTTAAACGAAACAATGCAAGAATCTGAACCGAAATTTCGAAAATAAAAAAGAACCTATGCACTGAGCAAAATCGGCGCGATGGAGGTAACCGCCCTTGGCGAGCTTATCGAAGTTGCTCTGGACCTCGTTCCACGCATCAACGCCGTTATTGGATTTACTGCTGATGAATCGCAGACCACGCAGTGCTTTCTGAGCGCCGGAACGAGTGCGATCAAGCTGAGCGCGTTGCTTCCTTAGAGCGCGAGCTGCCAGCGCCGTCTCAAATCCGCCGCCGGCAGGTCCTCCGGTCACATTCTGAGCCGAGGAAGACGAAAGATCTCTTGAAGCATGGCCGTGGCTCCACGAGAACCGCCGCAGCTCCGCCTTAAGCTCCTGAGAGAACTGCCTGGCCTTGGCAACCGCCTCGGCCTTCAGCTCCTGCGAGAACTGCCGGAAGCCTCTCGACGAGCTCCGCCGGATGGTCGGCGAGCGCGAGATGGACACCGGAGTGTCGTATCCGCTGCCGGCGACGCTCTCGTCGACGTTAATTACAGTGGCTGGCTCAACGCTCCGAAGAACGATGGTGTCATCGTCTTGAAGATCGAGAGTGACCTCGACAAACTCCTCGGCGCCGGCGGAAGTGGACTCTGTTCCCGGCGAAGTCCCGGCGCTGACGGTTGCATTTCCAGGAACGGAGTCGGACGCCCACCGGCGCTCGTGCGTCGGATTACCGTTCATTGATCAGGCAAACGAAACAAGGCAGAAGAATATGCGGTTCAGCCTTTATATATGATCCGGTGACACGTATATTTTTTTTGCAACTTGCGCTTTTCTTCCAAAAAACAAAAAGAATGTGAGTTTGTTATATAATGCGATCGGGCGTGCTTAGCAAACGTGCACCCTGTGGTTGAACAAGCAACGAGGACGATTTGGAGTGAAATGAGGTGAGAGTGGAGTAGGCCTAGCTAGTTGATTTTGGTCTTGGACGAGGTGATATAATGGGAGGGTAAAGAAACGCGTTTCAGAATCTCTGAGACAAAGACATGAACGCGTAGAGAGGCTTCTCGAAAGAGAAATGGTGGGAAAGGAAGAAATTAACTAGTTAAGTAAGAAAATGACAATGTTTTTTCGCTTGCGCAGGAGGGTGGGGGACCTATATAAGCTAAGAGGAAATACAAAAAGATTATTTATGGAATGGTTTAAATTAAAGCATAACAAAATGATTAATAAATTATGTATAGGTTAATAGTAAATATTGTTGTTGAGCTATGGGAATTAAGTGGGAACTGTGGAATGGTAGCTAAATGAAGCAGTGAAAGCATAGAGGAGAGGTGGGAAAAGAGAGAAAGAGAAAGGGTGTGACCACCAGAAGATGAAATTGAAGACGTTGGTGTCTCGTCTTTCTTTTTTAATCTTCTTGTTGTTAAAGAGTGGTGGGAGGGTGGCATGACGCGGTTGGAGTGGATTTGGCTTGTAGATGAAGGGGGTAGAGACAGAAACAGAGAGAGGGTATGTGGCTCAGTGGTGGGTCGGAAAACGAAAGGGAATATCTCTCGTTTGCGTGAGTGGGACCGGTGATTCCAGAGTTTCTGAGTCGACGGCAGGGATAGCAAGTCAACTCCACTCACGATTTGTCTCCCTCTTGTTTTTTTTTTTTTTAACTTTTTTTAGTATAAAAAATAGGGGAATTTTTCTTTTTTAAAATGAGGGTTTTTTTTTTATGTATTAGTGTAATATGGGGTTATGAGGAGATTTGGACTCAGATAATATTTTTTACATGTAAATTACTCATTAGCGATTTGTAAGAGATAGACCAATACTAACTTGAAGTGATGAGTCTGTGAAATTTAATAGATCAAATAAAATTATTTTTTTAATAGATCATTAACACAAATCATTACATAGTAATTTAAGATATTATTTTTTTAATAAAATCACTAAGTAGCGATTTGTGTATTTGAAATACGGAAAAAATAAAATAAAATATTATTTTATTACACAAATCGCTACGTAACAATTTGTATTAAAAATACCATATTGCACATAAATTTTGTAAATTTCAACATTACACTTAAAATATCACCCTACATCCATATTTAAAATAATGCCCCTAAAAAATACCAAATGTAATTTTTGAAAATCGATTAAAGTATTGGGTTTTTTATATGGAATTTAGATAATATATTTATATCAATATGGTGTTTTAAATTTTTTTTGATAATATAGTGTTTTTAATATAAAATATGCCAAAAAAAATTTAAAGATTAAAAAATAATAATAATAATCAACACTAAATCCGTTAGAGGTAGATTCAAAGTTAAAAAAGAAATAACATTTAATTCGTCAAAAGCAAATTCAAAGTAAAACAAAAATATAGAATTTGCCACAAGCAAATTCTATAAATACTATATACAAATAAATTTGCCTATTATCTCATATTATTGTAAATCACCTATCAAATTATCATATATAAATTATTTTTCCTAAAGTATCATATTGAATAAACAAAATGTATTACTTTCAAATCTAGCACTTAGTAAGTTGGTACGCATAACCAATGTTTATTCCTTATTATCATAAAATAATTGTGAAAAACTTAAATAAGTTACATATGTCAAAGTGTTCTATATATAACTTCTTTTGCAGAAGTCAATTTTAGTTATCTGTGTATAAATTTAATCAAAGATGCCATAAATCATTATATACTTAAATTATGATAATAATATATATCACGAATTAAAATATGTTAAGCAGTATAATATTTAACAAAATGACGCATTAGTTATACTTTTATTTTTGACGTATCTGTGCCCTTCATTTTTAAAAGAAGAAAAATAACTTATTAATTTATGGAAAAAACTAAAGAACCTAAAACTTTTTCGAATTGGTTGGTTGAAATGATGTGACATATATAAATTTTGAATGGATAAGTGATTTATACCACACCAAAAAGACTTAGGTACACTAAATAAAAAAAATACTTATTTTTATTCATTTATTAATTAATATATAAGTTTTATGGGTTATTATTATCTTTTTTCTCTATATTTTTAGTGTAATATCTTATGTCAATCAATAAATTGAGAACAAATATTTTATTGCTAAGACATCTAAAATTTCTCCATACCACACTATAATACATGCAACAATCACTCTTATTTTTTTGTCAATAACATACTAAATAATAATAGAAATGAGACTAATTTAACAATAGCCAAAAAAAAAAAGGGAAACAAGATAAATTTGGGAATGCATTTTCATATTAATTAATAATAACAATTTAATTTTGATACACTTTCCTTTAAAGAAATTGTACATCATTATTATTCAATCACATATATAAATGTTTCATGATATGAAGGTTTAACCCTTTTTGGCTAACTAACACCCATGGCATGATTTGTAACTTCTCATGTCCATCCATATATTTGTTGCTGACCATTCATCCAATTATTCTCTACACACGCCACATTTTTCGGGCATTGCATTCATATCATGCAGTACTACTTATGGTAAACAGTCACGTCAATAAATACAATTGTCCCTTACACCTATTAATTGAATAGTTATTAAAATTAAATTTTTAATAAGATGCTAGTTCTTTTATATATATAAAAATGCTAGCTCTATATATATATATATATATATATATATATGCAATTGTTAGCCTCTGCATCTTCATATAGATGTTAACAAGATATATATTTTATTTTGGACATAAAACTTCCTCTGTTATCTCCTAAATTAACTTAAAATTTTAGATATTATTATAATTTTATTTAGCTCACATTTATTATAACTCTTCTACCTTTTCTCTCACCTAATTAATATTTAATCTTCACTACAAGAATATTATTTTCATTTTTTTTTACTTGGATATCACATCTATGGTTTACCTCACCATCTCTCCAACTCCGCCCTCCTTTGGCTGATCTTAATTGTTATCTTTGGTTGACCTCATCACCTCACAAGCTTTGTTGCTATCTCTGATTAACCTCCATCATATGCCTATTACTTTATGCCACTTGTGCGAACTCGTCTTCTTCCCAAACTCTATTTTCTCTTGGACGAGCTCCACCTTCTCCCATCCGAGATCATTTTTCATCTTTGTTGTCCCTGGCTAAGTCTTGACGCAGGTCATTCAAGCTCTGCCTCCTCCAGAACGAGTTCCATTGCCACGTCGGTCGATCTTTGACTTTGCCTCTAGCCGAGTTATCTCATCATCCATCGGCCAAGCTTTTTAATAAATGTAAACAACATAAAATTACAATAATGTCTAAAATATTAAGTGGATTTAGAGAGAGAAGAGGAGTTTTTATGTCTAAAATGAAATGTGTACTTTGCTAACCTACACATGAATATGTGAGGTTAGCAATCTCCACACACACACACATATATATATGACAAATGTTATTTGTACTCATTTTATGTAGGACACCATGTTAATTCACACTTTATCCACCATTAGATGGATGTGAACCCTACTTGAATGGATCCCACATCCCATCCAATAATGGATAGATTAAAGTCAGCATGATGTTTCACACATAATGGGTACAAATATATATATGTGTGTGTGTGCGCATGTGTGCATGCACTCTTAGATAAGTTTATTTTAAATTTAAAATAGTTTTATAGTCAAAAGTTTTTAGATAGTTTTTACAAATAAATGTTTCTTTATCAAAATTAAATTATCTTTAAACATGGTCATAAAGTTTTTCTAGTTTAAAAATTAAGGAAAATGGAGTTTGTATATTAATTTTTATTAAATTTCTATGCATAAATAATATAAAATAACTTAACGTATTGGAAGTAACTACTTATAGGCAAACAATTGCTTATTATCAGCATATAGAAATTATTTTTTTTATTTTTCTTCATAAATATACCTTTAATTTCTTTGGAGGAGGATACATAAATGAAAATAAAATGAGTGAGCTAAAATTTTCCTTTTATTTTATGTTGAAAAATAATAATAGTAATTTATGTGTGAATAATAATAAGAGTTTATCTTATTAGGATATTTATTAACAAAATCCTAATAATAATAATGAAAGTCTCATAATGTTCAAAACCATGGCATCATAATTACACTTTTCTACACCTAAACCGATAGGCAATAGTTGCAATTCATAGTGTCATAAACAAAGAAACGTGATTTTTGTTTAATGAATTAAAAAAAAAACTTATTTGCTATTGGTGTATTGTAGGAAGAGAAATGATACATACACATAAGCACACTTGCACAATATTTTTCCACCTCATTAGATGACAAAATTAGTGTATGAAGACTGTATGACTACAAAGGGCAAAGTGAGAAGAGCAAAAATAAAAGAAAAGCAACGCCTCTTCCTTCTTTCCTTTTAGAACTTTTCTCTCTCTTTTACTATTTCTCTCTCACACCCACTATGGCATCATAATTACACTTTTCTACACTTAAGCCGATAGGCGATAGTTGCAATTCAGTGTCATAAACAAAGAAACGTGATTTTTGTTTAATGAATTAAAAAAAAAAAAGCTTATTTGCTATGGGAGTATTGTAGGAAGAAAAATGAAACACACACGTAAGCACACTTGCACCATATTTTTCCACCTCATTAGATGGCAAAATTATGTATGGAGGTGTCTGACTACAAAGGGGTAAAGTGAGAAAGCAAAAATAAAAGAAAAAACAATGCCTCTTCTTTTTTCCTTCTAGAACTTTTCTCTCTCTTTATATTGTTTCTCTCACACCCACAATCTCTCCAAAAGTTTTCATTCTTTTTGTGTCATGTTTCTCTCTCATTTTTCATCGTTCAGGAAGAAGAAGAAGGAGAATCAAGATCCATTGACAGTGCACAAAACTAATCCTCACGCATAAAGGCTTAGCTCATTCCATTTAATTTTTTATGTATTTGTAGTTTATGTCCCAAAACATAAATATTTATTTTTTTTAGTTTTTTTAACAATAAAATGAATTGAGAATTACTCTATTAGAAGCTGAGATTTGTTGTTATTGTTAAAAGCTGAAGTTGAAAAATTGTAAATGTATGTTACGAAAAATTATAAACTAGTACACAAAAAATTGTAAATCAATGCACAAAAAATTATAAACTAATACACAAAAATTATAAACCAATTGAAGATATATACTAAACAAGTTTAGGATTAAATATGAAACCATATATAGAAAAGTTGTAAATCAGTATGCAAAAAGTTACAAACCAGGTAAGCAAAAAGTTATAAACCATACGCAAAAAGTTATAAATCAATACGCAAAAAGTTATGAATCAATTGAGGACACATATAAACAGGTTCATGATTAAATTTAAAACCATATGTAGAAAAGTTATAAACTAGTATGCAAAAGTTGTAAAATATTACACAACAAGTTATAAACCAGGACATAAAAAGTTGTACTAGTTTATAACTTTTCTGCATATGGTTTCACATTTAATCTTGAACCTATTTAGTATGTGTCCTCAATTGGTTTACAACTTATTGCGTATTGGTTTACAATTTTTATGCATTTAGTTTAACATTTAATTTTAAACTTGTTTAGTATGTGTCTTTAATTGATTTACAATTTTTTGTGTACTAATTTACAACTTTTGCACATTAATTTACAATTTTTCATAACACGCATTTACAATTTTTCAACAATAACAATAAATCTCTACTTCTACAATGTCATTCTCAATTAGTTTTCCTGCAAAAAAAAAAAAAATATTATTCATGTCTTGGAATATAAACCACAAATACATAAAAAAAAAATAGAATGAATTAAGCCTTCATGCGTGAGGATTAGTTTTGTGCGCTACTAACATATCTTGATTCTCATTCTTCTTCTTCTTCTTCTTGTGAACGATAAAGAAGAGAGAGAAACATGACATAAAGAAAGAATGAAAGCTTTTATAGGGATGATGGGTGAGAATGAGAAAATTTCTAAAAGGAAGGAAGGAAGAAACGTTGCTTTTTTTTTTCCATTTTTTTCTTTCCACTTTACCCCTCGTAGTCATACAATCCCCATACTCTAATTTTGTCATCTAATGAAATGGAAGAGTATGATATAAATGTGCTTATGTGCGTCTATCATTGCTCTCGTAGGAATACCCCATGAGTTATGGCTGCAACGAGTGTTAGAGTCTTTAGCATAGGCGTATATGTATACTATGTCTTACAAAGCGGTCAAAGTAGCAGGAGTGGTAATTTTCATGCTAGACTGTGAATGTCAATTGACAGTCATCGTAATTGATTTCTCTCAAAATGGGCAATACAAGTGATGAGGGTAAAACATAGGATGAATGTCATCCTTTGTTCATTACGCGATGTTTGAATCAATTGGAAAATGCCGCTAATAAAAAAAAATCAATGGAAAGTGGAAAGGGTTTTTTTTTCAATATGATTTTTAATGGGTGTATTTACACTAATATGAGGTTTTGATGAGTTGAAAATAAGTATGGTGTTGTTTAAGGGGAATTCGCCAAAGACGAATCAAGAAATTGAAATTTATCTTTAAAAAAATTGAAAAAATGTATCCACCTATGGCAGACTACGAAAAGCAAAAAAAAAAAAAATTTCTCATGTATCCGCCATGGGGGTTAATAAATTAAAAAACAAAAAAAATTGAAAAACACTTTGCTAGAGACATTTGGTGCAATGAATCCGCCACTGCGGATTTTGAATTAAAAAATATTTTTTTAGAATTTGCCAATGACAATTTAAATATTAAATAATATTCTACACTATATAAATTCTTCTATTCGATTACTCCATATAGATCATTTCATTTTTAGTGTTAGCATGTGGTAGAGAGGTATGAGAGAATGTGAAAGGTTAATGTTAGATTCTTAAAAAAGACAAAAAAGAGTGTAAAAAAGAAAATGTCTAGAAAAATAGTGAGAATGAATAGTACAACAAATATAATAATTTATTTTGATAGTGAAATTGTTACAAATACTACTAAGGGTGTCACATTTATAAGGGTCAAACATATTTATAGATGAAGACGAGAATTAGAAGCAATGGAGGAAGAGGACGATGAAGATGACTATGGAAGTGACAATGAATATATTGATAGTGATGCAAATGATGATGCTGGTAATGATGGCATGTTAAACATAGTAGGTGGGCAACATCTGAATGAAGAGTCATTTTTCATGTGCTTTAGATTTGGAAGCTATGCAAGAATCAAAGTTTCCACAGTATGTAAACATGGATATGTAGCCTTTAATTCTAAAATATTAACATGTTTTTATATATTTTTTATTTCATTATGATTTAACTGTTTTAGTTGATTTAATATTTTTTTAGTTGATAATGTTTATTTAATTGATGTGATATTTTTTAATTGATTATTTTTAGTTGATCATTTATTTAGTTGATTTAACTATTTAATATTTTTTTGTTTATCATTTTTAATTGATTATTTTTAGTTAATTAGAATTATAATTTTATGTAATTTTAGTTGACTATCTATTTAGTTAATTTAATAGTTTTTAGTTGATTATGTTTACTTGATCATTTTTAGTTGATTAGAAGCACAATTTTTATAATTTTAGTTGATTATTTATTTAGTTGATTTAATATTTTTTGAGTTAATTATTTTTAGTTGATCATTTTTTCAGTTGATTATCTTTAGTTAATTTGAAGCACAATTTAATGTAATCTTAGTTGATTATTTATTTATTTGATTTAATATTTTTTTAGCTGATCATTTTTAGTTGATTGTTTTAGTTGATTATTTTTTGTTTATTAGAAGCACAAGTTTATTTAACTTTTGTTGATTTAATATTTTTTTAGTTGATTATGTTTAGTTAATCTTTTTTTAGTTGATTGTTTTAGTTAATTATTTTTAGTTGATTGTGTCATTGATTTTTTTTTATTGATTAAAAGCAAAATTTTATGTAATTTTAGTTGATTTAATATTTTTTAGTTGATTATTTTTTATTGATTAGAAGAACAATTTTATGTAATTTTAATTGACTATTTACTTTATTTTTTTTGTAGGTGATTCCGTTGTGAATGGTAAACTGTTGTGGGATTGTCAACGTCATTTGAAGGTACTATGATCTGAAATGACAACCAATTGAAAAGGGAATCGTCACCAATTTTAATTATAGCTAAATTGGAAAACCGTTTTAATTTGCCAACTGGTCATTATGCCAATTTGTTTATAACTTTAAAACATTTATTTTTCTTAAAAAAATAACAATTATATATTTACAAAGAGAAATAAAAGGAAAAATTAAAACAAAAATTAAAGAACAAATTTTATGAAAAAAGATTTTGGCTTGATAGTTGTTTGCTACGTATTCTTTAGAACAATGAGAAACTCAAAGACATATCGTTCTTATAGAAATGATTGTGTGTTGATGGATTTTAATTGTTAAAAAAGAAAAAAAAGTGTGTTAATTACTTTTATTTGTGAAAAATAATTTTGACTAACAAATTATTTGAAAATGGAAATTCACTTGTGCAGGATTCAAGGTTAAGATTGGGTTATAGCCTGAAGAAGAAAATTAAAAAAATATCTTATGGACCAGATTTCATTATTAGAAGAGGTTAATTTATATACACTATTATTTAATCATATATTGACATATAACTAAATGTGATTAAATTTCACACTCACTAATTAAAAATTCAATACAAGTGAGGTAATGTAATTTGATTGGATAACACTATTAGTATATAAAATTTAAACTCTTATTCAAAATAATTGGGATCAAACTCTACAAAAATGCAAGTTGAGAAAGCATTTCAAACTTAGAGCTCCCTTGGGCTGCATTTTGCTAACCCATCACCATAAAGATTCACCTCCACATGGACATGTCTTAACTTTATATTCAGATTTTCCCTCATAACACTTTGAATTTCGATAATCAAAGGAGAATAAACATGAAATTTCATAACCTTATCACATATTAATTGATAAGCATTAATACAATCTATTTCAATTCAAACATTATCTTTTTTGTTTTTATAAAAAAAATGTTTAGATTGAGAAAAATTTCTCCCCAACTTAGAAATAGGGCATATTTTATGATTGTGAGAGATTGTTTCATGCATAATAAAGTTGTATTATTTGTATACATTATATATAGAACACTATGCTAACTTACACATCATCCATCATTAAGGGTTTTGCCAGTTGAGATTTTGGAGGAGAGGAGAGGAAGGAAGGGTTTATAGTGTGAAGTTACACTACAAATCCTTCATTCTTATCCTCTCCCCCTCCAAAATCCCAACTCACAAAAGGATTAATAAAGTTAGGTGAAGTGGATTTGCAACATTTGGATGGAATGAAGCATAGATTTATGATTCAATTCCATTCAATACCATAAATTCTTTGCAAACAATGGATTTATTTGTCTTATTTGTATTTTTATAAGAGACCAAATTTCAATTATTTTATGTAAGGTTGGATCAATAAGATTATAGGATAGGATATAATATGTAGGGAACAACTCAAGTAAAAGTTAGTGGTTTATTATGAGAGTAAGAAAGCGAAATCTAGATCATTGAATCTTATATAAATGATTAAGTTTAAAACATAAAATAATATATTTTTTAAGTGATTGCATGAGCATTAATTATTATAGTTAACTTTCAATCATAACCATTCATGTATTGTTATACGTCTCAAATTTATTTCCTCACTTTCATAATAAATCACTTATCTAACTGAGTCATCCCCTAATATATATATATATATATATATACTATGAGCGTATATCTTAACCATTCATAAATGTATCGTTAATGAGACAAGATAATGTGAAGTGTCAATTTTTTGCTAATTTGGGATTGTGTATCATTTTTTACAAACTTTATGGAAAGTGGCTATTATTTACCCTTTAAGGATTTTTTAAACTCTAATGCATTTCCTTTATTATATGTAAGCAAATATAAATAATTGCAATAAAATATATAAATCTAGTACTTAGATCTGAAAAGATTCGTCATGCATGATGGGAATAACTTCAATATTTCATGATAGGAGTGAAATACTAAAAGCACATTTTACCAAGCAAAAAAATCAACCACTCACGGTCACGGGCAATGGTTTGGAGCTTCAGTGTCCAAAATTGAAGCAAATCAGTGTAATTGAACCTTCATCACCATGCCTCATTTTCCAACCTGTGCTAAAGGCACGCCCTGTATCCGCCAAAGGCGCCTTCCACTGTACAGAGATTTTTGACGTGCGACCCAATGCCTTGCCAGTGCTCCGCCTGTGCTTTCCCAGTTAAATTCGCTAGAGGCAGAGTAATTTACACTATTTTTAAATAAATCACCTCATAATCATATATATAAACACATCACCAATCAAAACACAATATCAAAATTATTTTTGCTGGAAAGTGCCAGAGTGGTGAAAAGGAGTGAAATAAAGCTTGAATAGTATTAGATTTTATTATATTAATATAAAATTAATTTTGATGTTCTGAGTGCATAAAATCTAATTAAATGTTTCTATTTAAACGACTTTAATGATGCCATTGCTTATCTTAAACTTTATATGCATTTCATATGTTTAGCTCCAGACGGATATAACATTAAGTATTATGTATATAGAGTGTAATTTGATATACTAACAGTTTAAAAACTGTTACATTATTATCCAATTAATTCTTATTTATAATGACTTAGACAATCCTTTCTCTTAAACTTTTATTGGAACTTAAATCAGTCTTGTGAAACAAATACATTAGATGCGCATGGTTCTACTGATATTATGACGAACATTTACAGTAAATATATCTATTGAATGGAACTAGAAAAAATATGGCATTATATTACCAACCAAAATCGATGAGTATGAGGTCAGATTCGATCATTTTGCTCACCGAAAAAAAAAGATTCGATCATTTTGCCTGTTTATTTTCACAAAATTAAGGAACTAAGGATTTGATAGTACAAACGTACTGAGTGCTAATTGGATATGTTTCCTATTGACTTTGAATTTAATGTGAAACCTTCCAACTACTAAAGTATCTAACTTGTACCATAAGGTATCCCTTGCTCCGTTGCAGAAAACCAAGGCCAGGCACAAAAACCTGTCATTCATATTTATGGTGATTAAAGAAAGGATAAGACATAAGGGAGATGAGAAGAAGAAAAAGAAAGTTCATTTGACAAATATCACCCACCAACCACATTACCATAAAATACGACAAATAAACAAGTTTATTCACGAAAAGTCCAACCCCATTTGCAGCTATTTGACGCCATATAGTACACGAGTTTCATTTTTCTACCACCAGAAGAATCAAACACGCACAATTTCAACTAATTAAATTAACTGTTGACTTTGCCAACTGTAACTATTGCAGTTCATGTACAACAGTACAACTGAATTGAAATGAAATTCCTTTCAAGATCATCGATCTAATTTCATATTGGAATCTGGAATATATGCTAAACTTGGTTGGGGAACTAGCACTATCACTTCAAGAGGTTCACCAACTAGCTGAATTTTGAGTCACATTTATTTCTCTGTGGACCGAAAATACAAAGGTAGAATACAACTAAGATCCACACAATATATGGGATCCGGGCACGGCAACTTGGGTGTACGTGTCAAAGGTGCTTTCACTGGCCTTATGAATATAGACTACGATGACTTGGTCTTTTGCGCTGACCCTCGACTTCAGGGATGGGATGAGATGAGATCACTTACCCGGCATGTGAGACTCTGGGCTAGGCCCTCTACATTTGGGTCTATCTCTAACGGTATCCGCTTTCAAAGAAATAGCTAGTAGAGTTTAATTTTAGTTTAATTTTTTAACCAAAAATATAATTTAGTTTAATTTTAATGTGCTGAAATTTTTTCTTTTTCATAGTTATCTAAGCCCATGTTATCGCTTTAGTGAAACAAAATTGACTTTCATTACAATATTTTAAAAATTATACACATTTATTTGATTGTACAAGAGTAGTATAAAAAAATTGTAATATGGCTGCTTAAATATATTTGTTGTCCTTGAAAAATGAGCGAAATTTAGTTTTACTCTCTGAAATTTTTTTGTTTAGTTTTAGTATAAATATTTATAAAATTGTTTGGTTTTAGTCCCTATCATGTATGATTATAGATTATCATGTGAAATTGAATTATCTGTCCCTTTATTAGTTAGTTCAACATTTGACATAAATAATTTAATAACAATGACTAAAACCAAATAGTTTTAAGAATATTATACCAAAACCGAATAAAATTTTTTTCAAGGACTAAAACTAAAATTTCCTTATTTTTTAAGGGCAAAAACATATGCAAACCTTATAATATTAATGCATTTAAATTGAAGCCGCCTAACTATAACTTTCTTACTATGGGAGCAGTTACGGTATCTAATATTATTTGGTGTTTGGCCTTAAATGCTTGAACAAGTAATAATCATACCTAAGCATATAAAAAGGGTTCTCTTAAGTGGCATTGACATGTTCACATTAGCCTACAATACACTCATTTCCCTATATGATCGGTGTAAATCCAATACCGATCCAATCATAGAACTTAGGCAGGAATATATTCAAAGTTTGAAACACAAGGAAAAGGAATAGAGAATGACAGTTTTTTGTCATTGTAAATTTATAGTTTCACTACCAGTTTACCAATAGTCCTCTATTGTAATCATTTTCCAATATCGAATTTGCTTCGAAGCAGATTGGAACGGTCTTTTGTCAATGCATCAGAATGAACCAATCAAACTGTTAATTGTAATAAAGGGGCATTCGTGTTTTACGAATGATAACTTATGAACTTCAAAGGTAGCACAGAACGTGGGGCACGAGTTTCTTGGTCCGGTTTTGTTGCCGTTTCTTTTGGGGGTGAGTTATTTTGAAATGATTTGTGGTGTATTTGGATTTTGTCATAGTCTCATCTTCTACTACCATTTTATATGTACTTTGTACTGATAAATATTTGGTGTTCTCTTTATTTCTCTTTTTGATAATTAAGTACTTTTAATTATAAAAATTTAAAAAAAAGCGTGGCCACGAGTAATTATTCAAATAGTATAGATATTAGTCATTTAGAAGTGGAGACAACGAATGGTATGAAAACATGATACAGGGGACAAAAAAATTTAATGCAAGTTCGACTTCTTTATCTGTTTACACTGTCAAAATATGGAAATAATTTCAATTTCTAACTTATTAGTTGTCAAGGAAAATATAATTACTCCTACATCATTTTGCGTTTTTAAAATATATGTTAGCATGCGTGCTGATGGCTATGGACAGGTGTTATTCAGGTAATCAATAAATGCTCACTTGTTGGATTAATGCATTTCACACTATGTTTGTGATTCGATTTGGATTGCGATTTTAAGTGAAAAAATCAATAATATTGGTCCCGCTGGCTTTGGAAGACTTTGCCTAAAATTGATTTAACTAATGTGAGTCAACAAACAAACATGAAGCTTAAGGAGGTGTTTGATATGATGTATTAGACATAATATTATAAGTTAATACTATACGTTATGTTTTTCTGTTATTTGATGTACACAATGTATTGTATAACTTTATACGTTATAATCCTCTTATACGTTAAAATGCTTTATAACTTAATACAACATAAAGAGATTATTAAGCATTATTAGTTTTTAACGTATAAGATCACTTTATTTTTTAAATACTTTATTAAAATAAAATAATTCTTAAATAAATAATAATAAAATAAATTATAAGAATAAAAATTATTTCTAAATAAATATAAATAATATATAATATCAATTTAGGTATGTATAATAAAAATAAAATATAATTGATAAATAATAAATGAAATAAAATAATAAATAATATGTAATATATAATATATAATAGTAAGGATTAATAATTTAAATTTAAATAATTATGATTAAAAATATAAAATAATAAATAATAATAAAATAATGAAATAAATAATTACATTTAATATGAATTAAATTTTAATAATATTTACATAAATATAATATTTGAAAATTATTATAATAAAAATTCTATTTTATTATTATTTAATTTTATTAGTATTTAATTAAAGTATTAGAATTATTTGTAAATAAATATGATATTATAAAATTTAAAATAAAACATCTTATATAGTATTACAACAAACACTGTATAATATGAAAGTTTATAAGGTCTTATAGTTTAATTTCTTATCTTATCAGGTATGTCAAATAGATCATAACCATATAATTAGTTAAATAATATCCTTTTGCATGATCAGCGTAAAAGCGGGCATTGTAGTAGTATGAGAGGATCTTCATTTGAAGTTATACCCAGATTTTAAACTTTAATTAGATTAATATTTAATAATATTTAAGTTGAGCAAGAATTATAATTTGTTTGGTTACGTTATCGTCTACTTTATTTCAAATCATGATTAGCAATTGTTTTTACTTCACTAAATTTAAAATACATTCCTGTGCGTAATCACAAATTATTATCTATTGATTCTCTAGGATAACAAAAAAAAAATCTCAAGACTTGGATAAATCCTTATGTGCCCTTCGCATAAGAAAATGAATTGAAAAAATAAGAGAAAAATGAAAAGAAAAGAGAGAAAGGTGGGATTCGTGAATGGCTGGGTTTCTAGAAGATCATTACGTATAAAGCCCAGAGAACACAGGGGCCCACCAAAAACTTCCAAGTCAAATACTCACCAACTCCTATCCCTAGGAAGAATTGCTTATATGTAGAAATAAAGCAACTAATTGTGCATCTTTTAGCTTTGTTAATTGTTGTTGAGGTCTCTAAGTTTATCGCTGCTTCACTTTATTTCACATCATGAATTCATAACCATGTTATAACTTTCTCGTATAATAAATTATCAAGAAATCGATATTCGAGGATTAATGTGCTGTAAAGCTGAAGTGGTCTGCATTGGCACTTTGGCATGCCCACTTATATCCGACTCATTCGTATTGGTTCAATATCATTTTCTCAAACTTTACATTTGTCCACTGCCTTCTGGATTATTTTATTGGTAGCACGTGCAACTAAGAGCTAGTAATTCGTTAATTCTAAAGAATTAAACGCATAACCTAAACTTTTCAGAAACTCGTATAACCCTCTGGTTTTAGATTAAATTTTTTTTTTTAACGTGAAGACCAATTTAATCATGTTATAGCTACATAAGTTTTTAACTTTTCTAATTTGCCACGCCATGTTTGACGCATAGCTAGCATAGCCATTACCATGATAAAATATATAAACAGTATCCCTATACATCCAGAAGACTGAGAAATTCTGATTTAAAGATTGTCGGTTAATTTGACAAAAGCTGAATTAGATTACTAATCTTACCCGAGCCCGGAGTTCGATTGGCCAGAAGCTTTGGGTAGATGGACCAGTGAATGGGATGCTGTACTGGGTCTAATGACCTATCATAAGGGAATACGCAAATTATTCAGTTATTTTTCGTTTATTTTTAGTCAGAAAAACATTTTAGCATAACAATACTTATATATATTGACAAATTTTTGCACTTACTAATATTTGTTGGGAGTTTAAATTTGATGCACTAATTATAAAAAATTATACTGTCATCCAATCATATAATGATATATCAGTAAAAATAATTGATTTTTTCATACACTATTTAAGAAGTTATATAAATCAAAGAATTATTTAATTAAATGATAGTATAAATAAATTTTATAACGTGAATGCATAAATATTAAATTCATTTATTGATTTGCAGTTAAATGTAATATAAAAATTGAAAAGGAATAATATATATTGTGGATGACAGGAAAGAAGGGGGGAATAACATGAACCATTCATTTCGGAACCCATTCATTATCATTTGAATAAGGGAAATCCCTTTTAGTACTAAGCAGCACCACTCTTTGAATAATAATAGAGGGCATACAGTTGGTGTTTTACAACAACACGGAATTGGAAGGACATGGACACTTAATAATTACTAATACGCATTTTGCTCAAATTGAACCATGCAAAGCATTACTGAGGCACCACAATCTGCTAATGATGATGCAATTGCAAAGAGTTTAGAAGCTCCAATAATTAAATGTTCGATCTCTTTCTTTTTCCTTCTGTTTTTTTTCCTCTCAAGAAATAAGTGGTGGGAAAGCAAATACGCCGTGGCAATATAATGAAATTAGAACTGCGTGTGTATTGACCTTGACTGGGGCTGTTAATGGGGAATGAGGAAATTAATATATACAGAGGTCCTCCTTTACCCTAGTCCACACGTTCGAATTTCTCTTCCCTCATGGATTCACACACTAGGTATACGGGTAAAGAAGGACACATATATACATAAATGGAGGCATGGAAAATAAATATGATTCTCTATGGAATTCGTTGCATGCACTAAGACTTTTGTTCCTCCTGCGGTCTCAAAATGTCAAAGATAATAAGAACTGAATTTGTCCTTATCTGCTCGCTACCATCCTGTTGTTTCTGAGGGGAATCTTACGTCTAATAAGGGGCTTCCAAATCAAATATCAAATGCATGTGTTTCCCACAACCACAAGTCACAAATACTTGCTCAAGAAGCGGTCATAATCATACTTTGTGTATGTATGAGTTTTAATTTTAAAAGGAAATGAAGAAAATATGGAAAAGAACTTAAAATATAAAATTATATTATAATTCTCCTATTTCTCTTTTTCCTCTAAATCACAAACTCACAAACATACTTATAGAGCCAGTGTATGGGAGTTTGGTTTTGTGTTTATAAAATTAACTTTTAATAAAATTAATTTTCTTACCATTGATTTTAATTAAAAATTAAATTAAATTAATTTATATTTAATTATAATTTGATTTAAAAAGTTATTTTGACAAAAGAAACATTTGAATAATGTTAATAAAATTACTTTTAAATATGTATAATTATCAAATGGGTATGAGATGGTGTTTTTTTCTTTTTATTCACTTTGATGTGATGCCACTATAGTTGACGGACAAAGTATTGAAAATATCCCAAAGAAAAAGTCATAATCAGAAGCAATTATTAATTACTTCTGCTTAATCTTGATTTTAATCATGGCTATGATTGATTTTAGAACAGATGTCCAAGCATATTTAAAAGGCATAAAATTAAAATATCTAGCTGCTGTTATTGAGTGTGAAAAGGTATATCTAAAGACGCAATCAATATATTCAAAATAACTGAAGTAATTAAATTTCTTCCACGCCTTAAAATTAAGTAAGACTGATAATTAAGAAAATATAAATTTAACATGATAAATTCATTTTCCATTTTTTATTCTTATAAATTATCTTTTACAAAGTAATAGTAATAACTTTTATAATTGTAAACTAATAAATTTTTTTTATAATAATAAGTTATTAAATTGTTTAGATATGAGAAATATAGAAGTACTTTTTCTTATACAATTGAAGACGTAAAAATTCAATTGTAAAAAAAATGATTAGATAAAAAAATACTTTTTATACATAAAAATATGTTTTAAGATTATAAATAATTTATATTAATATTTTTTAAATTTAAATCATTTAATTTAATTTTAATAAAGGAGTATTAGATTTATAGATAAAAATTATTATTATTATTATTATTATTATTATTATTATTATTATTATTATTATTATAGGTGTATCTTACATTATATAGTTTTTAATATTAAAAGGGATGCGATGGTATCTTTTGTTATTTGAAAAAAAAATGTTAAGAATATTTTTGAAAACATAATTAACTAATTTATTATAACACACCTTTCTCTTTTACTGTTCCTCATCTTAGGAGAAACAGCTCCCCATATGGTTTACAAATTTTAGCTAAATGGCCCCAATATTGTGGTTTGGAAACTGCTTTGCCTCTGCTTCTACGTATTTGTGATTGGATTAATTAGGACATTATTTAAATAAAATGTCATATTTTTTATACAAAATAAATAAATAAATAAATACACATAATTTATGTGATTAATAAGTGCATACAATTCAAGGTATTTATATCAATGTTGACTGTTGACCTTCAATCTCACTAGCTACATAGGAGTATATCAGTGTCATCTCAAGGATTTAATTTTCAGGTGCATAAAACCCAGTCTAGGTATGGTAGTATATATGGAGTATGGACTATGTAAATGTAGTTCACTCTAAACCATGGGTACATGTATTTAACGTGTGTATTATGGGCGGAAAATATGTCCGCATTGTTTTAGTGAAGAGATTACAGATGAAATAATTTGTCTATAATGTCAGAACTAGGTTAAAACCACATGACTTCCTTTCTTCTTCTCCATTTCTCCTTTTCTATTCTCTCTTATCTCTCTCTTTAAACACATCGTTGCCACCATCCTATTGGAGCCTCCATTTTGCAGACGTTTGTGTCATTATGTTCATGGTAACATTCTCTATTTGTTATCGGTTTTTTTTTTCATTTTCTGCCTTCCTTTTTGTGGATTATATTAAGTTATTAATTTTTAATGTGTATGATTGAAGAGAGCAAATTTGAAACATTGGTGTTTTTGTTTGATTTGGGGTGGTGGTTCCACTGCGGTTGGCGTGGCATGGGAGAGGACACGATGGCGGTGACAATTGATCTTCCATTTTTTTTTTAAGGTTTGGAAAGATTTTGGGTTGATTTTTTTTTTTTTTGTTATAGTGGTGGAAATAGTAGATGGTGGTGGCGGTGATGGAGTGAGAGTTTTTTCTCCCATTATAAATGGATTTTTCGGTCTATAAGTGGCTAATTTTGTAACCTTTTTTTCAGCCAAACAGGCAGACAAATCTATCTGTAAATTTGCTTGCAACATTTATAGATGCAAAAATAACAGATGGATGTTTCGATTTGTAAATCCCTCTATATATTCCATGTGTATTCCAAAAATTTCGTATAGTGAAGCACGTACCCAATGCCTATGTATGGGTATGCGTACATGAAAGTGGGTATGTATTTTTAATCAAAACAGCACCATTTTGTTTTTTATTTTTTATTTTAAAAACAAACCCTCTACAACTTTACTTCCTTCCGTTTTATATTTTTATTCCCCGAAAATAATCGAACCTTAACACCCTCACACCTTTTCTTCTGTTCTCATCGCCACAACCAGAACCTAGGCTTATGCGGCACTCAATTCATCATATGACCATTTGTCGTGCTTGGAGCAATTTCGTTTTGTTTAGGTTACATGTATACATTTTGATGAGCATTCCCATCCAAGTTCCTTCTACTGTGTTAATTGTTATTTGCTTATGTTGAACAATATTTTAAGTGGTTTTTTATTTGGTATGTAATGATCAACAACTTAGATTTTAGACTTGTTTTATCTTAAGTTTTAGTTTTTATATTATGAAAATTGTCAATTTATATATATATATATATATACCCGTACTCCATTTTTTGTAAAATTTTCATACCCCATTATTTTAATCCTAGGTATTGGTACCATACCCATATCCATGTAACATAGGCAATTCTGTATATGTGTGAAGGTTAAACCAAAGATTAAATCAAAATATATAACCAACGGTATCTTGATATTTCAATGATCCAATCCAATCTAACCTGCATTGTTTGTTGATTTAATCAAACTCATTAATGAGATACTATTGTAAAATCAAATAATTGTGTTGTGAATTTTATATGAATAATACATTGAAATTAAACTCATATAATGTATGCAGGCATAAACAATTGTATTCACCAAAAAAAAAAAAAAAGACATAACCAATTGTGATCCCAAAAGTTCACCCCTTGTCGTATAAAATTCGCATGTATGTACATGCATATATTGGCGTGGCGGACAATGATATTACATAAATTTGTGCATCATATGCGCATATCTTAATATCAAATAGAAAAAAGAAAATGTAGTAGAAAGAATTGTCGAGAAAATTTTAAAGTTTATTGTCATAAAATGAGTTTTTTATTGTCATTCAATCAAAATTTTTTATTTTCATGACATATTAAATAGTGATTATAGAAGTTAACCACATATGTTGGCATGACATTACATAATTAGATAACTCTATAAATTTTTTTGTAGCATGAGTGTATTAAAATTAAAAATTAAAATAAAATATAAAATGAAAATGCAATGGCATACAAAGTAGATGACACAGACGGCTATTGAGCATAATTATTTTCTGTGCAATGTGCTGGCCCTCTACTATTATTGATAACTTGTTAGTTTTTATATATTTATTTTTAGGAGAAAATCTCAGTATGAAATTATTCGATCCGTGGTGAAAAGGTTAATAGCGACGCAAGTTATCAGCATAACATCATCATGCATTAAGATACTTATATATTGTGAATGATGAGTTGTGTTATATGGATTTTACAAGTGGACTCATCTAACAACTCATTGTCACCATTTATCATTGATTGGAGTGGCATTTTTGTCTTAAATTTTCAGACATTTTTTGTTTTAATTTTTTTATAATTTTGAACAAGTTTTAAGATTATGCTGGCACAATATTTCACACTCCGTCGGTAAAAATATAATCTCTCTCTCTCTCTCTAAAATATAATTTCTCTTTGTGAATGTAGCACACACAGATTCAGATCGTTGAAGTAAATGGGCTTTCAGTTGCGAGTTGCTTCTGAGAGCATGACGCCAGGCATTTTGATGTCCAGGTCATCGCCTAGCATCTTACGTTGGATACACAAAGGGCCGCACAAAGCCCAATAGGAAGATGTAGGCTTATAATCCTGGGTTCAAAAGTCTCAACCAAAAAACCGTGCTTAACAGCAAGACCAAAAAAAATGAACTGGCTTAAGGGTAAAGCATGAGCACATGGGCTTTAATATTGAAAAGTGTTAGGCTAACAACAAAAGCCATTAACAAACTTACACTACCCCACTTATCACATCTAATGATAATAAGGTATATAATACAGATTTGTTGTTAGTTGTTATTGTTAATCAAACATTTTTCTTTAATTTTTTCTCTATTTTGCTGACAACAATGTTTTTCCCTCTATTTTTTCTTCAAGAAAAATGGTATGTTTTATGCCACTAACCAAGACACCCGAATAGTTACGGATATCCAATTGCATAATCACATTTTCTTTCACAAGTCACCTAACAACAGACTTGTTATAGTTTCTATTTTTCTTTTCAAATAATTTACATTATGACCATTATTCACATCGTACAGCATTTGCAATTATTCCAACTAAAAGGTTAAAAAGTCTCCTCAATAAAATGTAGCTTTCTGAAAATTTCATTCTTGTAAGATGTTGACTCGGCTCAAACTAGATAAACTTATAGTTTATACATTTTAGATTATAGTAATTGGGGAAAAAAAACTTAAA
The DNA here is from genome assembly GCA_030441495.1 of Dalbergia oliveri. Taxonomy (NCBI): domain Eukaryota; kingdom Viridiplantae; phylum Streptophyta; class Magnoliopsida; order Fabales; family Fabaceae; genus Dalbergia; species Dalbergia oliveri. Next base: position 52,039,377 of record JAMLFY010000002.1, on the reverse strand, counting down.
TGCATATATCTCCATGGTCCCAAACCAGCATATGGTCATTTTGTTCCAGCTCATTATAGGTACCTAGTTATAGGCTTTGGCGACCTTTATAGGCCATCCATAATCCCCCGGCCTTTAATGAAGCGGAGAATCGCAAGTGGAAGTGGGGCTGCTTGATAGTACTGAAATATATTTTTTCAAGTTTAAATAAATAGTCTCTATTTATTCAATTATATTAAACAAAACGGTTCTAACCGTTGTTGTTCAAAATCCACACATAACGTTGCAACTCTTGGGGATGCATTGATTTCCATCATGGACAACATATGTGGTGATCCTCGAGAGATATGTCTTTCAATGAATAGTCATGTTCTTATTGTGTAGTAAACGTTGCAATGCTCTATATTGGCCTGTTGTGCATCGTTTCCTAACAACCATGTATAGTAACTTATGTTACTCTGTGCATTTTGTTGGTTCGTTGTGTTGTGTTTCTGGTTCATTATAAATATCTCATGTTTAGACACAAAAGATATATTTTTATTTTGTGTATTATGTGAGTTAAGAGTTCTTTAAACGTTAAAGAGAGAGAAATTTTGTTATTGCGCCAAGAAATTTATATAGAGGTTTCATTGTATTGTAGAGGATGTCATCAACCCATAGGAACTACGTGTGGCAAATATCTAAAGATAGTGATTGATTTTCTTGAAACTACAATATTTTAGTTTTTATTCATCATCTTCTTCAACATTATTTTCCTAACAAGTACTTGGGAAGAAAATTATGGGTTTTAGTGAGTTCCTTAATTATATCCACTAGCTCACTTTGTTCCTTGCGGAACTCACGTAGATTCCACTATTCATGTCATTCACTCTCCCAAGTTATGTTCCTAAATCCTAATCTAAAATATGGGATAATATGTCATTAACTATGGCCTCTGTCGATCAATAATGTATTATTGTAGTTAGAATATGGTAATTAGTTGGTTAGTATTTGTAAGAGATTAGTCGAAGTAATTTACTAAATCAACAATCAATTATTAGTTGGCTACTCTTTCTTGATTTATACAAGCTGACTTCTTGAACATATCTATCGCCGTCTATAAATCAATCACATATTTGGGACTATAAAACCTTATTCTGATTTCTTTCTTTTTCTTTTTCTTTTTTCGGTATGAGGGTCCCATGTGTTATACCACCCCTTTGTTGGGTTTGGCTGCCACCAATTATATCAAGGGTTAGAAGAGGCAAAAAAGCTCTTTTTTTATTTTTTCAGTTTGGTTCACAAGCTTGAAACAGTCAACTGTAATTACACATCCTTGAACTGAAGAAACGAAAGGGAAGATGTTGTTTCCTGTATGAAGTAGACGCGAAGCAAACAAAGTAGCAGGCTGATGCTCAACATCAACATGAGACTCCCTTCAACTGGCTAGTGCCTTCTTTCCTAATCTAAATTATTAATAAGACAAAACTATCAAATTCATCCCTTTAAAATTTCATTCCAACAAAATTGGTCCTTAAAAAAAAACTCCCAAATTAGTTCCCAAATTCAAACATCTATAAGTTAGTTCCCTTTAACTTCCACTAACGGAGGATGTTTACGTGTCCATTATCTGATGTATCCCACTAACCCCTCCACTAACAAAACAACATTATTTTCCAATGTCATTGGAACACCAGCTCCTTCCATCTTCTTCTTCATCTCCCATTTTCCAATGTCAGGGTTGAGCTCAAATTCATGGCAAAGAGCAATAGCAAGAGGTGATTTCATAGACAGCACCACCCTTGTGCAAGCATACCAAACCCCTTCAATGGTTGACATGGTCACCCATTCCCAAACCATGATTTTGGGAGCTCAACAATCTAGATGCACCCTTCGGCTTGATAAATCATATTTTGAAAGGCAGAGAGGGAAAAAACAATGAAAACTCTGTTTGGAAAATTTTTTACTCAGCCTCTATACATACATACACTTCTTTGGAGAATTTTTTTTAAGATTCTTCTTTTGCCATTTTTCCACCTTGTAGTTTTGGCAAGGTGTAAATGCATAGGCATGACAATGGTGCCTTGTAAAGATTGGAGAAAGAAACAGGTGGGATATCACAGTGTGATTCTTAGTTGTGATGAATATAACTTTTGATTTTTCAGTTGAATTTGTGCGTCTTTTGGATGCTCCGCTAGATGAAGAAGAAGATGGAAGGAGCTACGTTCTAATGACATTGGAAAACAATGTCGTTTTGTTTAGTGGAGGAGTTATCAGGACACATCAGGACAGGAATGAATACGTAAGCATGTTCCATTAGTGGAAGTTAACAAAGGACTAACTTGGTAGACATTTGAATTTCGGGGCTAATTTGAGAGTTTTTTTAGAAAACCAATTTGGTCAAAGTAAAATTTTAGAGGTACAAATTTGATATTTTTGTCTATTAATTATTAAAGTTTATTAAATTTCTTACCTTAAATTAACCCTCTTTAATAAAAAAAATTTCAGCAATAGTTTTTTTTTAATGTATAAGACTTGAACTCGACTTAAGAATAATAAGTGCTAAACTATTCGAACCAAAACATTGGTGGCTAGTGCGTTATTTAAATTATGGGTGTACAAAGGACGGATGAAGTCAGAGTTAGACCAAATCTCAACCCAACTCGATTTTCAAATTGAACCATTTTTGAAACTCCCATCTTACCTGATAAATGATCAAGTTAATTCGAGTTTTAAACAATCTATGAAGATTTTGAGATTATACATAGTAAAGTTATAAAATTTTACAAATAAAAAACAAAATTCAAGAGATATATTTTGAGATATAGATTTCAAAATAAATCATCTAACTATAAAAATAATATCAAATTATCCAAAATGTATTAATTTAAGCATGAACTCTTACAATTTATCACTAACTATCATAAAAAATACAACTATGAAAGAAAATTTGACTTTGGATGAGGTTGGGCTAACTTAAAGCATAACCAAAATTCTAAAAGTGTAAGGTCAAATTTAAGAACCGAACCCGACTTAACAAGTTTTAGGCCAAGCTTGGATCCGGTCTAAACCCCTAATTTAAAGAGTAAACACCCAAATTGATCACTAATAATTGTAAAAATAGGACACTATAGGTTGATGACCTACTTGTCAAGCTTGAGGGAGGCAGATGAAAAAAGAGCTAGCTGAAAGAAGGTGAAGCCGTTGAGAAATAGAGCTTTACTAATAAAATTATATATAAATCACATTAATAAAAAATTTATCCTAATTTTCACTTTCCAACCAAACATACCTGATAGTTGGTTGGATGCATTTTCAATTTAGCAAACAAAGTTTTCATCCCCCTAGGATTACTTCTGGTGGCAGTTAAAGTGGAGATTTTTTTTTCTTTAGAGATGTTACCGATGCTAGAGTCCTTTTGTTATTATGAGAGCCATTGATAATTTCTCGGTAATTGTATGCAGAATAGTTTTTTGTCAAATAATTTGCAGAATATATCGCGTACAATTTGCAACTGGGCCCGTTTAAACGCTACACCAGTCACTGCAACTAGGCCGCTCAAGACTCTCTCTCTCTCTCTTTTTCCTTTTAGATAAAATACTTTCTAGTCTCTTGAGCCCATTGCATATGTCCTTTGTTTTGCGTATTTGTCATAATGAAATTAGTTAAGTGAAGAGATTGTGTGATCGGAAAAATTCCAAATTTTATTTGATTTCACTCCTAGTGCTGCTCAGTGCTCACAGTTCTCCCTCTAGAATTTCCTTCACTTATGAGGTTCCTATTTCCATCTCTTTCTCAAGATTACAGTACACAATCTGATGTAGCCTCGAAACATAAGATGGCCAACCCTTGAAAACAAGAGAATAGTTTTTTCTTTGACCTTTTGGTCTGAATGAACAAGAGAATAGTTTTGGAATCTTATAAAGCTCTCAATGTAACCTTGCCGGCCAATGCATGCGTCTCCTTGCTCCAACACCCGTCACTCAATGATTTCAACGTCAATAGTTGTTCTCCTTGAATCTCTCGAAATCTCTCGAAATATCTCTTATTCCATAATCCAGAAAAAATGATGTTTCATAATATAATATAAAATAAAGTTTAGTACACATTCTTGCGGATTCAAAGAGGAGTACGGACTGCAACACAATCTTCTTTTGTACTAATTGAATATAAAAAGGTTTTTAATTATATTTAAAAGATTGAAGCTGTTTTTCTTTTTTTCTGCTAGGCCTCCTGGTTAAGATATAAGCTGTTTACAAATTTTTAATTAGCCCTCAATACAGTTGAAAACAAACTCTATTATATTTTTAATAAAAAAAGAACGATCTATTATATTCTCCAACAATATCCATCTAATAATCTTTATAATATCAAATATAATGAGGAAAATATTAACAAAAATAGACGTATTCAATTTTTTAAAAATATACTATACAAAATGCTTAACACTTTATTCATTTAGCAATTAAAAGGATTATTATAAAGATTTGTTAGGAGGATCTAGAATGTGTATTTTACAAGTTGTTTATCTAATTATTATTTCCAGTTTTAAATTGTGTGAACAATTTATTAGAAAAAATGAATAAAAACTTTTTAATTAGATGAAACAACACAAATTAAGAGTATCCCGAAATAAAGATACGTTACATCTCTTTAAATCACGAAACTATTATTTGATTATCTTAATTTCTAAAATAAATATATATATTTTCGACCTAAATATATACACTTGACATCATATTAATGAGTGATTTGCAAGATACTTCAAAGTGGTAAATCGCTTTCTATTAAATCAATTAATTCTTTAAGTGGGCGGAATTTATGACATTAAGTTGTGGGGACCAGTGTGAACTTGTCGAAAAATCTCCAACGTAATGTTGAATGTATTTCTAAGATGGCAATAAGTCTCTGTTTACTATTTTATAATGAAACTGATTGATTTTTATATACTCTGCATTTGTGTAAAAAATACTTGGGGTGGCTCAGAAGAAATGAGTGATCTATTATGAGTGAGAAAATTACATTAATTGGGTTGTATAGTTATCATATTTAAATAGTCAAAATTAAAAAAATTTTAATGATCATATGATTATTTGAGAAAATCATTTAATTTCATATTTTAATTTTAACTGCTTATGTAAATGATCAATATTATTTCACTCATTCTGACAATGAATCACTTCCTTAACTTGAGTTGTCCCCAATATATATGTTAGTATATCATATCTTCTATATACTACCTTCATTCTCTAATAAGTGTTTAATTACAAAATTTTATTTTTCTATTATTATTTATCTATTTAAAAATTCTAGAGAATATTTATTTTTTCTCCTTGATACCTTTATTTAATAAATCTAGACAACATGGTGATAAATTGAAGACCTCTATTCTGCTGGTTAGTGGAGCTTCCTTGATTAAACCACCCCTCAAAATTAAACTCACGAATCGCCAAGGTAGCGTCTGGTAACTGTCAGGCCAAATACAATGTTTTTGCTTAGTTTGCCACGCCAAGCCAAATACATTTGGTTACCCTGCATGACATCCATGCCTCTATCGCTTTGATCACCATGAAGGCATAATTTTTGAGTCATTCTTCCATCCTCAAGGAGGAAGAAATTTTTTCCTCCAGCCCCTCTTTACACCACAAGATATATGGATTGTGCACTTTTAAATAGGTCCCACAATACCATCTGAAGGTCATAACACATGATGGAGGAAGAAATGCTCTTCCTCCAGGTTGATATCAGAATTTTCCATAATTTTTAGAGGGTAAAAGTTTATTAGCGGTAAATTTCAATTTTATTATGCTTGTTATTTTAAATTTTAGCGGCATGCAGTTTAAGATGAAAAATGAAATATGGGAAGGAGTTGAGCTTCACATTTCCTTCCAAAATGTTGGCGGCAAAAGATGAGCAGAGAATTGAAATTTTAATGGAAAATGTAAGCAGCAAAAAAGGAACATAAAATAGAGTTATTGGATAGATTAAATATGAAAAAAAGTTTTGGAGTAGATAATAAGAATAATATTATGAAATAAATTTAAATATCTATAATTTCAAGCTCATCAATCATTTTTCTTAATATGTGTGTATAGGTAAAAATAAACACTTATTAAAGAATAACGAAGTAACTTTTAAAATAAGTTGGGTATAAGAATCAAACATTTTCAATGATTTGGTAATATACAGAATTGAATAATTGGGTAAATTTTTTTAACACGAATGCTTCATCAAAATTAAATTATTCGACAATTGGTTCTCTCATGGTTTAATTTTTGAACAACAGATTTTTTCAATCGAGGACATGCGACCATGAGACATTTTTGCCAATTGAAATTTCAGGAGGAGTTGGAGGTGGCAAGGAACCTACCTTTGGGGAACAAGTGAACGGACCATGCGTTGTGTCCCCGTGTTTACTGAGTGCCAGTGATGCATACTTGCATTATATATATAAGCACACAGACTTTCTTTCATCACTCAGTGAAGTGTTCATACTTCAAATTGCACCTTATTTAAAGTTCCGTTCTTTGTTACTTTTCGAGCAACAATTAAAAAATGTATAAGAATATAGTCAAAGCAGTGATGAACAATGCATCTGATGGTCCTAGACCGTGGAACTTTTCAAAAAGGCACATAAATATTCTCGTCCTATACTTGCTTCCAAAAGCACTCTGTGTGCTCAGAGAATCGTGTTGTCCCCTCTGTTGCTAGCGGCAGAAATCGTAAACCAACTCCAACATTCTTTATTCCTTTGGAAACGTGTCAGCCATCAGTGGTGTAAACGCAAAGACCCTTGTTGCTATAAATACATATAATAGTATAATACACTAATTATAATTCGTAGAATATGGTTGAAACACAGAATCTAGCTTACTGAAGGAAAGTAACAGATAGATGAAGGTGTTTTCCAGGTTCAAGTTTATGTCAAGAGCAGTGCATGAGGTGGAGGAATTACAAGAGGGTCATGGTGATGATGATGAAAACAGAAGAAACACAAACACGTACCCTATGGCTATGACAGAAGAAGGAAGCTTGTGCACATCTCTAACAGTTTGGAGAAAATCCCTCGTGATTAATTGTAAAGGGTTCACGGTCATCGATTCATGTGGGAATCTGGTGAATCGTGTTGACAATTACATGGTGCACCCGCACGAGCTCATTCTCATGGACGCTTCAGGAAAATGTGTCCTCACCATGCGCCGCCGCAGGGTACCTTTCTTTCTTTCTATGCTTTTTTCTTTATTCATGCATCAGCTGATCAATTTTCTTTTTCTTCTTATTCTTCTTCTTATTATAATTATTATCACTATCTTGTGTTGTTAAATTTAATAAAAACATCGTGCGTGCATCCTTAAGCCTCTGTGGAAGAATCAAGTCATATGCACTACTAGAAGTGAAAGAGATAACATGATGAAAGAAATTGTAACTGCACTGCACGTTTCTCTTCTTTTAAATGGTTACAAGTAACAACTTACAACCATTATTCAATTTCACTAATAAAAATTTTTGGCTGATATTATGTGTGAATAGTTATATAAAATGACAATTTTCTGTTATGGTCTCACATTTATAGGAAAGTTTTGTTGACAATATGTTGTTGATTTGGTTTGATTGCAGAAGCTGGGATTAGTAGATAGTTGGTGTGTGTATGAAGGTGAGATGGGGAACAAGAGTAGGAGAATGAGTGAGTTGGGGGAGCCAAGAGAGAGTCCAGTGTGTTGTGTGCGGAAGCGTGTGAATATCTTACAGGGCAATCCCAAGGTTCAGGCATACGTGTACCGCACAGGCTCAGATTCATCAGATAAACGACATGCGGCGTTTACAGTGGAAGGTTCCTATGCACATAGGACATGTAAGGTGTTTGATGAGTCCAAGAGTGTCGTGGCTGAAATCAAAAGGAAGGAGACCATTAGCAAAGACGTTTCTTTCGGGATAGAGATTTTTCAGTTAATTGTTACCCGGGGTTTGACCCTGCCTTTGCCATGGCACTCGTTTTACTACTAGATCAAATGTTTTCATAACACTCTTCTATACCTATACATATTCTAAGTTTCCAGTTTCTATATCTCGCGTGGCATTTTACTGGACAGGAATTTCAAATCAGCATAAAAAAGAGATAAACGATGAAAAGGAAAACCCAATTAAAATAAGCAGGTGCTAATAACTCATTTACTTCGCCGGCTGATAATTCCATTAAATTTCGTTTTATCTCTCGAACAATATACGAAGAAAATGAAATTCATATATCCAGGCCGCTGACTTTTGTTCGGTAAGGAAAATCTTCAAAGTATTAGAAGACCAACTTTACTATTTTAACATTTACTTCTTCAAACACACAAATATCTTACTTATAAAATATAATATATGAATCTCACCATTCACTTTTCCTCTTAATTTATTCTTTTTCATCACTCCCTTCTCATTTATATGGAACCCACATAGGTGAGTATTAGTGTTGAAATAGAATTACTCATTAAAAAACAGTGTCCTCGGGACATGAGCTTAGAAAGAATCAAAGCTACTTTTAAATTCAATATAAAAATGCACAAACACCACGACCATCGCACACAATTACACGAGAAAGGAATTCTATCAGGCTTCCATATTTCTTTGACTAGGCAGTAACCAATGTTGGCCCCTATTCAGTCACACCACACCTGCATTAGTAGAGGTAGCATGCTAAAGATTTAAAAATGACATTTGTATGAAGATTAGAGCAATGTTATTCCAACACTTAAAGTGAATGTTAAATAAAACACCCACCTCATCACCATTAGATGTGATTAACAGATGAAAATAATGGGGACCACTATTATATCCAATAATAATGAAGTGAATGTTCCACTTAAACATCAACTTTTTGGTGATAGAAATTACATTTTTGTAAAGATCATCATATGATATACATGCGAACACACACAAGGAAAGAACTTATGATCGCCATTGCCTCATGCTCTACAGTAAGCAAAGAATTCTGCTGTTTTGTACACATGTATTTAATGTTACAACATCTGAATCGCGTTTGCCCTTGAACATGAGCACTAGCTGGCAACAAACTCATCGCAGGGTTGCAGCCACAGCCTATAGCATAATAATATAATAACAATAATAAATATATACAAGGCAGCCTTTTACTAACCTAAGATTTGCTAATCACAACAGCTGTCAGCCACTGATGCATCTACAGTGAATAATGATTGGTTGATCAATCTGACTTGTCCCTTCCTCTTTTCCAATCCATCAACACTAACTTTCCGACTTGCTGTTGACCACCATAAGCCTTATCCAAATCCCTTGGAGGGGGTGGCAGCATACAATGTTGCTTCAGGGTGCTGCCAGTTGTACGTTTGTTTTCCAAAAGCGTGTCCCTAACAGGTTTACTAGGTAATGATGATCTACTTGATTTTGAAGTTGGCCACACGTACGTTCCTTTCCTAACATTAGGGGAGTGACCACTATTCTTACTCTCGAAAATGGTAAGTCTCGGCTTCTTTGATGGTATTATCTGCTCCACACTTCTGCCCACCAGGTCAGATCCAGACATAGAAATGGTTGCCGATGGCACTCCTTCGAGTTTCTCAGTTGATTTAAAATTGGACACTTTCATCACCTTGTGTGAAGTCTTCCTTTGCCATCTTAAAATTCCATCCGGATTCCGCTTCTGTGAGTGAATTGCAATGTCGCAGAGAATTCGTGCAGCAGCTAATACTTTTGGACAATGTTCTTCTGTCAGAAACCAAAATGTTAAGCAGGGGGAATGAGAGACAGAGAGCAAAGGGCCATATTCTAATTTCAACTTCAGTAAACTGTTTAGGTTGAAAAAATAAAACAGTTGAACAGAAATAGCCAAACAAGTGTAATGCAAAAAATGTGGTGTACTCAACAACATCATACCATTTTCTTTAGTATCTACTTGGCCTCCAGACTCTGCAGTTTCAGGACAAAGATCAGTCAGATGACTGCAAGAGAGGGGGAGAGAGAGTGAACAGGGAAACCGGGGGAGGGGGGAACTCAAAAAGAAATCAGAAATAGCAGTAACAAATTCAGGTAACTGAAGAAAAACTTGTACCTGCATTAACCTGAGAGTCTTTAGAACACGTCACAGGAGATGAAGAATCCCGCTGACAGGTAGGAAGATTAGCAGATAAAGATGGAAAAAGTTTATTATCTGAACTACCAGTTGAAGGAACAAGGCTCTGATCATAATTGAATGAATCAAGGTTTGTGAAGCAACTGCGATCAATATCTTTAGAGCTAGCAATGACACCTATCCTTGCCCATTTACCTTGGCATGTGCTTCTACTTGTTGATAACTTAACTGTGTCTGAATTACTTCTAGAATGACCACCAACAGCATGTGACCATGGAAAGGCTGGCAGGCTTGGCCGACGCCATACCTGCTTGCCTGAACGCAGGTCATTACTACTCTTTGGGGTAACAGCAGGCTTGGACACATCAAGCAGCAAAGACTCCAAATCTCGGGATGGATGGAGTGCAATTCGTTCCAAGACATCCTTAGGATGACATAATGGAAAGTCAAGTGGACTAGCTCTAGTTTCTGTCTCACTACAAGGATCCTGAATGTCAAGCACAAGTAAGTACAATATGACATTTACATTGTGTGCAATTTTATCACCAATGAAGGTTAAGTAGTAAAGGCATAAATGACCAAGCACTTGCAAAAATTTCATTTAGTGACCAACGAAGTCAAATATCTGCAGCATATAGATAGTTCATTAAACTTGAATTTAATTCTATTAACGCCAAAACCGAACGACTAGACACCATTTAAATTTTAATACTAACCTTCTGACATGAAGACATGTCTGTTGTGCAAGACTGCTCATTATCCGCATCAACGAAACCTTCAACAGCATAAGCTGAGCTCAATTGGCAATTAGACAATTTCTTGCTTGGGGAGCAATCCATATCAGCCATATTTTGGGACTGAACAGAATGTGGGAGTTGAAGGACGGAGAAAGACTTTCTAACTGAATTCATAAAACTTCCATTCATATTAGATACTTTCTTTCCTTTATCTTTGCTTGAAATGAGCTGGTCAAAAGAACCCTTTAGGAGATCATCTAACCGTGGTTCATCCATAAGCGTTGTGACATCTTGAAAATCATGTTTCAGACCATATAACCCTGGCAGCAGTTTCCCAAATTCCATTTGAAATGAATCTCCACTCAGTGATGGCAGCAATTTTTAATTTTTTTTAAAAAAAGGCATTGTTATGAGAAGCTCAAAGCCTAAAATTATAAGCATCAATAAATCAGAGTATGTTTTGTTCCTTGAATTTGCTGATTACTGTTAGGATGATAAATCAGAACATATATCATTTTTTGATCAGGAAAAAACTCCTCTAAAGTGAGTTTGTCTCTTAAGAAAGTAAGAGTGTATCTACTGTCAGATCATTTATTAGAAAATAATTATGATGCCCTTTATTGATCAAAAGATGGATGCACATACACCTCTTCGATACAAAACCATTCATGGCCACTACCTAACCATTAAAGCTTTCTTTTGGGAGTGCTGGTTTATGATATGGCTTATAGCCTCAATGACAAAGTGGTATAGTGTTCTATCCTTGTCCCAATTATACTAAACAGAAAGAGAAAAAGTTGAATTTCTGCATAAGGTAAGGTGAGTTAGTGCATTATTCACGCTTCAAGCCTGATGAGCTCCTGCTGACAGGGCATGTAAGATATAAAATCATTCATATATCTCTCTTTAGAGACAAGCTTGCTTTAGAGAAGCCTTATCCTTTATGATGCATGGCCACATCTGGACTAGATACAAACTAGCAGGTATTGTAGGTAACTGATACAGAATCTTATTACTAGCAAACCATAACTTTGACATGCTCACAGAAATAGCAGGCTCAGAGGTGAGAACTGCAATTTAAAACAAAACGAAATAGATGACATTCTCATGTTCTACAAGCCAAAGAAATGCCTCTGGAGTGGCAAATATAACCAAAATGATTTTTATTTCAAGGTTCGAGAAAAATAATGTAATAATGTGCAACTGCTTGAGACATCAAGGCATTACTGGAACATGACTGTGGTTTGAAATATACATGTTAAATTTAATAGAAATGTTAAGCATGTTTGTTACTTAGTTGGCAAAGCACATAAAATCAAAATAGTCTTGTTTCTGGCTACAATATCATTGCAAACAAAGTCTCCAATGCATTATGAACTTAACTAGTTCTCAGAAAAGAATACATGAAGTACATATATATACAGCACAATAGTGAACTAGACAACCATAGATGGGTTTTCTGATTATTAAATGGATTAATGGAATGACCTGAACTGTCAAATAATTAATGCTACAAACACCTCTATCAGATACCCCACTGGTTAATGAGTCACAACTCACAGCTATATATGTACTAAACCATTCAATCACAATATGTAAGATGCACAGTAAATAAATAAAAGAAAAAGAAAATAATGTTATGAATAAGGGGAAACTCAGGAGATTTATGAAGAAAGAGAGCAATAAGCCTAATAATTACATACCAAAAAAGTTGTTTCCGCCTGTGGAGGAACTGAAAATTGATGCACCCATCTTCATAGAGGATGAATCATATTTAGACTTAGCAGATGGCACTTTAAAGTTCCTCTTATCACCACGCTTACCAGCACTGCTCTTCTGCTTTGGTAATTGACTTTTCTCTATACCAAAAGAAAATCAAGGCAAAAAAGTCAGGAGCCGTATAGATAGAAAGCAATTGATGGTTTATTTGACAAGAAAATACCTGGAGAAGTACAGTTTAAATTATGTGATCCAAGCTTATCGGAAATATCTTTTGACTCCTCAATTCCATTAAGACTCATAGAATCTTCTGATTGGGACATTCGTGGCTTCTTTGAACATGAACCATTACTCCTATTAGCTTTTGCTGATTTTCGTTGTGACGGGGCACCTTCCAGTCTAGAAGGATCTACAGTACAATTTTTGCCAGTACCACCAGGCAGATTCTTGGTTAACTCTTCACCCTTGATTAGGCAGGGGAACTCAGCATCGGTTTTTATATTTGTAACATCTGGCACAACAACATTGACTGGATAAAATTGTGTAAAAATGAACAAAAAACATAAAGATGCTAAACCTTAAAAAAAAGGTACAAGTTGTCCCATGCGGCATGCACAAAACAGGCAGTTAGAGGTGATGCATTATAGACTTATCACATAGTAATGAACCCATACCTAAGACAGTAACAGTAACAGCTATTTAAAGTTCAACAGTGAAGAGAGGCGCAAATCTGTCTTGGGATGACTCAAACCCAAGTGTCCAACAGAGAGTGATCATCTCCACACACATAGCAAGGACACTTGGCAATGGTTTCCCAACTCCCAGCACTTAACTAACATACAAAATATGCATGCATTGCATAGATACTGGGATACACCTTCCCATCCCGTTATTGTCAAAAATAAACAATGGAATGCTTCTTCCCACATTCAATAACAAGTTCAACCTTCAGTTAGCTGATGCATATTGACGAGTGGAAAGATTTCTATCCTAGCTGTAGTAAAAGCACACATCCTTATGTTCATTATCAGCTCCAAAGACTATAAACTATTAACAACCTGGTGACAAACTGTGCAATAACACCAAATAAAACATATTAAATTTTTTTTTTTTTGAAAAAAGGCAGTCGGGAAGCTGATTTTCAATACAATTACATCTTTCCAGCCTCAAAATAGCACAGATCAAATCGCCAAAACATCAAAACCGCAAAACTATTGAAAAGCATGCTCATACAACTATATTCAAACAAATTAGGGCTAAAAAAGACAACTTTGAAGAATAGAACACATAAACGAGTGAAAAAAAAACGGAAGCAAAGATATCCACTGACCAGTTTGGAGAAGACGAGAGTTGCAACAGTCAATTGAGTTGGAAGAACAGGGTCGAGGGGGTCGAGGGTCTTCGTCCTTCACCGGAACCCCAGCCCTGCCGAAACCCTCCGATCCCATCAATTTGGGTGCCGCAGCCACGTCTACCGGTAAAGACAATTCCACAGCATCCATATACCCCAAAAAAAAAAGAGAAACAAAAAGAAAAAGAAAAAAAAAAAACCTAAAACCCCTTTTTTTCCTCTTCACGAGAAGCTCGCGAGCGAAATCTTGAGAGGGAGCATGGTTAAGAGTAATATGGAGGTGGAGCGGAATGAGGAATAGCGGGGATTTGGAGAGAGAATTAAAGAGAAAACTGAAAAAGTGAGTGTGTTTGGTAGAAAGGACTAGAGGAGGAGGTTGCGGCTGTTTGGGGGTTTCTAGGGCAAAAGTTGGGGGTACAAAGATCGCTATATATAGTTTTCGGGAAATGGTCTTATGCGTTTGGATTTGGATACAGTCCGTCGACGGGGAATATTCCGGTGAGGCTAATCCTACTTAGTAACGCCTTTCTCACCTTTTTATTTATTTATTTATTTTCTTTTTATTTTAGGGTTTTTTTTTTGGGTACTTTCAACGTGGCATTATCCACTTCGCTGATGGGTTGTTCATCGATGTAACGCACTAATCGCGGGTTTAGTGCTAACGTTATCAGTGACAGCTTCTTTAATAGTTTGGAATGTGGTATAAGATATGTAGTATAACCTTATATTATACTTATATTTTTATATATTATTTAGTATAAATAATATATTATATAAATTTATACATTATAATTTTTTTATATATTAAAATATTGTATAACTTAATACAATATTAGGAGGTCATATTAGACTTAATTAACTTTTAACATATAAGTTTATTTTTATTTTTTAATATTTTATTAAAATAAAATAATTCTTAAATAAATAATAATAAATAAAAATTTATAAATAAAATTATTTCATAATAAATAAATATTATTAACAAATAATATATGATATCAATCTAGCTATATACAATAAAAAAAATTAATTATAATTAATAAAATAAAATATTAAATAAGAATAAATATTTAAAATAAATAATATGTAATATATAAAATTAATGGTCAGTAATAAAAATATTTTGAGTTAATATTTATTTTAAAATAAAATTTAAATGATTATAATAAAAATATAAAATATTAAAAATATATAAAAGAGTTATTTAATATTTATATAATTTATTGAAATAATAAATAATTATAAAATATTGAAATAAATAATAATATTTAAAATAAATTAAATTTAATTAATAAATATTTACATAAATATGATATTTAAAATTATATTTAAATCATTAATAAAAATTTTATTTTATTTAATATTTAATTAAAATATTATAACTATTTGTAAATAAATAATATTATTATAAAATATAAAATCTAATATCTTATAATGTTACACCAAATACTGTATAATATTAAACTTATCAAGCCTTATACTATTAGACCTTATCCTATTAGATCTTATACTATTAGTTATTATCCTATCCAACATACCAAATGAGTTATATGTTATCTCAGTGTAAAAAATAAGAATAGATAAAATGAATAGTGGAGAAAAAATAAAATAATATTGTTAATCATTTCAAAGGTATGTATATAGAGCATTCAAAGGACTATTATAATTAAATGATAGAGATATAATATCACATCAAATTATAACAGATTATATCTAATTAATTAAATCTTAACTGAGTCGGTTAAAGATTTAGGCATCCATAAATGAATAATATTTCATAGCATATCCCTTGGATGTCCATTATGGATATGTCTCATTAAAACCTTACCAAAAATCAGTGAGAAAAGATCTTAGTGAAAGAAAAAAAATACAATATTCTCATGATGGGAATATGGAACGATCTCATTAAAAGCCTTATCAAGAAAACAAACTAAGTGGAATAAAAACCTTAATAAGAAAAGAAGATTACAGTATTCTCCCCCTCTTTGAGACATCACTTAAAATCTCATAATTGGTGTATTTTAATTTTGTGCACTACTTCTACAAAGAAGAATTAGGTAGCAACTCTATCATTGGAACAAATTGGACATCAGTTATCTCTCTAGTTGAACTATCTAAACTATATTGTCTTCATGTAAAGTTGTGCAATTTTCTTCTAAAATGATCCACATGATAGTTTGAATATGTCAATCTATTGCTCTTAGCCAAAAAGATTTACGAGCTGTGTATTACACTATTTCTCCTTGATTTGAAGAAGTAACAATTATAGAATCTATCTTGTGTATCTTTAGGATATGACCATGTGTCCATATATAAAAGAAACATGTATGATATTTGTCTTTTATGCAACTTTGAAAAATATCGTGTACACTAATACATTTACTGGAAATATATGTGATTTATCCATATAAAACTTCATAATAGTTTTCTCCTTGTAAATTGATTGATAAATAAACATTCAGCTTGCTAAATGCTTGATCTGGAGGCTAAGATAAAACTTTATCCTTTTGAGATTTTTCATCTCAATCTCTTTCTTTAGATCTTTTACTGCTATAGGAACTTTTTCAGGAGTTTCACATCAACTATAATGAACATAGTTGTAAACTTCTTCATGAACACAATATAAAATAGCATAATAGATTAAATCAAAAAATTGATATATACATAATAGATGAAAACCAAAACATATATAATATGTCATGGATATACCGTCAATCCACAACTTCTTTTTTCCATATAGATACTCATTTGTATTCCACATGGTTTACACTTTCTATATGTCTAGACTATAGGTCCAACGCTTCACATTTTACAAGTAAGTCAAGTTCGTTATGCAAGGCTTCTATCAATTTTGACCAATCATTAATACGTCGATATCTTCGACAATTTTTGGTTCAAGATCCTCATCATGCATGCTGTGTAGTGCTATATTATTTGCAAATATATTGTTGACATTAATTACTCGTCAGTTCCATCCTTTTCCTGTAGAGATATAGTCTATTGAGATCTTATCATTTTCAATGGTTATTTTCAAGTATCTAAATGGCTTTTAGCGTTTCAAATATATCAAAATTTTGGACTACAGGAAATGTCCTTACTATGTCTCTATTCACTTCATCAGGAAGAATATCATTTGCCTCCACAATATTATTTGACATATTTTGCCCCTTCTTTTTTTCGAGGAATTTCATTTTTGAAACCAACTTCTGACGATTCTGACGTGTGATTTTTATGTTAACCAATTGTCCAAGAGGGACATCAGTTCAGATTGAGACATTTTCAGCTGGTATATAGAATTTGGTTATCCTTTTGTATAATAAAAAATGCATCTAGCAATTCATTTTATATTATTTACAAATGTATAATCGTTTGAACTTTTAACTCACATTGCCTTATGTGAGGATCTAAATAGAATAATATTGATGCATTACAATTTATTTTATTTTTCAACTATTTACTATCTCCTCCTAATGTTAAAAACATTATTTCTCATCAAATTGGTAATACACAAACTGAGCCTTAAAACATCTCTCATTTGTATTTCAATATATTTGATCGTAAAGGGAGAATTATATCCAACATATATCCCAATTTTCTTTAATGTCCCATTTGGAGCTATAAGATGGGCAATTATGACTTACATTGCACCTCTAAAGTTCTTCAATGGAAACTATTTGGCAGGACAAAATAATTGTATGGGAGAATTAATGATAACTTGTTGGCCTTATACAAATAAGCTCTGCAACATATAAAATAATATGTTCCCAACTAGAAATTGGGAGATTTGTTCTTATGAACCAGTGATCTAGCAATTAATTGGAAGTCTTTTATAAGTTAATTATGTCAACCAACTTTTTCTATATGTGAATATGAGTATTTAGATGTTCAACATTTATAATATGGCTTGCAAGCAATAAAAGGTTGAGAAATAAATTTACTAGAATCATCAAGATAAACTATTTTGATTTAATTATCAATAAATTGTGCTCTTAATAATTTGCACAATTAATATCGCAAGCTTCATGTTGCAAAATCGTAATGGGCACACATGTGATCATTTCATAGATGTATTTATTAAAATCATAAAATATTTGAAAGATCCACATAGTGGATGAATTTATCAACGTATATCACCTTAAATTCCTTCTATAAATTTAAGAGATTTAAATCAAATTTTTGCCAGTAAAGGTCATATAACTATTTTACTTTGAAAACACACTTCAACAAATACTCATATGAGTTTCAGTAATTATTTACATCATTTTTGTTTCAAGATGCCCCAACTAGTCATGCCAAAAGATAAAATCATTTGGGCTAGTAAACATTTAGTTTATAATAACATATGATGATTCAATTGTACTCAAATGAGGACTATAGATCAAAAGAAAGTACAAGCCAAAATTTTCTAATGTAGTTTTCTTACCTAAAACATAAGTTGTGATATGGAGGTACTTACTATTTTCCTCACTCATTATCATAGTATGATATCCATTTTAGCAAATATCTTTGAGATTTATCAAGTCTCTTTTACTTTTGTAGTTAGTAGAGAATCATTTATGTTTCTTAAAAAAAAAAAGCTCCCCTATAGTATTTGTTCATTTTGCTACCAATAATGATATTAATATTTCTAATTAATTTTATTTCTTCAAGAAAGATAATGATAGTTTTTTTAGAGCCTTTAATCATATTCACATAAGCAATAATCGTGTTAAGATTTTATTATCCCATTAGAAGATGAATAATAAAAAAAAAATCAAAATATGTAATGAAAGCGTTAACATATCATGTAAGTGAAAATAAATTTTTCATGCTTAATTACTCCACCAAAAAAAAGTCACTAACAATCATGATATGATAGTGATATAAACGCATGTATCACAATTGTCATGAAAAAATTAGTATCATATATTATTATTTCATGATTTATTAATCAAAATAATAAATAAGATATCTTACGACATAAAATGATAAAGTAAATAATATGTTAAATCTTAACAATATTGCATAATAATATAATTAATAATTAAAAAATATACTATAACTAGGATAACTATTTTATTCAATATTGAAAACAATCAGTACCAAAAGTTTTGAAATAAAATATTTATTAAAAATAGGATAAAGTAATAAATCTAATAAAACTTGTATTATTAAATCAAATAATTAACATTTATACAAAAGATAAAAAGATACATCAAAATAGCTTGTATTAATTATGAAATGATTTCATAATGTATCTTGGAAAAAAAATACCCATGGCTTTTTGTTATTCTCCTTTTAATGATACTTGATAAAGATGAAACAAATGTCTTAATGTACAATAGGCACATGCCAAATTTACTTTGATACCATAACAATAACATTTATCACGTTCACTTAAAAAGCTTAGCGTTTTCGGGGCTATAATTTGTCACATTTGTAACACCCTACTAAACTTTAATTCTTTCACCTTAGTTTTTTTAATTATTTTAGATAATAATTAGCTAGCATAATAATACTATCCTATTGCCTAAATTTGCAGGTAATTTTTTTTTAAATTGCTATGACTATTTCCTATTCGTAATCATATATTGGAATAATGTATATCAACTATAAATTATGTACCTAGTAAGCAGAAAAAAAGAGGTGGGTCAACACACTTAAATACCAAGTCTTTCCTAACCAGAGCCTTTCTAAATTACGCTTTCACAGGAGCAAATTTTCTTCTAACAACCCAAGGGTAATTTTTAAGCGACAAAGAATGATTCTTTTATAACATAAAATTGAAACTACTATTTGTTAATCAATAATTCCCAAGTTTAGACAACCATCATCTATAGAAAATATACTTCACTACTAACATTGATTATAGGGTACAGGACATATTACACATTTGAGATACATAAAGGAACACTTTAATACAACAATATAACATAACCAAAATCTGGTAATAAATAGTAAAGATTCTATCTAGCACACATAATAAAATCTGATTATTTAGAAATTAAGTTCAAAATTATATCCATTTCACTGCTAATGACAATCCATGCAATCTAGAAACATCAAAGAAAAGGGGTGAGAGAAGTCTCCTAATAGGGTGATATTTCCAGGGAGTCCACTTCATCCCAAAAATACTAAGAGTAATGCGGGAGTGTAACAATATGCAATCTCTTATATTAACTCAAATTATATTTAAAATACTTAGAACATTTACTAGTGTCATGTAAGATAGAAATGCATAATATCAATCATAATAAAAGTGCAGGAGAAGAAGTATAATAAATAATCATGAGTGTACTGTAAACTTCTTTTTATAATATATCGTTCCCTTCTAATGGCTATAGTTTGTAAAGCCTATTCGTATTGGATCTGTAGAGCTCTTATTGTTAGTGTCCCTAGTCAGTAGATGAATGTCAAGTCCTTGTCCACTAGCACTGCGAGACCCAAGGCATCACTACAATGTCCACCAAGTCCTTGTTCGCTACAAGGTAGGGCCCAAGGTGTCATTTAGCAACCAAGACTAAGCGTTCACCAAGTCGTCTTCTTCATTACAAGGCGGGGTCCGATGTGTCACTTATTTATTTATCCATTTCACATAGTGCACTAGCATATATAAAGTATGAAAATTACATAAAGTTTTTACAATTTCTTTCATTTTCACATATAGACCACAAGATTTTCCAAATTTGCACATAACGCTCAAACAACATAGGTGTCACGACCCGTCCTGGCACATGATCACGTGAGAATCTGATTCCCACGTAAGCCTCGTAACCTGGATTCCTCTATATGCACAGGAAATTATAAACTTTTAAATCATAAAACCTTTTCTACATACATATCACCTATCTTTAAAACATATAGTCAAAATTTTCCAAATTCCAGTCTCATATCCTGTTGTTTGAAGTATGAATTTATGGGATCAAAAGTATAAAGAAAGTTTATCATATACAAAAAAAAACTTTATTAGTAGTAAAATCGTATAATACAATCCAACATAATCACATATACATAACATATATCATGCATTATGGTTCGATCCTACCTGCATTTACATGGAGCACCCTATTCTACATAGAGGGCTTCACTGTGTGAAAGCTTACCAACTGATACTCTATGCCTCTTGGAGGAGGAAGGAGTCTGAGTAAAATCTGGTCATTCTCTGGAAAATAGAAGAAATAAGAGAGGGTGAATTTTGTAACCAAAACTCAGGAAGTGAATCCTCACCCACAACCATACATGGGACGGGAAGGAAAAATACATAAATACCATTAATGCAGCACTCACAAAACATTTATATTTATTCCACATAATAGCAATAAAACCATAAGTTTACTAAAATCATAGAAGCATAATATTCTCAAAGAATTACTAGAAAGGAACAGACTATCAGGAACTGAAAAATGGGTGCTCAGTTCCTCGTGAACAAGAGCCCTAACTGAGATCTTAATGGTTCCTCGTGAACCGCATCCCTCGTGGACTGATTTTCTCTGGATAAATTGCCCCTCGTGGGCCTTGGTACCAAGGTTAACGATTTGACTCGTTAACTTACAACTCTCTTCCTTCAGAAATTCCTTATTCTAAATCAGTCTTTTCACAATATTTCATGAAGTCCTCTATCCTACGGTTCAAATCCTAATCTCATGAAATAAACAATTCTGAAAATCATAAAATCTTTTATTACTTTGAGGGCTCTGAATCCATGTAACCCTAAGTTTAACCTTAGCATACCTGGTTGTGAAACCGTGCCCAAGGGATCACCCATTAAAGACACTATGGTTTCAATCCACAGAACATGTAGCCGTCAACCGTTTCAAGTCATACACAGAGTCACATGCTAAAACTCTTTTATGTCTAAGTTTCTAAATCCATTCCAAATATCAAACCTTCATAGACTTGGAAATTCCAAAACCTCAACAACATTTCCCATAGTCACCAATTTCATAATTGGTTAAGCATAAAAGTCATGCTAACAAACCATATATCTCAAACAATTGCAGTTATCAACAATTTTATATAAAACCATCTCAACAAATATGGTCCCATGCATTTTTCAAGAACACCTTTTATGTAGTTTTAGAAAATCAACGTTTCATAACAAATAAATCTAAATGTTACAAAATAAACTATAGAATCATAGTTCTTCTTTATGGTTTGTTGAAAGTAACTATAATAACCAACATAGAGGTCATAGGCTAGAACCCACTCACCTGGAGTGGTGGAAGACATAGGAACAGGATCAAATGGATTCTGGGAGGTAGGGATGACACCTGTCTCTTCATAGAAGCAACAGAACACTAAAATCAACTTCTAAAACTTCTAAATACTCAAATTCAATCTCTAACAAGGTAGAGAACCTTCTTTTTCAGAAGCATGGAGACCCCCCCTTGAACTAAGAAATCTTGAAGGAAATGAAGCAAAACTAGCAAAATAACATACCTTTAAGCTTGGAGGATTGAAGATTCTAAGTTAAACTTGAAAGAATTAGAAGAAATGGAGTTTTATGAGTGAAAATGGGTTGGAAGGGGTGTTGTGTTGAAGTTGAGAGAAGTTAGGGAAGGTAGGGTGTGTCTGAATGGTCTAACGAAATGGGGTTTTATGTTTCTGTTGACCGCCTGGCGGTCATATGACTTTAAAACATTTGTTTTCTTTCCATTAACTTTAAAATATAAATGTAAATAGGAAAATACCCCCCATTTGGATTCAAATAAAATATTAGAAAAATCAAAATCCCAATAAATCAAAATCTCATTTTTGGGTTTTAGTTCAAATTGGAAAATCTTACGATTTTATAAACTCGGCTAAAAATGAAGTACTTGAGGGTTTCATAAAATTCATTAAAAATCCTCTTTAACTCATTTTTCTCTAGGGAACAATTACTTGAGACTTTTGGTCCAAAAAAAATAGCTCTAATATATAGCCCTCCAAGGGCGTGGGAACTTAGCGAAATTCAAACCCAAACGAAGGTAAGGTGGCACCTTTCTTTGTTTGAAAATTTTTTTTTTGACCTTTTATTTATTATTTTTTTTATTTTGAAAATCTAGGTATTACAATAAGATTCCTAAAAGCTTCATAAAAATCCATACTTCTTTGTAATTACCTTTGAAGCACAAAATCACACTATTATAATAAAACTCATTTTCTTTATAATAAAATATGCTTAACTTAGTTTTTAATCATATAATAATTGAATTTCAAGCATTCATATAGTATTTTCTTTACTAATTCCATATGTCTAAATATATCCAAAATGACTTAAAATTTATCTTCAGAAAATATGTAGGTAAACTACCTTTATGTGTTCAACATAGGTAAAATATTTTTATTTATATAAGGATATAATCATGAAGAAAATAAAAAAGCAGTGGAACTTTTCAAGAAATATTAAAAAAAAAATTCAAAATTATACCAGAACTTTAGAAAATCACTTAAAGCAAGAAACTAGCTAGTTATCATGCCCTATTCCTAATGAGACATTAACTTAAGTCTTTGTAAATAATATTTTTTAATATTAATAAATGTATAAGTCAAATATTTATAGTCTAAGGTTTATAGTTTGAGTCCAAGCATCATGATAATAAATTGTCTCAATTAAGTCCAAATGAGTCTAATTCATGACAAAGGTCATGATTAATATAAATAAGTTTTAGTGTCTTTTTGTATCTTATTAAGTCTTAATGGTCCCAAGAGAAACATAACACACAAACCAAGCTAAATATTACATACTCAAAGGTCTAGAATCCATTCATTATAGTGAATTAAATATATAAAGCACTTTTCATGAACGAAAAATGTTTCATAATCAAATACATAGTGAAATCAAAACTAAGCTATATCACCTTAAAACTCTATAACTTGTGCACAAAGCTTTATCAAAAGCAAAAATACATGGTTTAACAAATTAAAATAAATTTATACAACATTTAAATATTTAAAGAAAGCATAATTTGACTGTTGTTTAAAGATAAAAACCAAAATTTAAAATAATTTTTAATCATGATTTTCAATCATATAAATAGAGAAAATAAACATGCATCATAGAATTACCCTCTTTTTTCATCTATTATTTCATTTGGGGTTTATTTTTATGTGTTGATAGTATAAAAAATCAAATTATTTTATTTATACGCCCTTTCAAATAATTATGAGTAAAATCATATTTTTAAGAGTCTAACTACCATGTGCAGATAGTGTAATTATCTCTATACTATTTGTAAGGATGTAAATAGACCAAGCCACACCAAACTTTTCAAGCCAAGGCTAAATTATAACTCTTTATTCTTAGTCTGCATGTTTTTAAAGTAAACAACCATTATTATCCTAACATTTTTAATCTGACTTCAATTTGATTCTAACAAAATTTTGACATCAATCTTATCTTAATAAATTTCTTAACCTCAATATAGTAGTTTTGACATCAGTTTAGTCATAATATTTTTTATTTTTACATCATTTTAGTCATTTTTATCCAAATGAAAATCCAATAAAATGATTGAATTTATGTCAAATTAAAAAATGTGAGGATTAAATTGATGTAAATAATTTTATCAGGGCCAAATTCAGGAAGTTATTTATGTACCAAAAAATAAATGAATTTGTTTTTTATCCAATAAATTTTGGTATAAACTGGTGTGCACTGACATTTTTTGCAACAACAGTATACTCAATCCCCTCTGAACCAACGAGTTGAGTTGTGCGCGTTGTTCAAACCAATTGAGCATTGCCACGGTGCTTGATTGATGACTTCATCACGAGAAGACGTGTCGGTAGCAAAATCTCACGATGTGAAAAACATGACATGGGTACATTGGTCAAATTATCCAAATCAATGCATAGTCAAAGTGTCAAACTATTTTTATCAATCAAATTCGAATATCTCTGTAGCTTTTAGGACTAATAGCCAGAGAACAAGCATGTATACAAGGAAAGGTGCACTGGTGCAGGTTCAAGATATCCATCCCATGCATGAGGTGAAGGATTCGTTACTCCGGTCATGTTTTGGAGTAACGTTACTCCCCTCAAATAAGATAAAATTAGTCATTGAATGATAATACAGTCCGACACCGTTTCATTCATAGTTTATAAAATAAATTTATTAAATAATATTAAAATGCATTTGAAACTACATATTTGTCCTTCTATCGACACTATCTCTCTGCACCCAATCTCTGCATCACCTTCGTCTGGCTTTCGATTGTTGGATGCTACTTTGGTGTCATTGGAATCAAAACCAGTATATTTTTTTTATGGAAAATCAAAATCATTTAAATAAAAAGCAAGAGATGTCAGAGATTGTAGAACCAATTTGAGGATTAAGGCCATACTTATCTGCATAACGAATAGGAATTTAAATCGCTTGCAGTGTTGACACCGTAAGTAGATGGCCAAAAACTGCAAGACAATAACTATGACTTGATTATTTGTTGCTCATTTAAGGATAAAAGGAGGTTTGTTTGCTGAATTTTTCAGATAAAATTCTGCATCTAAATTTTTTTTTCACCCTTACTGGTGCCAGATCCAGATGCTGGCTGTGGTGCTCCTCCTTCTCATTTGTGCAAATTTTTTTTTTTTATTTAAAAAAAAAAACCATGGCTTCGACCACCATATGAGTATCACAAGTAAGAATTTAGAAAATTAGTGGTTTGAAACAATTGGTTTTAGGTATAAAACTTGAGCAGATGCGGATCAAAGAGAAAGCAAAACAGTGGAGGAAGGATGTGGTTCTGACTGTGCCAAGGAATAGTTATTAGAGATAAGATCAGTTGTCAATGTTAGTTAGTTAGTTAGTGCAGTTATTGGATAAGCTGCATGTATATAATGAACACTGTTGTATTGGTTTAGGTGTGATTCACCATTCATCACCTAGTGCATTCAGCTATTCATCTATGCACTTTCTTCTTCTCTTCTTCTTTCTTTCTCTCTGTTCCTAAGCTCGCGTTCGGCTCAGACTTAGCTGAAGTTCATCCTTAATCTTAGGAGCTGATACCAGTTTTACAACGCGGAAGAGCTTTTTGGGAGAAGAGAGAAGGGTGATGGTTTAGAATGAAAAAATGAAAATGTCAATTCAGTAGTTATTTTGACCAATTATAACAAGGCATTTGAAAATCTTTAATAAAATAAAATTCAATTCAATTAAATTCCTTTATTTGAATTAGGTCTAAAAATAAATTAATTTAATTATTTTTACTATTTTATTCTTCATTAATAGATTAGGAACAAAATATTATATTCAAGTAAGATTCTTTTGATTTTTTCATTTGTTGAAATTCAATTTTTATATCAAATTACACCTATTTGGATCTGATTTTAATTTTTGTTAGATTTTAATTCCCATGGAAATTCAATTACTTCGCTAAATTGCTTCAAAAGCATTAAATTCAATTTAATTCCTTTGATATAATTGAATTCAGATTTCCAAACGCCCTATAAGAAAGGAGCAAAATTACTCCATAACATGACCAAAGTAATGAATTTTTTACCATGATTCAAATGAAGTTTTCACTGTAACAGGAAAAAAAAACAATAATTATGTCTATAGATGTGTTGGATGATGTGGAATAACAAAATAGTTTTGGTATATTATTAAATATTTTTATTTAATTTTCAACGAATACTACTTTCGTCCATAAATAATTGTCTAGTTTGAAATATGCACTGAAATTAAATAAATAATTAAAAAAATCAAAGTTACAAAAAGTTAAAAATAATTTATTAAATTGTTTTTGTTTCTTTTTAATAATCTCACTTTCTCTCCTCTTCTTCACTATTTCTCCCTTCTCCTTCCAATAGTATTTAATAGAGGTATAATTGAAAAGAAATAATTAATACTACTTAAATTTTTTAAATAAAAAAATTTTTAAATATTTTTTTGAAATAGATAATTATTCAAAAAAGAAAAGAGTAATTTGATGATCCAATATGATTTCATAACATTAGCAATGAAAAGTTTTGGTGAGAAAAAATTTAGGGTGAGAGGATTAACAATATAAATTTAGAGAAGAGTTGTTAATCAATAAAATTTTATCAAAATGTCAAATTATTATGGGGTAGTTATGATAGTGAGTAGTTCCTAGTTACTTTTTATCATTTGTTATTTTGGTAAAATTTACTAAATTATTATTTTTTTAATAATCCAACTTTCTCTCCCCTTGTTCATTATATCTCTATACTACTTCAATAGTATTTAATATGGATGTTATTGAAAAAATAATTAATACAACTGAGTTGACCTAATTATGTAACTGAGTTTTAGACTTTAATTTTAAATATTTATATGATTATTTATTTATCTATATGTATATATTAAATAAGTTTGACTTTTGCGAAACATTATGCTGAGCAGTTTTTTTTCAATGAAATTGTTACCTTGAATTGTTATGAAAATTGCTTTTAAAGGTTTGGGAGGAAGAAGAAAAGAACATCAAAGCCCTTAAATTGATAAATATCAAAATAAAAAATGCAAAAGCCTAAAAAAATTTTAGATCACCTTCTTTCCTTTTTGCTTTTACAGAATGATTAAAAAAGAAATAGATCATAAAAAAGATAATTAAAAAAAATAGTTGAATACTAAAGAGGAGATTGTTTGAATCAAATTAAAAGAAAAACAAAATTAAGAAGAATGAAAAATCTCATTAACTAAAAGGTCTTTCAAGAACCACATAAATAGCCAGAGAAGGGTGTAGAGAACAATACCGCTGACTTGTTGTAGGTCTTGAAAATACCTCTGAAGGCAGGTTAAAGGTTAAACCATACAACAACATGCAAGGTATAGCATAAGAGAATAACACAATAAAGTGCAACCAAAAAAAAAAGAAAAAGAAAAAGAATCTACCAACAACTGTCAACCAAAATATTACAGCAACAGAATAAAAAGGATAAAAATAATACAGAACCACCATCAACCACTGCTTTAACCTCATCTTGAAGCAATCGAATCGACCAACAACTTAGGAGCTTTACAAACTCCATCACAACCTATTGTGGGAAAAACCCCATTCAGAACAACAAGGATGAAATTAGAAATACAACATCCCGCATGATTCATACCTATTGATTTGCAGGAAAAAAGGAGCACTTTAGAAGTTACAAACAAAATACTATTGAAATATATATATATATATACACACACATATAAAATACAATCTTTAGAAATATAATAAATCAATCTGCAAGAAAAATCTATGATTCGTGGAAAGGAAGGAGCAGCCAGAAGGGAAGAAGAAGAAGAAGCAAGAGGAGGAGAAAGAAAGTACCCGAAGAGACATGCAGAACCATAGAAGAAGGAAAAAAAAATTGAATTCACAATTTTAAATTTTGTAATTGATTGACTGATTTTTTTTATTTTGAATATGAAATTAAAGTATTGATTGCAATAATCTTCCTTCATTGATTTTTTTTTTTGAAAGCATTGATTGCAATAATGTTCCTGGCTTATTTTATTATTGATTATTAATATTGATTAGCAATTTATAAATAAATTGATGGATCAATTATAGGATGACACATGTCCCATATAGGTTTGTATTTGTATATATTATTATTGATTATTGATGTGAATTTGGATATGATTATTATATTACCTAAATCACGAGAAAAATATTCGTACTATAAAAACATTAATTATTCCATTAGATTTGTTCCCACCAATAGCTACATGTATATCTAAATAAATTTTTGTGCATCAACCTGAATATACTCTCTTAGGTTATGTAAGTATATTAAAAAAATCATGCTTTTTTACACAATTATGGTATAAAATCGATATACAAATATTTCTTTCTAATATATGTTATATTTTTGCCCTAAAAAATGTTATACATTTAATTTCTTAAATATGGCATACTAAAATGAATTTATAAAATGCAAATGAGCCTATAATTTAGTGATAGATTTCAGCATATCTCAATGAGTTATGAAAGGTCACGAATTCGACTCATATCCCCGCCCTCTTTCCCCTAATATATCAGTTCAAAAAAATGAATTTATAAAATACTAATATCAATAAAATTTTTTATATAATTATTAGACTGTCTTTAATTTTAAAACAACAATTTTAATAGAGAAACAAAAGTCAAACATTTGTGTCTGAGAATTTATTCAATAAATTTTATTTTTTGGTGAAAACCTAATTAAAGCAGTTTGAATGAGATATATTAAATTTATAAGAGTAACTGAGATTCACGTAATTATAATTTTGAATAATGGTCTTATTAACTAATTAATTTATACATTGGTTAATGGTTATTATATCCCTTTAACAAGTTGTTATTTCGGCAGAAAGAAAATAATTTTATTTTTAGACGGTGTGTAAAAATTATATAGAGATTCAATTATATACTATTACATTAGTAAAAGAATTTGGCCAAACCATCCATAATTTGGATGATAGGTAAAGAGGGAAGGGAAAAAATGATGTGAAATACAATTTTTTATTTTTGGAGAGAAGAAAAAATCTTTAACATAAAAATCTAATGACATTTATAAATCAAAACAAATATATTAGATCCATATTGAATAAGAAAAAAATATATTTAACATGTTGAACTGATAACAAATTTGTGGTTCTGCCCCTTGCCCCAATGCAACAAGTGTTACAACTTGAAAAATATATCATGTCTCTTTTCAACATACATCTGTATACATCCGTATTTGTAAAATTGTAAAAAGAAAAATACCTACAATAGAAAACTAAAACACCTATAAAAAGGGAAAGCAAACCACAAAAGGGTATAATGAAAAATCACACAAAGAATAATAAAACAAACATAAAGTCTTGAACATGAAAAAAAATAGAAGACGGTGAGACTATCACCAAAGAATAAAGATATCAGTCCCTTCAACAAGACTCACATAAGGGAATACCAAAGAAAGAAGAAAGAAAAGAAAAGGATTAGGGTTTGAAAACAATACTCATAATTTGAGTGTCATTTACCATATGAACATGTTAGGAATGAAAATAGAAAAAAAAAACTCTTGAAACTAAATTGAAATCTTGATGGAACATATGAGACGTAAATAGAGGTTTACTTGAGCTTACCATTATTAAGTGTTAAATAAAAGACTAATATAATATGAATTTAATTTTTATATCCTGATAATATAAGTTTTTTTACATTGTCCTTCAATGAAATCATCCCAATTGCATGACTTGTGTGGGACTTAACACTTGTTTTGATATGACACTATATAATTGAATGATAATATAAAATTATTTTACATTATTAGTGTATAAAAATTAAACTCATAATATAGGAAACAACATAAAAGCAATTAAAATAGAAAACATATGAACACATGATCCGCCGTTTAGAATTTAGAAACAATAAAAAGAAGGATGAAAATCTTTAGTGGTAATAATTATCATTCTCCAGCAGGGCCATCATCATCACATTATGATGATACTATACCATAGTGGGGGTGAAAGCATGATTCGTGAAAGCACTGGAAAAAGGGAAAAGGCAAAGCAGCAGATGAAAATTGAAATGAGTTGACCTCGGGTGGCGACCCAGTGCACGTGCGAAGGAGGAATGGTCCCTCCCTCATTAATTTTTCGGATAGGGATGAGGAATATAAAGGAAACAAAGTAAGGCATCGTTTTAATTTATAGCTGGTTATTTAATATTCTTTACGCAATTTCCATACACATATATAATGCAAGATATGAAAATGTATTTGTCCTTGTTACCATAGGCAAAAGCCAAAAATCAAATCATACTTGGCTAGGCCTAGGGCTCCAATACCTTTTACAAAAAGGGTTCCCAGTTGCCAGTCGCCAGTGCCCCTCTTCCAAAGCGTTGGCTGATTCGTCCCTCTTTATTTTTCTCCTTCCAAACTCAACTCCGTTTGTTTTTCATTTGCGAGTTGCAAGCGGGAAAACGGAAACGGCGGCCATAGCAAAGCAACACTAGCTAGGTCGCTAGTCGTTTTCCCCTCGTTCCCTTTCCGTTCCGTTTCGGTTTGGACTCTTTCTTCTCTATTCGCTTCTTATCTTCGGACTTCTCTCTCTTTTGCTTTCCTTTCTGCTTTGTCATAAAGGCGAAGCGACGCCGTTCTGCCTGAGAAATCGGATCGTTAGGGTTTTTCTGAGATGGACGAGAACTTGCTTGACGATATCATTCGGAGGCTTGTTGCGGCGAAGAACGGTAGAACGACGAAGCAGGTTCAGCTTACGGAGTCCGAAATCCGACAGCTTTGTGCCACCTCCAAGGAGATCTTCCTCAGCCAGCCCAATCTTCTTGAGCTCGAAGCTCCTATCAAGATTTGTGGTAATTTCTTCTTTTTATTTCTTAAATAAATCATTCTGATTGTGACTGTGATTGTGCATGCTAGATGGAGCTTCGATTATGTTTGTAGAATCGTGTATATGTGTACATGTAGTTTGTTCTGGTTGCTTGGTAAATTGACCTAATGCTGATTGTGAATTGTGATGTGAGAATTCTGTAATTGAATTGAATGGAAAAATGTTTAGGAAATTCACATGCAATTAGGGAAGCGGAGTGCTGTTTTCTGTGGTTGCATTTGAAGCCCTAACAAGAAGATTCTTCTGTTTATTTCAATTTCTTCATGTAGCTGTTGTGTTGTTTGCCCAACTCCTTATTAGAGAGACTACTTCACAAGCCCTTATTGCAGACAGCTATTGATCATACTTTTTAATGTGGAATGTATATCATATTAAGGCTTATAAGCCTCCTGAATTGCGATTTCTTTAGTGATGGAGCTTCTGGTTCTGCAGCTTCTTTGGTACCTTGAATTCGCTGAGTGCCTATAGGTAGTTACTGCCATAGCTAGGATTGGTGTGCTGTTGTTTGGTTTTATTGGGACATTTCAATGGATAGGTCCCAGAATGGATGAGAGCTGGAGGGAAGTGTGATTATTACTTCTGCACAATCATTAACTCTTCATCTATGTGGATTTGTGTGTCAAGGGGTGTTTGCAAATGAATAAACTGTTTGGAATTTGGACGTGTTGTTGGATGGGCTTTATGGCTTCTACTCCAATATGCAAATTACTGGTTGCACAAAATAGTTTACAGTGCATGTAAAAATGCCAAAAGGCACCCATAAGGCACCGATGCTAGATGACTGATGGGGTCCATGCTTATTTTTGTCTTAGGCAAGACCTCTTCCTCGGGTATGGTTGTGAATTTGGATTTTAGAGGTGAAAGAAGGGTTTGAAGTGTTAAATCCAAACTTACAAGCATACCCTTAACGCACATTTGTAGTGTTGCCTTATGGGTTCAGGTAAGCCGCTTGTGTTATTGCCATTAATGTCTTACTCGGTTTAAATTGCTAACTTTGCCATCAATTTTAATTTCTGGGCTGTGGTGGTGGTTGTGACATTTATTTTGTCTGTATAATATGGTCTATGGAGCCTATTGTCAACTTAATGTAATGATTTCTCACTCGAACGTTTTTACAGGTTAATTTTGATATGAATGTAATGTTGGAGTTGTTAATTATATGGAAAATCATGTTAAAATGGTTAAAAATTTTACTGTTTTCTCTTTTCATGTGTGCGCTTTTAGTGCCTCTTACTTGAAGGCCTTAATGCCCTAGAGCCTTGATATCTGCTTTTGCTTCTGACCACCTTGTATTTTAAATTCTTCATTTGCAGGAGATGTTCATGGCCAGTATTCAGATCTTCTAAGGTTGTTTGAATATGGAGGATACCCACCTGAGGCAAATTATTTATTCCTTGGAGATTATGTTGATCGGTAAGCAGAGCATAGAGACAATATGCTTACTCCTCGCATACAAGATCAAATACAAGGAAAACTTCTTTCTTCTTAGGGGCAACCATGAATGTGCTTCCATCAATCGTATATATGGTTTCTATGATGAGTGCAAGAGGAGGTTTAATGTTCGCCTCTGGAAGACATTCACTGACTGCTTCAATGCTTTACCCGTTGCTGCTCTTATAGATGAGAAGATCCTTTGCATGCATGGTGGACTATCGCCTGATCTTAAAAATTTGGATCAGATAAGGAATATTGCTCGCCCTGTCGATGTGCCAGATCATGGCCTTCTCTGTGACCTGTTATGGGCTGATCCTGATAAAGATCTTGATGGCTGGGGAGAAAATGACCGAGGTGTGTCATTTACATTTGGGGCTGACAAGGTTGTTGAGTTTCTTGAAAAACATGATCTCGATCTGATTTGCCAAGCTCATCAGGTAATGAGACCTGAAGTTTGGCTATGGATAGTATGTTTTGCTTCTTTGTTTGTACTTCTATACATATACATATATACTAGAGTAGGGCATACATTATTTGTTTGCAATTACTAACTATTAACTCACATTGTGAAATGAGAAATAATTGTGTGTCCTGAGTAGATTTATAATGATGATTGAGAATCAATGGGAAAGAAATAGACAGGATGAATAAGATTGTGTTTGGACGATACAGACTAAATACTATTGTAAGTTTACAGAATTTATATGACCCAATCTTGTTTTCTTGAAACACTTGAGCTTTTCTCTTTTCTTTATGTATCACCAACTTTGATGCATCATAACTATTAGGTTATTTCTATTAGTGCTTAATTGATAACCGTTTTTTAGCTGCCTGTCTTTTCTGATGGACTTGTATCTTGTATAGTGTCTTTGTCTATGCTGATGTACTGGGTGTAAGGGCTTTTTGCTTGGCTCATAGGTCTTTTTATTTGATTAATTAGTGATTCTGATCCGATGTTTTCCTTTTAAAATTATGGGCTTTTCATTTCAGGTTGTAGAAGATGGATATGAGTTTTTTGCCAAGCGTCAGCTGGTGACTATATTCTCAGCGCCAAATTACTGTGGGGAATTTGATAATGCTGGTGCTATGATGAGTGTGGATGACACCTTAACATGCTCTTTCCAGATACTTAAGTCTTCTGACAAGAAAGGGAAAGGTGGATTTGGTAACAACACATCAAGACCGGGAACTCCACCCCATAAGGTAAAAAGATGTGGGAGTTATTTTTCTTCATGCACTTTGTTCCTTCGCATAACACTTATTCATTTCTATTTATGTATGTGGGTCAGTGTTTGTATGTTTAAATCCAAATTTGTCAAAAATCTAGTTACAGGTTACAACCATTAGAGGCACTTAAGTTGGTTATTTCACTTTCACATACATACCATGGGGTTTCATTTTGAGTAGCATTGACATACAATTGGTAATTTCCAAGTTTAATGATTTAGTCATTTAGATTTCTGAGTAACATAACATTATCAGGGAGATTTTGTGGTTTTGAAAAAACTTGAGAAAATGTGCTTGCTTCCTTATTTTCATTCAATCATATGCTACGTATGTTTATTAGTGTTGGCCCTCGTTCCATTTTTCTCCCCTCGGTAACATCTCTTCAATTATTTTGTTCCAGGGTGGGAAGTCTTAGTTAACATTCCGCGAGCTATATTTAAGGTTCGTGAGCTGGACAGAGGGTTCCATTTTCCATATTAGGTCAAAGGCTTAACATCGTTCTGCTGCGATTCACAATATATATAATGCATGGCGTCTTTCTTCCTTGGCAAGGATAACTAATTACAGTGTAGCGAGGGACTAGGCACTTTTTATTGTGCGACTTTGATTCCCTCTTCCCCCCCCTCTCTCTCTCTCTCTCTCTCTCTCTCTCTCTCTCTCTCTCCCCTTTGGTTCTTCCTTTCTCCCTTCTTATAGCTTTATTTTCTTGATGTACAATGGAAATTCAAACTTTTCATCCTGATTGCCTTGTTATGGTGAATTAGAGGTGTCAAAATAGCCTGGGTGGGCAATCGTCAAAATAAAATGTAAAATAGCGTTTGGTTCGTGTTAGGGTGCTTGCGGGTGACCATCAAAAAATAAAAAAATTCAAAAAAAATTACCTTTTAATGACTTGATGAATTTTTTTAAAAAAGATTTTAAAAATATTTTTTTATTTATATATATCTAATTTTTTAAAGTTCATAATAATTACATACTAATTTTGATTAAAAAATATTATTGTTAATAGTGTTATTTGTAAGTTATGATGTTTTATTTTTAATTTTAATTTTGAGTGAATAGTGTTAATTTTATAGTGATATTATGTCATTGAGTATATATTTCTTTTTTTTCTTTTTTGGGTCACATTTTTTATTTTTTTCACTAATAAATTGTGAATATTTCTTAAAAAAAATTGAATTGCTGCCAAGCCCTAAACTTGGGTTAAGCTGGGCAAGATAAGTGTGAATTTTTTGATGGTTAAAACTTTAATATGGTAGTTTTGGTGGATTTAGCGGGTTTAGTCTGTTCTGACATATATGTTGTGAATGTTCCTTGGAAAATTTAATTTTATAAATTGCCTTAGCTTTATAGCTTATACTGACTAGTTCTATGGTAGTGAAAAAGGAAAATGGAGAGAAAATTATACGTGATCGTCCTTGTACTATGAGCGTCTAACATCCATAAGTGGTGTTAATTGGGTTATTTACTCTATTATTTTTGGATGCGATGGATAAGTAGGTAAAGTTGAGATTATTATCATATTTAACGATGAAAGAGTGACTGTTGGAATAGTATTTTACATGTTAGAATAATATTTTTGAATTTGATAAAAATAACAGTATAAGGTTGCACTCAAGTAAGCAGTAACTTGGTTTCTTGGAGCAGGTTAGTAAATACTAATCCACTCCGACCCATGTTTCTTTAGCGACATTTATGACTTGAAACGTTGCAATTAATTGTTAATGTATGATTTCAACAAGGCAAAACGTCGAGATTGTATTTTCAAGAAAAAATCATGACAAATTATTTAGTTTGGTAATTCTTGAATTGGTGAATGAACTTTATTATTTTTTAATTCAATAAGTCTTTTAAAATCTAGATGAGCTTTGTTAAAAGTTACTTTTTTTTTAATTACTATTATAATATTATTATTTCTTCAACAAGAAAAATGTCGTCAGTCATGTATGCAAGTGTACGAACAAATTTAGATTTATTTCGAGAGTCTTTGATATTTGCGGTTGAATACTTATATATATATATAAAAAAGATATTTGTGGTTGAATATATGAATTTAATTTATCAATTGCTCGAGAAAACTCGAATTAGTATGAAATTTTTTCTTGATATGCTGTTAATTGTTGGTCATGTTTTCCTTCATTCCGATTCAGGGAAACTTGTAATCAAATTATTTTTTATGTGAAAATTATATTTTGTTATTGTTTTTAAATAGAGATTAATTAGTATGTACTACGATGTAAATCTATTTTATATTATCAATCAATTAAAACTTGACACATTAATGAATTGGTGAGAAAAATTGGCAGGAAGTGGCACAATTATTAAAAGTATAGTGATATGTTAAGTTTTGATTGGTTGATAGTGTAAAATAGGTTTATATTGTTTGTGCATACCAATTAATCTCTTTAAGAAATTGTAAAGGAAACATTAACTAAAATTGTTTTTTTGAAAAAAATTGAGATAATTTAATTTACATATATATTGTTAATGTAAAAATAAATATTCAATCATGTATTATTACATTACGAACATTTGACCTAAACATCTACTATCATAAAGTTTTACAAATAAGATGTAATTGAATGACAGTGTAAATTATTTTACACTATTATTATATTAAAGTTAATCTAAATTTACAAATAATAAATAAAATAGAATTTTTTTAAAACAGACCCTCCCTAAATTTATCAATATTAATGTACTGATAATCTAAAGGGTTTTATATCATCATTTAATCATATATTTAACATACAATAACAATTATCTTTGACTCTTTAACTAATTATGTAAATGAAATAATGTAATTAAGACAACATCAAAATTAAACTTTATTTTAATAAAAATCCTTATTAAATTCGAGTTTAAATAAATTCACACACGACTAACTTTCACTTATGTTACACTTGTATGATATGGTTATCCATCAACCAAAAATTAAACACTACGTCAAAAAAAAAAAAAACCACATTTGTTTTAATAAGGTGAAATAAAAATTACGAATGTTAATAGAACATCAAAAGACGGGGAAAAAAAAAAAGTGAATGTATCAAGCAACTGTGAATGCCCGTGGAGCCTGTGAGGGCTGAGTAGGTCTGAATCCAGTGTGGCAACGCATCGCAAGGCAAGGCTTCCTTCCAATTCAAACCGAATTTCGTTTAATCGAATTCGCAGACGGAGTAGCTCAGCTAGTTCATAATCTATCTATCTATTCAAGAAATGAATGGAAATGCATGCAGTGAAGTGAGGATTGATTGATCGTCAATGAAGTGCCGATCCGTGGCGTGCATATGGTCAGGCACGCCCTTCCCACACCGAGTCACCGCCGTCGCCGCCTTCTCCCAACCTCCCTCCGTCTTCACCGCCGGATCCGATGGCTCCATCATCTGGTGGTCCCTTTCCCCGGTAGTCTCCTTTTACCCCTTTTCATATTAATTAATTAATTAATTAATTACAACATCTTCTTCTTTCAACCATTCAATTAAGCTCAATTGTTTGTGACCCCCTTTGATTGATTGATTTTGCAGCAAGTTAAAGCGGTGGGGATATTGTGCGGTCACGCAGCTCCCATCACTGATCTCATCACTTGTAGTCCCGTTTCCGCAGAACAAGAAGAAGAAGAAGAAGCCGCTGATGATGGTGGCTCAAGTAATTTAGTGGTGAATTCTAGTCCAAGTAGTTGTAGTGCATTGATTAGCGCGTGTTCTGATGGGTTCTTGTGTGTGTGGAGTAGAAGCAGTGCCCACTGCCGGTGCAGGAGGAAATTGCCGCCTTGGGTTGGCACCCCTCGCATGATTCGAGCTTTGCCTTCGAGGCCGAGATATGTGTGCATTGCTTGTTCTTTCATGGAACATTCTGGAAGTTCAGGGGAGGGGAATGAAGGGTTGGTGGATAGAGAAACAACTCACCACAGGAAGCCCCCTAAGTGTACCATTGCTGTTGTAGACACCTATTCGCTTTCGATTACTCAAACTGTTTTTCATGGAAATTTATCCATTGGTCCAATCAGGTTTATGGAAGTAGTTTTAACTGATAATGTTGAGAATGGGCATTCTGTGCTTGTGGCTGATTCTGCGGGTAGGCAACAGATGGTTTCGATATCCAAGGACCCTCTCGATCGTGGGGAAAGCTTGACGAGTTCACCCAAAGATACTTCTCAGTTGGAGAGTTCTTATTGCTTTGAGGGATTGACTGGTGTGGATCAAGTTGTTTCAGTTTTAAGTTATGGGACCATTGTTGCGTTTATATTAAAAGATAGCTGCATATTTAGGTTGTTGTCTAGTGATACTCCAATTGGAGAGGTTTCTTTTGAGGGCAATTTGTTATGTTTGGATGGGGATTCGATTCAAGCACATGTTGTGGGTGGCATTTTTCTTGAAGGTGATGATGTGGGTAATATGCCCAATGCCCATGAATGCAACAACTTGGTTCCAGTATATTTTGTTGTGTGGAATGATATAGGTGCTGCAATTATCTATGAAATATCGTATCAGAATGATGTTTTTCGATGCGAGCCTCATTCTGAGATTCCCGCTACTCATTGTCAGTCTGATATGAGATTATCTATTTTTTTTCTACAAGTAAATCATTATCTTGTCTGCATAAAGTCAATTTGCTTTCATTATGAGGAACCTTTGCTATGGAGACCGCATGTCACAATCTGGTCACTGCATAATTTGGATGATAAACCTGGTAAATTGCATCGTCAATGCAGAATGATCAGTGATGGTGTATCTTTTGCTGACTGGTTTGGGAAGTCTACTCAGCTTGAAGGACTGGTTGGTCTAGAGACAAATTCAACTTCTGGTGCAAGTACAAGTTCGGAAGATATAAACAACATACATACCGATTGCATAAATAATTATTCTGCTAACAAGGGACGGATAGTTTCTTCTTCCATGATTATCTCTGAGAACCTCTTTACTCCTTATGCTGTTGTATATGGTTTTTTAAGTGGAGAAATAGAGCTACTAAAATTTGATCTGTTTCAAGGGATTTACTTTGATGATGCAAGTTCCAATCTTGATGAAAAGTCCACTGCTTGCAAACAGTATTTTTCAGGACACACAGGTGCTGTACTTTGTTTGGCAGTGCATCAAATGATGAGTAATGCCAAAGGCCGGAATTTCAAACGGGTTTTGGTGTCTGGAAGTATGGATTGCACAATTCGTGTATGGGATCTTGACACTGACTGCGTTGTTATGGTAATGCATCATCATGTGGCTCCAGTGCGTCAAATTATTCTGCCCCCATCTTTGACTGGAAATCCTTGGAGTGATTGCTTCCTTTCTGTTGGAGATGATGCATGTGTTGCTCTTGTTTCTCTTGAGACTCTGCGGGTAGAGAGAATGTTTCCTGGACACATGAACTATCCTTCAAAAGTTGTATGGGATGGAGCTAGAGGTTATATTGCCTGTCTCTGCCAAACACATTATGGAACTTCTGATGCCACTGATGTGTTATACATTTGGGATGTAAAAACAGGTTCCCGAGCGAGTCCTGCGTGGGACAGCTGCACATTCAATGTTTGATCATTTTTGTAAAAGCATTAGCATGAATTCCGTATCTGGCACATTGCTGAATGGAAATACATCAGTTTCTTCGTTACTTCTTCCAATAGTTGATGATGCAAGGCTCTCTAACTCCCCATTAAGCCCATCAGGGAACTCACTTACTTCATCAAAGTCATCACCAAATATTTCAAACATGACTGAGATGAATTCTTCCAAAAGAAATGCGGGTAAAGGAAAGTTAGCAAAGCCAACTTCTTCCTCCCCATTTAGTCTCTGGAGTAAAAAGCTTCCTGTCAAATGCTCGTGCCCATTTCCTGGGGTTGTGTCTCTGAGTTTTGATCTTGCATCATTGATGTTCTCTTATAAAAGGAATGAGTCCCTGGAAAATGGTGGTGCCAAGCCAGTGAATATCAATTTGAAGCAGCAGGGAGCTCAGGAGCAAAATCCTGGCAACCATAATCCTGAATCATTAGAGGGGCATGACTTGTTTAGCCTATTTGAAGAATACTTACTTCGGTATAGCTTGTCCTTTTTACATTTGTGGAGTGTGGACAGTGAGCTTGATAACTTACTGATAAGTGATATGAAGCTGAGGAAACCAGAGAATGTTATAGTAGCTTCAGGTCTACAGGGGGACAAAGGATCATTGACATTGACATTTCCTGGCCTGAGTGCTACTCTTGAGGTAATTTGGATTGTATGTTGGGACCTATTTTCTTATATGCTTCGTTTCAATAGTTCCTGAGACATTGAAAACCACATTTCAGCTCTGGAAATCATCTTCTGAGTTTTGTGCAATGAGATCATTGACAATGGTATCCCTTGCCCAACGTTTGATTAGCTTGTCTCACCCTGGCTCAGAAGCAAGCAGGTATAGTGGCAATTACGCTAATAGAACTAAGAGAGAAAAAGACCTTCCGCATTTTCTTTGCTTTTAAATGGAAGTCTTCTAATCACATCCTGCTGTATGTTTTTTCCATGTCCGAAGCCAAAACAACTTTTATGCTGAACTTTTCTGGGCAAAATACTTTAAATCAAAGCTTTAGAAGCCATGTTAGAGAATTTAGAAAAGTTACCAAGTCTCAAATCCTTTTGTGGTTCTTCATAAACTGGAATAACAAGTTATTTGAAGTTACCAAGTCTCTGCCTCTAGATTGGTGTTCCTATGGGGTTTTCTAATGTGTATTTGCCTTTTCTCCTTTATTTCTGAATTATTTAGTTTGTGAATGAATTCTTCTCAATCAGAAAAGATGTGCTGATCATTGATAGTCTTCTTTGCAGTGCTTTGGCGGCATTCTATACCCGGAATTTCATGGAAAATTTTCCAGATATGAAGCCATCTTCGTTACAGGTCGTAATATCTAAAAATGCTTTTGTACTTTTATAATTTTAATCCGTTACAATTGTCCCTATGTTAATTGTGGATAAATTGGAATGTGTCATACTAATTCTGTCTTCCATTGTTCTGAACTTGATTTTAACCAAGCGAAGTTTACAGAATTTTCCATTGATGACATTTTCCCCCTTTCCACAATTTTAATAAGAAAAAGTAGTTCTGGCCAGTATTGCTAATATTATGAAAATTTGCTTATGAGATGTAATGATGAATAATAATTATGCATTAGGTTCTGTAATTTGATATAATAGCTGTTATTTAGTTTGATTAGTCTCCAACCTGGAAGCGTAGTTCATACTCTTTGCTGCAGCATAATATTTTATTAAAGCATTTTTATTTTGTTGTCCCATAAGATGATATAACTGGGATCACTTCCATTGCTGGACAAGTATTTTGATTTGTTGTATTAAGGGTGACTGACATTGTTTACAAGTTATCAAAACACTTGCCTATTGCTTGAGATCAAGTGCTGAAGGTTATCATCCTTTCACAGTTGTTGGTGGCTTTTTGGCAAGATGAAAGTGAACATGTACGTATGGCTGCACGCTCTATATTTCATTGTGCTGCTTCTCATGCTATACCACTTCCTCTATGCAATTCAAAGCCTACTGAGCCAACTAATATGAACTCCCCAACTAGAAGGAGAGGCAAACAGCTGGGAGATACGACACCAGAAAGCGCATCTCCTGAGGCAGAAAAACGGAGAATTTCCCAAGACGAGGAATCCAAGATGCTTGCTTGGCTAGAATCATTTGAAGTGCAAGATTGGATTTCTTGTGTTGGCGGAACAAGTCAAGATGCTATGACATCTCACATTATTGTTGCTGCTGCATTGGCTATCTGGTACCCTAGTCTTGTAAAGCCAAGTCTTGCCACATTAGTTGTTCATCCATTAATGAAGTTGGCTGTGGCCATGAATGAGAAGTATAGCTCCACTGCAGCCGAGCTCCTTGCAGAGGGCATGGAAAGTACATGGAAAGAATACGTTGTCTCTGAGATAACTCATCTTATTGGGCATATTTTTTTCCAAGTAGAGTTGAGTGGCCCATCTAGCAAATCAGTGACAAAAATTACAGATGGATCATTTTCTATTCGAAAGACTTTGGTCGAGGTTCTTCTTCCAAGCTTAGCCATGGCTGATATACCAGGTTTTTTGACTGTAATAGAGAGCCAAATTTGGTCTACTGCATCTGATTCACCTGTCCACATGGTGTCCCTCTTGACTCTTATAAGGATTATGCGTGGTTCTCCAAGAAATTTGTCTCAGTATCTTGACAAGGTTTGTAAAGAAATTAGTTACTATGAGTGACTTGATTTTCATCTATGTTTACTTCCTCCAGTTCTAGGCTGATTTGTTTATCACTCTTCATGTGTTTGGTTCAATATCTACTTCAATTTGGTCATTCATATTTTTCCTTTGTGTCGTATGATCCTTTGTAACTGACCCCATCTAGTGGGACAAAGCTTGGTTGCTATTGTTGTCTTGTTTGATTAAATTGCCACGTGTTGGATGTCAATCCTTGAAATTAAACAGTCACTTTTCTTATTCTGGAGTTGTTCCCTTTGGTGAATATTTTTTGTTTGGAAAGAACCATATTGAAAGAACGATTGGAAGAGAGATATTAATACTTTGTTATTTGAAATGTATTTTTCGTTTAATGTATGAGATATTTCATCTGTTGACTTCAGATTTTCCTTTTTAGTAAAATACTAATTTTGACAGCAAGAACTGTTTAGTATCATGCCTTGCAAGATATATCTTTCATACTTATAAAGAAACCCTGGTTCTTGGTTTTCTTTTATCACTTATTGCTGTTATTTTCTATTCCTAGTGTTTGGGAGCAGTGTATTCTCTGTTTTGAGGGCCAATCTTGTTTTTGTTCTGAATCATGCTCAACACAGGATCTGCTAAGTTGTTTTCTCTGTTCCACAAGTTTTAAATTACATACTACTTGGATGCTTCAAAACATGAACGCAAGATTTTTCATTTTGTGACAATGGGTCAAATCTACAGGTCATCAACTTCATTTTACAAACTGTAGATCCTAGCAACTCAGTTATGAGGAAAACATGCTTCCAGAGTTCAATGACTACTTTAAAGGAGGTTGTACGTGTATATCCTATGGTTGCTGTCAATGATTCATGGACCAGACTGGCAGTTGGGGATGTGATTGGAGAAATTAACAATGCAAGTATTAAGGTTTTTGATATGCAAAGGTATTAGGCGATAAATTGTAAGTTTTAAATTGATAATGGATTTAGGCTGACAATGTGTAATTACCCTGCCATATTTAGTTTTGTCTCACACAATTGCGAGAGAAGTGTACTCCACTTGTGATTTTGTGTCATTAATGCATTATATGCAGGGTGGAAAGGCAAAAGAAATAAAAATCATGGGAATGGGATGGAACTGGAGTTACAATTTTAGATATATTGAAAAACAAAATTGCAACTGTTTTGGTGGTACTATGCTTACTGCTTAGTCC
Source organism: Dalbergia oliveri (assembly GCA_030441495.1). Taxonomy (NCBI): domain Eukaryota; kingdom Viridiplantae; phylum Streptophyta; class Magnoliopsida; order Fabales; family Fabaceae; genus Dalbergia; species Dalbergia oliveri. Next base: position 51,996,191 of record JAMLFY010000002.1, on the reverse strand, counting down.
TAAACCCTGATTGTATCTTAAATAGCTGAATGGTCATTTTCTTTGTTGATAGTTTCTTTCAAGTTCATAGGATGTTCAGAAAATGATTGGAAAAAAAAATTGTCACTAGACCAAACATTTGGAAGCATATGAAAATCATAGCTCATTTGAACTCTGTTTTCAAATAATTTATGACTAAATATGGCTTTCTAATAACAAGCAATAATAGTTTATTCTTCAACTAAAGGCATTACTATTTTTTGTATAACTTGAAGGTCGGATGAGAAAATGAAGAATTTATTCTGAACCTGACCGTCTCAATTCATATGATCATGGCATTTATAAATCTTGTTTACTCTCTATCTTTATCCCTCCACCTTAGATACTTTCCTTTTGAAATTTCTTATTCAAGTTGTTGTCTGCTTATATTTTTTCTGTGGGATAAACAGAGATAATACTTTCTTAAAGTGGAGAGCCTTTATTTTTTATGCAGTGTCACAATGATAAAGGTTTTAGGTGCAAGTGGGCCTCCAGGACTTCCAAGTTTGCTCACAGCAGCATCAGGATCAATGTTAACTACTGCAATTTCAGCTCTGAGCTTTTCTCCTGATGGAGAGGTACTGAGCAAATATTGATAATATTCTTGACTATGTAGTGTTTCTTCATATGATCCAGTTGGCGGGTTTTGGATTAGCCAGCCAAATAATGATATGTGAAATTTTGGTCTTATTCCTATCATTTTGTGATCATCTGTGCTTTATAATTCATAATCTTATTAATTAAGCATTTTATATGCTCTGAGACATCTGTGGCTTAAATAATAGGCTGTTGCTGGCTTCAGACCATATGTTACTGATTACTGTGCTGTTATTGACAATGATAATGAGTAATAAAACCAGTCTTGAGAAATACTTTGACAAATCACGACATAAGATGAATAATGGGGTCAAGTTCTTCCTGACAGCCTCATGGCTCCCTTTGTATGATTTTGAGACTCAAGTTTTCCATATGGTTCATCTGCTTGATTGGGCCAATTTAAACTGGATGAAAAGCTCTATTTCATAGTTCGTATATACTGAATTTTTCTAATTTAAAACAATCTTTTTTGAGTGCCACTCCTTTTCTTTCTTCTTCTTTTTTTCCTCTCATTTCCAAAGCTGTTATGTGAACCAGAAGGAATCCCTCTTTCTCAGCTTGTACTCCCACTCCCAGTACTCCCAGCGGTTCCCCTTTTTTGGCAAAAATCACTGTATCACACCATCTCTGCTTCTCTTAGTATGCTAACGTATGTGCCATTCCAAGTTTTACTTATAAATGTTTTTATTACCTGTTATTTATATCAACCAAATTCGCCACAGTTCTGTGCATCTTCCCATTTTTGCCAAATTTGTTGTTTTTGTTTTTGACGAATTTATTTCCCTTGGGGGTTGGTGCTTTCTGCAAGAATCTCAAACTGATAAGTCTTTCTTTCCTTCACCTTTAACATTTTTCAATGACAGGGGCTGGTTGCTTTTTCTGAACATGGGCTAATGATTAGATGGTGGTCTCTGGGATCTGTCTGGTGGGAGAAATTGAGCCGGAACTTTGTTCCTGTCCAGTGTACGAAACTTATCTTTGTTCCTCCTTGGGAGGGATTCTCGCCTAATTCATCCAGGTCAAGCATAATGGCCAACATTTTGGAAAATGACAGGGAGTCGAATTTGCAGGTAATTTTCTTTTATTATATTTTTTCTTGTTTTTCTTCAGGCATAAAACTGTTTTTGGGACATTTAAGTTCTGGCCAGTATCATAGGACATGTGGTTCTAGTGAGTGAATGAGCTGTTTGAATTGTATGAATTGCTCTTTAGCAGGACTAAATTGCAAAATTGGAAACTCCTTATTAAATTTAAACTGACAACTTGATGAAAGCCTGACAGAAAGAAAGTTGACAGCATGCAAAGCTCTTGCCACCTATTCTAAATGACATGAGATGAAAGCTTTACCACTCTCCACCTTCTTTTATTACGTGTTAAGTCATCATCTATTACCTTAGATCTATTTCTGCTTATGCTCAATGCTGCCCATGTTTATTTTCATAGGACAATGTGAGGGATTCAAATCATGGGGACAGTATCAAACAGTTGCTTCATAATCTGGACCTTTTTTATCGACTGGAGTGGGTCGGTGAACGGAAAGTACTTCTTACGAGACATGGCCATGAATTGGGTACTTTTCAGTTTTAAGCATCAGCTAGTTCTGATCTCTGAAATTATTGCTGGAAATTCTTCGTGTTTGCACAATGTTGATTGAGGCTCTATCATGAAACAACCATTTAGCATGAATAGCAGCTCGGCTAGCAACAGAAGATTTTTTTTGTTTGCTTGTGTTGAGATATTCATTGGAGCGATTACAACTCAGCATGGTCATTGTCAGGATTTACTGAGATCAACACAGATGGATTCAGCTCCACTAGTGATGGCGGTTTTTCAAGTGATGCTCCTAAGGAAGTCATTTTAAAAGGAATGTTTGGGTGGCACCAAGAGCCAAATTCATGGGGTATTAGTGCAACTTGAAATAGATTTGGCTCATTTTGGTAAAATGCTGAGAAAAATAACAAGGGAGCATTACAGTACGGAACTTTTAGCAACATATACAGCTAGGGACCAAATAATCACAAGATTGGTTACTTAGTTCAAACTGAATAGCCAAACTATTTGGTCGCTACGCCGAAGTTACATAGTTTCCAAAAGCCCCCAGAGAATAAGGGGGCAGAGAGTTATCAAGTAGAGAGGCTTGTGCCTTCCTTTTTCTTTCTAGACATATCATTAGAGAAATTTATATTGGTCTCTCCCTCATTTCAAAAGAGTCTTTTTCTTTTCATTAAAATCTGTACAGGACATCGGTTTCTCATGTAGTGTATGAGTATTGTGCATGTGTTGGTGCGCGTAAATGAAATGACAGTTATTCTGTTTTTTTTTCTCTGTTGTTTACATTTAGATCTTGATCAATATTATATGGAATCATTATTGAACAATTTAACAAGCATGAGGGCCAGTTGTATTACCACGTGTTGTAGCTTTATGTAGAAATGAGAAATCTATTGTATATTGGGCCGTCATGGTAATCATGCTATGAAAAGTTAGTCAGGGCCGTTTATTTGGGGGGTTTTTTGAATTGAAAATCACTTTTTTTATTCTAATTTTTTTTTTTATATATATTTGCATAATTTTTTAAAAATAATTTGAATTTAAAAAAAAACAGGCTGAAACGAGTAGTCTAGGCAAAAAAATTATTTTTAAAATTTTTAATTATATATAAAATTTAAGTTTTATAATTATTTTTTTGAAAAATTTGAAATAGACGCATCCTTAATTACAAATTATTTACTGTTATAAAATCATGATGTGTTTTCCTTTGCCTTTGCATTATGTTGTCTTATAGTGCCTACTCGAAGTGATCCTATAAAAAGATAACACCTAGAACTGTGGAAGTCAAAATTTGAGCTGAGAGATAAATTTGGAATATATTAATTTCTTTTGATTACAGTGATTAAATGTCTTAATTTTGAGCGGGAATGACAAAAAAACTCATAATTGCTCTTGAGAGCGAGTTAGACTCAGGAGTTCACTGACTCACCAATGCAACTCAGCAGCAGCAAACACTTCATTTTGGCGAAGAAGCCAAAACGGTGGTTCTCTGACTCAGCCGGAGCTTGTCTCCGTTGCCGATTCCAGCCACCATCTCGCTGCAGCCCCTCTCCCCTCCGCTCTTTGCTCTCTTGAATCCAACCTTTACCATGGCCCATTTTTCTTTGACGAAAATGTTTCCATTTGCAGACCCAAAGAATCCCAAAATGGGTGTTGGAGCTAGTGGGAAGCTAACTCTTTTTTGCTTAGTTCTTTGGCAATGTTCATGGCCTCTTACTGCATGAAGTTCTAGTTTTGGTGTTGATGGCGGCGTTCAGACTGCGAAGGAAAAGGGGAAGGGGTCAAACACGGTGGCGGTGGCGGTCCCTCTTTTTTGTTATTTTTAAATATTCTCCAGATTTTATTTTTTAAAGATAAATTAGAATAGGAAAAAAAATAATAGTATGGTGTAATTAGGAAGTCTTTTGTTACTGTAATTACGGAGCTACGGAAGCTAGTTAGCCCTTCTGAAGTTATGTTGACCTCCAGGTGTCATCTTTTTATAGGATCAATTAGAGTAGGCACTATAAGGCAGCACAATGCAAAGACACAGTAGGACGCACCTACAATAAAGTCAGAGGCATAGTCTGCGGAATTATGAGTGAATTATTGGCTAGCACTTGAATTTCTTTCGTCATGTTTACGTAATCTTTACGTAGACCGCGCTGTACCTTATGAGTGAATTATTTTGGAAACGATTTCGTGCCACAGTTCTTACAAGTGAAATCACACGCTCAATGTTAGAGTATGATTGGATTAATGGAACAAAGATGAAATGAAAAAAAAAATAATTAAAAGAAAAAGGAATGAATTTTAACGAGTTCTATGTTTTGATATAAAAATATTATTTATACTTATAATGTGTGCGATCATCAACTCACATTTTATTTATTGTTGATGAAATGTAAACTTGAATAGAGTTTACACTATTTAATAGTGGATGATGTATGAGTTGACATTATATTATATAAAATGATACAAATAATATAACTCTTATTAAACAAAACTAAATGGATAAAATATTAAAATAATAAAAGTAAAATAATTATGTCACCCCCACTCCATTTCGCCTTATTTTGTTCCATTCTATTCACTATGCATCAGTCGAAACATAGCCAAAGGGAGATCTCCCATATTTTCGAAAGACGGAGTTTGGGAGCTAGTTTACGAAACCACAAGGAGTTATATTTCATTAAGTGGCTTGCTTATAGCTTTCTCTTCTTTAATTAGAACACGGTGTCACGTTGTGTTTGTATTCTGCGGGGGGACTCATTCCTTTTTATAAGTCAAAAAGTCATTTTCCTTACAGTTGGGACAAGTCGGCTGGTGAGTTGGACGGTCGGTGGATTAATGCCCATTTGCATGTAAAAAATTTTAAACAAACTCCACTTGGCACACGTTATTTTTAATACGATTAATATAATATTTATACATATTAATTGTTGATTTGAGTGGGTATGAGCTTTCTTATGTTGTCAATCCAATCCTTATGAAATCATATGCCATCACTTAAAGGGGCTCACCTAAATTTGCACCAAATTTTATCGACAAAGGACAATATCATTATTCTCATTTCAACTATATTATCCGTTGAATTTGTACAAGCCATTTCCTTAAACAGCATTTTGTTTCTTTACCCAACAAAAAACAAAAGAAAGACAACATTTATTATCAAGAAAGGGATGACTATAGACGGGACACATTAATTACTAGATAGCTTGAATCGTTACACATTAGATAGTTTATATAATAGTGAATATAAATATATTTTTGGTGAAAATAAAAAGATTACAAAATTATAAAAAAATAATTAATGCTTGTGCAAAAATTTATTGTTCTAATATACCTGTACAAAGTTTAATGACACTTAGTTTCTTTCGATATAATATAATGTTCTAATTGTCAATGCTTCTTTCAGCTCATTATTTTTCACCTCTACCTGGTAACAAAATTCAAGTAAATTTAGATTAATCACTTGCGTAAACGGTTAAGTCAAATTACAAGTGACTGATTGCATTTATTACGAAGAGCTGATTCAGATAATAAATGATTGACTATAATGTTCAGAATATATGTGTAACTTTTTTTTTTGATGAAGAATATATGTGTAACTAAAATGATGCTCATATTTCGGTATGCAAGTTTTCGTTTGATTAATTCAAAGCCATTGAAAGTGGATTACAGCGATAAGTGATTTTACTAGTTTGAAAAAATAATTTAATTTTAATATGTTATCGACATAAAAAAAATTATTAAATCATTTGATCATATATTATTATATCATTAAAATTGATCGGCCCTTACAATAATTATTTTAAAGAGTATACACATATTATTATATATGATTAGTTAATAATATAAAATCAGTCGACAGATAACATGTGAAAATTAATTAAAAGTTATTCATTCAAACTACAAATTCATTTGGTCGTAATAAAAGACATATCCTTCTTAATAGAAGTTATGTAGGAAAGACTGATTTTCTGAAGTGAGAGGTGCTTGGAGAAACTCTCCAAAATATAATTAGCACAGACTACGACCACGAAAGCACAGGTCATAAGCGGCTTACCATTTGACTCCACTACCTTGTATTAACCAAAAGAATTTAACTGTAGTTCAATTTATCAATACAAAAATGGATTGTTATTTGATTGTAATTTAACGACAAGTGCATTATACATAAGATCACCGCACAAGTGATCTCGAAAGAAAGTCAATTATATTGAAGTAAAGAAACTGTGCTAGGCATTGCATTTTTATTTCTTGTTTTGGGATTGACAAGAAACAAAAGATCCTCTAATTACTACAGACAAAACGAAAGATGAAAATTCTGAGAAGATGAGTCGGAATTAAACTGGGATTAGAGAGGAACAAGGGAGCTGGGGGTTGATCTACACTGCCCTTACAAGAGAAATTGTATGATCAGTTACAAACTTCCACGTTAGAATATATATAATAGTCATTAATGAAGAAGAAGAACTAAGTGGCAGCAAAACCATCCATGAACTCGCTGCCATCTATTTCAAGTTGTTGGTAATCAAGTCCAATCATTTCATCAAGCTGATCTGTGGTTGGAAACCAACCATCACAAAATTCAGCATCATCCAACAATTCAACAAAATTATCCTCCTCTTCCTTCTAGCCCTTTTTATTACTTTGTTCATCTTCCACGGACTGCATCACCAAAGGTGTCCTTGGAGAGAGATCACTCACGGCTGAGGAGGAGGAATTTGAAGAACAAGTAGCAGTCTTTTGGTCACGAGTAGTACTTGGAGGTGCAAGTGCAACTATGGAATTGTTCTTGCGGGTACTGCCTGCTAGTGAGTTCCTGCGAGTAGGGTGTGGATGATTGTGTTCTGCGGTGTAGGTAACCAAGAAAACTCCAGGATCCAAATGATTCCTTTCGACCTGTTTCCTGGCCAAGCATCCTTTGGAACTGCTACACCTATAGTAGCTGCGTGGATATGGTGAACCCTTGATTGGTTTCTGTCCATATTTTCGCCATGCCCATGCATCACAAACACCAATATCTGCTGCTGTCACCTGCTTTACAACCCTCTTGTTGAGGTTCTTCTTGCTGAAAGTGAAAAACAACATGAATATATATCCTTTAGTTTCCAGTACTTATACATATATATACACCCTTTTGAATAAATTATATAAACAAAATTTAGAAATATTAAGGTGTGTTTGGTTTAGAGAATACTTTTCAATTTTCATTCTCTATTTTTTGAATTTTATGAAAGAAATACTGAAAAATAAAAATTGAAAATTGTTTGTGAAACCAAACGCATCACTTTAACTTCACAATTAAAACAAGATTTTGTGTTTGATTGAATTTACGGTTAACCTAGCTACCTTCTTTTAGACGACTTAGATACCGTGGGAACTTGCAAGCCTTGTGGAGCTACTTTCTGTGATGGTTTGAGTACTCTGACTTCTTCTTCAGGTTCTTTGGGGATTATTGGTAGGGGGCTTGGAGTAGTGTGCAAAACTGGGTAGAAAGGCTTGTAAAGCTCTTCCAATTCATCAAGGACCCTTGTGGTTTCTGAGAATTCTGGAAAATTGAAAAGTAGGTCATCTTGTACTTCAGAAAGGAAATGGTGAGGGAAATTAAGGTGTGGATCATCCATGATTGAGGCAGCTGCTGGGGCTTCAATGGAGTACCCTCTCACAATGGCTTCCAAATCCCAGTCCATAAAGTAGGCAAGCTCATCCATCAACAAATCAAGAGAACGAATTAACTATGAGAAGATGTGTGTGGGCCACAAGACTTAAAAATATAACAATGGAATCAGGTCACGGATTTTTGCAAGGAATAGGGTTATTGGTTGAGAAATGTCAACGAGTGTTAGCCAATATATATATCCACATGAAATGGCAATCGGTGCATAGTGCTTTTAATATTAGTTCTTTGAATGAAAACTTCAAACTTCAAACCGGCAATAGCATTCATTTCAATTCAGTTGACTAACTATAAAGTCAAAATGGGAGCAAGTGGGAGTGGGGAAGCGTGTTATTCTTTACAGCAATTCGGTGCTGAACCCTTATATATATATATATATATATATATATATATATATATATAATACTTAGATGCGGAGAATAAGAGAAATCCTTGTTCTAATCATTGTTAATTAATACATAAATCTATGGTCATTATTATCTCTAATTTCTCCTATATTTTTAATACAATAGTTAATTGCCAATCAATAAATAGAGTATATCAAATGTTTTGTAAAGCACATAATAATTTCTCTTTATATACTAGACTATTAGTTGCCCATCTTTTCCTTTGTTTCGGATTATTATAGACGACTGCATGGCAGAGAATAAGACAATTGAATCAATCTTGCGGTCAAGTTAATACCATACATTCGGTTGGAGCTTCTGATGCGTAAGGGAAGGGACCAATAGTTTGGAGTCTATTAGTATGAATGTAGGTTGATTTATCAAGCTTCGGGCCTCACTTGCTTTCGTCGGGGTTTTCCTTTCACGACTAAAAATAAAAATAAAATAAAAAGAGTTGAACTAGAAAGGAAAATCTTGTTATTGTCATGTCACGTAATGCATAAAACTTTAATAACAATTTCACCAAGAATGCGTATTCGACTCCTATTATTGATGTAAAAATTTTGTTGATAGATAATTTCGTAAGTTTTCTATAAATATTCATTGAGCTCACCTGACTTTATAATAATGGGATAATCAGGTACGGAACTCGCCTAATATTTTTATTATAAAAAAAAAAAGAATTTTTGCCAGTTCACTTACTTTTGGTCTGAATGCATTCGAGTTTCTAAATCGGCTGATTTGTTCTTTATTGGGATGGGAGGGAGTTCAGAAAAAGACATATTTATGCTTATGGTTCCGGATGCAGTCAGCTGTAGCGTGCTCATAAAATTTAGTTACATACCGCACCATGTATATCCTATATGTACGATTCTCTTGCATGGGATTTCATTAGGGCCAGTCATTGTAACTAGCTCTGACCGTTTTTGAGTGTTAAGATCACAATTTCTTTTGAGTTCCATACCACCACCACTACCACCACACTGCCATTTCCAGCTAGCGCTTAGGTGAACCAAACTTATAATCACTTGTTTCTTAATAGCCTAGCCGTCCTTAACCCGAAGTTGCAACTGAAACTTGAAAAATTAATTAGTAACATGTTTGGTTTAATTTTTGAAAAAACTTCAAACTATGATTTTATTCAAAGCGTATTTCTTATCATTTTTGTCTAAATCATAATTTTTAAATCTTAAAAGCTGAACCAAACATATTATAAAGATGTTTCATTTATTAATCACGATATAAATTATTGATATATATAATTAATTTTTAAGCAAATTTGTTCAATACTGCCAAATTGCCTGCTAAATTCCACTTTCTAACTTTCGGGCGAAGTCAGCACAAGATCTACATGTATGACCAAGTCAGAAAGTAAATATCTGTTGCAACTTGGCAGGGTCATCCTTGTCATATGCATCCCCAATTCAGAGTTATATTGAAGGGGGACTGTATCACGTATGGCCCGCACTAGTGACTACTGATTGTGATCTCTTGTATTCAACCAAAATAATGCAAAGGAAATTTAGGATATTGTCTTGCTTCGTGAAACGCAGGGAAAATTGCGATGCCAATGTGGACTTTTAGGACCAACGTGGTCCGCATGGCGGAATCTTGAGTTCGAAACCAATGAGCATTCAATACTGTTTTATTTAGACATATTAATTGACGTATATAAATCGTAATTTTTCATCAAAAAATATGAATCGTAGTTTAAATAATAAATGAAAAATTAATTTATACAAGTGTAACATTGATATTTTATCTTTATTAAGTGTAAATTCATTCTCAATTAATATTGTATTTCTTTATTATATAGCTGAAATGCATGCTTATTTAAATTATAATCTTATACGTCTATCAAGCCTAAATGGTTGTTACAAACTTTTTTGAGTTAATAATTATTTTAATCCCTGAATTTTAATTGTGAGTTATTTTAGTTTAACTTTTAAAATGAGTTAAATTAGTCCTTGACATTACAAAATGTGAGTTAAGTTAGTCCTTATTCCATTTTTATTTAACATTTTATCAATTAAATGATAATGAGTAACGTTAAGTAATACCTTATCATCCTATATGTCATCTGAAATAGAATAAAATTTAAAATAACTTATTTTGGTATTAAAATTACATAAAATGAATCATTTTATGACTTAGAATGAATATTTAAATGACTCATTTTTTATAATTTTAGATATAAAAATGAGTTATTTTAAATTTTATTATACTTCAGATGATATATAGTATGTCAAGGTATCACTTAAGGTTACTTATCATCATTTAATTGATAGAATATTAAATAATAAGAGTGGGTTAAGGGATTAATATGACTCATATTTTATAATGTTGAGATTAATTTAACTCATTTTAAAAGTCATAAATTAAAATACAATGAGTGAAAAGTTAAGGACTAAAATAAATATTAACTTAACATTTTTCTGAAACATTTCATCATCAAAGCCTCGTTTTGTAACTGGCCTAAAAATCACAAGAGTCTAAGAAGATAGACACTAGAGTGACATTATTGAAAGATTGAAGGCTATGGGCCCGGGAATTGCACAGATGCTGTGTATTGTAATAAGTAACTGCTGCTCAAAAACCTGGGTAGGTTCCGTCGTCTGGTTTCCAATTATTTTGTGCGGGAAGTGGGAACAGCGTCTCTTGTCAACTGTTCAATGTACATTTTAATTTCTTTACAATTTGAGGTTTGATTTCATACAAATAAAAAATGGTATCCCTAATTATTTCCTGCCACCTGCTCTAGCTCGAGATTAATTAAGCTAGTATTGTCGTTTAATCGAATGAGTTTGTAGGGTCAGATTTGGTTTCTTGGCAGTGAGGAGGTTGATAAAATAAGAAATTAAATGGTTAATCACCATTAAAAGAGTCAAATTGACCAAAATTAGATCCTCTAAAATAAAAATGTTGGTAAAATAAGAGTGAATGATTAATTTAAATTGCTACATATAAATAAATAAGGAGAATCACCATTAGGATGGAAATAGGCTAGGTAGCCTATCAGGGCATGTGGCATGGTTTGCATTTGGCCTGGCCTGACCAATTAAAAATTAAGACAGGCTTAGGCTTATTTAAAAGTCTATTTACTTCAATAGGCTAGGCCTAGGCTCACTATAAAGCTTGTTGAGCTTGCCGGCCTGGGCCAATTTAACTTAAGTATATAAATATGTTTCAATTTTATAAAAATTATAACATAAGGCTAGAACCAAGACACTTCAACACTAACTAAGAAACAAGTCCTTTTGCCACCAAGACCCAATTTGGGAATGTGGTTAATACGTGAGAAATCATCCCCATATAAGCCTTGTGATTGCTAAGTCGTACTATACGCATATTTTAATCATAAAATCCATCTCAATTAATAAATCAATTTGCATATTCAATTCATAATAAACATAAATAGCCCTTTTCATAAATTAAACCTGAAACGGTAGTTGTAATACAAAAATATACTATGTTGTTCTATTATAAAGGACCATGAATGTTATATCATTCTAAAAACATAATGAATATGAAAATTATAGTAGCAAAATGCAAAATATGTACGTTCTAGACCATACCCGCAGACCACTAGAGAACTTTTACAACAATGTAAAGCTCACCCCAAATTGAAATGCTAATGCTGAGGAGGAGGAGGAGGTGGAGGATCCAAGGCTATCTCTGAGGGAAAGGGGGAGGAGGGGTGAATTTTATCTTAAGATTAGAATGAGTGGATTTTCACCCACAACTGTACATGAGACAGAAGAAAGTATATAAATAATAATGCAACATTTAAAATCATTTCTATTTACAATACATAGTAGCTTGAAGAAACACTGATTCATAAGAACCATAAAATCACCTTTATTTCTCAAGGATTACAAAGAGAACAGACTATCCATCAATTGTAGGGTCATGCTCAATACCTCACGAACAAGAGCACCTAGTTGAGATCTTAACAATCCATTGCGAACCGCGTCCTTAGAACTGATCTAGATAAGGATGATTTGCCCATCGCGGGTACTTGGTATATCAAGGTTAATGATTTAGCTGTTATTAACTCAAGCTCTGTCTTTCTGTAATTCCTCATTTTAAAATCACATTGGATTCAAAAGGGGTTCTATAATTTCTAAGTTCAACAACTCTTACTTCTCATAAATAAACATAATTTTTCACATTTCCTTTCATCATTCATAACTAATTCTCATCATAATAAATTGAGTCAAAGATCATGGAATAAATTATATAATAACAATCATATTTCAAATATGGTCCATGCATGCTAAATAATATAGATTTTCATGAACCTTTCAAAAATACACTTTCTGGTCCTTGCACATTTTCATGTAAAATTCCATATCATGTCAAAACTCAATTTCCAATCTCTAAATGCTTTATCATGCTAGAAAATAATGATAGAATGACCCAAATAGGGCCATATGATCAAACACACTCACCTAGAGGGGTGGAATGTGAAAGACCAACTCTAAGAAAGCTCTGGGGAGTAGGGATAACACCAATGTCTGCTAGGGGAAAAACAAGACTCAAGATTAATCTCTAATAATATCTAGACAATTATAAAATAATTCTAGGAACATAAGGGAGCACCCCACTTGACAACAACTAAGAATATAAACAATACCCAACCCAAGAACATGAAAGATTGGAGGGAAAAGAAGCATAAATCAACAACTAAACTCACATTGAAGCTTGGAGGAGGTGGATTGCAATGAGATTGAGTGAGAATGGGAGAAAAGGAGCTTCGAATTCTAGGTTTTTGGAAATAAGGAGAAAAACCCAAGTGCGGGGGTTTTTAAAGGGGTTGGGGATCATTAATCAAACCTACATCGTTTAAGCACTGTTCATGATTCGGGGGCATTGTTATAGCGGTCTATGACCCTATGATGGTCAAGGTGCCTTTAGCACGCTTTCGCGAAACACATGACCGCTATCGTCCTGGACAGCTATAGTGTTGTCAGCAATACCAGTTCTATATTCTTGAGTCTTTCATGTAGCTGAGGCCTTCCTAACAACACAAGTGGATCCCAAAGGACCCTAAGGCCATACTAGGCTGTCTAGGGATACATGTACCCGAGGTATTACAAAGCCACTACCAATTTCTATACATTTATTGAACATTGTTATTAATATTGTATAACTTTCCTTCTTGATTTTAACAGTTTTAAAATCTCCTAAATATATCTAAAGTCCTTATTCTGTAACCTCTTCTTCAAGAAGACATTCACTTATTTAAAAAGAGGCCCTAAACAAAGCCTAAATATTACGTTTCTTCTCCTTTTGTTCCTCGTTCCTCACACTGCCCTTCATTCCTCGCGCCGCAAGAGACCCGTAGTCACACTCAACCTTCACTGTCAGCCCCATTTGCCGTCTGTAATGCCACTGTGCTCTACCTCTCCGGTCACAATGCTCAAAGTGTTGTTGAGAATAGAGAGTGCGACGCGCTCTATCGTACTAGATCGCAACTCTGGCATTCTCCTAGGGTATTCTCTCTTCCCTTTCATTTTAGTCTAGGGTTCCAAATTCCATCACAACCCCTCTTCCAATTTCATTTTTTTTAATTATAAATCATAGTTTTGGTGAAAATGAAATCTTTTTTAAATTTTTTATTTATTTGAAAAAAAAGTCTTGTTACAAGATGACACTTTTATTAATTTTTTTTTCGAGGGCTTTACATTTATGGGTTTTGTGCTTGTGTATCTGAATTTCATGGCTATTTTTGTTGAATGAGAATTTTTTTTCCATTTTTATGTTATGTACTGCAGTGATTTTAGTTGCATTTGGTTGTTAAGAAAACATATATGGATCAAATTTTCATTTTTTTTCTATTTTTATTTTGTTGTTGGAGTTTGGATTCCAGTAATATATTGATTGGTGTTTTATTATAATTATTTTAGGACATTTTTCTTTTTGCTCTATTATTGGAAAACATTAGTACCACAGATGACAGAACTATGAACATACTTGAAGATAGATTTACAAGAAAAGCATTTTCTTTTTTTATTTGAGCAAGATTTACAAGTTTGAGCCTTTTTTTTTCAGGTAGATAGGTTTGAGCCTGTTTATATATTCGCCTGTGACATGTTTTAAATTTTTTAGAATTATAAGCTTTAAACAGGTTTAAGGCAGATCAAACTTATGAACATGTCAAGTTCAGGCCCAATTTTTATGACACATGCCTATCCTGTTAAGAGCAAAGTCTAGCATGTTCCCACCCCTAAGCACCATGCATAAAAAGTAAATAAAGATTGAGGTATATATATATATATATATATATATATATATAGAGAGAGAGAGAGAGAGAGAGAGAGAGGGGGAGAATTAGGCACAATAATTAGAGTTATACCCAAAGACCCAAAGAGAATAATAAAATTTAAATTGAAATGCTATAATAAAAAATATATGGAAAAAATTATTGGATTGAATCATCCATTGTATCTCATTTAAGTTTGATTTGGTATTATTGTGTCTTATTTAGATCCGTTGAGCTCTTTGGATTTTCTAAAAGCTACACTTAATTGATCATAATAGTATTATTTTGGTAAAATAATATAGAATTTGCTCTAAATAAGGAGAAGCCATATTAGAAATGTTTGGTAAATATATTACAAAATCACTCGTAAAATCCAAAATAACTATAATGAATACAAATGTTAAAAATAATAATTTATACTTTTACCTAAAAAAATAAATATAATGGATATAATCAAATTTAATTAAAGAAAATGACTAAATAATTTTAATCAATAAATGAAAAAAAAAACTTAGTGTAAAAATGTTGTTTACTATATTAATTGATGATAACAAATGATAACTTTAATTTATAAAATCATATACACATTAATCCTCAAAAGATTTTATATTAAATACGTTAGTCCATATAACCAGAAAATCATATATACGTGTCTTATAATTAATTCACTTTAGATCAATCATTTATCCTAAAGTTGTTGCATCAATTTTTCATTCTTAAAATATTGTCCATCATGAGTCATCAATGAGATTAAGAAAATGATATACATGTTAATCCTAAAAAAGCATAAATTTTTAGCATATTAGTCCTTGAAGAACATCAACTTGCTATAAGTTTTCCCTTCCAACTATATCTTTATGCGTGTCTCTTTTCACACTATATATAAACATACGTAAATAAAAAATTACTCTCTCTTATTTTTATACCCCCAAAATTTGGGCCTAAACTCTTTGTTGTAGGCTCAGATTGAGATCTCACTCTTTGTTGAAGCTGGTTGTAGCTAGCAATAGACTATTGCCACCTCGGAGTAATTGGAGAATTATGGTGGATATACATTGGACTCTTTTTGTGGATGTGTTATACTTTTACTTACAGGCTCTAGCTGATACATATGAAAAATATATGATATTGCTTGTAATTTTTTGTCATTTAATTTCTTTTAATTTTGGGTCTGATTCAAAGTTTTGTTTTGATTTATTTTGAGTAGAGGATTGAAAGCTCTAATCTTTGGCATATATGATCAAAATGAATTAATTTAGCTTCTTTGCTTTATGAAAAATAAAAGGTTTTTCTTTTTGAGTAATGTGAAAAACTTTCTTTTTGTAAAATAGAGTGGAACCAATCCCTATATATATATATATTAAGTCTAATTTAAACAAAAATTTAAGTTCATTTAATATAAAGAATTTTATTTAGCAACCATTCAAGAGAAAAAGAATATTACTTAGCAACCATTCAAGGGGAAAAGAATTTTATTTAACGACCAT
Source organism: Dalbergia oliveri (assembly GCA_030441495.1). NCBI lineage: Eukaryota > Viridiplantae > Streptophyta > Magnoliopsida > Fabales > Fabaceae > Dalbergia > Dalbergia oliveri. The sequence continues at coordinate 51,980,222 of JAMLFY010000002.1, read as the reverse complement.
TCAAGAGAAAAAGATTAATATAAAAAGTAAATGTGAAAATTTTCTTTTACTTAATGAGGACTCATTTTTTTATATAACAGATGGCTTTAAAAATAGATGAGGGAGACACATATAGCTAAGCGTCATGCGATTAACATTATAAATTTTTTTATTATTATTATCTAACAATTGTAATATCTAGATATTTATAAAAACTATAAAATATCTCAAAAAATCATTTGAAATATTGACAATTCTTCTATGATCTCAATATTGTTGGACATGTACTTATATTTGATCTTTATATTATACAATTCTATTTTTTTAAAGAGTTTAATTTTAATGCATTATAGTGTAAATTTTTTTATATAGTCATCTGATCTTATTTTGCTACATTAGTAAAACATAGTTGACTTTCACTATACTACTTCAAAAGTCATAAATATGAGAAAATTTGATTACATAACAATATAAAACATTTTTTACACTTTTAGTATATTTAAATTATTTTTTTTAATTGTCAAAGTTTTGTATCAATATACATGTTAAATATCATGAATACAATAAATGTGATCTTTTAGTGTGCATCAATGATCAATGAATGCCAGATTACTCTCCTAACAACATAATCGAATACCTACATTGAAGTCATTTAGTTTCAATGAGTAAGACTTGTATTAGTATAACTTGTATTTATTAGCATATATTTTGTTAAAAATAATAGTTAGAAAAAGTTAAATTCAAATGTTAATATATATTAAAAAATATTATTATTGTAGTTATTGTTTTTAAAATTAACCGCATATATTTAAGAATTTAATTTTGATATATATATTATTATTTAGTCAAATCTTTTTATTTTCTTGACTTTTAAGTAATATATACAAGAGTCAACTAAACCACTTAGATTGGTCTAGTAGTAAGTGTCACAACTTAAATCGCGAGGAGACGAATGAAAAAGAAAGGTTAAAATCAGAGTCGCCACCAAATTTTATTTAAATTGGAAAAAATATGGAAAAAACCATTTATTTTCTAAGAAATGATCTTTGAAACCATATTTGAGTTCAAAGTCGATTATATATAGGAAGGGCAAAAAGTCTATTTTTGTAGCACTCCTAATGCATCCGTATTGCTCCAGTTATCTTAATTGATTGTGCTAATTATTAATAACCTTTTGAAATATTTGTTTCACCATTTTTATTTACCGCAAAAAAACAAGCATCCTTTTTTTGAAAAGAAACTTTTGGAACATAAAGGTCATAACTTCAGATGTCCAAAATATAGGTTAATAAGGTAGCGGCTAAGTTAACATCTTTATTTGAAATAAACCACTCAACAAATAAGTGACTAATTTAAATTAAATACAATAAGATAAGATATCTCCTATAGAAAATAAATAAATAAATAAAAAGTTCATTACAATAATTATTTACAAGACAAAAATTATAAAAATTTAAGTTTGGCTCGCAAGGTACACTGCTTCCTACGTATCCCTGGTGCAATGGAAACTCAAAGTCACGTAGTTTTTGTCACGACCGATTTGGGCATGTGGGCACGTAGAAATCTCATTCTCACGTCAGCCTAAGGCCTATTAGCTGCCTCTATATGCATGCTCTTCATAAATGTCTATTTAAAGCACAATTGTCACTTTCTATAGATAAATCGTTTATTCTCTGAAATCAAAATAATCATGTTTAAAACCTCATAATATGTTCAATCCAAATTTATGAATTCGTCCATATCATTGAAATATTCCTGAAATACACTTCTAAGTTTTATCATGATATGCTGAATGCAACAACTCATACCCTAGGCCGGAACCCTCCTCATCCTGGAGCACTCTAGATAGAATCGAAAATCTTCACTCCTGGTGAAACTTGCCATTTGGCATTGTCCTAGGCTGTAGGATTTTCCAACCTTATCTGTAAAAATGAGAGAAATGAGAGGGTGAGTTTTGATATCCAAAGTTAATAATCCTAACCTGGAACTCCCTTTTTATAGGACATAAGGAAACAATGTATGAAATCATAAAACATCAATAATATCCAAAAGTTATACATAATCAAGTATTCATACATTTTATAAATCTATTTTCAAATCATCATTTTACAAACCCAAAGTCGTTTCCTCTAATTCACTTTCTTTCTAAAATCATATAAGCTTAAAATTATAAGCTCTCTCATACTTTCAATAACTACTTTATTAATTCAAAGATCATTTCATTAACTAACTTCCGTACCTGGTATAAATTAAACTCATAATAACATAGCTTCTAAGAAACAGAAATCTCTCTGCTGGTTACGCACAATATTTGTGACGTAACAAAATTCTGAATAGAAATCTCTAGTCAAGTGTGACAATAATGGGCACCTAACTAGGTCCTTCTTTGAATCTCTTAGCGGGCATACTTGGTACCAAGGTTAACGGATTTACCGTTAACACAAGGTCTGTTTTCTCCAGCTCCTGTAAATTAATCTGAAACTTCTTAAAACCATTTTTATTTCTAAAGCTCTGAATCTCTATAACTCTCAGTTTGACCTTAGCATAATTGTAACTATGAAACCATGAGTGATTTCAAGTCCACAGAATATGTATCCGCCAACTGCTCTAAGTCACACGAAGATTCATGCTCTAAAATCCTTTTCGTCTGAAACTCTATATTATTTCTTATCCACAAGAAACTCGTTATATTCTGGAAACTTGAATCATTCGATTCTAAAGCTGACCTTAGCATATCTGGCTATGGATCCATGTCCAAGGGATCACCCTTGAAGGCATTGTGATTCCATACTTCCACGAGCATGTAGCCGTCATGTTCTGAATCTCATAAAGATTCAAGCTCTAAAATCCTTTTAGTGATTAATCTTCCAAAAACACATTTCTCACTGTCAAACTTTTCATAATCTAAAAAACTCAATTTCTTATTTCAAAATAGCAAAGTTTGCACTCTTAATTCCATTCTCTCTCTAACTTCATATTTGGTCATAGATCTAAAACGTATACATACTTATCAAACTCTAAAACATTTTGATCAACCTTCTAAACATAGTTCAAGTTATTAACTTTTCATAAACTAGGAAAATCTCAATATCATATTCTGAAATTACAAAAAACTAAAACTATAATTCCAATCTTTTCTAAACTTCATAACTTGGTGTAAAACTGTAACATAAGCATAAAATCAGTTTCAAATCCGTAAACAATTTTAAAACCCTCTAACAATTACATATATCATCATTTCTATATAAAACCATTATAATAAACATGGTCCCATGAGTTTTTATCAAAAATACATTTCATGCTCTAAAACTAGTAGTTCAAAACATATAATCCAATAGTAATCTAGATCCTTGTAAGTAACCTCTCTAAAACCAAGCATTAAATCATATTTTCACGAAAATAATTATAATGAATAACATAGAAGTCAGATACGAACCCACTCACCTGGAGGGGTGGAATAAGCATAAACCACACTCAGACCTCAGGAAGAATGACTCCACTATCTGATATAGAAGTAGTAGAATCCTAAATTAATCTCTAAAACCTCAAGAATCCTTTCTAACAAAGTGGAAAGCTTCTCTCCTTTGAGAAGCACGGAAACCACCCTTAACCCAAGAAAACTTGAAGGAAATGAAGCTAGACCAAAAGAATAACGTACCTTTAAGCCTTAGAATGACAGATTCACGGTTAAACTTGAAGAAATGGAAGCAAATGGAGTTTGGAGAGTGAAAATGGGTTGGGTATTGAGATTTCGAGAGGGAGAGGAGAGAACTGTGTTAGAGTGTTGGACCGGAAAGGGGGTATTTATAGTTCGGTAAAGCAACGCTCACAGAGAGCTCAAAATATCTCCTTAGCAACGCCTATTCCTGTCGACCACTGGCGCTCTCCAGAATGCTCCAAAATGATCTATCACTTATTTACATTTCTTACTTTTAAGTTATTAACTTTAAAACATAAATGTAAATAAGAAAATACCCCCCATTTGGATTCAAATAAAATTAGAAAATTCAAAATCCCAACAAATCAAAATCTAATTTTTGGGTTTTAGTTCAAATTTGAAAAATCTTACGATTTCGTAAACTTATAAGCTAAAAACAAAGTACTTAAGGGTCTCATAAAATTCGTTAAAAATCACTCTTCAACTCATTTTTCTCTAAGGAACAATTAGGACTTTTGGTCCCAAGAATATAGCTCTATCATATAGCCTTCCAAGGGCGTGTAGGTTAAGACTTAGTGAAATTTAGACACAGAACGACAGATAAGGGTAATTGACACCCTTCCTAATTTGAAAAAAAATTTCTAATCTTTTTATTTAAAACCGATGTATTACAATTTTGTAGAAAATAATTATGGGTTGGTTAATTTTATTTTTGAAAAGAGAATTTAGAATACCAAGTTATCACAGTTAAAATATTTAGAATATAGAATTAACAAGTTGTCACGGCTCAGTTAATTCTATTTTCAAAATATAATCTATTAATTAATATTTTTTTTGTTAAAAACAAAAGCAAAATACCCAAGAATTCATTTTAAACCCAAATTAAATAAAACTCTTTTTTTCATTTTAGACCCAAACTAAATAAAACCCTTTTTTCCTTTTTTATTTTTAGAGGAAATCACCTGGAGAAAAAGAAACGTAGGCTAGCAAGTAATTCACATTTGTTCTTCTCTTCCTCTTTTCTTTTCTTTTTTTTTTTCTCTAGTTAATCTGTTCTGAGTTTGGTTTGTTGTTGGCTCTGGCTTTTCCTATTTTTTGTTGATGCTGGAAATTGTTTTTGGCTATGAGGTGGAGGATGGTTGGGAGCCTAGAAAGGGTTATTGATGATGGTGAGTTTGGGTTTGAATAAGTTGTAGTTGTGTTTGCTGTGAAGATGTTTTTGGGTTGAAAATGGGTTGCTAATGTTTTGTTGTGTGATGTTGAAAGAGGGATTTGGGGGGTTTGTAATGGCTGATTTATTATGACTACATTGTTGCTTTGTTGGTGAACAAAATATTGGAGAGCTCTCTGTTTTCTTTTGCTCTCACGAACTCTCGCTTCTCTTTTTTTGCTCCGTTTCCCCTGATTTTCCTTCAATTCTTCCAAGAGCTCGAGAATAAACAGCTTCTCTTTTTTTTTTTAATTCGCTCCCCTTCCTTTTGTTGTTATGGGTGTATATATAGCTGTATGAGATGGATTTTTTTTATTAATATTCCCCATCCTCCATCTTTGCACAACCTAGAGGTTGAGGGAGCCCATTCCTTCTGGGCCATTGCATTGAGTAGGGGGCTCCATGATAGAGTAGCAGGAAGTCTTCATGTACATTGCCGTCACTTTTCTTTCTTTTTTTAACTGAGGAAATGGGTTGGATATATATTTTTTTCATATTTTTATGGGCATGAATCCAGATGTGAAGCAAAAATAAAATAATCCTAATACTCATGGTCTGAAAGAAATTTGGAACACACAAAAAAAAAAGTTTAAGAATGGGCTATGGTTAAAAAAAAAAAGAGGGCCAGTATTTTTTTTCATTTTTGACTTTTTTTTGTATATTTTTTTAAGTAGAAAAGATAACTCTTTTTTTTTTGTTGCTCAAAACAATGTAAAAATAATGTAAAAAATTATGGGCTAAAAGTGATAATAAGCATTCTTCACAAACTATAATAATATGTCAATTTTTGGGTTTTTTATTTTAAAGGGACAAAATGAGGTGTTCATAGTAAGGAATTTGGATAGTATGCATAAGATCTTAGGTTTAAACCTTATTCGATAAACATAATTTTCGAAGTGAAAAAAAAAAGATATGAGAGTCAACCATATTTATTAATGTAAGCGACTCATATAAGATGAGTGGTTTATTGTGACTTGTGAGAATTAAAAGGGTAAATCTTGATCGTTGGATCTTATATAAATTGTTGAAATTAAACATAAAATTATATGACTTTTTAAATAAGCATGAGAGTATTAATTATTAATATTCAATCTTAACTTTTATGTATAGTTATATTGTCCGGATTTACTCATTTTACTTTCATAATAGATTGCCTCTCATGTGATACTCATATACCCCTTAAATAATATATCCTTTTATATATGACCAAAAATGAAAAAAAGTATGAAGGGTTAATGCAATGCACAGCATTATTAATTGTACATATATTCCATACAATCTCAACCATAAATCTTAAAGTGTGTTAGCCCTAGAAAGTTCAAAGAGCACCCACATACATTTTAGAAAATCCTTTAAGGATTTAAATAAGTTATTTCCTCATACGAAGAAAAAGCCAAAAAAATAAATCTAAACAAAGGCAAAGAAGTCCGTATAACCGATATCCAGTAAAAGTGTTATAATTTCAAATTTTTTAAAATCAGCGTATTACAGGAAATACAACTTCTTGTATGGTAAAATAAAAAATTAAAAAAAGCTCCAATAATCTCAAGATCCAAGTTATTATACAGCTATAACATGACAACCTATCAACACTCACATTGTGGTCACATATATTAACTTTTTAATATATTAAAATAATTTTTTTTATCACAACTATTAATAAGGAATGAAAAAAATAAATGAAATAATGACGTCCAAATTCTTGACTTTTGTTGCTAAATTCAGCCACTTTTTTTTGTCCTTTTGCCCCTTATGAAGTTACATCTTTTTTTTTTTAGTCAACGCGCACACACTTCACAGAGGAGGGAGAAAGGTTCATATACCACAAACTAGGTTCTGCCTAGATTCGAACCCAGGTGCTGTTAGTGAGAGGCGGACAGATCTACCATTAAACCAACGCCTCAACTGCGAGTTACATCTTGGACTTATGCAGCTACAGTAACCCCTCTTTTCGGTTGAAGCCCATTACATAAACCAACCAGCTGTCATCTAGTCGCTTTTTTTTCATATACTTTTTACATGACCAAAGAACCTAAAAAAACCTAACACGATGATGCAGATAGTATTTTTTCCACAATAGATAATACTTTAACTTGATCTCAAACGTACTTATTTATAACTTTTTATTATTTAACATGTTTACTCATCAAATGCAACATTTTCATCTCTGACATTACATTTTTTTTTCCTTAAATGAGTTTCTATTACAGAAGTAAAAAGCAAATACTCGAAACACTCCATTTTACTTCCCTACAATTTTTTATAATGACCCTAAGATATTTAAAGCACATCATCTATAGTATAGTAGAATATCCACTTCTTACCTAGAGTTAAAATCTTTGCACTTCTTAAATTTACACTCCATATATTATCTCTTCTAGTCAAAACCAAAGTCGTCCTTCCTGAGCTTGTTTCCACAGTTTTAACTCCTGATTTATTTCCTCTCTAAATTCTCTTATTATGAATAAATATACAACCTCTAATCTCTAATAAATACCCATTTCCAAAATTTCATTTTTATGCAATTACCTTTTAAAAAATCTATACAGTATTAATTACAATTTACCTTTTATACCCTTATAAAGTAGAATATATGAGAGAATAAACAGAAGGATTAAGTAAGATAGAGAATATTAAAGATAGTTTTGTAAATACACAACATTTCCAAACTTCTAAGTTCATTCAATCATTTTCTTAATATATATTGCCAAGAGAAAATGCACACTTACTAGAAAATGGAAGCAATATTATCTTTGAAAAAAAATTATATCACTCACTCTACTTTCATAATCCAAGGGAATGTTTAGTCAATGGGAGAGGGAAGAGGAGAAATAAAAAACAAAGATAAGCATTGTTATTTATATCTTCCGATCCTCAAAATGGATATGTATCAAGCTTCTAGGTAAGAGAAGAAACTTTAAAGTACCAAAAAAAAGGGACCCTGTTGAAATAATAAAGAGGCCATAGCAATGTCCAGACCAGGTGCACAACAAAAAAAAAGTGAAATAAATTTCATAAAATGCTATTTAATTGATTGACTACAACATTCGTTGACAAGGATAAGTAATGAATTGGACCTATACTAAACCCAAGCTGCAATCTACAGATTCGCACAGGTATCCTAAATCCAACCCGTCCCCTACAAAAGACATCAAAAGAGGTATCAATCAAAATTCAGAAACTGAATATTTAGTTTCTCATAGATGCCAACCGCACTCTTTTCCCTTCAATACAAAACTTCCGACTCCCTGTCAGCTGCAATCAAGGACCAAATCATGTCACAACTAGGTAGATGATACATGAAAGGACGATCGCATGGATGTTAACTTAAGCATAGAGTGCCAAGAAAAATTACAAATAAATGCACGGGCTCTACGAAAGTAGATCCCATGTCCCAGATATACAGGAAGTCAGTCATTTGTCAAATACGACAATACTTCAAGCATAAAATATTTCCATCATGAAAAGATTATATGTCAGAATAGTTATCCACAATCCCAAATAAGTCCTTCCTCCAAGTTTTTATCATGTAATGCAAGAGAAGCCAGGGTACAGTTAGTAATTTGTACTCTGAAGAAATGGATGCAACAATTTAAATTTAAATTGCAACGAGAAGAAAGTAAAGCGATTCCATTTTATTCATTCAAAATGAACAGTTCAATGATGTGTGGCTAAAGCATCCATACCTTTTGCTTCAGGTAAGCAACAGCCTCTCTTTTTGAAGAGAATTCAGACAAAACAGAAGATGAATGTTCATCAATAAGGACTTTGAGCTGTTTTAGTTTCAATGATTCTCCAGGCACCTGTATTAAGCAAGTAATCAGCCATGAATTCAATACTGAGAAGAATAAAAGAAAGAATTGAGATAAAAGAAATAGGCCTCACCGTGCGCAAAAGCTGCTTACACAGTTTTTTCAGCTTCACTTTGGATTCAACAATCTTTTCTACTTTAATTAAGCCCACATGTGTTTGTTTTTCCATAGAATTAGTGTCAGCAGATTCTTCATCATCACTAAATGACGTCTTTTTACCCTGAAAATAGCAGCCAGCTACTTTCTTGGGCCTGTCCTTGATGCCTAGTCCTTGTTTTCCAGTGGTGGACTTATCCTGCCAAAACAATTAAGCACACTAATTATAATTACCGCATCCTTCACGTTTAGCTGTGAAATTAACATCACAACATAGTGCAAAAACTTAAGATATCAGTCAAGCCTCACCAGCAACAATCTTTCATACAATTGAACATCACATGTGAAGATACTACTATATTCATTGCTAAAATGATATGCAACAATAAACAAGTTTGCAGAGAAAGAATTCACATACTTGGACCAACTTGTAGAGGTTTTCTTGATCTTCTTCATAAAATGCAGTTCTCTCCATCCTATTTTTAGCACCTTCAGATGTCATGGATTTTTTCTTCTTTAATTGTGCTCCAAGAAATCCACCAGAGACAAACCCGTACTTATAGCCCCACCACTCTGGATTTATAGCTGGACATATGCTTTCTGTACCAGTGCAATATAAACTGATTGCAGATACTAGAGAATAATAATATATATGCAAACAAGTAATAACAGAAATACAAATGTGAAAGTTTTAGGGCATGTTTGGTTTTAGTTTCCTGTTTTCATTTTCCGCTTTTAGTCCATTTTTTTGTTTTTGTAGGATTTTGTGAAGAAAATAGTAAAAATAGGTAAATGAACAACAGGATTTTCTTGTTCTCACTATTTCCTTTACAAAATCCCTGAAAAACAGGTAATTAATTGAAAACAGGAAACGAGAATAGGAAATGAAAACAGAAACCAAACAGGACATTTTTTAGTTTTTTGGACATAACACTTCTGGGAGAATGCTCTGGACACAATTGATGATCATTAAGAGTTAAACATGACCAATTTTTCCTCGCACAAATGAATTGCAGATTGCTTTTGACGAAAATACCCCTCAGAGGTCATTTTCTTTTCTTAGAAGTTAACTTAGAACAGAACTATACTGTCGGCATTAGTTTAGTGCACTCAAACAAAATTAGTGAAATCTGAATAGGAGCAGCTACAGAAGAACATGCATATTCAACAATATTAAAAAACATCATGAAGGGGGAAAATAGAAGTCAAGAAGTTTTATCCTGATCCTGCAAGATATATTAACTAAGATAATATTAACTATGTCCCAATATCATGTGTCATTAATGTAATTAATATAAATAGCACAAAACCTTCACTACAATTCTAGATTATACCTTCAAAATTTTGAATTTCAGATGCCTTTAACAAGTCCGGTTCACCATCAGAATTATCAGTGCCCGCAGACACATCTCCCTTTTTAACCTATCACCAACATAATAGAAGGAAACAACCAGTGACAACTTTATATCAGATAAAACTGAAACATACACTGAGAAAGCTTGATCATGCTAAATAGTAAATAAGCAATAACGCAAAAGTTTCACATCCATAGTATAGACAGAACAATAATAGCTTAATACAAATACTAACATTAAAAGTAATATGATATTCCCTTTTATTTTCAACTCAAAGATATCATTTTATCTGGGAAAGAAAGTCAACATCATTACATCACATTGTGGCTATGCAGCAGCATCCCCAATTTTTTCTTTTTGTTAATTTCCTGAAAATTCTACCAGCCAACTAATAATAATAATAATAATAATAATAAACATATCACTGTTTAAAATGTGCAATGGACGGTTTATCCACTCTTGGAGGTTGTAACTTACAAGAATTCCTTCAAGATCCTTTGAGGAATATTCAGAGACAAGCTTCCCTCGCTCTCTTCTCTTGTATCTAAACATTAAAGCAAAGCAAAAATCAAGTATAGTTAAGTAAATAGAAGGTTCTATGATCTATAAAAAAAACCAGGAAAAATTAAATAGAAAGCACGTGCGCACACACAGACCTTCCTTGTGGTCTAGTAGCTTTAGAGATGGAATCCTGATCATCAACACGAACACTAGTCTCTGTTTCCACCTTAGCTTTGTTTTTCTCTATGCCTATCAAGGTACATTAAAAACACTCAAGAATCATCATAATGCATTCACATTGCAAGAGAAAAGGAACATTAAGTTGCAAATCATAGACGTGCATGAACGATTATATATTATACCTGTGTCATTGGATTGTGGCGCTTGCTGCAAATCACATAGAAAGAAAAAATTTCAGTGAACAGAAGAATAACAATTGAACAAATCACACAACAGTAGAGATATGATTAATGATGAGTTGAGGCGGAAACATACCACTTTCAACCTTTTCAGGATATTATCAAATTGTGTAGTGTCAAAGGCCCAGTTGTTTGGCTTCTCTACGCCAATACCTATGGAATGAAGGAAATAAATAAGATAAGCATAGCATAATAGCTGATAGATCGAAATGAAGCGAGAACAAGAAAATCTGATGCAGCAACGAATTATAAGTAAGAAACAAAGGTATAGTGTGGAAAAGTATATATATACCAATAGTATCTTGCTTGTTTTGGACTCGAACATAGCCTTTGATTCCTTGTTTTTCTTTGCCAAGGCCTTCTCCTTCTTCCCAACCCTGAGTATCAAACCAATCAAATTCAATACGCAAACAACAAAACAAAAAGGAGAAAAAAAAATGAATGGATGAATGGAGATGAGATGAGATGAGATGAGAAGTACCATTTGCTTCATGAGGCGAAAAGCAGCGGATTGCCTGGCGACACCAACATAACAGACAGGGGATTCAGGTGCCGCCATGGCTCCTCCTTCTGATTCCTTCTTCGTATGCTTTTTATTTTACGCCGCCGTTTCTCTGTTTGATTGCGAGTGCTTATTAGAAACCCAACCTAGCTAAGCCTCTCTCACATGTTTGGCAGGTAGGGGTTTTTGCTCCTGCTCCTATGCCCACTGTACCTGCACCACACACAGCACAACCTGGGCTTCCACTCTGGTGGGTCACGACTCACGAGTTCGTGGACAGGCCCACCAGGCCAGGCCCATGTTATCTTCTCTTTTAAATTATTCTCACTAGTAACTAAACCTTGTCCGGTCCGTTTCACTTGCCGTCAAATGGGTCCAACTTGTAACGGCATTCCGAAGTCTACTATTGAGCTACATTATGGTATGGGTCAACCAAAAAATGTAAAACAATCTTGAGCTTGTTGGCTTCGTCTAGTGAAAAATTCAGACCCTGAAAAAAGAGGGACAGGTACTACATTGGTTGTTTAAAATTTTGCAAATTTTTTTATTGATTTTGGTATGTTTAAAGTTTTTCTATTTTCAGTATATTATAATTACCGAGTCTTACATTGATTAGGCATATAGTCAAAATAGCCTTCATAGTAATTTGGACAACTCTTCATTTGAGTTTGCTTTTTGGTTGAGTTAATCCCACTTAATTTTAATATTATTTCCAAGACTGTTTTATGCTTTAGGGTTAAGATATGTCCACCAACTCCTGATAATAGTTATTATAGTAAAACTTGGCGGTAATATTATAAGTCTAAGAGTATGAACAAATTAAGCTTGTCAATGGACTATGTCTTGCCTCTCACGTAAGAATCTGGCTGCGGTCTTTAAGATTTTGTTTGACAAATTATCGAGTGGGCTCTTGGGGTGAGTTCCAACGGAGTAATAAAAGACAGTATTGGAAAATTTGTCAAATGCGGTGGTTGTCCATCGCGAGGACTAGGAATAAAAGAGGTGTTCTTGATTCTATGCTTTCGTTTTTTGGGAAAAAAAAATGCTTTTGACAGTAATTCCTTTAATTTTTGGTAAACATTCAAATTGGTCCCTGATAATTTTTTAATAGACAAATTGATCCTAATAATTATAAACACCTAAATTGGTCTCTCATAATTATAAAAATAAATGTTACATGTCCCTCGAGGCGTGTCAAGCAGAGGAGACAGAGATGAAAAGAGCTACAAGAAAGTGATGGAGCTCGTTTTGAAGAAATAAAGCTAAGGAAGAGGCAAAACTTCAGCTAGAAGGATCAGTTCAAATGAAGTGGTAGACTTCCATCACGCCTCAATTTCTTCACCTGCGGCTTGCTTAGCTAACCTACCAAACTCTTCCTGTCCTACTTGAGCTATATTTCTCTCAAATTGCTTTACCTCCTTTAACAAGCTTTTTTCATTTCTCCTAGTCAGCATTGATAGGTAAGTTAGGGACCTATAATGTCATATTTTAACAATTATGAGTGATCAATTTGGGTGTTTACAATTGTTAGGATCAATTTGTCCATCAAATAAATTGTTAAGGACTAATTTGAGTATTTACTCTTAATTTTTTTCTTTTTCAATTCATAAATTAATATATCTAGATGTATTATGTGTGCAGATATATTAATTTCTAAACATATAAAAAAAAGTGACAGAGACATTCATTTTGAGATGTAGAAAGTAGTTATGTGCCCATGACCAGAGAGGTAGAGATACACCTAGAGAATCATCCTCCTATTCTAATGAGTTACCATTAGCTTTTACTAATACAACTAAATACTACTCCCTCTATTTTAAAATATCTATCCACTTTTAAATAAATACATATTTTAAAATATTAGTCAATCTCATATTTTAATAAACTATATTTTGTTTGTTCTAATAGTATATTTGAGTAATTAATGATTATTAGTATAACATTTTATTTTCAACTATTTGATATGCTCTATAACTAATTATCATTAGGGTATACTAATTCATACACCATTATTTTACATAAAAATACTCTATTATCATATTATTGATTATCTTTTATAATACTCATAATTATTCAAATTTAACATATATTTTATTAGGGATGCAATAATGAGTTACAGTTAGTATCACCCGTTCCTATACACGTAAGATACTATAATGTTGATTAAACTGAAAATTCGGACAAGAACTAACAATTTTTTTTCAAAAAAAAAAAATGTTATACGAGCAAAAATTAAGAATTCGTTTCTCTGGAATAAGTTTATAACAATAATTTAATAAGAATATAAATTATTTTAGCGACGAAAATTTTAGCAAAAAATAAGAAAGTAAAGTCAACTGGAGTTGACAGGATCATATAAATCAATTATCAATCGATCATGAGTTACATAAGTTTGACCGAGTTAACACAATTTTTTATTTAAAATTATAATCGAATTGGCCAAGTTATCAAATCTCGGTTCTTCACTTCTTCTTCTGTCAAATCGGTTGAGCCAGTCCAAGCCACTCGGCCATGCTTCTGAAAACAGCATGGCATACATCGTTAAATGAAATGCAATGCAATGTTTCCAAGTTTGAAGTATTAAATATTGTGATTTCACGTTAAATAAAAAAGGTTGATGATATATTATTTTAATAATTATCTTGAAATTTAATACAAAAAACAATTATCTTCAAATTTTCCAAATTTAATTTCTGCTTACAATAGTATGAATTGTAATTTACATAATATTCAAACATTATTTACAATATATGTGAATTAGATTTTGAATTGAAATAATTTTCAGACATAACCATTAAGAAAAAAATCATATAAAAAATTAAAATAATTTATCACTCTGATTAAAACTAGGAAGAATTAAATTCTCTGGGCTAGGTAGTTTTAATCTGAATATAAGTGTATGGTTTGCGTTTGGGAAAATTATTATTGTATAAGGTTTTTTTTTAAGTTCTTATGAGCCATTTAAGGTGCATCTGGTTTTGGAAAATATTTTTTATTTTCTATTTTTCTATTTTTTAAATTTTGTAAAGGAAATAGTAAAAATTATACAAACTACAAAATACAAGTTTTTAGTATTTTTTTCAAAAAAAACTCTCAAATTAAAAAAATTAAAAATAAAAATTGAAAATTATTTTTTTTGAAGACAAACACACAATTATAATTTTATTATGTTCTTATTATTGTATAGTTCTTTAATCCTCGATTCATAAAACTTAGTATATGATTAATTAAGGTATATGTATCAATGGAATGAATATGGCAATATAGGTTGCTTTTATTTTAAATTTTGAAAAAAGTGATTGTGAAAGTTAAATTTTACATATAACTAAAAAGCTAAAACTGATTTTTTTTTTTCAAAAGCTACTAATTTTAGCTTCTATAAAAAAGCTAAAACTTATTTTTTAAAATTTTATGTCACGACCCTTAGGTTACATGATAAACACGTGAGTTTCCCACAGTAAGTCTAATGACCTGAACTCTTTTATATGTAGTAAATCACAAAACTGTTTAAATCATAAAATATTTTCTACATACAAATTACCTGTCTTTAAAACATATAATCATGATTTTCCACATAATTTCATATTTCTTTTCTGAAGTCTGAATTCATGGTGTTAACAAGTATAAAGAAAGTCTATCATATACAAAACCTCTATAAGTAGTGAAATCATATAATACCCAACATAACATCACATATACAAACATAAATCATTTACTATGGTTCTAAGATAATGTCTGCATTTATATTGGAGCACCTTATTCTATATAAAGGCTTCACCTATGTGAAGCCCACTGACACTCTAATGCTGCTACGAGGAGGAAGAAAGCTGAGTAAAATCTGCAATAGTTACTCTATCTGGAAAATAGGAGAAATAAGATAGATGAATTTTGTAACCAAAACTCAGTTAGTGGATTCCCACCCACAACCACACATAACGGGAAGGAAAATACTTAAATACTATGAATGCAACATTCACAAATCATTTAAGTTTATTTTACATAATACCAATAAAATCATAAGTTTGTTAGAATCATAAAAACATATTATTCTCAAAAACTACAAGAAAAGAACAAAATATTAGTAATTGAATAATGAGTGCTAGTTCTTCATAAACAAGGCCCCTAACTGAAATCTTAACGGTTCCTTGTAAACCGCATCCCTTATGGACTGATTTATTGTCACGACTCAATTTGGGAACGTGACGACATGTGAGAATCTCATTATCCACGTAAGCCTAGTAACCTCTTAGTTTTTTCTATATGTAAAGTTTAAATCATAAATCCCTTTTCAAATATAATTTCATATCTAACATAAATCATTTTCTCCTTGAAATCTAAATCATCATAATTAGTTTGATAATCAAACTCTATCTATAGTCATAGCGCAACACATATTGAATTACTTTCTATAGAGATTTAAAAATCATGAAAGCTATAATCATGCAAATATAATATAATCTAATCCATGGTAAAACAAAATATAAAACATCATTATGGTTTGGGAATCTCCCGCAATGACATGGAGCACTCTAAGAACTTCACTCCAAAATGAAGCTCATCAACTGATATCTTTACTGCTGGAGAGGAGACGACCGGAAAGACCCATAACCACTACTATACCTAAAGAAAAGGAGAAGAGTGAGTTTCATCTAAACTCGTGAGTGAATTCTAACCTAGAACCCTCTTCATGGAACAACAACAACAGGATGCATGAAACAATAATAACAATAATAATATTAATAAAATAAACAAACTCTAAAATAATTTCGCATATATATATATATATATATATATATAGAGAGAGAGAGAGAGAGAGCTTCCATAGCTTAATACTATTGCCTCTATGGCTATTTAAATATTGTTTCTGCATGGCGTTTACTACCGTTGCCTCCATGACGATTAATCCTGTTGCCTCCATGGTGGTTTACTATTGTTGCCTCTTTGGCTGATTAGCAAAGCTCATCATACATAGCTTAACTGAAGGAAAATAAATCAAACAATAATACTGAAGTTAAATAACTAAAAGGGTGGGCATTTTGTCCTACGAACAAGAACCCCTACATTCTTAGTACTCTAAGAGTTTTGGACTCACTAACAATTTGACTTTAGCATAACTGCTTGTGAGAGTCATGCCCAAGGGATCACCCGCTTGTAGGTATTTCAATTTCAAGCCCACAAAATATATATCTGGTAGTTATTATGAATCATACTAAATTTCATACCTCTGGGTACCATACAACTAAAGTTCTAAATTCATATACTTTATAACTCTAATATCATAGTTCAAATTAGGGGTTTATAATCATAATACTTGGAAATCATATAACATATTTATTCATAACTAAAACATACTTTGCTCTCTCTCTCTCTATATATATATATATATACTCTAATTATTCTTGCTAAGTTCTTCTCTGATTTAAACTCTATCATATATGCATACTCCACTCTTGAAATCATAATCTCATAAGCTTGGCAAAATCATCACTACTCTTCAATCTTTTCTAAAATAGCCTCAAGTAATACAATTCATGATAGTTGAGAATTGCGATTTCATAAACTTGGTATAACCTATAATAATTTATAATTTCTTTAAAATTATTTCTAAAATCATGCAATAATGCTACAATTTAATGAAAATAGCTATAATAATCTATATAGAGATTACGGGATTCTGAACCCACTCATCTTGGAGAGGGGAATAAGAGGGGACAACTCTGGTAGAGCTCCAGGAGTAAGGATGGCATCAACCAACTGTCATAGAGCAACCATAAACTTTAGATTAATCTCTAACAATCCCTAGATAGCTATAATATAACTCTAACAATATTGGGGGAGCACTCCCACTTGACAACAATGGAGAACAACAACAACTCATACTATAGAACATGAAAGGAAGGAGAAAAAGGAAGTATAAACCAACAATCAAACTCACCTTAAAGCTTGGAGGAGGAGGACTTAATGGAGGATGAGAGTGGAGGGAGAAGCTCCTTGACAAGGCTAGGGCTCGGTTTCTACTTTTAGTAATCACGAAGGGAGGGGGTATACATAGGGTAAAGGAGCTCATTTATCAAAACTATCGTTTTGTATTGTGCAAATATCGACACGTTCACTACAGCGAGTAAAGCTCACTGCAGCGATCCTAGAGAAACAACAACTTGTTGTAGAAAACATATCTCACTTGCAGCGAGCCTCTTGACACTGCCTACTCATCCAGTGATCATAACTCGCTGTAGTGAGGCTATTCCGCAAAATTTTGCAATGACAACACCCAAACTTCATCTTTCTGCATATTAGCATCTTGGTTGCCTTAACACTCACTTATTTACATTTCCTATTTTTTTATAATTTTAAATTAATGTCCTCATTTATTTTACTCTTCTTTGGATTCAAATAAAATATCACAAAAATCAAAATCCTAACCTAACAAAATCCAAATTTTGGGTTTTAGTTCAAATCCGGAAATCTTCAAGATTTTCTAAACTTATGGGCAAAAAAAAAATGTTTAAAGGTTTCATAATAATCATTAAAAATTATTTTTTAACTTGTTTTCCTCTTGGGAATAATTACCAGGGCTTTTAATCCCAAGAATGTAGCTTTATTATATATCCCTCCAAAGAGATGTAGGGTCAAGATTTGGTGAAATTCAAATCCCGTGGTGGGTCCGGAAGGACCTAAGGCTTATGGAACTTGACTCCTGACACGTATATTGGTATCACATTTATTCTTTGGATAATTTGCCCCTTCGTGGGCCTTGGCACCAAGGTTAATGATTTGACTATCGTTAATTTAGCTCCTCCTTTCAGAAACTTCTTATTCTAAACTAGTCTTTTCACAATATTTCATAAAGTCTCCTATCATAGGGTTCAAAAGCTCAATCTTATGAAATAAAGATTTGAAAATCATAAAATCATTAATTACTCTTAGAGTTTGAATCCATGTAACTCTAACAATTTGACCTTAGCATACCTATGGTTGTGAAACGTGTCCAAGGGATCACCCATTAAAGACACTATGGTTTCAATCCATAGAATATGTAGCTGTCAATTGTTCCAAGTTATACACAGACTCATATTCTAAAGCTTCTTTATGTTTGAGTTTCTAAATTCATTCTAAATATCAAACTTTCATAGACTTGGAATTCTAAAACCATAACAGCATTTCTAATAGTCACAAGATTCTCCAGGAATCATATTCATAAATCAGTCAACATAAATATTGTTCTAACAATCATATATTTCAAGTAATTACAGTTATAAGCAATTTTACATAAAATCCTTCAGCAAATATGGTCCCATGCATTTTCAAGAACACAATTTATGTTATTTAAAAAATCACAGTTTTATAACAGAAATCTCAACTGTTACAAAATAAACTCTAAAATCTTGGTTCTTTTTCATGTTTTGTTGAAAATAACTATAATAACCAACATAGAGATCATAGGATTGAACCCACTCACCTGAAGTGGTGGAAGATGTAGGAACAATACCAATGAATTATGGAAATAGGAATGACACGTGTGTCTATCATGGAGTCAATAGAACTCTAAATCAACCTTGGAAACATTTAAATAACTCAAATCTATACCTAACATACTAGAAGATCTTCATCTCTCGAACCATATGAGGAACCATCAAAATCACCCTAGCAACAAGAAGGAAATGGAGAAGATAGAGCAAAACCAAGAGAACAATATACCTTAAAGCCTTAAGAATGAAAGATTGGAGTTAGAATTGAGAAAAATGAAAAAAAATAGAGTTTGGAGGGTGAAGAGAGGTTGGGGACGAAGTTCTCATATTTGGGGAGAGGGGCGAGTTTTGGTGGTCTGGACCTTAAATGAGGTTTTTATAACACTATTAACCGCTTACTTGGTAATTGACGCTGAGGTGGTCCTCTACCTAGCTCCGCACTGCCTTACTCTTTGAACCGCTGGGGTGGTCATATGACCGCTATGCGTCTCACATCTTTGGCTATAATTCAAATACTGGTATGCATTGGACTGGTTGTCTCAATACCCACTTATTTATAAGTTAATGTCCTCATTTTAAGTTTATTTTACTCTCCATTAACTTTAAAACATAAATTTAAATAAGAAAATACCCTTCATTTGGATTCAAATAAAATATCAGAAAAATTAAAATTTCAACAAATCAGAATCCAAATTTTAGATTTTTGTTCAAATTCGAAAACCGTTAAGATTTTATAAACTTATAAACTAAAAACGAAATGCTTAAATGTTTCATAAAATTTATTAAAAAATCATTCTTTAACTTGTTTTCCTCTTGGAAACAATTACCGACTTTTGATCCTAAGAATGTGGTTATACTATATTGACTTCAAAAGACATGTAGGATCCAAACTTAGTAAAATTCAAGATAGGAACGATAGATAGATAACTGGCACCTTTTTGGTTCAAAAAATTTTCTAACCTTTTTATTTAAAACTAGAGTATTACATTTTGATTATTTTTAAAAAATTATCCAAATATATGAAAAATGATTTTTTTGGATGAAAAAAGTGATTATTAGTCAAAATAATCACAAATAAACACACTCATAACATAAAATAAAGTGAAAAATCCATTTTTCTCCTCTTGCTTGGTTAGATAAAAGTGAGAACAAAGATAATCATATTAAATGACTTATTTTCCTTTTACACAATAAGCAATTAGGTTATAATTATATATTAAATATTTTTTCTTTTCTCTAGTTTTTTTCTAAATCAGGGAAAGAAAGTATTTTAAAGTGTATCATGTATATTCTTCCTTTATATAGATAAGTATGAAAAAGCATCTAAATATTTTTTCCCTTTTAATTTTATGTTATTCATGGGTAGGTTTAAGCAATGGGTCCTCTCCCTCCTGTCCTCTGTATTTTTTCCTCAAAAATCTTAGATTTAGTATGTTATAAGTTTGAGTACACTTACACCTTTTAATATCTTTTTATACATATAAAATTTTATCAATTCAATCATTGAATTCAAAATTATTACCTAGTGAATCAAATATATCAAATTTCATATCGTTTAAAAATGATTTGATATTATATCATGCCACTTTATTAGAATACATGATTATTCTTATCGATTTTTGAAATTTAATTTGACATACTTGTTCATTAATATAATATTACATAATTTAATGGTTAAATCAATTAAATTCAATTTCTATGATGAGTTATTAAAGGGTATAAGTGTACATAACTTATATGATGTAATGATCTCCACCCATTTTAAATTATAATTATCGATATAAGTTTATTTGGGAAATCACCTCAAAAACATTTTACTTGGGAAATTAAAGTCAAACAGCTTATATTTTTTCCCCTTAAGCCAATGACGCAATTGCTGATGTTTTCAGCCCCGGTAAGCAATGAAAGCATAAAGCACTAAATTATTAATTAATTTATTGACTACTGATGGAGCTTCTTTACTGATGGAGAGATTATTGAATACTCTTCCATTCAATGTGTAACAAATTAATTAGTATTATGCTCATTGAAAAAAGATGGTAGTGGGTGGTTAAGAAAAGAAAATGACTCACAATACTTATTTATTAAATAATTAGTTATTTTATCCTGTTTATTTCATATATTTAAATTTATTAGTTCTTAATAAATAAATATTTCATATACTTAAAAGTATTAGATTTGGAAAGAATTATATTTTTATTCTTTTAATAACAATATTTAATTAAATTTTTAGAAAGCAAAAAAATATTGATATAAAAATAATTATAATATAAAAAGTATATAAAAAAACTTCCATTTGAAATAAAAATTGATTTAGTTGAATTTTAAATTTCTATGTACTTTTTAGCTTTATATCAATAAACTAAATAAAATATAATTATCTCTGTTTTAATATATTTATGTGAACTATTTTTGATATGTATAAAACCTTTCATAATTGTTAGTTTTATTTTTTATAAAATAATATTTAACTCAATATTAATTAGATTTTGATGACTTTTCCTTAAATTTATCGAGTGTAAAATTTCAGTTTATTATATCATCTTAAAAATACAAATATTTTGTACATCTTATTGTAACATTGAAAAGTATCCCTTTGATTACTATTTT
This sequence comes from Dalbergia oliveri, assembly GCA_030441495.1. Classification (NCBI taxonomy): domain Eukaryota; kingdom Viridiplantae; phylum Streptophyta; class Magnoliopsida; order Fabales; family Fabaceae; genus Dalbergia; species Dalbergia oliveri. The sequence goes on along the minus strand of JAMLFY010000002.1, from coordinate 51,958,611 downwards.
TAAAGAATTGAAAAATAAAGATAATTGCATGATTATGAAAGTTAGGAAAGATGTGAATAAGAAATGTGAAGGGTCAAAATATAATTAAAAATATCAATAGTAAACAAAATAAACCTAAGAAAAATGCCACATGATAGTTTTACTGGAAAAACATAAATGAAATTACAAGTTATAAATTAAATAATAATACAATTAAAAAGGATTTAAAAATTCAAAATTAAGGGAAAATGTCAAATGACAATAGTGGTTATATACAAACGTAATAAACAATATTAATATTAATAGTAATGAAAATAAACGAACTTAAGAAAGACGTCCTGTAATAATTCTAAAAAAAACATAAATATAATTAGAAAGTAGTAATTATAGATTAATATAATTTAAAAGGGTATAAAAATTTAAAATTAAGGCAAAATGCCACATGACAGAAGTAGTGAAAGAACTTAAATATTATATATATATATATATAGAACAAAACCAAAAAAAAATCTCGAAATATATAAATTAAACCTTTCTCGTGCCATTCATAAAAAAAATAAAAATAAAATTTGCAGCATCTTCTATATCAATGCAATTATGCAAAAAGGGTAAACAATAACCAGACTCAATTTATAGACAACCTATTTCTGGAATAAAAAGTTGAATATAAATATTTTTAAATTTGAATTTTTTTTTCCTAATTTCTTTTAAAATGCTCTAATTTGATTTTCTTTTTTGGGCACCTTTTAAACCTTGGACTGAAATATGTTTCCAACTCCCAATTTTCTTATGAAAAAACTGAGAGTTTGACTCCATAAACTCCACGTGGGCTTACAAATTCAGCCCATGCTTTTGACCAAAATCCTGTTTGGACTTGAGTCTTCAAATAAACGAGGATAATTAAATGATGAGGATAAAGACAGAGGCATTCGCATTACCATTAGAGATGGCGGGTTACGGAACAAAGCCTCCGATAGTTTTGGCCATATTGCATTGCAATAGGCAAAGGTTGGCTGGGAAAACCAAATCCAAACACAAACATTGAAGGCTTGACTGGAATGTCTCGTTCTCTAAGTTCCCATTCTCATGGTTGAGTCATACCCTCCTCGTATCTGGGCCACCCATGTGCACATTAATGCCTCCAATTGTGCTACTCGTTTTGATTTTTGAAACCCCACGGTACACTACACCTCTACACGCATAACTTGATAGCACCTTTTCAACTCAGACACAGTTTACATTCTTTGGTCCCCACCCAAAAAAAAATGGTTGGAGAAAGGCATTCTTTGGTGTGGAGATAATAATAAACGAGCAAAATTATTTGTACTTCCAGAAGTGGATGTCTCATTCCACATCCATTTATTATTATTGAATGAATTTTTTAGTTGAATAAATGAGAGCACAAGCTCATTATTAGATGAGTTTGAACGAGTATTTTTGATCATATCCATTGTAATAAATAGTGATTAATAATCTCAAAATATAGAACTTACATGTAATTTTATCTCTTATTATTAAATCCTCTTCATATACACACTTAGAAATTTGAAACCTTAATTAAATATTTAAAGAATCAGGATTGTGGTAAGTCGTGACAATGAATGAATAGTTCTTATCCACTTTGAGCATAATACATTTATTAGACTATTTAATATTTATTAATTTATTTGTATAGGTCTTTGATATTTAGCTAAAAGTAATGAGCTAATCACTCTTGAATCAATAAATTTCATTATATATGAGTTTTACTAAATGGTTTAAGAATAATTAGCACTTTCCTTTTATATTTTATCAATCTCTTCACTAAGAGCCAAGTCGTAAAAATTGAATTCTCTCCGCTTCTGGTATAATTTTGTTTTCACTTTGAAAGCATCTAAAAAATGTTCATGATGAAAAGCCGTAGCCGCGTAAGATTAGGTTTGGATCAGGCACGAAGTGAATGCACCTACAAGTGGTTAAAACTTAAAACTCATTAAAAATAAGTTTTTCGTGATACATGATCTCTGATCTCTCACGTCAAGGTCTAAATGAAATGTAAGTATGTGATAAAATTAGTGCTTCAACGCTTAAAAAATATGAGTTTAATTTTAAATGTATTAATAATATAAATTTTTTATATAAATAATCATTCATTTATATATTATTTTATCAATAAAATATATTTAACTTTCACATCAATACTTTAAAAGCTATGCACATAGAAAGATTCGATCAAAAGCACGTTTCAATATATTAAAATTAAATTAAAAATTATATGTATTTCAAATACCAACTATTTAATTATGTTTCTCTCTGCGAATATATATGAAAAATACTTTCGAACTCATGAAAACTTTAATTGTATATCAATCTATGCATATGAGTTACTAATTATTCAAACTTCCGTGCTGTATCGTGTCTTCAAACAAGCCAAGTCAACATCATCATCATTATTATTACTATTATTTGATAAAACTGGTACTGCAATTGAATATTATATTCTAGCCAGAAATATAGAGAATGATATTACTATTTTAACACTTAAAAATAGGTGTTCAATTAGGATATCTATTTCATTATTATTGAATATGATAATAATTGATAAAAAAATAAGAATCATTATCATATCTAATAATAATAAAATAAATATTCCAATTAAATATCTATTTTTTTAAGTTAAAATAACTTTTGCCCATAGAAAATAAGGAGGGCACTTTTTTAAGCCTACGGGGATACTCGTACAACAATAATGTCTACACGCCTGGAACTTTTGAAAAGAAAATTTTACATGATGAACAGCCATAGCCACGCGTGGGAGTAGGTTTGGAACATGCACCAAAGTGAATGCACCTACAAGTGAGAAATACCTGCATATTATCGAGCAATAGTTAGATAAATTTCATATTTAATAATAGAGCTCCTAGTTTGATTTAAGATTCACTTTTAATTTTTAATTTTAGGTGAAATATTACTTTATTATTAGATATATAGGATATACCCAAGCAATACTATTTCTCACTAATGGCCTTGGTTAATACTCATTAAAAAGAAATTTTTCGCGTAGTCGCATGATATGATCACTCATGTCAAAGATACAATATCTAAACGAAATATTCGTGTTTAAAATGTAAGTATGAGATTTTTTATACTATATATGTATGAGATGTTCACAATGTAAGTTGCCCATTATGAACGGATCTAAAAAATACTTTTGAATTAATGAGAAATACCGTACTTTTTTGGATAACAATTTTTACATAATGAGAATATAATGAGAAATTCATCTTCCTAATGCATTTTTATAGAAAGTGAAAGATATTTCACTGTCTAAAAGTACTTTTGGGAGGAAAGCAAACAAAGTTATAATTTTAATCATACAATAACATATGTTATGAATTACTAAATTATTCAAACAGAAGTGCCGCATTGTTTCTTTAGAAAGGCCAGCTCATTATTTTTCATTATTTATTCTTTTTTTGTATAAAACTGTTGCTGCAATTGAATATTATAGAACTAGAGATATATAGAAAGAAGGATGACACTTTCCAAATAATACAGGGGGGATCATCGTACAACAGTCACGTCTGTATGCCTGAGATTATATTTTGGTCGGTTGTTTTCAGTCCACGAATCACACTCATTTGATTTTAAATTCCTAAAATGAAACAAAAATGGCCAGCTGTTCAACTATTTTAGTTTCCATGTAGGCATTAGGCATATGTGATCTCTTTTCCTAAGATCTGATCTACATTTTTATTGAAAAAAAACACATATAATTATTTAAGGTGGTCCTCAGTCAGTATCATCAATCCTTCGAATGTCTACCACAGTCCAGAGCTCCAGAAAGCTGTCGCCTAACGACATGGCGTTTAATTTGTTCCCGTGCCCCAAAAGAGAAACGGCCTTTGTTCGACACACGAGTAGAGCTGCAGCGAACATGCATGGTTACATGTTTAATTAATACTTCCTTACATTTAGAATATGGGTGGATTTTAAGATAATTTCATATTTTTAAATATTTATTAATTTAATATTTTAATGAAATATTAATATTATTTTTTAAATAATATTTTTAAATAATTTTATTTTCAAAATATTTTATCTGTATTTAAGGCTGTATTAATTAATATATAGAGATATATTATTTATTATTTATTATACATTACTCTATTATTAATATTATTTATTATTTTTTTAATATTTATTTAGTTGAAATTGACATATATTTTTAAAAAGTTAAAGTAATGAATAACACACCTCTTTGACTTTTGGCTTAATTAACGCTAACAGACATCTTGCCCAATATCGGGACCCAATTCTTGATACTCTCTCACTGATTGATAAGACCCATTAAAGTGACTTTTTTTTTTCTTTAATTTTTTTTTCCTGCCGCATCAAATTGTCTATATGCAATTAATTTTAAGTGAGTAATTATTCTCACTCTTTTTTCTATTGTCACTTATCTTTTTAATGTATTTAGTTTAATATTTTTAAAATATTTTTAATTAAATATTATGTTAAATTATTTTTTATTGTTATTTTTATATTTTAAATTATATTTAGTAATTACACTAATTAATATTCAATATATAATTTGACTAACTTTAATTTTCAATTTTAAAATAAAATGAATCTATTTTGAGTGTTTGTACATTTTAGCATTAAGAAAAAAAATCAATGCTCCTTTTCCCTTTAACACACACAAGTTGAGAGATAACTTTGTGGTTTTTTAACTTTAAAATTGAGCAATTCAATGACAAAAGTTATCAGTAAATTAAATTTCAACTAAAAGAGAAAATATTTAAATTTATTTATTGTTGAAGAAATAAATTGAACATATTTATATTTAAAATAAGAAAAATTAAAACAAATTAGAGAATTTCTAAGTAAAATAAAAAAATCAAAATTTGGAGAAAGTATATTAATATTTTTATTTAATAAAAGTAATAATATATAATTGATTCCTATATTATACTGAACTATAATTTTACGCACTAATTAACAAATTTTATACATGAAACTATATTTTGAGTTATAATTTATATCTTATATATTAGTGTGGCTTATAACTAGTTGAGTTTAATGATTATAAGAGTTTTATAGGAAAAAATCTAATGAAAAAAAATGTGACATATACAGTTATTTAAAATTCTAACAAAAAATAATATAAAATAAATGCATGCTATAGGCTTAAAGGCTATTAATTAGCGTGATATGTCAACTGATTACTAAATATTATTTAATCTGAAAAAACACTACTTTATTTAATCTCGAGATTGACATATTAATTAGTGTAATTACTAAATATAATTGAAAATATAAAAGTAACAATATAAAGTAATTTAACACAATATCTAAGTAAGGGTAATTTAGGAATGTTAAATTAAAAAGCATTAAAAAGGGAATGACAATAGCCAAAATAGAGTGACAATAGACATTCCCTAATTTTAGTTATATATATTAAATTTTTAATATACTAATTTATCAAAATAAATGATTGATTGGGGATGAAGAAAATATGATAGGAAATCAACAACTCTCTTTCATTCAGATTTTAATGCAATTGCATTTATACTTTTTTTGGAAAAATTGAATCACCGAAGCCCGACAACAGTATCCAATTACAAAGTTAAATTGAGAAAAAAGATATAATCACAAAGTGAGAAATAAAGAATTTATGGTACTTTACATTGTTTTTATATATTATTAATTTAAATTTTAATACTATTACTTAATACTATATTGTATCCATTTTTTAATCTCTTAATAAAATTATTTAATTTTTATAATAATTGTTTTAAAATTATAGTATAATAAACTATATTAATTTAGGGGAGACTGCATGAAAATTAAACTTAAACTTTATTTTTGTTTTCATATCACGTCGCCTTGTCTTTGTTACCCACATCTTATGCAACTGTGAAATGTTCATTATGAGTAGTGTTATTTTAATAGATTATAAGATATAATGATCACACCCTATTTATTATTAAATGAGATATAAATTTCATTTAAAAAATTAATACTCTTTTCAATAGTAAATAATGTGTAACTAACTGATGTCTACATTTAATGAATATAATTACTATTTCTCGTCCATTATTTGGAGACTAACAATTGAAATTACGCGTGTCAAAAACAATTAAAGTAATTATAAGATGAAACGGTATTTAAATTGTGAAATAATGATTCTTCTAATTTAATTTCTCTTTATTTCCATTCTACTGTCCTGACAATTTTGTTTTGAGTCATATTTATGGCTTTACAAAGCGTATAAATTGAAATATTTATTTGTTATGAAGATTTCAAAACTATTAATTGAACAACACGGTATCGCCACCGACTTGGTTGTGGTCCGAGCACTCTGCAATAGTGCAATCTCGTTTATTCTCCGTATATGCACCATGCAGCTAGTGCGGGGACCATAATATGATTAGTCCCTAACAAGAATTATTATTGTTAAAAAAGAATATAGTGCACTTTGTTTACAATGTATCAAAATCAAATTAAATTCTTTTTAATTGCTAAACAAGAAAAATATTAAATATTGTTATGTTCTCAAGATATTATATATATATATATTAAATCCATTTGCATGATATTCAATATTTTTCTTAAGATTCATTAGAAGGATGTAGAATGATTCCTTTATGAAATCAAATAGGTCGATGATCATATTAAAAATAATAGGTTATTTTTATTGCATTTGATTTTGTTTTTGAAAAAAAAAATTGCCTTACATGGGAGTTTTCTTCTGAAGTTAATTTTGATACATTAATTAAGAAAAGAAGTGATCAAATATTGTCATCTGGACAAATTTAATTACCTCTTTTATCCATTGCTTGAATGAAATGGTTCTCATATTACATATTTTTGTGGAATATAAGTTCGCTCATTACTAGTTATGCAATATTAATTAATCACTTTAATTCTCGTAAAGATTAAAGCTATGTTTATTTATGATTTTTTAATAGAAAAATAATTTTTAATTAAAATCACTTTAATTTTCATAAAAATTATTCACATAAGTTTCTACTCAAAAAGTTAAAAACTATTAAAAATAATATATTTTTAATTTCTAAGTTAAAATTGATATAAATGACTTGTATAAAAAGTGACTCTTTTACTATAAAAATATTATTTTTCGATCATTACAAAATTCGAAACAAATACACCAGTACAGAAATGAATACAAGTCGGTTATTTTTAATTAATTTCTGTTGACAAAATACTACAGGTGGCAGCTTGCCAGCTCAACACTTATTTTACTTTGACTGCTTACCAAACAAAGTCTTACCTGCCTAATTTTCAACCGAGGATGCGATCATATCTTACGACTAAGAGTCGTCTACTCTCCTTCGCGTGAAGCTTCATTCCATATTTGGACTAGTGAGACTTTCCTCACTCAAATAATGGAAGTTTGTTCAGACCATCCTATAAATAGTACCCCTCTCAGACTTGTAGTTCATCAGCAAAATTATTCATATATATTCATAGCAATACACAAACGTCTAAGGTCTAAGGCAAAGAATTCTCCCACTGCCCAAAAGCTTGACGCCGCCCCCCTAGCTTGCTTCGGTCTCTGACTAATTAAGATTTCATCAATTTTCCAATACATTAGTTGCTTGCTGCTAGCTACACTACTTTGAAAGGAAAAATAAGCACAGACCATATGGGGCTCATGACCGTGGACCAATCTCAATTGTTGTCCAAGATGGCCACCGGCAATGGTCATGGTGAAGACTCACCATACTTTGATGGGTGGAAGGCTTATGATGAAGACCCTTATCATCCCACCGATAATCCTGAAGGTGTTATTCAAATGGGTCTTGCAGAAAATCAGGTATATATATACATATTAATGCACTTAAAGCAACTCACACAAAGCCACAATTGCACAGAAGTTCCTTACTTGGAGGATAAACTTAACTATATGTGTATATATGATTTTTTTTTTGCCCCCATGTTGATCCTAATTCAATTATCTTATTTTTCAGCTTACTGCTGATTTAGTTCAAGATTGGATACTGAGAAACCCGGAGGCCTCCATTTGCACACCGGAAGGAGTGCGTGATTTCAGGGCCGTAGCTAACTTTCAGGATTATCATGGTCTGCCGGAGTTCAGAAACGTGAGTGACAATGAGAATTTTGACCATATACTACATCATAAACAATTATGTTGAGTTGAAGTGTGATATATTTCATACATACAAACTAATTAACATGAATTGAAATTTGCACAGGGTGTGGCTAAATTCATGGCTAGAACAAGAGGAAACAGAATCACGTTTGACCCCGACCGTATTGTCATGAGCGGTGGAGCAACCGGAGCACACGAGGTCACAGTTTTTTGTTTGGCAGACCCCGTAATGCGTTTTTGGTGCCTACTCCGTATTATCCAGCGTAAGTATATTTATTCAATTTCCACCCCCTTTTTACATTTTTTTTATAATTTATATCATTGTTAATTGCTAATTACTTTTCGGGGCATCAATTTAGGAGACAAATAATGATAATGACGAGTAGCTTACGTGGGCCATGACGTTCTTCATTTAAAATATAATTGATCTCTATTGAATTGCCTTCCAGTAATTAATTTAACCTTCCATTCAAGGTCAAACTCCCAATTATACCAGAATCAAGTACTAATTGTCCACCATTAACACTATTTAATTTACTAAGTGGTCACGCCGTCGTGGCCATATATTCTTCCCATTTAAACTAAAAAACAAATCGGGTTAGCCGTATGGTATTTAAGCCATACAGTATAACCTATAGTATATAATTTCATTGAACATGTACATCATAATTGCTTTCGAACAATCACCTGATGGGGTTCTTTTTTAATGCAGTTTTGATCGAGATTTGGGTGGAGAACAGGAGCTCAACTTGTTCCAGTCATCTGTGAAAGCTCTAACGATTTCAAGTTGACACGGCAAGCGTTGGAAGCTGCTTATGAGAAAGCCCAAGAAGACAACATCAGGGTCAAAGGCGTGCTTATTACCAACCCATCAAACCCATTGGGCACGGTGATGGACAGAACAACACTAAGAACCGTTGTGAGCTTCATCAATGAGAAGCGCATTCACCTAGTATGTGACGAAATATATGCTGCCACAGTTTTCAGCCGCCCCGGTTTCATAAGCATTGCCGAGATACTAGAGGAAGACACGGACATCGAATGTGACCGTGACCTCATTCACATTGTTTATAGTCTTTCAAAGGACATGGGGTTCCCTGGCTTCAGAGTTGGCATCATATACTCCTACAATGATGCTGTCGTCAAATGTGCTCGCAGGATGTCCAGCTTTGGATTGGTGTCATCACAGACACAACACCTTTTGGCATCAATGCTAAATGATGATGAGTTTGTGGAAAAGTTCCTTGCAGAGAGTGCGGAGAGGCTAGGCCAAAGGTATAGAGTTTTCACTAGAGGCTTGGCCCAAGTTGGCATTAAGTGCTTGGATAGCAATGCTGGTCTATTCTTATGGATGGATCTGCGTCGTTTGCTCAAGAAGCCAAGCTTTGATGCTGAAATGGAGCTTTGGAGAGTGATCATTCATGAAGTGAGGATCAATGTTTCGCCTGGTTCTTCTTTTCATTGCTCTGAGCCGGGGTGGTTCAGGGTGTGCTATGCCAACATGGATGATGTGGCCGTGCAAGTTTCTTTGCAAAGGATGCGCACTTTTGTGCTTCAGAACAAGGAGGTCACGGTATCCGACAAGAAGCGTTGCTGGCAGAGTAACTTGAGGCTAAGCTTCAAAACCAGAAGGTTTGATGATATCATGATGTCACCTCACTCCCCTATACCTCAGTCACCACTGGTTCCAGCTACGAATTGAATTGGCATGTTCCCCTGCACCATTTAGAAGGAAACAACTGTTAGAAAGATTGTTTACGTTCTTTTGTGTTTAGGTTCTTTTGTTATTTTGACAAGGTACGTGAATGCTGGATTTGTTGTTTTGACAACATTTGAAGGGAAGTCCCGATAATTGCCTAGTGGATGCCCTGCGTCATAGAACTTGTGCTGCTTGATGCAACAACCTTGGAAATCTCTGGGGGAAATTTTTCTTTTTTCACTCGAAAATCATGGATGGATTGATGGTGAAAGAAGTTTATAGAGTTTGCAAGATTATGAGTCTAGAAGATTATCTGTATTCTGCTACAGAAATTGTAAGGCCAATTCCTGATGAGTTGTTAATAAAGGTCTTCAACATTTTACCCTCCTTTTTTTCATTTTGACATGAATAAGAAGTGTGATATTTGCAAAATGTTTTCAAGATTTTTTTCTCTCATTTTTTTCCCATTTGTCAATACTAAGAAGGGCAGACTGATTCTTTGTAGAAAGACAAAGAATACCTGGCATTACTCAGTTTCATACAAATTCTCCTACACATGCTTTCCTGCTTTCTTCACTCGTTAAAGGAGAGACTTCTGAGGAAAAAAAATTAAAATTACTTCTTAAAAAGTCGTTGGAATCTCCCAAAATAAAAAACATTGAAAGGATAAAGCATGCGTCTCCAATCTCTTGTGCATTGCCAGCTACGCAGATAAGGCCATTCGTGGCTGGAGCCTATTCTTTTAAGGTGACAAATTGGCAATTTTAGAATGTCGCCATAAGCATGCTCAACTCTTGTGTATACAGGTGTACGCAACTTGTATGGAGAAAATAAAAAACACATAGTACATTACAATACAATTAAGAGTCAAACGTCTACCCTTTGCTAATATTACGCGCGCGCATTATTCCTAGTTCTAAAGAATGTTACGTTCATAGTTGTTTATACTGCACTATTTGGTGCACAAAATAACAGCCTTTACCAAATCTACGGTTCGAGGTACTCTTGTATGGGGAATGCTGTGATACACGGGCAAAGTCAGGGGTGCCACACACCATGATATCCAATAGACTAGATGTGACTGTGTATTTATACGCCACATACATTAGATACACAAAAATATGAGTAAACCCCTAAAATAGTTTAATGAATAAAAACGATTAATCAATCCTTATCTTTTCAAAAATTAGATAAAATGGTCATTTCCTCAAATTATTCCGTTAAATAATCTTAGGATGACATGACACCCTTAATTATTCCTATCAAACTAAATTATGTATTATTCATTCTCTTACAAATCTTCATCTTCATACTCCTTTTTCTCATCTTCCTTTTTCCCTCCAAAGAAATGCCTGGTTCAAATAGATCATTAAGGGTGAAGGAATGAAAATAAAGATTTGTGAGGAAATAAACAACTTGTAGTTTAATTTGATAGGAATAATTAAGGGTGCCATGTTATTCACTTAACAAATTATTAACAGAAAAATTTGATAAAAGACCATTTTATCTAGTTTTTAAAAATGAGGGACTGATTTATTTATTTTTATTTATCTTAGAATTATTTTCAAGGTGAAGGTACGAGCCAAGGCTGGAAGAAGAAAAGGAATTGAGAGAATGAAGAATATGCAGAAGAGAATAATTCTCGAAATGATTGTATTCAAAGTGTTTATCAATGATTGAGTTTACAAGATTTATATACATGCTGTTAGCTCAGCTACAATCCTGATAACAAACTATAACTGATAACAACTGTAACTAATTCAGTTAGAGTTTTATTACACATGTGATTGAATTCCAGCTAGATTAGCTTCACTATCCCTTACATCCCCTTTCAAACTCATGGATTGAGCATCCTCAATTCTAAGTTTGGACCTGAAGGAAGTGAAGGCTGAGGACGATCCTGCTTTCGTGAGGATATCTGCAATTTGAGCATGTCAGGAATATGGCTGATGTGAATTCTACCTTTGGCTACATGATCACAAACAAAGTGGAGGTCTAATTCAAAGTGCTTTGATTTGGAGTGGAGTATGGGATTTGCAGCAAGCAACACAGCACTTAAATTGTCACAATACACCCTTGATGTGGTGGAAATTGGTACCTATAGCTCACCAAGAAGAGTGCGAATCCAAAATAGTTCACTACCAGAAGCTAGGCTCCTATATTCAGCTTCATGCTTGAACGGTAGACAACACGTTGTTTCCTCGAAGACCATGATACCATATTAGGGTCAAGGAATACAGTAGCCACCGGTTGATTTTCTATCATCTGGATCAGACCCCAATGGAGTCACTAAAACCAGTCAAAGACAAGAACACTTCAGAGATAAGCCATAGTGACTTGTTCCACTAAGATAGAAGATCCTCTTCACCACTTTCCAATGAGGTTCTCTTGGGCATTGCATGAATTGACATACCTTATTCACAGTAAAGGACAATTCAAGTCTTGTAAGGTTACATCCTGTGAGCTACCAACAATGGATCTGTAGAGGCCTGGATTGTCAAATTTAGCACCTTCATTAGCTGATAATTTGAGGGTTGAAGGCAAGGGAGTTAGGCAGGAGTTACAAGTTTCCATACCAGCCTTTTTAAGAAGGTCTGCACATACTTGGATTGAGATAAAATGAGACCTCCAGAATTATGTTTGACTTCAATCCCTAAGAAGTAGTGGAGATTGCCCATGTCTTTTAAGGCAAATGTTGAGTTAAGTTGCTGAATCAAGGCTAAGATATATGTGGAAGAGCTGCTCGTGATTATGATATCATCTACATAGCAAAGAATGTAGGTAACAAAGGAATCTATAATGCGGGTAAAAGTGATACATCAGACTTAGTGGAGGTAAATCCAAGTGTCTTGAGAGCTGTGGAGAGCTTTTGAAACCATGCTTTAAGGGCTTGTTTTAGGCCATATAGGGATTTGGTCAATTTGCAAACCATGTTTGATCCCACTTCAAACCCTTGAGGTTGCTTCATGAAAACTTCTTTTCAAGATCTCCATTTAAGAAGGCATTGTTGACATCCAATTGTCTTATGCACCAAGACTTGGATAATGCCAAAGACAAAATGACCCTGATAGAAGTTAGTTTAACTCAGGAATAAATGTCTCTGTGAAGTCAAAAGGGTCTTTGGTTGAAGCCTTGAGCTACCAACCTAGCTTTATACTTTTGAAGAGAGCCATCTGCATTGTACTTGACTCGAAAAACCCATTTGGAACCTATGGCAGATTCTTGGTGGTAACTCAACAGTTTCCAAGTATTGTTTTTCATTCAGGTAGCATATTCTTCATTCATTGCTTGCTTCCAATGAGGTATGGTTAAGGCTCATTTTGTTGAAGTTGGTTCTAAGGTAGCCTGAAACACTTTGGGCTTGAAAATTCCAGCCTTAGCTCTGGTTTGCATATTGTGATTGTTGACAGGACTGATCTAAGCCTGCATGTTGTGTAGGTGAGGTAGTTGTTGTGGTTGTGGTAGGGAGAGAAGTGGACTCAATTTGGGTTGTAGATATGGAACTTTAGTGTGGGTAAGTGGTGGCTTAGGTAGTAAGGGAATACAAGGCACTAAAGAAGGCATGGTATCTGAAGATGTTTGGTTAAGAGAGTACAAAGTGGGATTGTCCTTAAAAGGGAACTTTGACTCATAAAAAATGACATGCCTCTGATAATGACTTTTCCAGTTGGTGTTAGACATCTATAGCCTTTGTGTTGTGTACCATAACCAAGAAAGACACAAGGTTTAGATCTAAAATCTAATTTGTGTTGGTTAAATGGTCTAGTGAATGGGAAGCACAAACAGCCAAAAACTCTAAGGGAGTCATAAGAGGGTTTCTTGTGAAATAACCTTTCAATTGGTGATGGATGTTCAAGGAGGTGTAGGTAATGAGTTGATAAGCTGGACAGCAGTTGTGAATGCCTTCCCCAAAAGGAAAGTGGTAAAGATGAGCCAAAAGGTCAGTCCCATCTCCACTATATGTCTATTCTTTCTCTCAATAGTGACATTATGTTGGTGTGTATGTGGACAAGAGAAATCTGTGTGATGCCTTGAGCCTGCAAATGCTTGGATAAACAGATACCCTTTAGCATTATCACTTTGAAATGTTATTATCTTGGTACCAAGTTGTAATTCAGCATGATGTTGGAAATGTAAAAAGCATTGTATAATTAAGATCTAGATTGTAAAAGATATAACCAGGTGTATTTGGAAAATGCATCAATGAAATGAACAAAATATCTAACTCCATTTGTGGAAGAAACAGGGCAGGTCCCCATATATCACTATATATCAATTGAAGTGGTTTATTATATTGTGTAGTAAAAGGAACAAAGGGAAGTTGATGAAACTTTCCCATACAACAGGACTCACAGTTTGTTACTTTTGGAAGATGAAATATTACAATCTTTAAGAACTCTAGAAACAATAGAAGATGAAGTGTGACCAAGTCTTGAGTGCCAAAGTCAAAGGAATCATCAAGCTTGACTGAGGACAAATGCAACCTTTAGTAGTCCTATCCTAAGCAACAGGTGTTAGACTTGTGAATTTGTAAAGACCATTTTTAGGGGTACCTTGGAGAAGAGTCTCCTTGGTTTCCTGACATTTGACAAAGCAAGAATTAGCATGAAACTCGAAATAGACATGGTTATCTAGAATTGAAGAACACTCAAAAGATTCTTAGTGATATGAGGAACATGAAGAAGATTAGTTAGATTAAATGTATGAGAATTAGAGGAATGCTTGAAAACTAAATTTCCAACATGTTGAAATTTCAAACCTATACCATTGCCTACAATTATTCTTTTTGAACCATTGAACTCTGTCCTTTCTGAGATTTGATAAATCTGGTGTCATGTGATGACTAGCTCTAGAGTTTGAATACCATATTGAGTCATGTCCAATTGCTGGAGTGGCCAAGAAATTACTTTGTGCTAGATTAGCTCGAGGTTTAGCAACTTGAGAATGAAAACTTCCATTAGAACCTTGATTGTTGTTGTAATTAGGATCATACCTATACCAACAGCTCATAGCAATGTGACCAATCTTGCCACACACTTGACAAGTTGGCCTATTTGTTGAAGGAAATCTGCCATTTCCTCTTCCAAATCTCCCTTGTCCTCTTCCTCTAAATCGCTAAGACTTGACATTTGCTTCAAATCAACCTCCTATCATGAGGACCTCTGTTGTATGATCTCTCCTGTGCAAAATTTGCATGAACGATTCCTTCATTCTTTTTATATTTTCCAGCAACTCTTCTTAAGTCATGAGTAATGCCTTAAGCTCCCCCAGAGAACGGATTAGATCTAGCATTAATTTTAGTAATGAAAGGAGCATATTCTTTAGGTAAGCCCCCTAGTATAGCTTCTATATGATCTAAATCATTGATAGCAGCTCCTGAAATTAGAGAAACTAATTTCTTAATTTCTAGCAAGTACTCACTTACAGAACCTTCCATCTTTGTGTTCCCGAGCTTGTTCTTGAGTTGCTTTATCTTTGCTTTTGTGTGTGAAGCAAACTAAGTTTCCAAACGATCCTAAATCTGGTATGCAAAATCACATCCCATGAGTCTTGTGGTGAATGGCTTCAACACAAATGCTAATAGCCAAGATTTCAATAGCGAATCTTGCTTCTTCCATTGTTGATACTCCTGATCACCTTGTTTGCACGATCTTCATCAGTTCAAAATTTCATCGGAATTCCTTCTCCCAAGATATGTTTGAGGAGATCATAGCCTTCAATTGTTGCTTCAACTGCTTCTTCCATGGTAGAAAGTTATCATCATCCAGTTTCAATGCAATTGAACTAAAAATTATTGGAGCTTGATTTGTAGAAGTGGAGGTTTGAGAAGGATTTGGGTAGCCATTACAATGCTAAAGCTCTGATACCATGAAGATACAGAGCCAAGGCTGCAAGAAGAAAAGGAATTGAGAGAGAATGAAGATATGCAGAAGAGAATAATTCTCTGAAATGATTGTATTCAAAGTGTTATACAAGATTTATATACATGTTGTTAGCTCAGCTACAATCCTGATAACAAACTATAACTGATAACAACTGTAACTAATTCAGTTAGAGTTTTATTACACATGTGATTGAATTCCAACTAGATTAACTTCACTATCCCTTACAGGGTTTACTCCAAAAATATTTTCACCCATCATCATCTCCAAACCCCTCCGTTTCGTGGTCGCACATTCTTTGTCGGCATAACAACCTAATACTTATTTTCGAGTCTCTAATCTCCCTACCACCTTCTTTACAGCTCACACCACTACCCCCCACTTCGTCAACCTCTTCTCTGCCACCGGCATGGATACCCACTCAAACTTCCATTCCATACTTGGCACAGTAAAAAAAGCACTTGTTTCTGGAGCTTGACGCTTTTGGTTGGTTTTGTTAGTAGCTTAGTATTAGAAAATTGTCATTTGTTTAGCTAATTAAAGTTTATTTTTTAATTCATCTCAAGGCCGAAAATTTGTTGGTGACAGGAGAAAAAAATAGAACTTGGTTCTTTGATTCAAGTAAAGTTTTTGTTCCGTGTAGGTACCTTTCTTTCATACTTTGGTTGAACTTGTTTTAGAACTTATCATCTGGGTTCTCTTTAGAACGTGAAAAATTGGAACTTGGCCCATTACTATTCACAAAGTAATGGTAATTTCTTCATTTGATGGTGGAAAAAGGATCGCCTTTAGCATGTTGGGAAATGGGATAGTGAGAATTAATGTGGCACATGTTGAGAAATCAAAGTGTGTGTGGTCGTGGGAGATAAATGGAATTATTAGAGGTTGGGGAAGAGAGGGTGTAAGAATTTTACAATGAATAACATGAGATTGGTGTACAAATAGACCGCCACATCTTCATTATTGGATATTTTGGTGTGTGGTACTTCATTGGGAGTATTGCAGAAGTTTTACCCCTCTTGTATTGTATGAGGCAATGTGGTAGCCCGTGTACTTTTTTGGTCATCTCAATCTCGTGATGTTTACTTATAGCCAACCAATCACCGGCTTTCATATAACAATAACTCATAGGATAAGATTTGCTGCTGGAAATAAGAACAGTTTGCTTAAACAACCATAGATTAGTTGGATTTTGTTCAGGAGCACCATTACAATATTACATCACTTTGTATCCCTGGAAGGTTTGGGGAATTAAGCAAACCATGGCGTTACATATGATCTGATATAATAAGGGAGGAGTGACCCAAGCTAATTTGCCTCTAGAAGGTTGCCTATTTCTTTCTTTCTATAAACTAGGGTAAACATATCAAATTACCATTAGATATACAACAATATTATTGAACGTTTTAAAATGAGTGTCCAAATGGGACACCTTTGAACACAATTTAAAATATTCAAATAATATTTTTATTATACTCAATAAAAATATTATTTTAAACCTAAAGTTAATGTTAAATTTTTAGATGACTAATGGATGAGATAGTGGTTACATTCTTACTCATTATCACATTCAAATGTGATGAAGTGAGTATTCTAATTGAAGATTCATTTTTAAGTGTTAGAATAACAAGGACTCTATGTTCAATGACATATTTTGGTTGGATTTAATCACAAATGACTACATCATCTTAATAGGAAAAAACCCTGTAGTTACACTTGTTCAAGGATCATTTACGTAAGCCGGCGATTAAAAAAGTGCATTACTTCTTGTGATTATCATAATCTGCATCTAAAACTAACTGGTCACCTTACCTAGGTGAATGATCAGAAGGCAAGTCAAATTGTACCCCTCACACACTTTTTTTTCTCTCTCGTAAAAGTCTAACATGCGAATTTGTTTATTGGTTTGTTTATGTCAAGAGGCGGTGGTTTGTCAATGTCAAATATTAAGACAGACCAAAAAAAATTAGAAAGGTACTTTTCATTGTCAGATATACATTATTGAAGAGTTAAGGTCACATTAAATGCAATATTATCATTGGCTTGCTTCAATAGAACTTCACTTCATCATCTGAGCTCCTAATGCATATCTACATGACGCAAAACTGATTATGGGTTAATTTTATTGATATATTTTAAGCAATTTCAGGATGTTATGTTAGAATTATAATTAAAACGATACCTAGCCTCATCTTCATATGCGTCTGTATTGTGTACCTCGACAAATTAAACTAGCCTAAGCAGCCTATTGTCTTTCTACTTCTTGTATTTTCTTCTTGTAGCGGTTGTGTTTGATGTGACAAAGTTGTAGCAAAATAGAAAGAAAACAATTGCTAGAGCTTTAACTTGGGATAGAACGCAAGCTTTTTGGTTAGTTTGGTCATCCTCCCTTAAGATGGGCCCAAACCACGGCTTACTATAGCATATCAAAATCATTCATGATAAATTCTTAGATAGACAGCGATTACTGATCAAAAAAAAAAAATAGACAGCGATTATCAGATTATTTATTAGTTATTTTATTTAATGGTTAATATATCATTTTATCTTTTTCATGTAAATATTATTTATAGTATTAGATATTGATGTATTTTTATTGTAAATGATACAACCTTACACATATTGAATATTAAGAGTTTCTAACTAATAATTACTCGTTACTCAGTGTTACTAAGTACTAACTACATGGACATACGAAGCTCGGTTCATATTCCGCCATGAAAACGCGACAAAATTAGCTTACATTATATATTCCAAAGTTACCTTCGGTTGTTGAGGCAACCGCGCCAGAACATTTCTTATTCGAAGAGAGTGCTTCCAACAGCAAGCTACCTCTGGGATATTGTGAGGCCGCTGTATTTTTAAAGGTCACATCAGCAGCACCGGGTTTTGTGAATAAATTATACATTACTGTTATGTGTAGATTAGTTTTAAATCTTTTCTTACAATCTTACAACCAAAAGTTTAGGTGAGTTCCGGTTATCAACGGGTCTTCACATTAATAGTAGAATTTGGACTCATGTCGGTGCGGGATATGACTCCATTTCCTTATCAATTAAATCAAACCTCTATTGGTTTTACAATAGTATCATGATAATTGAATAATTATATACAAATAATTAAGAACTTCAGTCGTGTTATTGATAAATGTTTATAAAAATATATATAATTACATATTAATAGCTAAAAACTTTGTTTATTCTAACACTTAAAAAGTCATGCTTGGTAACTCAAATGGTAAAAAAGTGTAATGTTATTCTACATTAAAAAGTGAGTGTATTAAGACGCAACGCTTATAATTGATTAAATATGATGGATGTTAAAAGTAAATGACAAGGTCACATTTAATGGTAATAAAGTGATGTCACGTTAGACACCCATATTTTGAGTGTTACTCTCTTTATTTTTTATTAATAGTCATTCTAAAAAATTGAGATAAATTGATACATTGAAATATTAATATATCTAGTCACAATTGCAGTTAAATGCATTAACATTTTAATGTATTAATTTATCTAAATTTCCTAAGATGACTATTAACAAGGAATTGAAGGAGTAAAATAACATTTATGTGGCATGAAAACGTATAAAATCCCCTTAAGCGGTTCACGTTCATTGATGACAATTGGAGTCATTGAAATGGGCAAGCCCATTAAATAGCTAGAAAAAATGTGCAAGATAGATTGAAAAAATAAGAGAAAAAAAATGAAAATTAGCAGAATCGGCTTAACCTGATGGCCCAAACATTAATTTTTTATTAAATAATATATTATATATATGAGCTATAAATACTTGAATTTAGACCTTTTAATGTATTTTTTACTTATAAAGTCTAAACCAATAATAAATTATATTTATCTATTTATTCACTTTACTATTGTATCAATTAAGTCATTGAAATTTAGTTATCAAACAAAGATCAAGTTTTATTTATCATTCTCACAAATAAAACAAGAATAATAACACAACTTATAAATAGTTTATTTTTTAATCTATTATAATAAAATAAAATATATCTTTTATTGATATTTTATAAACTATATAATTAAAAAAATGAACAAGAAAAAAATTTAGCCTATAGACTGGCCCATGGCTGAACAAATTGGGCTGTGCTAGTATTCTTCCTCTAAACTAACGTGGTTTGAAATGAGCAAAATCACAGCAAATGTGGGTTGACATAGAGCATGTGCATTTTGACAATTTTGAACAATCCTGGCCATTAAAATTTTTTGCTGGAACGGTGCACAGTATTCACGTAGAGATTCGCACAACAATTTTTTGAGCCATTAATCTTTTCAAAAAAACTAAAAACCTAATTGACAATTATAACACAAATTTAAACAGGAAACATGGAGCACATAGCGCAACGAGCTAGCCCTAGAAAAGTCCACACATTCATTTATTCATTCAAAATCTTTAGATGCTATCTTCACAAAACATTAATCCTCCGAGAGTTCCAATTAATCCACCCAACTTAATTTACATAGCACCACACCAGACCTTGGTTCAACTCTAGTTCTATAAAATTCACCAGCATAAACCAATAGTCTTCTATCTCAAGCATCAAAGTTTAACATATAGCACAAGCATTTGGGTTCTCTTCTGCACTATGAACATAATAGTATGTAGTCATGTAAGGATTGTATCCTCTGTAGAGCTTGACAAGCTCAGCAATTTGTTCATTTGGGTCTTTCTTCTTGTCGTCATCTTTTTTACCCTCGTCTTTCTTGCCTTCATCTTTCTTCTTCTCAGGCTCCTTTGCCGGCCCCACGGTTAAGATTTCTGTGTGCCAAGTTTTCCTGAGTTTGCTAACCACCTGGACGGGGTCTATATCACCAACTACAGTCAGCTTCCTGGCATTCATATCCATGGCGATGGAGTCAATGCCTGCACATTTAAATTCCACATATAAATAAATTAGTATTCTAGTTGCACGTTAAAATAAGGTGCAAACAAGACCAAATATTCAAACAAAATAAATTTCCGAGAGCCGTCCATTTTGATAGCTGAGGTCCATTGCTGATAACAGCGACGAAAATAAAAACGTCCATTCTAGTGGCTAAATATAATTGCGTAATTACTCAGCAAAACGAAAGTGAGACAGGTTGTGATTGTAAATTTCTGCTTAAACGGGATTATGATTGTTAACTCTGTCCATTAAAAACCAGCCTCGTACGAATAAAATTGAATGGTTACGATCGATGGAAATAGTTACATTCCAAATTTATTTTTTATATATAAAATTGACTAGATACAAATTTAAACGCACTAGAGAAAACCCGACTTTTGTTCTTTGATTGCTGCCAAAACATAAATTCCATAATTGGATTTTTTTATGTCTACACATAAAACTGAGACAGCAATTTTAACGGGAACCAAAACGACACAGGGCGTGATTATGGGGTTAATCAAACGAAGGTTGCAACAGAACAGAACAGACTAGTCTAATCCAGTACCTGAAAGGGTAGAAACCATTTTCATGGCTTTTTGCTTTGCTTTGTCGTCGTGCAAATCCAACTTCAGCACCACTTTCTGCAACAAAGGGACAGGAAGACATTATATTACAAGCAAAACAAAATCAAGAGAATCTAAATGGGGAAGGAGCTAAGAAGAGAGCAGGACACTGATAGAAACGAGAGAAGCAGTGTGACAAAAAAGAAATCAACAGTTAAGACTTGAACAACTATTAGACCGTGTTTAGCAGAGTGTGTTAGGGTCTGTTTGCTATTAGAAAATCATTTTATAGTTTTATTTTTCTGTTTCGAGTTTATTTCCCGTTTTTTGAGATTTTATGAAATAAATAGTGATACATTTGGTTTTTAATTTATTTCTTTTGGTGGTGTCAAGTTTCGCTAGGAAAACAGAGGAATTGGGAGAAGAGATGTCAAATTGGATTGTCACTCAGTCTATGGACGCACAAGAAAGCAACATAACCTGTACTTATTATCATAGTTTAATTAAATAATTAAAACAAGGTGGAAAATGGGGGCGAGAGAGAGACAGAAATCCATCAAAGATACTGAAAACAACAGAGTGGAGAGTGGGGAACATAAATATCGAGAATCTATATAAGAGATATCAGATGCGAGGGATATAAGATATTGAACTGGTCCTGGTTGTGAATTGCGATATGCTGTTTGGATGAAAATGAAACATCTAGGAATTTTGGAGTAAGAAAGAGACATAAATTCATCAAAAGAAAAGAAAAGGAAAAAAAAAAACATAAACGTAGGGAATAACAGAACTTCATCGTGAATCTTGCACAAGCAATTGACCTGTCATTGAGAAGAGGAAATCTCACCTTCATTTTTTTTCCCTTGGGTCCCAAGATTTGACGATGAGATAGACTGTAGAATTATATTTTATGAAAGAGTGAGAGAGTAGTAACAAGAAGGTAAAAGGGAAGAGGAAGAAGTTGTTGTAGAAGGAGCAGAGAAGGAGGCAATGCAACTTCTTGAAGGACAAGGTGTGTGTGCAAGATACCAACGATGTTTAATATAGCTCTAAAACAGGTCAAACAAACACGTTATAGTAGCAGTAGTAGTTAATTGCCTGTTCTAGAGAGTGTGCAACAAGGAACCAATCAACCGCTGACGTAAGGACTGGCCTTGGCCCTGGGCCAGGATTTTTATTTCCCGCCTTTTCTTACTATTAAGAGGCAAATGATGCCAAGATGCCATGATCTATGAAGCATGCAGCATGCGCTATATCCCCTGGCTTTTACAGAGGAAAGCCAAAATATAAATACATACTCACATATTGTGATATTGACATCTTCATAACAGTTCTCCCTTGTATCTATTTTAAGTTCCATTGACGAGTTCTCATTGAGCATAATGGTGATATCTTTTTTAACAAAATTGTAAGAGACCTTATTCTCGTAATTTCGGGAGTTGGAACTTTTATGATCACTTTTTTTCAAACAAATACACTTCTTAGAAATTAAATTTATATTAGGAATTAAACTGCTTATCACCCGTGTACCAGCTTTTTGATATAAAATGATTATTTGTGAGCAATGTGATTTTAAAATAAGTTGCTTCTATTATCTAGAGA
This sequence comes from Dalbergia oliveri, assembly GCA_030441495.1. Classification (NCBI taxonomy): domain Eukaryota; kingdom Viridiplantae; phylum Streptophyta; class Magnoliopsida; order Fabales; family Fabaceae; genus Dalbergia; species Dalbergia oliveri. The sequence goes on along the minus strand of JAMLFY010000002.1, from coordinate 51,935,876 downwards.
GAAGATTCTGGTTCAATATCTAAAAATAAATAAAAAAAGAATAATGATATATCCTCTTATGAATAATAAATCTTTCTTCATTGTGAAATATTATATTAAATACATGTCTTGAAATATTAAAAAATAATCAAAACTAACTTTATTTAATATTTAGGAGGATTTATAGGAAAATAAAATAGGTGATATATCAATTTTCGTACAAAAATGTTATATAAAAGATAGTTTTAGTGATTGTGACTTAAAACAAGACGAGATTCTAGAATCCAGACCGAGTCAAGCTAAGCTCACTCTTCAGAAAAATCTAGGCATTGATAAATCATCATTCCAGCTTCGAATTTTCCGTATCCTAATTTGTTCGGTACTAACATATTTGTCCCATTATTCCCACACAACTATTGATGTAATGAGTCTGACTATGATTATAGGATAGGGGGAAACAATATTATTCAAATAAGAGGTGTTTACGGGTAAGTTTGGTTTAGATTTAAGAAAGGAAAATTCCAATTAATCAAATTCAATTTAGTCAGTTTGATTTAATTTTATGAAAATATTTTCAACAAATCCAAATAATTTTTTTTAAATAACAAATCTGATATTAATTTGGTTTTAGTCTGAAGTGATTTGCTTACCCCAACCAATCCACATCAAGCTTTTAGGTTCAGTTTACATTTTTGAATTCATTGCATCAATTCAAACTAATAAACACCTCTAATTTCAAATGTTACCTTTGCACTTCTATTATTTGCGCTTAAGAATGCATAAGAAATGTAATCAGGTGGGAATGTAAATAAAAAAAGCAGGCACACCTATACATTTATTCCTTTAAACTAAGATATCTGACCCAAAAAAAACTAAAACATGATTTTTTTTTGTTGAACAAATTTTGTCCCATACAAACGATTTGATTCTGTTCCCAGGCTTCCATTTGAATCCCAAGCCAGATAATGCGGCACCAAATAAAATCAAACACAATTTCATCCTTTAGACACACAATTTCAAGCAATTTTTTAACTCACCTAAATAACCTGAAAAATAAAGGGCTTAGCATTAAGCGAACGTTAAACCCTCTTATCTATCATCACTCCCATTTAATAACTAACAGTGTTGAGTTCATTGCCCACTTGCACTTGCTACTTTGTTAAAGAGAAAAATATATTGTCGAGGCTGTCAACTGGCCAACTACACTAACAATATGTTTTATAGATCTTATACCCTTGTCTTTCCTCACCCAAAAAAAAATTCCTTGTCGTTTTTGGTTTTTGGTCGTCAATCCTTCCCTCCATAGTTCATATTTATATCAATTAGTAAAATTACACGGGCGATGCATTTTTGGGCAACAGAAACTATTTTAAATGAGACTGCCAACAGGCCAACAGACATAATTTACCGATAAGTCGCCCTTCTACCAAAGTTAAGACCAGTGATCAGTACGTTAGGAACAACAAATGTAACGAGTATTAAACTGTTTAGAAATTATTATTACGTAGACCCCATAATGGCGCCATATCATATATCCAAATGAAACATTTCACTTGAAAACCATTCATAATTCCACGTGACCAAGATGAGAATGCCATAAAAATTATTCTCTCTCAAAGGGGCGGTTCCTATTCTGATGATGACGGGTAATCTAGCCGTAAAAGCAGTTACAGAGTGATATTGTACCACGATCGGTACTAGACAGTAGCTTCAACTTGCAAGGATCCCCGAGCGATGTCTAGGGCCTCCTCCACTGAAGATGCGCTTTGAAGTTTGGCTTTATCAATCACAGGCTGACTTCTGGCAAGTTTAGGCAGTAGCTGAAATTCCTGAAATAATATATATAGATATATAATGAGTACAGGCTTAATTCTGAATATTAAATCTATGATTTGTAAAATTGTAAGTGCTCTTATGACTTAATAGAGCCAAGTTAATAGCTGCTTAAATACTAACCAAGTGTGTTGTACTCGTGCTCTCTTAAGTCTTAAATAATAACACGCCACTTTGTTATGGCAAAAAACTTCATATGTATGCAATATACATTATCTAAATCTGATATTATACTAACTACACTGTTGAATGTCGAAAAATAAAATGGCGAGTAGTCGAGTACCTCAGGGCTCCCACTTTCAAGCAGAACTCCCTTCAGCTTACCTGTGCGGCACCAAGTACTCACATTATTTAGTAACTGCAAATCAAAGATAAAATAAGCACATGCATTCGCATGCACTCACAAAAACATTAATGCATGCATGCGAGCATCCCCTATACACTCAAAAGGCAATCTATACATCCACACGCATGGAGGAGAGATGAACAGCTGAAAAACGTACCAGATTCAATCCAGAAGGTAGCTATTTTAGGATCAAAGTTTCCAATTTCAACTGTTTCTCCAACTGTCCAAAGAAAATTTAACAGTAAGAAACAACAGAAGACGCTAATTTTTATATATGTTTATTCTGAACTAATCTTCTCTCTTTTCGTTGAATCATTTTGAACTGATCTTTACCATTGTCTCCGAAGAACTGCCACCATACTTTTCTAGGGCTCCCTTCATACTCAAACACCCGTGAGTAGAAGTATGGAAGGTAATCATACCTGGAAATCATAAAGGAAATTCAGCTAGATCAGCGGGGACAAAAACCAAAATTCCAAGAAGTTAAATTGCAGGAGTAGATGGTCCAACATACGTGTGAGTTTGTGCAGTGAGTAATGAGTTCACACAGTGCTGTGCTGAGCGACGAGCATGATCCACATGTTCTACTCGAGCAATACGGTTGTAGATCTGTCCAGTTTTTTCAGAAACACATAATGTCAGATTCAAGAAGGAAGTAAGAGAACTCAACTTGAAAACAAGCGAATAATGACCTTTAAAGGGAATGCGGCTACATCACCAACAGCGAAGATTCCAGGAATGCCAGTCCGGAACTGACCATCAACCTGAAATACGTGGTACTGATATATTTAGATGACATCCTTTGAACGAAAATTTAGGGCTCCCTCAAAATTACATCTACAAATGTGGGCAGCTCAAACAAAGAGAACATGGGTCTCAAAACATTGGTGGTGTACATGTTCAAAAACTGATTCACAAAAAAGGAAATGGGGCAGAGTGATATCATACCTAAAGACTCTTAACTGGTACTGATTTCCATTAAAGCTCAGATGCAATTTCTAATCTAGAATTTTGTCGAAAATATTGTTATCCATTGGCCTTACCTGTATTCCACCAACATCTGTATTCAAGCCCACCCTCTCAAAGGGACTAACAGTAGGTTTTGCTCCAATGCCTATAATTACCTGCAAAGCAGTAGGTTTTCCATCTCTGTGAAATTCTTCCACAATGTAGTAAAACACCTCTATTCCAAAGATTCATTTTACTAAAAGTACATTGTTAACAAGAAAGAATTCACATGCTGATATTAAAGTATATATTAAGTAAAAATAGTTACTGTGTCTGCTTCTATAACAGATCCATCTCCAAGTTTAACAGCAGCAACGTGTCCATTAGAACCAGCTTCCAAATTTTTTATGGAGGCACCCTAGTAAATATAAGATTTAAAGAAAGATAGAAAGAAATGTCAAGGAAAAACTACTGATTGTATAAAATATCAAACATAGCCATTAATGGTTACAATAATGGGAATAAAGAGAGAAACAGCTAAGGAGGGAATACCTTCAAGATTTTGACACCATTCTTTTGGTAGAGTTCTTCATATCTCCGGGCAAGAGAAGGAGTGAACATTCTTTGCAAGAGATGATCCTCTGGAAATATGATCTATAATTTTACAAGAACATAAATATTTCTGAGTCAATAGGTCAAAAACTTTACAAAATGACCAACATTTTTTATGTATATGTAGATGACATACGTATGGTTTCCGTTTGGACCCCCATTAATGGTGATACTGAGTCCAGTAGTTCCCATTCCCCTAGTAACATTAGCCCACGTAATAATTTTTCAATTTATGCTAATGTATATGTGAGAAGGAATAGAAATAGAAGGGATGCCATTGGTAAGACATGCAGCCAGGGTCTCCCGAACACCTAGAACTATCTCTCTATGCTTTTTCTTGGTTTTGTGCATAATATACAGAGGAGGAGGATTGATACTGCACTGGTATCACCTTCTTCCCAGAGTTATACATAAACTTCTCTTTTCTTGTTTTCTGGTACCAGTTCTTACAGATTCTCAAAGTATCCACCCTGACCACCCACTAGTCTTGACTCCCAATTCACTTGCTTATAAAGGTTTGAGCCATTAAATTAAAGCATAAGAGGTTAAAAGCATGATAATAATCACAGTAGGTAAAGCAATGTGAACAGGCATAAACATTAAAGGGAAGAAGTCATTTTGCCAAGCCATGCACTAACATAGTGTAGACTATTCAACAAAATTAGTGATCAGAAAGACATAATGCCATACACTTATGCACCCTACAGAAAATAAGACAAAAATGATTTTCAAGCTTAACTCAGAGGACCAAATTGGACAACTTCTTTTGATATGGCAGAACACACTAACATGCAATAATGGAGTCAGACCAGGAATTTTGCAATTTGAACCAGAAAATTAGATATTAAGGTAAGGATTTAGGAAAGATACTTACTGTTGTATCAAGTTTCCAAGCAACTGTTGCGGCAGCAACCTCCATTCCTATATAACCACCTCCAACAACTACAACCCTTTCTGCTTTTTCCTGGAAATGTAAAGCCAAAAGATACAGGGTGAGGAACAAAGCACGCGCTCGAATTAATTTATCTGCTGTAAACATATAAATTATAAAACAATATGCCAGTTTGAAGTAACCCTAGAAATATACATACATTGCAACTTACCACAATTCACATGAAAGGACGCTTAAACAAAGCCATAAAATAATAATATCCACGAAGGGAAAATGTTCTAGACTAACTATTGAAAAAAATAATGTATGAATAGCCATACATGAAGTGATGGGTAGGAATGCAAGAGATTCAGCACCCTAAATGTAAAAATCAATCAAATCATGATAAGAATAAGTCATATTAGACTGGATAAGATATTACTAATGATGAAATCAGTGCATTTGCATCTGCAACGTCCGGATATAGTGAACACCGGGTAGGTTTCCCCCAATTTTCTCCGGAAACCTAGTAGCAAGACAGTTGATGAATCAGATTTTCCACACCAATTTCTATAAAGTCAAAAGGAAATGAACTAAGCAAACAGACTGATGATACCTCGAGGCTGTACATCCTGTAGCAATAATAAGTGAGCCATACTTAAGCAGCTTTCCAGAATTTGTTGTCAAAGTTTGATTTTCAATATCAATATTTTTGACTGGATCTTCATACAACATCTGGATAGGAAAACCAGTAGCATTAAAGTATCATAATAGCTTCCTACAACTCAATGCTATTTTAACTTAAGACATTTCTAAAATGCAACCATTCAATAATAGATTAGAACACGAGCTTTTGCCATTCCATCCTACGTCCATTGTATCACACGCACACTCAACAATGAAAGCCATGTTTACAACTTTTCGACTCTACTGTTTCTTTTTATGCCTTAGCTATGTCATAGAGCAATTGAACAAATCTGTAACAAAATGAATGCAGCAGCAAAAGAAAGATTACCTCTATCCCTTTCTCTTGATACCACTCCGGAGTCTGCCTTTCCCCTCCGGATCCAACACACGTGTGAAACCCCTGAGAATTGAGAGATCATTTTAAAGCAGCGATAATACAATGCAAAGGTGAGAATTTATACAGAACAGTAATGATAACAGTATTGAATGCACATTTATTGAATTGATAAGATTGAATGAATTAGAAACAATCCAACCGTACTAGCATACGTATTGCCCAAAAAAAAGAAAGGATCAAATTCTTACAGGAAGGCGCGCAGGCTTCTTATCCGGTGGGAACAAATACGCTTTTGTAAGAGCAGGACGCTCGTAAGGTGCATATGGCTGCATCATTTTTAATTTTCTTTCAAATCAGTTGAAAATCATCTTTATCAAGAGAAATAGAAGTTGTTTCTGTTCCAGCTAAAAGGAATAAGAACCTCTTTGGTCACAATACAAAGGCGACCGTCGGCCATGCCGTGCTCGACGAAGGTGCGAGCAGCATACCCCGCTGCATTTCCACCGCCAACGATCACATACCTGCAACGCGCGAAACGATCAGAGAACCAGAATTCAAAGTCGAACACAAAGTAACAGAAAGTGAGAGGAAGTTAAATTAAAACGGTTGAAACGGTCACCGTTACGTAACGTACTCGCGATTCTCGTTGGCGAAGGCGGCGTAACATCTCCGGAAGGTTCTGGAAGCGAAAGAAGTGGAAGGAGGGCGAGCTCGGGTGACGAGAGGATTCGTGTGTGGAGAGCGGAGCGAGAACCCCTGCTTCAGTGAGAGGGAGTTGGTTATTGCAGCCATTGTGAGTCTGCGAGCTGCCGAATGCACAATTCACAAAACAGAAATCGGTTACGGGAAATGACGAGAGTGGTGAACAGAAGCAATCAAGTATGAGATCAACTGAACGAACGAACGAACCTGGGCAAGGCATGGATGCGTTTACCGGGAGGCAAGAGTTTTTTTATTTAATAATAAATAATAATAATTTAATTTAGGATTTGATTACTGATGGGCAAGTGTTACTGTGTTAGGGTGGCTCTAGCAGAGGTCGAAGGGGCATGACGTTTTGTCCAAATTCGAGAATTGGTGAGTTTGATGAGATGCAATTGGATGGAGATCGTCTAATGTAAATGTTGCATTTCTCCATTGGAACTCGTCGCCATGTTTCTTCCACCCAACACGCACTGGTACGACGTCGTTGTAGGTCCAATCTGGGCCCGGCCCATTGATGGAACAAGCAGCTCAAAATGCAGCCCAATTCACACGCTCATTCCCCATTGAAGGATTGGACACTAATACTGCCCAATGGCGTGCTTGTTTCATTTGAAGGTATCTTGTTTATACATCAAAATTTAACATGACAAAAAAGAGTACATCAAAATTTAACATTAAGTTAACAATTAATGTACAATATCAGTGAAGTATGGGTTCAAAATATCTTTTTGAATTGATTAAAGACACCAGCGAATTCCATTTCTAGCTCATTTGAATGATCTACTTTGTTTTTAGATCAGAGGTTATTCGCCGATATTTTATCATTGTTCGCAATGTTTTCACTTTCCAAGGATAAAAGAGGTTTAACTATGCTCATATGGTTGACAAATTCAAAATGCGAGTGTGGGCCACAGAGAGCATATATTTATGATAGCAACAAGACAAACAAATCAAACCGAATACAGTCAGTTAAGAAAATTTGTGCGAAGTATAGCTACTAAAATGTACTTCTATTGCACGTTTGAAATGGTGCTCAATCTTACCAAAGTTGCTGAAAATATGTCAAAAGCTCCTCAATCTTTTTGTGAAAAGACATTACAGTCAAAACCCGTAAATTATGACAAAAAGTTTGTAAACTATATAAGTAATAGTATTTTCAATTCTTTTTTACATCATAATACTCTTTAATTCTTTTTTTTTTTTGAGTGAACATTTAAATCCATTGCATATTATATGTTGGATTATATTTTAATGCAAAGCATTTCTATTGTACCCATACCTTAGATGCCTTTTGCTAGATTTTTATTTGATTAGTGCCGTTGTACTGCTTACTGAATTTCATGAAGTACTCTCTTCGGGTGTTAATTTTTGTCATTTTGTCGTATTTTACTGATACTTTCACTTTATGGAAAATAAATTTTTATTTTTGCTTTTCTGAGTTAAATATGGATGGCAGGTTATTTAAAAAGATAATAGTAAATAAAATAATGTGTGGTGTATAATAAAATTACACAATAAATATTCACATACTTTATTATTATTATGTGATGTGTGATCATCATTCATCTCATTCACTCATTACATCTAATAGTAATAAAATATATAGTATGTATTTATTATACAATTTTACTCTACACCAAATATTACTAAAGTGAAAGATAATGACTTGCACGTCTAGCCTTACTGATATAAGAGTAGTAGTTGTAGGCATGAAGAAATCCACTATTTTGCGCTAGGCCTTATATTTTTCGTATGTTGACTGTCCTCTGAACTTAGACTGCTAATTAACACAAAAATCTGGATAAGATTATAATCAGTGTGCACGTTTTCTGCTTGTATGATCCGCCATTGGCATGTGCATACAAGGAACACGTATTTAGATTTTAGAGCCAATCTTACCTCACTCACTCTACATACCTATTCAACGCTGTCCCTGTAGAGAAGTATATAGAATTCTAGTTCTGGGGTCAAATTTCTTTCGTGGGGCTGAATCCCTATGAAGGTGTAATGCAACCATTTGACTGAGAACATGTGAATAATGAGTGAGTTTATACTATCGTTACTTCAAACATAAACATTTAACCCCTAATCTAGATGTACTGAGGAAAACAACTAGCTCCTTTTAAACATATAAACAAAAATCAAAATCAAACATCCAAGCTTTAAGGCTATAAGCATAAATTATTAAATATACTTTTAACCACGGATAACCTTATTCACGAAAGAGTAATGTTGTTTAAGTTTTGTGTAAACCTGAAAACATAAAACTGTAATTAACAGGTTAGATATGATTCATATATGTTAATCTTTTATGCATAATTTACAAGGTATAATTGTGCATGGATGCTTCTCATGTTGCAGTTAAGCATAATATTCAAAGTCACTAGCCTATTTTCTTCATAAGGGAAGAAGTGAAAATTTTAAAAATTACAACTTTATAAGTAAAACTCAAGTTAATTATTGAGATAAAAAAAAAATGCTAAGCTTCCATATGTATTTGTTCCGAGTCCTGGCAAACAATTAAATATAAAGTGCGGCGCCGTAGATGCCCCTTAACTTTTTGGGTATGTATGCTTACGAGTCACCACACATACTGAATTACTGATTTACAGATAAAAAAATAAAATTCACACTTAGTACGGAAATATACATCACTTCAATCGCGCGCTGAACACGCCGTTCCAAAAATTCAGGCAATTCACAAATTATACAAGCAGGGGAAAATTTGAGAAATGAAATATATATGATCGAATAAAACAACAGCGTTACCAGTCGCCACAATTAGTGAGTGCAGTCATACCCCTTTCCCCCAAAAGCAACAAAAAAAAGAGAAGGAGAAGAACCTATAATGATGTACTTACATTGCTGAGGCTAATACAGAGCCTATGACCAGACATGCCCATTCCCAAATTAAACTTCATCTTACTGGGCTTTCCACACTTGTATAAAAGAATTTTAATTTATCCCCCAAAAGGGCCAAACCATGAAAGATACATTTTGGTTAAGACCCCTTACGATTAAGAACAGGGGATTTAAAAGAAGGGGAAAAAAAAAAAGGGCAAAAGTAAAAGAAGTGCATGTTTGTTCTTCAACTTTACACAGGGGATGCAGACAATTTCCCAGCCTGGTCCAACACAAGGAGGAACTCAGTCCTGGTCCTGACGACCCTATGGAAGACCTCCCTAATCTGCTGCTGCAATGGCTCCAACCCTTCCTCCATCTTCCTGCATATCTCCGCCAACTCGTCCACCTGCCCCTTCACCTCCTCCAGCCTCTCCGCCTCCGCCGGGAACTGAAACGATTCCGCGAAATCCCCCAGCGACTGCGCCAGCTTCTCCATCTTCTGCATCTCCTCCAACACCCCCACCGTCCCTTTCTTCTCCTTCTTCTTCCACTCCTCCGCTATCTTCTCCTGCAGGCCAATCATGGGCTGGGCCCACCCCAGATGCCTCGGCAGCGGGATGTGGGTCCCGAGCCCGTTCCTCTCCTGGCACGGAACAGCCGCAACGAGGGTCCACAGCACGAACACCAAAACGGTGTTCATTATGAAAACAGGGAGTGCAAGCCCCGAAGACTCCGCCCCACGTGGCGCGGCCAGATTGGTGGTCATCGAATGGATTTGCTTCGCGGCGGACCAGTTCCTCGGCATGGTCCACGACAGCGACCGGAAGGTACCCGCGCCGCCGCGGTCCTTGTGCGCGGCGGCGGCGCTGTTCCCGCCACGGCGGCCAAAGGAGCGGCTGCGCTCGGTGGCCTTGGTGTTGCCGCCGTCCTTGTCCTCGTGGACCATGGCGGTGACGAGGGAGGTCAGCGCCTTCTTGGCGCGGCGGACCTGGCCGTCGCCGATGGGGCGGTGGTCGAGGGCGGCGACGGCGATCTCGGCGAGGCGCTGGAGGTTCTTGACGGCGTCGAGGCCTAAGGTGACGGCATTGCAGACGTCGAGGGACTTGACGACGCGTTCGAGGAGCTCGGGGAGGAGCTTGTCGAGCGGTGGCTTTGAGATCTGGAAGGGGTCGCGGCCCATGAGGAGGACGGCCTTGAATTCCGCCTCGCAGCAGAGGAACTCGTCTAGAAGCTTCCTGAGCCACCCTATGGAGAGGAGGGCGTCGCCGGAGGGGTCCTCCATGGTGGAGGAGAGGAGTTCTGAGAAGCGGTCCCCAACGTGCTTCTGGAAGAGCTCGAGGTCTTCTAGCTCCTGGTCGTGGCTTCCGTCCATGGACATCACCTGGTTCCTTCTGATGCTTATTCGGCCCAGAAATGAGCCTTGATTGTTCTCTGTTGTCGCAGGCATGTTTGTTTGTTTTGTTTTTTGAATTTCTGTAATGGGGATGTGGATTGGGAGAGTCAAAGGGGGAAATGATGATGATGATGATGATGATGATGGGGAGGGAACTGGGAAGGAAATGGGGAGAGAAGAGGAGAAAAGGAAGAGAAAGAAACGAAACGAAGAAGAAGTGGTCAAGAGAGAAAGGAGAGGTGTAAAAGAGAGAGCGTCAGTTTTGGAAGTTATACATGCGCGATATTTAAGGTGAGGGGGCTGTCGTAAGGCCGGGCCGTTTCTCTTTTTATTTTTATTTTTATTTTTTTGTTTCTTTGTTTTTTGGGTCTTCGCTGATTCGGTATTCTCTCACCTTTTTTCCCCATATTGCCCTTCATTTCTCCCACTTTCGTACAATACTACAATCATTGGCACCAAGTACCAATAGTAGTAGTATTCACTTCAAGTTTTTAGGAAACATAAAAAATGGAAAAAAAAAAACTTTTCTGAGTTTGTTCAACATAATTATTGTGTTTATATCCAGAAAATCCACATAATACTTTTCCCAGTTTGTTCAACATTATTTAAATGTCTTTAACTAAACTCGACCATTGTCCTACTAAAAGTTGTTTTAATAAACAGCTAAAATTTATGTGTAAGGGAGGGCCGTTTATAAGGAAGCAAAAAATGTAACGCGTTTGATTTGTAAAAATATTTTCTATTTTTAGATTTTAAAATTTAAGAAATGTGTTTGGTTTGTAAAGACATATTTTATTTCAAAAACTTGAAAACAATGAAAATATGGTTGGTCTATATATTTTCAAAATATAATTTTTAAAATAATAAAATTATATTTGTTATTAAACAATAAAAATCATACACACATATATGATTTTCACAATAAATAATAACATTAAAGTAATAAATAGCAAAAATATGCAATTATAAAAATAAGTAGAAAATTATGTTTGGTAAATTTTTAAATAAAATTTAAAATGATAAAATTATATTTTTCATTAAACAATAAAAATTATATATATATGGTTAAAATAATTTTTAACGTAATAAATATTTTTATAACATAAAATACTTTCTATCAAAATTACTTCTAATGACAAAATTTTATTGGGAATATACTTGTTTTTTTAAGTAAATTAGGATTATTTTTAAACTATTATCATGTCTTCTATAAACTTGATATTCAACAAAATTAATTATATTAAAAAAGCCCCAACATTTTCCCAAAAAAAAAAAGGAACACCATTTGAAAAAAATGCAGACCTGTGCACCACTGCCATCATCTCTCAACTAAACCACCATCGTCCTCTCTGCAACAGCAACACCCATCCTCTCTTATGTCCACTGTCATTCATCAACAACAAATACTCACAACTAAAAATGCAACCCACCATCAATCATGGCATTTAACACCTCTTCGCCACGACCACAGCTCCACCGCAAGCAATCATCGTCCTTTGCCTTAGCAACTTGTGAACTCTACCAAGATCAGTGCCAGCGACCACCACGCATCACTGTTCACCTCCGCGATCCAACACCATGAACCTTACGTCGACTTTGTGCACTCTCACCGCTTTCTCACTAGAGTACTCCTCAGCCTGCATCTGCCGCGTATTGCTAGCTGGCACGACACCTCCATCTTGGTTGCACGACATCTGCTGCTGCATTATTCACGTTGGGTAGGTATTTTACCTTAAGCAGGTTCGAACTCGGGTGCTAGAAAGGGAAGTAAAGAACATATCTAGTATTTATAGTGATGCCACCGCCTTTCCATTTGAAAATGTTTTCAAAAACACTGAAAACGTCAAAATGATGTTTTCAAAATTTTCAGAAATTTTGAAAATGTTTTATAAAATTGAGAAAGAAAATGGATAGCCAAACGTGTTTTTAAGAGTATTTTATGTTTTTAATGAAAATAAAAATAGAAAATATACAATTTTATGTAAGGTAACTATATTTGCTAATATATCACTTTATGATTAATGAACTTATAAAGCTTATTTACATTGGAATATACTCCAATTAAGTCCCTTAAATATTCCCATTAATATTGAATATATCAAATGCAAGTATGTACTTGCGCAAAGGGTGGTAACTTTCTTCCTCATTTTAAGCAAATGCATGTGTGATAAACTCTCCTTTGAGTAAATAACATATTTAAGTACTTATGTATAAATAATTAATTTTTAAAAAATAATTTATAAATAAATTATTCTATATTTAAATATATAGTAACAAAAATATCTATTTTAAGTGTTTTAAAAAATTAATTTTAGAATAGTAAAATATTTTAATTTCTCAAAAATTACTAAAATAATATGTTTTTAAAAACTAATAAATTATCAAATGAGATAAAAAAATAAAAAATGTACCTCTTAACTTTTAAAATATATATTTTAAAAAAACGTAAACAGCATTATATTATCCAAATGGGCCCATAATATTAAACAATTATTTTATAGTAATATGAAACTAACAACAAATATAATAAAAGCCCGTAACCCACAATTTGTCAGTTTTAGGAAAATAATTATTCTTCAAACCTTTCAAAACTAATTTGGATGTAATAACGCTTTTGTAATAAATTTATGAATATTTTAGCCGGCCAAGATAGTGAGTGGACGTTTGGAAGTTAAGGCAGTTTGGGTGGTTACTGGTTCGTCTTTCTTGGGTATGATGAATGACAGTGTGTCGTCTTCACTAGATTTTAGTGGCACATGAGCGTTAATTGTGGCATGAAAAGGGGGTTGAAAAATGAGTTATCCGTATCACAGTGTCTGTTTTACAATGATTCACTCTTGAGAATCTAGCCTCGGTTGGGCAACGTGGAGGAGAAAGCAACAAATATAATGATTACCTTCTTGGTTTTAAAATAAATGTCTTATATCTAAATATATTACTCTATAAATAAACTTAAAAATATAAATTGATCTTTTTTTGAAATAGAGGTAGTAAATAGTAGGATTTTGCTAATCATTAACCATAGTAGGGTTTTATTAACTAGTGCTCTAAGAATAATAGTTAAGAAATATAAAAAAATAGGTTTTAAAAATTTTGAGTTGGTTTCATGCATTAAAAACTTAAAAGTTTTTTTTTTCAATATAACATTTTCTACTCTTGATTTCTTAAAAGTGCCCTTAAAACACTTATTAGATAAACCTAAATAGTTCTTTCTCCATTGCAAAATATCTATCAAATTTAGATAAATATGGGTATTAAGAAAGATGATAAATGATATAGTGATAAAGTATTTTTATGTAAAATAATAATGTATAAACTAATATACTCTAGTAGTAATTAATTATAGAGCAATTAAATGGTTGAAAATGAAAATTTATATTAATAGTCATTAATTATTCAAGGATACTATTGGAATAACAAAATAAATTGATAGATATTTTAAAAGATTATTTTTCTGAAAGTGAATAGATATTCTAAAAAAAAAGAGTATTATACTATTATTTTTACCGTTCTCTTTTTCTTTTTAAGTTTAATTAATCTAACAATGTTAGAGAAGAATATCTAGGTGAATTCATGGTCTAGATTCATACATGTTTTAATGAGTCACAAAGGATGGAGTTGGACTAGTATCTCCACCCCTATCTCCTACTACCTTTGTTAAAAAAGTCTCAAAAAAATATTTTATTATTAATCATGTGAGATGAAGATTCAAAAATATCTTATATCATTGTATATGTAAATCTTTGGGATGAAAAGAAACAAGAGAAGAAAATGATTAGTTCTAAGTTTTATTTTTGATGCCATATTTTTGTGAACTTAGATTTTTTTTATCCTTTTGTTTTATTTTATTTTTCATAACAAATAGTCTATATTGTTTTACCAAAATTTCAATTATTTGAAAATTTATAATCATATCTCTATAGTAATAAAAATTTATAATTAAGTTTTTGAACCTAACTAACTATCCTTACAAAAATAAAAAAAGATTAACTAAAATATTTCTTAATTCTTTCTATTGTCATCTTTATATGGCCGATTGGCTTGAATCCATCAGAAATTAGAAAGTTAGGGGTGTGTTTGTTTTGGGTGTTTTCAGTTTTCTTTTTCTGAAAATTGAAAATAACACTGAAATGTGTTTGATTTGAAATTTTGGAAAACTTTTCTAGAAAATTTTTTCAAAAAGCGTGAAAAACTGAAAACCACATTTTGTGGTTTTCGCTCTTTCCTTGAAAAATTTTGAGAAAGGGAAGCGAAAATTGTGAAAACGCGGTGGCACAGACGTAATATTAATGAACTTTATAACACATATATCTCTTTTATGAAATCTATCAACCATGGACTTGGTAGCGCCTCCAGACGTGCCTCGTCTCTATTGTCAGGTACTTTTCCCTTTCACCTCTTTGATCTTCTTCTTCTTCATCTTCCCCTCCCCTTGGCCCCATCCTCTCTCTCCACTAGGACTTGCAACCGAGGAGGACCGCGACCACCGCGAGGAAAGGAGCGCGCCGCCGAGGAAGGGACCGCGCGCTAGGATGGCAAGGCCGCAGCTGGAAGCGAACCGCGATGGCGAGGAAGGGACCGCTACCGTCGAGACGAAGGGAACCACGCCGCGAGGAAGGCAGGGCCACCGGAGAGGGAGCCCGAGCTTGGAAGAAGGAGCTCATGCGCCGCAAGGGAGCTGAGGCCGCACCGTGGGAGCCGAGACCACTGAAGAAGGAGCTTTTTAGGTTCCATGGGTTTTGGGTTCAAGGGTGATTATGAAAGCTTTGCTATTTTTATCATCTGAATATAACACTTGTATTTGGATCTATCTTAATTAAGTTGTATTTAACATATAACACTTATTATTAGAATTATTTGTGTTATGTTGGTTATATTATTAGCTCAATAAATGATCTTTTTGGCCATAAATTTTTCAATTTAACATCAATTTAGTGTAGAAGTTTTTTTATTTCTGCATTAATTTAATATTTTGATGAAGTAAAATTACTAAATTGATGTTAAATTTAAAATATTAGGATTGAGTTAAAGTCAAAATTAAAAGAACTAGGACTAAATTAATATTGAGAAAATTTATTAGGATCAAATTGACGTCAAAATTAAAAATATTTTAACATCACTAATGTTAAAAATTTTGTAAGAATCAAATGATAGTCTATTAAAAATAAAATTATTTCAATTAAAATTTAATTTAAATTTTATATAAAATCATTTTCAAAAGTTTTTATTATTGAAAACAGGCAAAACAACTGGTTTTCAAAGTTTTCGGGTTTTGTAAACTGAAAACATAGAATCAAAAAAATAAAAATTTTGAAAATTGAAAATTGAAATTTTTTTCACAAAGCAAACACACCCTAGGAGTTTTGTCAAACTATTTTTGAAACTCGTGGTAGTAAACTTTTATTCTTTTTTATTGAACGATAAATAAATTTAACTAAGTATAAAAAAAAGTATCAATATATATAAAATAATTGTTATTGGCTTTTTGCTTGCATGTGCACTCATATAAGAAAAAATCAATGAATATTTTATTTAATCACATATAATTAATTTACAGTGGTAGTTAGGCTAAGAGATTTTACTCCGGATTTTTATTTACCATATAAAAACTTAATTACAGATTTTTTAACTTTAATGGTGTAATTAAAAATCTGGAGTGATCTCAACAAAAACATTTCTGATTTCGAAGGGTATAATTGAGACAAGCGCGATATATATATATATATATATATATATATAGAGGTCATCCCAATTATTAAACTAACACTTACCTTTTTTTTTCATGTCACTATCACTATGATTTTTTTTATATATATATTTAGCACAAAATACTGTAATAAGTTAATTTCACTCCCCGACACAAAATACTTATGCATTACTGCATTAGACTACACCTGATTCTGATTAATAGTTTGTTTAAATTCTTCCTGAACACAAATAGGCATTTGAGGAAAGGGAGGTTTTACTTCCTCCAAACAAACATGATAGTTGACGGTGCAAAGAATACTATAAACAAACAAACAGACAGACAAACCACTGGCTTATAAGTTATAACACCTTTTGTTGTCGTTCTCATATTTTGCTTATAGAGGTTAATTAATTAGTAAGCAATAAAGAATTGGAGCAGCTGGTTGAGGGGTGATGATATATGCACAACATCTAGGGACAATAAACTTACATTATAAGTATAGATGGAGAAGAAAATAATGCAAAAAAAATGGGTCCAATAACAATAATATATTAAAATGGGAAAAAAAATAATGATGGTATAAGTTTGTTTTGAAATTTTGTTGAACAAACATTTTTCGCTGGTTGAGGTTAAGCAGCTATTTGGTTGACCGCAGGACGGGGTCATACTCGTACGTATGCATTTATGTTTGAATTTATAGACATTACCCAAACACGGTTTTTATTCACAAAGCGTCCATTTCCCAGATAAAAACGGTGGCTTGACCCTACAGGTAGTGTTTGCTGTAGCCAAGGGGTTTAGTCAAATTTATGTGTCTAGCTATCAGTCGCACAATACCATTACATGGTAATAATTGGCGTATCGCCCACAATTCACAAGCAATTGCTACTCCATTTTTTTTTTTTTATATTTACATGGTATTCCACTTTTTAATCAACATGCATGGAGAGGAAATTTTTGGCAAATTTTATTAACACTAAATAGCGCAGTTGGAAGAAACTAAACAACCCGTTTGCCATTTGTCACCAGAAGCATGAGCACGTCGAATGGACAGAAGCGAATAATCTGAAAATGGAACGCGGATACTCTGCACTCACAACTAATCTTTAAATGATTGTGTCATAATTCATAAGGTCGCATGTTGAAAATTACAATAAAAAATATTCAAATAATACAAGAAGAAGTAGAACATCTACAACAACAATAGAAAATGATTGTTATCATAAAAGACGACCAGGTCAGGACTAAATTGACGCGGTTTTGAAGAAAAATAGTCACATGAATGCGAAGGAAGAAAAGGAAACCACTAGTATTAGATTAGATTCTCGTTATGATGGTCATCTGTCCGATAATCCAAACCAAGCCTCGCTAAGCTACATGATCCGGTCATAGGCTCAAAATAATGTTGAATATTAGCGGATACATGTCATTGGCTAGTTATAGCTTCGTCTCCATTTAGTTTGCTAGGTTGGAAAGGACAAAGTGATAAGAACACTAGAATATATACTTTTTTTTTTTTGGGTAACAAAAATATATACTTGTTTACCAACTGACCATACGTTCAAATCCATTTTAGATAAATAATGTTATTTTGACCATCATTGATACATCATTATTTAATTTGATGAAAAAGTAGAATGAGTAAAAATTACTATTACATTTAATGATGATGTTATTGTCTAAATTAAATATTTATTTTTTATAGTACAAATAATATTATTATTGTTTAAGATACTGTCCTCTTCGCAAGTAATAAGTAGTAGGGGACCATATAGTATAATATTCGATTGCCACTTGAATAGCTAGTCACTCGTGCCACTCCCTTGAGCTGCTTCACACGACTCAGTTCCACTGCCTGTACGACTAATATTGTAAAGTTTGACCATGGCGCAAACAACAGATAACTGTTTTCATTCATATAAAAACGATTTGAAATTCGTTAAAAATTTCTAACTATATATGATGATTTTTATGATACACTGTATTTTCAAAAAATTAATCACCTAATTTTAAAGCGAAGTATATAATACATAAAAGTAATATTAGTGATACCCTAAGAAAAAAGAAGGTAATATTAGTATACCAAAAAAATAGTATGCCATGCATTATCCTTTATCTGGTCTTGCTTTGATGGAGACAAGTATATAAAGAGGGAATAAAGGCGATGGTACGTTAAACTAGAACAGGGAGAAAAATATACATCTAGTATTTAAGAAATGTGTTTGATAGAATTCTATCAAGATGATATACTGTACTTTTAGGGAAAAAGTTAGGTAAACAAATAATTTATGAATTGGTTTAATAGCATAATTTTATTTAAAATATATTAAATTAATTATAGTTTATTTGTATATTTAATATTAACTAATATAATTATTAATTATAAACTTAGAGTATAGAAATAACACAAAATTATAAGTTGAACATGTATTTTCAATTAAGGTATTTTAGAAAAAAATAAAAAAACAATAATTAAAAAATATGAAGCGTGACAACAACTACTTCCAAATATGCGAATTATGTTAAAATTCATACACCGAGGGTGGTCAAGAAAATTTCTATCAGAAAAAGGTGGTCTAGAAAATAATGTATGAATAAATTTTCTGTTTTTTTCATATAATTTAAACCTTTTTTAGAAAATAAAAATGATTTAATTTGTATACTTTGTCAATATATGGAAAAAATATATACACAAACATTTAAT
The DNA here is from genome assembly GCA_030441495.1 of Dalbergia oliveri. Classification (NCBI taxonomy): domain Eukaryota; kingdom Viridiplantae; phylum Streptophyta; class Magnoliopsida; order Fabales; family Fabaceae; genus Dalbergia; species Dalbergia oliveri. The sequence goes on along the minus strand of JAMLFY010000002.1, from coordinate 51,916,928 downwards.
TATATACTGTCATATTAGTAAAAATATTTAACTCAATTACCTACTATCATAAAACTTATTTTATTCTAAAAATTATTGAATGTCAATGTCTTTGCAATTACCAGAAAGTCCAAGTCAATCAAGTTTGCTATTTTTTGGGGTCAAAATCAAGTTTGCTTGACGAGGGGAAAAATGACCAATGAAGTCCAATGACGAAGAGTGAAACCTATGGTTTAGGCCACTGATCATGCATTCTGACGTTCGTTTTTCCTTTGGTCAGTTTTGGGGTGTGAGAGGGGTTGGGATATGGCATACCAGGTGAAATTCTCAAAGAGGCAAAGACATCAACCAAACGTTCTGGCCTCCAATTGCAAGGTTCACTCCAAGAAACTGCACATTTCAACACATCTATTGTTTGACCTAAGAAAAAAATGCAGGTTTAGGCTTTGTATTTTTGTAGTCTGAGTAAGCAATTCAGCACAGTCCTTCTTTTCTTGTCGAGGGTATTAACAATTTCTTTTTGTTTTTGGTCAAATCGGTATCACCATTTTTTTTGGGTTGTGGGTATCAACAGTTAAATACAGCTCCAAATTCAAGCGATGGCAGGCCATAAAGTGTTTTCTTTTTGTCAAGACCGTATCGTGTTCAAACCCATGAAGTCTTTGCAACTTAAAGACCGGCCCACTTAGTACGATAAAGTGAACAATCCAGCTCAAAATCGAACCAAAAAAAAAAATCAGCTCAATTTTAATAGATTTCCCCTGATTAAATGAAATAGAAAAAAACATTCGACCAACAAAAAAAAAAACCAACTTCTTTTTTGTTGACAAAAACAAAAAAGAGTCTGCTACATCTTAATATTTATCTATTTACTGTTTATATAATCAAAAGTTTAGATTGAGGAAAAACTCATCTAATTTAAAGTCAGGCCATGTCTTCAATCTTATCAAGCATTTACTTATATAACACCCATCAATAAAGGAAACCTAAAAAATGAACCTAAGTCATATGTGGAAAGTCAACAAGATGAGTTAATTCCTATTAGAAGATCAATCTGAAATATTTATTGTAAGACCAAAAAACATACTGGATAATTAATAAAGAGTAAAGACTCCCAAACTAGACAGGAAATGGATGTTTCACACTAAATTTTCATATATTCTTATCATGTGTGATTTTAATTTTTATCATTGATTTAAAAGATAAGACTAATATTGTAATATATGACATATGATATAGGAGAATTTATACTGACAAATTGTACATGATCATGTAAAATTTTAACATGACATAACTCAATCCTAGTTGGATGGGATATATGATTAAATGATTTGCAAAAAATAATTTACTGGAGCGTTCCTTCGTTCATGTTATACTTTCATCATAAATTAGGTAATTTGTTTCTCAACTCTTCTACTTTTCATTTCTTTCTTTTCAAAAATAAACTGATTAATTGAAAGTTGAAATTTGTACACGGCAAAAAGAATTGGAGGCGGAAACATGCAGAGTTGCGGACGACGACAGGCAATGGCAGAGACATCTCATCCATGGCTTAACCAACAGTGCATGTGAAGGCAAAATCCGTTTTTTTTTTTTCCATCGCGCTAATCACCCGTTAAAAATCGAATTAGTGGGCCCAAATACCTCTCATTGCTCCTCCTTAAAGCTTAGTACAATCATTTCCCCTTTTCAATTTCTCCGAAGGGTCTCTTTTGGAAATCATTTTTATATTACTTTGAAAGTTTAAGCTTGCGATTCATGCAAGCAAATGTCACTTTCTCGCCCTTCACGTCAATTGTGGTGGTTCATTCGCATCAATCATCTCTCCCTCCTCCCCTCTCCCTTTCACTACTCCCTCTAACTATATTCTATACACGTATATTAATACAAAACGTTTAAAATGCCATATATAAACAAATGCTATTAGATATGTTTTTAACTAATCAGCATAACGTACAAGGCCAGAGAAAGGCTTATATATATATGATTCTTTCTTTAGCAAGCTTTGCATTATGTCTATAAACATATATAATTCCATGTACAACTTGAGACATCCAATCATTGTCGAGACAAAGAAACCATCTTCGAGCTCACTGATCCATATGTAAAATCTCGGTGATATTACTATCAAGAAGAGTACTGAAGTTCATTGCATGGAATTGCTTTAAGAGCCAATGTCATTGTAATAGCAACATGATCTCACCTCCATAACTAAAGGGGCCTTTCAATGGAAACACGATATTAGCTAGCTAGGCCGCTTTAGGCAAAGCCGACAGTATATCTTTCCTGAACTTACAGCCTTGGTGACCTCACCAGATTATAATAAGTGGTGCTGCCTTTCTCTGAACCGCATACTATATTATATTATTTATTTCTGTATCTATAAGAAATTGCTATTTTGCTATTATTAGCAATATATATTTAATCTACCCCATATCCCAATTATTCAAAAAAATCTGAAGGAAAGTAAGGAAAGCCACTTTACACCTTTTGAGAAATCTATGTGATTGCTGGGTATGTGTGTGGTTATAAGTGATTGAATGGACAGGGTAATACACGTATACATCTAATTATCCGAATCACGGTCATTTAGTGAACCCCCTATTCAACTTTAAGTCACAAGTTGTCTGCGCTAGTGGCCCAAAGGTACAGCCAGCATGAGTAGTGCAGGTCTTATTAGGGTTGAAATTGTTGCGTTATTAAGATCAATAATCATTATAGCTTTTGTATGATATATAATTAATTGCAACTCCTATCTTTGTGAAATAGTAGACATATGCTAGCTGAAACTAGGTCTTATTAAGGCTAATATTAAGTTGATGTCAATCGTTTTACCTGTAGACGCTATTCCCTCAATAGTTAATCATTTCTTCTGAGTTATATTAAACAAAATCAAGTCAAACTAATCGGGTTTGCTTAAATCATAAAGCAACGAACTGGTTTTTCTGTCTTTATCTCATATGTATATATAATGAATTGCTCTAAGGATTCTCTAGTAAGCCATGAAATGAAGAATTAAAATGTCAATTGCTTTCGGAATATAAGACACATGCAAACGTAGAGCCCCCGTCAGCAAAGCATTTAGCTAAATATCAGATTATAGCTAATAATAAATAAAACTGAAGATATCATCTTGGCTTGAAATCGCAAGCAGTTTAACCAAGATATATTATGAGTAGCACGAAGCAACATTCTAATTTAAACATTTCGTTTTCATTAATTTGAAATAGTCTAAAGAAATTATCTTTGCTGAGAAGCCTCATGTGCTGCACAAGGTGTCTCTTCTTTTTTTTTTTTGCTGGGAAAACAAATACATGATCATGAGATATACAAACAGCATGGCTATGCTTTGTAAATTCTGACAGGTCTATGTTCTGGAGATATATGATTAATCATATACGTTTAATGTACGGAGAATCAATCATGAATAATATAATTATATCTTAGTGGTGACAGTAATAATTTTTTGTGTAGTAAAATGTTTAGGTGGAGACAACTGTTGGTATCCCACCATAGCTAGGAAAGATCTTCTAATCTATTTAAGGATTTCTGAGAGGGATTATATGTCACTCTATTAATAAGGCTTTTATATTGGTTAGCAAATTTGAACTTATGCCTTTGTGGGGTATGAGCCAAATCAATTTTACTCTCTTTCGTTAGTATGGTGATTACAGTAACTTTCAGTTGCCACAAATTAGATTAAAATTCAATCTGTGCAATTAAAAGGGACATAAAATCAATCATAATTCCCTCCCAATCAGACACATTGGACCTAAAAAAATTAGACTCATTTGCAAGAATTTCAATTTTTTCATATCACAAGGTATTTATTAAAGTTTTCTATGTATATGTATATATATTATATATATATATATATGATTGATAAATGTTACTCAACTATGAATATTTGCCGTAGACCTTGCGTAAATCATAGGGGTTGTTTAATATAATATAATAGTACGGCCTACTCATTTATCCAAGAATTGACAATATAACATCTAATCATTTTTGGCAACTTAATTCCAGTAAAAAATGAGTCTCTCATATGCAAAGGATTAGTTCCTGTTTTCATATATTCTAAAAAAATTTGGTATAATAAATTTTTATTCTCTCTAAATTTTTGTTTTATGATTTAACATTAAGTTTAATTATCCATTTTTGTTATTTTGGCCAATCATAAGATCCCTGTAATTTATTTGTGTTTCATATGAAAACTTATAAGACTAAAAAGGACAAGCGATGATTTGTTACACTTATACAGTACTTATATTTTACATAAGCTTTATTGTAATGATTGAATACGTGCGACGCCTATTAACTGATCTGATTCCCGAGTAAAAAGTGGAATTATGACATTAAAACATTGACACACAAAGCTAAGCTTAGGATGTATATGAATTTATGATGAATATCTCCGGCTGGAAAAATATTGAGAGCAAAGAGATGAAGACCTATTTTTGTTTGAATTTTTAATTTTATAAATTTTATAAGAAATATTAAAAATTTTGAAAATTATAAATTTTAATTTTAATTTTTATTTTCAGTTTTCAACATTTTTTTCATAAAATTCTAAAAACAGAAAATGATAGGGCCTTTCTTTCTCTTACTGTACTAATTTATGGAGACAAAGTCCTAAACCCTTCTCCTCGCAATCTGAGTTCTTACTGTGCTACACCAAAACAAATATATATATATATATATGTTTTTTTCTGCTTTCGATAAAAATGCACTCTACTGTAATGAACAAGGTGACAATGTCTTAAAATAATAATCTCTGTCACTTTGACAAATCGAATCGTTGCTTCTCCTGATGTCATGACGTTGATGGAGAAGTTGCAGACAGGGAGAAGGAGAAGCTAGCCAGAGCATGAAACAACCAGCAACATTCTCTCCTTTTGTATGGGAATTGGGTGGATATATATGTGGAGAGGGGCTCTCTGCAGTATTGTGAACAAGAATTTGGTTACGCAATACCACGCATGTACGTAGAAAATGGTTACACTAATCATCAATAGCTAGCTAGCTAGCAAGAGAGAGTAAAGTTGATGGAACGTCATTTTAGGGTTAGATGGAGATCTGGGTCCCTTGCATGGACCCATCAGGTTCTGAATTATATCGGCTCTCTCTCTCTCTGCTTTGTACTTTCCTCTATTTTTAAGGAGCCAGAGAGAGAGACCTTATAACTAGCAAGTGCACACAAATCCCAATATCCGATCCACTTGGGGAACAAGACTACCCAAAAGAGAAGGGAGAAGAAGAATAGTAAGAAGAAGAAGATCACTCAATTAGCTAGCTAGCTAGAATCCTCGAAATTAATATGGGTCACCACTCTTGCTGCAACCAACAGAAGGTTAAGAGAGGGCTTTGGTCACCCGAGGAAGATGAAAAACTCATAAGATACATTACCACTCATGGTTATGGCTGCTGGAGTGAAGTTCCAGAGAAAGCTGGTCTCTCTCTCTCTCTCTCTCTTTTCCCTTTATTGGATCATCAACTTCAGTGAAAGTCTAGTCTTGTATGCATGTATAATATATCTAATTTATTTATCAACTCTGGGGAATTAAATTAAATTTCAGGGCTTCAAAGGTGTGGCAAGAGTTGTCGCTTGAGATGGATTAATTATCTGAGGCCTGATATTAGAAGAGGCAGGTTTACACCCGAGGAGGAGAAGTTAATTATAAGTCTTCATGGGGTCGTAGGGAACAGGTTTGAATCACCCCCTCCTCTCTAAAGCTCTCTACCAAAGAATGTTGATGAACTATATATATACGTATAGAATCAGTACCACCGTTTTCTCTTCTTGCATTTCTATCCAGGTATATCTTACATAAAAATATGCCCTTTTCCGTCCTGTATAACTTACCCGATCGGTTTCCAAATTAACTTAATATATCTGAATTTTTGCAAATACATATGAAACTGCATGCTTCTGATGAGTTTTATGAGAATGAGATTAGTTTTCTGTATTGAGTGAATGGTATATTGACCAAGTTACAAACTACATACGAAGGAGTACAAAATGGAGTACTTCTAGTCTTCATGAGTTGTATATAGCTAACACTTTAATTTGTGGAAAAACAAACCATAAGAAGAAGTACTTAACCGAAGCTGCAATAATGAGTTAATAAAGTAGTTCTGATTAAAGGCTATCTGAAGGTGCTTTCGGCCTCTAATTAAGCAGCAGTTTTAGAGAAAGTTAAGCGGGCAAATTCTGTCAGTTGAAATTCACTTGTCCACTTTTTAGTGTATGCGCACACCTAGCCTCCCACCTTCGCAGTCTTAATATTTATATACTTCTTGACATCTTTCTTTTAAGCAACAAAATGTTAGATTATTCTTCATTTTCTTGACACGTTTATTTCTCGACAAAAATGCTTCCAAATTACGATTTTATGTAAATTATAAATATAAAAAACTCCGCTAATTAAGCATCTTAAGTATGAAGTTACGGTATCTCTAACTAACTTTGAATTGTGAGACTAGCACTTAATTACATTTATATTCTTGTTGAATTTGGAAAATGCAGATGGGCACACATTGCAAGCCACTTGCCTGGAAGAACTGACAATGAAATAAAGAACTATTGGAACTCGTGGATCAAAAAGAAAATAAGAAAGCCTAATTCAGTGTCTTCAACCACTACCATTGCACAAAGTGTGGATCATTCCCAGTTCAATTATAATTCCAGTCAACTTGATCATCACTTTGCCAACCAAGATAATCTAACAGCAAAGCCACCAATTCAAGAGACCTTATTCTCTTCCACATATCCCCTATTTATGTTTGACACTAGTTCACTAGATAATGGGACAACAACAACAACAACAGACAACAATGTACGAGCAGATCAAATCTTCCAAGATTCTGTGGGATTGAACTCTGAAACATGGAACTTGGGCCTCCACCAAAATCAAGTGCAGGCACTTCCTCCTCCAGGAGCATCAACTTTTGCAGTGGCTGTAGGGTTGGACACCACGAATTATCTGCCACCATTGATAGAGAATGTTGAAAACATGGTGCCAATTGAAGTGCAGTCTTGTAGCATGGATCAGGAGGAAGGAGCACTGGAGTGCTTGCAGAGGCAAGAGTTGAATGCATGGATAGAAACCCAGCAACAACAATGTCCTAACTTTCTTTTCTGGGACAATGTTGATCAAGGGCAACTTGGTGGGGAAGAGCTTGCACCAAATTCATCAAATATGGGAACAAAAACTCTTTCTCCTTTTCCTTTGTGAGGACTGTCCCCACTTCTTAATTTCTCTCTTTGATTTTTCTCCCTCCCTCCCTTCTAATATGACCTCTCTAACTAGGATGAGATTTCTTTCATCAATGGTCCATGCCAGGCTTTCTGAAACTTGCAGAGATTGCTTGCTCCTTTTCCTTTTGATTTCTCCCCCTTTTGATTGCTGATTTGTAAAGATTGTGGAAAGTGAGTGAAACATATATATACAATTAATGTGTGAACTGTGAAGTTTATTGAGTGTTTTGTAGTGGAAGAGGGAAAATAAATAAAGGCTGTTGCAGCTGGCAGCAAAGTTTGATTTTAATGCATATATATAAAGCATCTTCAATTTGCAATATATATGTATTTTGACTATACATGAGGAGGTTTTTGAATGATAATTAATAATGGGGTTTCGCCCTTCACATGTCCATATGTATGCTTTAATTTGTTTGATTCTGATCAAGTATATATAGTATAAATAAAGCCATCTTCAATTTCCCATATATTTGACTGTGCATGCGATGATTTTTGAATAACACTAATAATGAGTTTTGGCCCTTTACATCTCCAACAACAACCGTGTCTTGTTGAAAAGACCAAAAGCGAAAAAGCATTGACTTATCACATGCTTGTCCCCCAACCAACCCCCAGAAACACCAACCGCAAAAGCGAGAGAAAAGAGAGATTCTGGCTAAGCTTGGGCATGCTTGCCGCTCGGCTATGCCATGCCAAATTTGGTAAAATTCTGCAGTCAATATTGTTGTGTATACAATCAATTATATCCATTTTCATTACAGTAGAAAAACAATTTGATGATATTGATTAACTACTATCACGAAAATCTACACGAAACAAAAATTTATAGTACTATATTTAACAATGCATCATAAAAGCCCATAATCAATTTTCGCGCGCTTATTAATATGACTGTTAGGGGAAAGAATCATATTAAAAATCAAAGTTTTATAAATATTCGCTCTGTCCACTTTTAACTAGTGTTGTTCATGGTTTAGATTTTCTAATAAACCAAACCAAACTGAAATTAAACCAGAAATTCAGTTCAGATTTTTAACCAAACTCGTTGAAGACAACCAAGCTGGTTCCAAAACATTTAAAAACCGGTTTCAAAGTCATTAAGTGGCAGCCACATTCGATCGATTAAACTGGTTTCGTGCGGCTTGCAATTTTTGTGCGGTCTGTTTTAAATAAGCATGCAAACTACACTTTGCATGTGATGACCTCTTCTTGCACATAACCCAAGCAGTTAAAACAATGTCAATGATAACGTCGATATAAGAGAGGGAGAGAGGTGTAAAAGGCAGAACTTTATTAGGATAGAAGGAAGGAAACAAAGAAGATCGGATATTAACTGGGTTCTTTGAGTGGTGGACTGCACCATTAAAATAGTTACAGTTTTAAACATATCTATAAAAACCAGTTTTTAATGGGTCAGTTCAGGTTGGTTTGTGGTTCGGTTTGGTGCACCGATTATTTCCTTGGGAAACGGCGAAGATGAGCTTTGATATATAGCACGAAAAATATCCATCGCGAATACCGACGGAAAGAAATAATGTGATATCATTGGATGCATAGTGCGAAATTTTCAGAAATCATGCTAGTAAAAAAGTAAAAGTGAGAAAATACAGCCTCCGTCGATTTTTGTACACTAATATTTCACGCTAAAAGTATTTTTCTTGATAGGTATGTAAATTGTGTCCAAATATATTAATTTTTTAATATCCTAAATCTTAGCTATTTTTCAATAAGACGGTTAAAAATAGATTAAGGTAGTATATTTTAATTTGCTAGAAAAGTTTATGGTTTTTATATATCTTCTCAAACTTGATTTAAGTTTATAATATATTAGTTTCAATGTTAATGCAAGTAACACTCTCAATTGATTATATGACATCTAGCTTCTATAAAATGAAGAACATAGTTGAAGTTTCGTTAGGCAATCAAAATTAATAAATTTTGTATTGAAGATTGAAGAGTGAATTTTTTATGTTTCAATTTTTTTTTTTGTGGGTCAATAGGGAAAATGCTCAAACAAAACAAGGAAACAATCACTCAAGCATTCGAGGCAAAGATACACCATATAAGTCATCTCTCGGGGAGACAAGTAAAAACAAACACCAAGCTCTAAATTGTGACCCACATTAACTAAACAGTCAAACGCAATGTTTCCTTCACCGTAGGTTGTCTAATATGAGCAATTCACACCCTAGCTAGGAGTTCTTGTGTAACACCCATTTATTCGTAAGTTAATAGTATGAATTTTCACATGAAGCACAACGATTAACATTAAGTAAAAAGATTATAAATAAAAGGTTCTAACATGACCATTTAATATCATTAATTACAAACTGAATATTTATGAAATTCGCAATATAAAATCACACATTAATTAAACATAAGTCCATAAGTTCCTAAGTTGTCTTCATTTGGATTATTCGGCTAATTTGAAATCACTAGAGACAAAAATAAAGAAAAATGAGAATTTAAAATAAATTCTCAGTAGAAAATGAATGATTTTAAAATATTTGAACTATAATTAGTTTTAGCTGGAAATATACATGATTACAGGAACATTATATGAACAAAATCAATTATCATAAAATATGCTATGTAGAGCATGTCATGCAAATCTTATCAAAATTTTGATTTCTTTACTTTAATTTTTCTTTCATTCGTTTGCTTATTTCACACATAGTTGAAGACATTTTAAGAATTCACATTCTTTCGTATTACTTACATTGACGACAAAGTAAGACTTTTACGCATTCTAACCTGGCAGGTAACATGAAAAGATCTTATATGTATCCATCTACCTTGTCAATGGTTAATGACAAATTTTAATTGATCATATTAATTAATAGTTATTGTGCATAAATTTATAATAAAGAATTTATACAATCAATTCATAAATGAAGCTTAAATAAAAGCTCATAAGTTAATGAACAATTTAAATAGGAAGCATAAATTAAAATAAATGGAAAAAATTTATAAATTCATGTACAATAACCTTTATTTATTTTTAGTATTAGATTTCAATTATATTTTACATCTAATTTAGATTTCTTATAGAAATTACTATAAACATTGACACTTAAATTAATATAATATTATATAAATAATATAATAAATTCTAAAATGGAATAATGATAAGTTAATGTACAACAGATAACAATATAGATAAAAGGAACATTTTACTAACTTAAATTAAATAATAAACCATGTAAATATAAAGAAAATTAAAATAAAAGAAACTTAACAATAGTCCACATTGATCTGTCAGAGAAAAGAATTTTTATAATTAAATGATAAAATAGAAGGAAGAAACCAGAAGCAGGAAAGAAGGATCGATGAGGAGAGAAGGGATCATCTTAATTAAGTAGTTAATATTATTTTAATCAATATTAAAGTTCGTAATCATCAATAAATATGAAAGAATGACAAGAAAAATGACAATGATAAATAACTATGAGAATCTATGATAAAAATGACAATATATAAAATGAGTAGTAATAATAATAACTATAGTCAAGTTTTATTTTACATAAAATAAATTCATTTCCTACCTCAAATTCCATCAACAAATGGAAATTATACACTAGTTGAGCTTTATTTTAAGTATACTAACCTTACTATTTTTTTTCCATCTACTTTTTTTTTCTCTCTCTTTCTTCTCACATTCTCTCTTTCATGTTAACTTTCTCCCTTTCTTTTCCTTTTCACATCCTCTCTTAAACTCTTCTCTCTTTCACTTTCACTCACATCACACTTCACTATTTTCTTTAACACACACACATGTGCACTCTCCCCTCCCCCATATATATGTTTGTGTGTGTGTACGCCCACAGTCAATAGGAAATCTATTGCTCTGGAAATGTTGTGGGCAAATAGCAGTGCTTATTCTCTATCTTTTTTTATTTTGTAAAAATTATCACCTAATTATCAACACTTAACATATTATTACTTATTATTTTTTAACAAATTTTATCCTTAAATTAGTACAATGTATTCTGAGTTTATAGTTACCAATTTATCGTCTTACATTAAATGGTTGATATTGTATTTTAAAATTTTGGTCTAATCTTTAAAATAGATATTGATGCAAAATTATTAAGTAAAACAAATAAAATGTTTACTAAGACTAAAACTGTTACCACACAAATTATTATTATTATTGTTATTATTATTATATAGTTATTTAATTATTATTTATTTAATTATTATTTATTTATTTATTATTTTTTATTCTTTTTAGGATGTTACATCTTGCACACAAGGAATGACCAAAAAATGTAGTTGTTGTCAACACTCTTATGGATGAGGCTGTTAACATCTTAAGAATATATTTTTTTTTCAAAAAAGTTAATACAATGAGAGCCTTAAAAAATTAAATTTATTATTTTTAATTCCTTAATGAAATGTACTCGAAAACTCCAAAGGATTAAACTCCAAACATACCCAACTTAATGAAGGTAAGGTTGCAGGTGTCTCCAACGTCCGTGTAAGCAAGGGTGGGAGTACCTACAAAGACATTGACACTCAAGTTAGTGAGTAAATGAAGTGTTAGAGGATTTGGTGTAATGTAAGAGTTATATATGATTCTACAACGCCCTTTTATAGTGATAGGTAACTCCATAATAAATCAAGTGGCAATTTTCTTTGAATAAGGGAGGTATTCACACCACTTGGAACATGGCACGTGGGAATCCCATCTCCACGTAAGTCTCATGACCTCTAAGTCTTTCTATATGCATATTTAATATTAAATCCATTTAATAAACATAATTTCCATCTCTAATAAACCTTTGGATCTTTGAAAACATAATCATCATTAATAGCATATCATAATCATTTCTAACATAGTTTCTGAAATTAGAAAACAATCATTTCTCAAACTCTGAACATATCCTAGTGACTCAAAATATATGAGTCTCCCTATACAAAGTATATATGAAAACTGAAATCATGTAATTACAAAATAATCATGATAAATCAATGCCAATCTATTTCTATGGTGGTCATGTACACTGGAGCACTATATTTCTAAACAAAATACCAAAGATACTTCACTTCAAGTGAAGCTCGCAACTGGAACTTACTTGGAAAGTAAGGAACGTATCTGTAATGGAAGAAGGAAAGGGGTGAGTTTCATCTAAAAACTGAGTAGGCCCTCACCCATAACCCTCTCATGGGACAATCAAGAAACAAATAATCATATATAATCATCAGACGTTAATACAATATCTCTGAAAATCATATTCATAGAAAACATCTCTAAATTCTTACTCTATCGAGAAATCATTTTCTGGACATATACATAACAGTTTTAAATCAAATATTCTCTTAAAAGCATCAATATTCTTAAAAACATAAATTCTACTAGAAACAAATCTCTGTTATGCACGATTCATGTGACATAACAATATCTTTTTGGGCACCTAACTAGGTCCCATTTTTATTTCTCTCTTGCGACTTGTATACCAAGGTTAACTATTAACTCCATTAACACACATCCTGTTTCTCTATAATTGTCTAACTGAAATCTAAATCTTTTCTCAAAGTCTTCTATCCTAGAGTTCACTAGCTCTAGTATATAAAATCAATAAATTATAAAATTCATATAATCATTACAACATCTCTAATCATTTCTCTTAAAACTCTATTCTTGAAATCATAAAATCTCTAATATATATAAAATTATTTAAACATGAAAACTCTTGAAATTCTGAAAGCTTTGGTCTCATATGTTAGCATAAACTATGAAATCATGAGGGATCATAGGCTTAATATGTATCTGCAATTGTTATGAATCATATTGAATTCCATACTTATGAGTATCATAAAAATACTTATTTTCTCTAAAAACCCTATCATATACTTGTGCTCTACTCGGAAATCATCATAATATTTCATAAATCTCTAAATATAATCATATTCATACTCTTGCTCTTTAATAAAAATCACTTTTAACAATAATAGTCCCATGATTTTCAAAAACATATATTTCATGCTTTCATTTCTAATATCATATGGTCATATCATAATTTACTAAAATTAACTCTAATGATCAACATAAGGATCATAGGATCTAAACCCACTAACCGTTGAGTATGTGGGTCCCACCAATGGAAAACTTGGAATGACACCAACAACTGCCATAGAGCAATTATAACTCTAGATTAAACTCTAATAATCTCTAGGGTCTCTATCCTTATTTTAACAAATTTGGGAGGACCCCACTTGATAACAATGAAAGAAATGAGTCCAAATCCAAGATTATGAAGAAATAAAGACATAATCTAAAGCATATACTTACCTTGAAGCTTGGAATGATGAATTTGAGAGGAATAAAATTGATGAAAGAAGAAGAACGCGTGTTCTAGTGAACACGACTTTTATAAACTTTTTACGGTATGATTCTAGCAGACCGCACCTCTTTTGATCCAGGAGGTTTCTGACATAGGTAACTCACTTATTTACATTTCTATTAACTTTAAAACATAAATGTAAATAAGGAAATACCCCCATTTGGATTCAAATAAAATATCTAAAAATTAAAATCCCAACAACTTAGAATCCAAAATTTGGGTTTTAGTTCAAATTCGAGAATTTTCGAGATTTTCTAAACTTGTCTAAAAATGAAACACTTAAAGGTTTGATAAAATTCATTAAAAATCACTCTTCAACTTATTTTCCCTCTAGGAACCATTAACGAGACTTTTAATGCCAAGAATATGGTTCTATCATATAGCCCTCCAATGAGGTGTAGGATCCTCACTTAGCCAAATTCAGGATGAGTCCTGAAACTCCTTAGGCTATATAGAACCTTACTATTACCCTATAGATCACATATTCCTTGATTTAGTATAAATTAGATATATTCTATGTATAGATATATGATATAATATAGAAGATATGATATATTAGATTCCATGAGATAATTGAGATATCGTATTATCTGAAGTAAATCTAGAAAATATCTTAGACTAAAATAGGAGTGCCACTATGTCACATGAGTGATCTGCGGGGCCCCTTGGCCGAGTTGTCTGATTGGACTAGATCTCGAGTCTATATTTTAAGCCCAGTATACCCTTAATAACATGGCTATTCATGATTATTATTGCTTTTATTCAATACAAGCTCTTAATCTCTAAAATAGAGAGGTGGTGCTCACAAATTTTATTCAATCACCAAAAGAATGAGTACAATCAGGTTTGCAGCTTTTTATATCCACATGGCGATTTACATAACAACTTCACCTATCCGTTTACTAACATGTATGTTTGGTATGTTGTATTAGTCATAATAGTATTAGTTTATACTATACATTATGTTCTTATACATTGTCCGTAACAACATATTTTATAAGCTTATACATCATAACCCCCTTATACGTTAAAATATTGTATAATTTAATACAACATAGGAGGCCGTATTAGACCTAATTAGCTTTTAACATATAAAATTACTTTTATTTTTTAATATTTTATTAAAATAAAATAATTCTTAAATAAATAATAATAAGTAAATATTTCTAAATAAAATTATTTCATAATAAATAAATATTATTAAAAAATAATATATGATATCAATCTAGCTATATACAATAAAAATAAAAAGTAATTATAATTAATAAATATTAAATAAAATAAAATATTAAATATTAAATAAAATAAATATTAAATAGAAATAAATATTTATAATAAATAATATGTAATATATAAAAGTAAGGATCAATAATAAAAATATTTTGAGTTAATATTTATTTTAAAATTTAAATTTAAATAATTATAATTAAAAATATAAAATATTAAAAATATATAAAAGAGTTATTTAATATTTATATAATTTATTGAAATAAATAATAATATTTAAAATAAATTAAATTTTAATTAATAAATATTTATCTAAATATGATATTCAAAAATTATATTTAAATCATTAATACAATATTTTAGTTTATTTTATATTTAATTAAAACATTAGAATTATTTATAAATAAATGATAATATTATAAAATATAATATCTTATACAGTATTACACCAAATACTATATAGTATTAAAAGTTTATCAAGTCTTATACTATTAGTCTTATACTATTAGCCTTTATCCTATTCCACCAATTACCTAAAAATTACCATATACACACTGAAAGATACTTTCAGTTATATAAAACTATTTTTTTATGAGGGCTAGAAAAAGACATCAAACTACTTAAACCAACTAATGAGAATATAATATTGCCCAAATTTAACTTTAATATATTACTATTGGGTACTATTTCTGCATAATTATCTAATCATCGCTACATAAGGAAGAACAAAGGTGGAAGAATTACGCCTTTTTATTTGTCACAAGATTCTTTTCATATTTAGTCAGGAGTCAAATCACTAAATAAATGCTTAAGAAGCTTAACTAATTACCCACTTAATTAGTAAATGATAAGTTTATCTTATAATGACTGCCCAGATGCGGCAAGCTTATCCTTTGCCCTCTTATGACTGTTTTTTGGTGAATTCAAATAAAAAATCTATGTAACCGAAACAAATAAATAATTTAAAAATTTTTAAAAAAACGAAAAATACGATCTAATTTGACCTTTCATCATTTTTGTCAGAGTCCGAAGAGTACGATTGTCAATATTTGGTCTTCATATTAATAACAACGATTTTTCAGTTGAAGTCAATATTAATTTGGATGAGGTGCAACATTTTTCACGAGGTATTCTTCAAGTAAGATTACAATAAATAAATGATGATCTACATCATATAGTTAATCCCTTCTAAATTGACTGTTCCTGTTATAGCATACTACTATGCATAGATATAAAATTAATAAATACTAGATTCTCAAGGAGAGTGTCTTTCTTTTTGTCCTTTTCAGCTAAAACATTTATCTAGTTAAAAGAGACAAAATACGACAAGTATCACTTATGAAAATATATGACAAATGTCACTTAAAGAAAAGAAGTATTGATAGAATAAAATTCATCTATCTCATTTTTCTATCTCATTCTTTGTCCCCAATCAAACTTTACCTTGTGTAAAAGTTATGAATAATTAACAAAAAAGTGATTAGATAAAAGATCATAGATGGTGTTATCATTAAATTTGTGTTAAAATTTTATTGAGAGGATAGAGAGTGAGACAAAAAATGAGCAACAAATTTGAAATCGTATTGACATGCATGGTCTCTAAGAAAGTGAATCCAATAATTAAAGCATTGAAGAACAATAATTATATAATTTTCCCATCAAGTGAAAAATCACACAAATGGATTGGACACCATATATTGATCCAAAACTTTAAAACAATAAATTTATAGATTTTCTTGTATTATATACTACTCACTTAGAATATAATCTCATACCTGAAACTCCAACATGAGTATAGTCTCTAATATCCTTGCTAGGAAAATGCTAATCATTTAATTTGAAAAGGAAGTATAGTGTGATTTTAAAAACACAATTTTAAGATAACTAAAATTAGTTTTACTATAATTAATTTTATTAAATTTTGAAATATTTTGTGTTTAGATGTAATTATAATGATCACTTTTATATCTGATCCTATACCACCTAAAAAGCATAGACAAATTAAATTATAATCTATATATATATATATATATATATATGAAGTTTGGACAATGCTGCTATGAAATTTAAATCAACATTAAATGAACAACGAATATTCGACTGTGTGAAATACGGTATTATTTAATAATCATGGAGTTAAAATTTTACGATTCATTAAACTTCCAAGTTCTAAGCAATTAATGATCGGAATTCTATTAGCTATATATCAACAAAAGTTCGACGCATAAGTGGAAAGATAACTACACATAGAAAATAAAAATTTAAATTCTGACAAAGGTAATTATATATATTAAAAAGGTTTCTTATTTACTGGTTACCGTGTTTGAGGAAAAAATAATTTAATTCCCAAAAAAAAATATGGAGTTTGCGCGTTACGGAATACGGAACCAGAATTCGAAGGCACGTTTCAAATCCTCATCATCATCAAAACGGGATTTCAATAAATTGAGAAGAATAATGGCTACAAGTAATAATTGAGTGATTATCTTAAATTGCGATGGCTTTCCGGAAGCTATGATTACTGTCAATTATTAAATATAAATTATAATAATTATGAATGTCCATTTTTTTTCCCTTAAGAATCTGTGTTCTTTTTCCCAAAGCTACTTTACAGACATTTGATTTTGTGTCTTTGTACTTCATTGACAATATTTAAAATTTAGTTATTTAAGTACAGTAAAGTTAGATTTTAGATAAATAATGTTTAATAATTACTTATACCTTTTAAAACTGTTATATCTGATTAATTCAAAATTAAAAATGGTTTTACATTTCAACTTTTTTTTTTTAATTTATCATGTATTTTCTGCTCCCTGTTTCTTAGAGATATCAACTTAGATTGGCTTAACCTATTGAGAGTGTCTTCCCTAGACAAAAATGTAGCATATAGGATTTACACGCACCAAATTAAAAAGTGACAACACAATAAATGGAACCCATCAATTTGGGCTTCTCTTTAGAGACTGTAATTGGCTAATTATTTATATGTATATCTTCTACCAAATCAAATTGGTTT
The DNA here is from genome assembly GCA_030441495.1 of Dalbergia oliveri. Classification (NCBI taxonomy): domain Eukaryota; kingdom Viridiplantae; phylum Streptophyta; class Magnoliopsida; order Fabales; family Fabaceae; genus Dalbergia; species Dalbergia oliveri. The sequence goes on along the minus strand of JAMLFY010000002.1, from coordinate 51,899,098 downwards.
AATCAATAAACCTTCTACGTAAATTTCTTTTATACAGGAATTTCTCTTCACAAATTATTTTTTCTTAACAATGAAAAAACAAAATTCTTCAAACACAATAGAAAATGACAGAGTAAAAACGAGTCAATATGTGGTAAACCAAGTAATAAAAAGAGGATTGTAAGGGAGAAAAAGCTTTGCTACTGTGAATATAATGGTAGAAGATGGTTTAAAAAATAGGGGCAAATGTATTAATCAAATAAATTTCAAAATATTAATATATTTAAATGAATAGATATAATTTTTTTAAAGTAATTTCATGTATCATATGTGATTATATAATAGATATAGATTGGAATCAATGTACACCCAACAATTTTAAACTAAAGGATGACAAGTATAATCATTAATGAATAAGAAAATCATTTAAATCATGTAGCCCATTAAACCAATCAATTCACAAGCATTAGGAGTTAATTCCTTCTTTAGCCTATAATCCTGGAACCTTCGACCACAGACCTTTTTCATACATATTGACAGAATCAAACCCCTAACTAAATGTTTAAGAAACTTAGCTTATTACCAACTGTTTTAGAACGCGTGGTTATAATTATAATGAATTATATGTATTCCATAACATTAAAAAATTAATTAATTAATCAACTAATTAACTACATGGTCAATAAACAATTCGGCCCGTATAGACCTTTTTTGGTGGAACAGCCCCATAAAGATGGACAAGTGTTGATACAGTCACGCTATGGGCCTAGTGACCAAGGTAAACCCACAATAGGCCCATTAACGATTCAAGACAAATTTTTAAAAATTTTAATAAATTTTGATAAAAAAGAAAATATTTAATACATAAAAATAAAAATTATGTATTTAAAGGTTATATTTAATCTATAATTACTTTTAAGTTTTTTTTTAAAGTTATGACAGTAATTGAAAATTACATATGGTAACAATATCTTAAGAAATTTTTAATTGTTTACAAATTAAATTACATTAAATATAATTATATTACCAAGATAAAACTCTGGTTTGTGAGTTTTACGACTCCATAGAATTAGTCAATATTTTTTGGATACCTTGGATTTATCAAAAAGTACAAAAGAGTGAGTAGGAAAAAATATAAATAAAGAAGAAAAAATGAATAGAAAAAGTAAAGAAGAATATATATTAAAATTAAATTTAAATAAAAATTTGCAAACAATATTAAGAATATAAATAAAATAGTAGCAATCATTAGCTTAATAATAACATATTAAAAATTTATAAATTAATAAATATAAAAATAAGCAAATGATTTTTTCCAAAACATATTATTAGAAAAATTCGTTATAAAAAAAATCTCATATATAAATATTGAAAATTTAAAAAATTTTGTAAAATCGGTCCCTTTAGTATGAAGTACGAACTAGTATTTTCAATGGAAGGATTTTCTAAAAAAACTCAAAAAAAGTACTAATTCGATTGTATTAATAGCACGATCCAACGGCCGGAAACCATTTAGAATAGTATATTTCTCACGCAATCCACACCGTCCATGCGTGCTTTCACAACTACAAATCTCAGTCGTTCACTGAAGCTTTATAAGCCAAATCTTGTGTAGTGCCTCAAACCCTAGGGTTTTCTCTGAACTGCGAAACAGAACAGTTATTCTCGCTCATAGCAGCGGATCTCTCTCTCTGGAGCTTGCATCGTTGAGTTGAGGTGCGAATCTCTCACCCTTTTGGTCCTATCAGCCATCCTGCGGTATATTCACCCAAAATAGTACAAAATGGGATGAAAGTTCTCCTTTTTAGATTTTCTCTGTAACCAATAATCAAGCCTGCTCTTTTTTGTCCAAGTGTTGTCGTGGAAGCTTGATTGATGGTGTTGTTGTGTTGGTTTTACTGTAATCTTTGAAGGACTTGGGAATATTCACAGTTTTCTTTTATCATTATCTCCGCGAGGGAGTAATTGCGATTAATATTAATCTTAATGTCTCTATTCCTGGCTTCCATAATCCATATTTCTTAGTTGAAATTGAATGCCTTCCTTGCTGTCTGTAGTAAACTATAAGATGTTGACATTCTGATTTGTTTTACCTTTACCATTTTTTTTTCATTTGTACTTAGATCATCATGTTTGTAACTTTGGATTAGCTTATAGTCTGATTTTTCAAATACTTGTCTGAATTCTTATAGCCCGGCAATGACTCAATCGAGGGGGTGTAAGGTTTATATATGATTTGCACCGTTATTATCTTGGCAATCCTGCAGATATGTTAGAACTTAAAATTATTCCAGCTGGATTGTCCTATAGTGTCTGTGTTGTATGCTGGTGAACGTGATGGGGGAATGTAGTTTACATAACTAGATGTGTGTGGTTAACGTGTTACTTCCTCTTTATTTGAATTTTTCAATGGTGTGTTTCTATGAATATATCATATATGCGTGTAATGGTTATGCTATGGTTATGGTTATAAAAGGAGTTATTTTAGGATTTGATTGCACTGTAGGGCTAACTGGCTAACTGTGTGCAATTGTTCACAGAGCTTTGTCTTCCCACCCCAACCTTGTAACCATGGTATGATCTCTGTCTCATCTTCTTTGTGTATTGCTTAATAGTTTGGTTCAAAATGCTCAAATGAATTTGTGCTTTCTTTAGATCATTCCAGAGAAGAACCGCAAAGAGATATGCAAATACCTCTTCCAAGGTACCTTTTACATCTCACAAATCATATTCGTGATTGTTGATGCATGGAGTTTTGATGTTGCATTTTTGTGTAAAATTTGTTTGAACGCAGAGGGAGTTTGCTATGCAAAGAAGGACTTCAATTTGGCAAAGCATCCTGACATTGATGTGCCGAATCTACAGGTGATTAAGCTGATGCAGAGTTTCAAGTCAAAGGAGTATGTTCGTGAGACCTTTGCTTGGATGCACTATTACTGGTTCCTCACCAATGATGGCATTGAGCACCTCAGAACTTACCTCAATCTTCCTTCAGAAATTGTCCCTGCAACTCTTAAGAAACAAGCCAAGCCCGCAGGTAGACCATTCGGTGGTCCACCTGGTGATCGCCCTAGGTATAATTTTAATCACCTATCTTATTCTCAGATTGTGTTGTGCTGTTGTTTTTTCTGATTCTTTGGTTGATTGCAACTTGGGACGTGTGTGGATTTGAACAGGGGTCCACCACGCTATGAAGGAGAACGTAGGTTCGGTGACCGTGATGGATACCCCGGAGGTCCCCGAGGTCCTGGTGGTGATTTTGGAGGAGACAAGGGAGGAGCACCTGCAGACTACAGGCCCTCTTTCGGGGTAATATTTCTGCCCATTGTTTTTGCTGTGAAGTTTGTTTGTTAGATATCTTTATTTGATATCATCCGTTGAATGAGTACATTAATGCCTTGTCTGGAAAGAAATAATTTGGTTTAAGTATCAATGATTGTAATTCATGTTTGATGTTTGATTTTATTTCATTCCTGGAAATTTAAATCCAAGTCCTGTGTATTTGGATTTTGGAACTCATGATGTCTCTAGGTTTAATATCTAATCTTGCATTCAGCTATAAGTTTTGGGCTTCCTGCAGTTCACGTTTCTTTCTTTGTCAATTGTTACTCTTCCGCTTGAAATTGCTAATTTAATTGGATTATTTAAGCAATACCCTTGTTTACATGGTGCAATTATACTAGTTTTCTCAATTAGCTGTGTTATAGGAGCAGTATTCAAGTGTTCATAACCATGTTCAAATGTGCAAAAAATAGTTTTTCTAGAAACTGGTAATGGTATATAGTAGCACTCTTGTTTTGAATCCCCGTCTGTTTTTAAATATTTTATGTTTTACTGAATGTGTTGGTTTGGTATATTTCAGGGTTCTGGTGGAAGACCTGGCTTTGGGCGTGGTTCTGGTGGTGGTTATGGGGCACCGACTAGCTCAAATCTTTCCTAAGTAACGATTTCAGCCCCAAATTTTCCTTCTTTTTTTTTTTTTGGTTCTAGATATGTCTGTCTTCGTCTATTAGGTGTCCCTGCCCTATAAATTGTTTGAACTTTGAATAGTTCTACACATCGCTTTTGATATTCTATGTTCGTGCAGTGAAGATTTTGAATATTGAGTGTTTGCTAGCTTGTGCGTCTTCTGGTGCTGCGTTTTTCCTTCTCCGCCACCCCCGTTGTTATGACGAGTTATCCGTATTTCGTATTCAACTTTTTTCTTGGTCGAAATCAGTACCCAACATAAATTGGTATTCTCCCGACCTTCGTCACGCAATGGCATTTTTGGCCTTATATTAGAATTTTTAACACAATCCGAGCCAGAGATTGAGTTTATGCGTACGGAACTTGGGACTTTTGAGTACAGTTATGGGTTTAACGTGAGCTTGCGTTGGGGTTTAATGAATAAGATTGATGCTCTGCATCTAGGCATATGAAACCTGGGATATTGATACAAGACCATGCGTATGGTGTAATATGAGCTGTTGGTAAAGATAACACGGTTGCATGCCCAAAAAAAAAAAAAAGATAATACGGTTTATTGTTTTACATATAGACTAAAACAACGGTGAGCTGCATTAACTATAGACTATAAGAGGCGCATGGCATCTTTTGCCGCTAGTAGTATGGAGAGTTTAAAGGTCGGGATGGGGACTTTTCCTCATGTTTGTTGGATCCAGGCTACGAATTAAGTTCTCTGTTACATGAACACAGGTCCTGAAGCTGTGAAGCATCATACTGAGGTTCTAGATGCAGCACTTCTGTTGTAAGAGATTAATGATCAGGGCCTTTGAAGCTTCCTAAATCACTTATCCAAGTTACTGCTTTACTACCCAAGTCCATAATTTTTTATTTTTTTTCAGAGTCTTTTATCCAGTTTTTATTTATTTTGATGATTTTCCTACACAATTGTTCTGCACAGCTCGTATTTATTACTGAACTTTCACGTTCATATTCGTAGGATTGCCAGTCAAATCGAAGATTCTCTTTACATGTAATAGGGTTACACTGTTTTAAGCAGAGTTGTATTAACTATGTAAATAAGATATCGCCAATTCCATTTCAATCAGAGCAACGTGCAACTTATGTAATAACTTCTGATATGATGTCTCACTTTATTACAGCACCAGAGTACCTGTTTACAAAAACGCAATATAAAACCTCAAAACAAAGCGCAACCAACCCCAAGAACCATTACAGGACATACACCCATACTCTTATGGCAATGCGTGCTGCATTGCCATGCACGGGTTTAGTCAACTTCTTCCATCTTGCTCTCCTCGTTTCCTTCCTCTTCCAGAGATGGCATATCAGCATCTTCACCAGCACCCTCATCCTCATCTATGTTCAAACCCAACTTCAGCATCCTGCGAATTCTCGCCGCAAATGTGTTTGGATCGTCAAGACTGAAACCGGATGTCAACAGCGCACTCTCGTAGAGCAGCAACACCAAATCCTTCACCGACTTGTCGTTCTTGTCAACCTCAGCCCTCTTCCTCAACTCCTCCATAATGCCATTTTCAGGGTTGATTTCCATTGTCTTCTTGCTTGTCATGTAAGAGCTCATGCTGCTGTCCCTGAGAGCTTGTGCTTTCATGATCCTCTCCATGTTCGCTGTCCATCCATACTCACCTGTCACCAAGCAACATGGGGAGTCCACAATCCTGTCAGAGACCACAACTTTCTCCACCTTGTCCCCAAGAATCTCCTTGATGACTCTGCACAGGTTCTCAAATGACTTCTTCTTTTCTTCCCTCTTCTGCTTCTCTTCTTCTGTCTCATCATCCAGCTTTAGCCCTTCCTTTGTGGCAGACACAAGTTTCTTCCCATCATACTCCTTGAGTTGTTGAACAGCATACTCATCAATTGCATCCACCATGAAGAGCACTTCATAGCCCTTCTTCTTTAGTCTCTCAAGGAATGGCGAGTTCTCCACGGCCTTCTTGCTTTCACCAGTGATGTAGTATATGGATTTCTGGCCCTCCTTCATCCTTGTCACATAGTCCTTCAGGCTTGTCATCTCATCCCCACTCTTGGTTGAGTGGTACCTAAGCAGGTCTGCTAGTTTGGCTCTATTCTGGCTATCCTCATGAATACCCAATTTGATGTTCTTGGAGAATGCATCATAGAATTTGTTGTAGTCCTCCTTGTTCTCAGCAATTTCGAAGAACATCTCAATGCATTTCTTCACCAAGTTCTTCCTGATCACCTTCAGGATCTTGTTCTGTTGCAATGCCTCGCGAGAGATGTTTAGTGGAAGATCATCAGAGTCCACAACACCCTTCACAAATCCAAGGTATTCTGGGATCAGCTCCTCACAGTTGTCCATGATGAACACCCTCCTCACATATAGCTTAATGTTGTTGAGCTTCTTCCTAGTGTCAAAGAGGTCAAAGGGTGCTCTCCTTGGAACAAAGAGAATCGCTTTGAATTCAAGCTGGCCCTCCACAGAGAAGTGCTTCACAGCAAGATGGTCCTCCCAGTCATTGGTGAGGCTCTTGTAGAAAGCTGCATACTCCTCCCTTGTCACTTCCTCTGGCTTCCGGAGCCAAATGGGTTTCTGCTTGTTGATTTGCTGCCATTCATGGCTCACTTCCTTAATCTTCTTCTTCTTCTTGGACTTGTCGCCTTTGTCCTCATCAACATCCTCCACATCCCCTTCCTCTTCCTTCTTGGAGGATTCCTCCTCTTCATCGTCACTCACCTCCTTCTCTGTTGTCTTCTCTGTCCATAGATAGATTGGATAGCTGATGAATTCAGAGTGCTTCTTCACTAGATCCTTTATTCTCCTCTCTTCCAAGTATTCCAACTGCAACGGGAAAAAATATAATTTTTTTAGAAAATAGTATATTACACTATGCCACGCTACTATATGCTACATATTCATAGTTTCATGCTATTAGCAAGGCAAAAACTTCAATTTAGAAAGCATAAAATAAATACTAGGAACTAATTAGTTAATGGTTATGAAAAATTGAGAGTTAATTAATGTCATACCTGATCATCCTTGAGGAAGAGAGTGATCTTGGTTCCTCTACCCAGTGGTTCCCCGTGGACATCTCTTGAAACGGTGAAGGAGCCACCAGCTTGAGACTCCCAAATATATTGCTCATCATCGTTGTGTTTTGTGGTGACAATAACCTTCTCGGCAACAAGGTAGGCAGAGTAAAAGCCAACACCGAATTGGCCAATCATGCTCACATCTGCTCCCGCCTGCAGTGCTTCCATGAACTCCTTTGTCCCGGACCTCGCAATAGTCCCCAGATTATTCACCAAATCTACATATGCATATAAACAACCAAATTATGTCATAGATAAATAAATGAATAGCAATGGTATAGATAGAACAACGGAGACAAGATAGTGATATAGCTGCGAACCAGCTTTGGTCATGCCAACTCCACTGTCTATGATGGAGAGGGTCTTATTGGTCTTGTCGGGAACAATCCTGATGAAAAGTTCAGGCTGAGCATCAAGCTTGGACTTGTCAGTGAGGCTCTCAAATCGGATTTTGTCCAGGGCCTGCCATGCCATGCCATGCCATCACAGCACAAACAAATTAAGAAATGAACTTAGCAAATGATATTGAATGTGAATGAGCCATGCGTGGTTATATGAATATATGAATGAACTTACATCAGAAGCATTGCTAATGAGCTCACGAAGGAAGATCTCTTTGTTGCTGTAGAAGGTGTTGATGATCAAGCTGAGGAGTTGGTTGATCTCAGCCTGGAATGCAAAGGTCTCTGAGTCTGCCATCTGAACCTCTGCCATTGCAATCACAAAATCAAATTAAAGAGCTCGGCTCAAGACAAAGAGTGACAAGGCTTGGGCTTTGATTAGAGCAACAAGAATGACGCAGATATGTATGTGTTGTGTTGTGTTGTGTTGGGTTCAGTGACGATGCGGTGCCAAAGGAGTTAGTTGATGTTTTTATAGAGAAGGGACAAGTTTCTGGTGCCTTAATATGTTTGATTTCATATTTTGCAGGGAACGAACGAAGGAATTACACAACCAAATATCAAAGGTTCTGGAGTGCTCTCCACTTTGCTTTCAGTTTGATATTTTGCCACGCTAGGCTAGGCCTCCAACCATCCAGAATTTTCTTTCGTCACTGGAAGACGCTGAACTTTGTGAAATCCAATTTTGAAATTATACTTTTTTAAATAAAGCAAACAAGTGGTACGTGGAATGATGGTGTGCTGCCGCAATTCTGAATTGGCTACTGGCAGAGGTACATATTTTTCTAAGAAATAATAATTATATACATAAAATATATAATATTATGTCAATTCATATATTATCTATTATTAAATAAGATATAAATTCTATTTAAATAAAATATAAGTTAATATAGTGTCTCATATTTTATAAATATAAATAATATTACTCATTTTATTTATGGCAATATTATACCATAAGTTAGATATATAAAAAAAACAGTGGGTCCAATAAAATCTTCTTATCTTTTATTTTTGTAAAATGAGGTTAATAACAGTTTTTTCCTTGCAATACTTGATGAAAAAATCTTCCTGCTTAAACAATTTCATCATATACCATAATAACATTCAGCTACCTTGATCAATTTATTTAATCAATGGTCTTTCCAGCTTTTTTATTCTTTCATTTAATGATAAAATTAACTTAAACCAATTAACTGGAAAGTGTAACTATTGTAGACTAGCATTCATTTACTCATTAAAATTTCATAGTTGGCCATTTCGATTTTCCATAAAGCCTCGCTGTGTAAAGTGTAAAGGGCTAAAGCAATCGCCCATTAATTAAATTGCATGCCTGTTGATTATACACATCAGTTTCTAATAGAAGTGACCGATGGGTAGTCATATTCTATGGCTTTTTTATTTTAAAAATGCATTATTGGTTATTTCACGGTGTAATTTTCTGATTAGTAGTAAATTTAGTAGATAGGAAACCAAAACGTCTCATTGGAGGATGAAACCATATGTTTATTACTCGTATATCCTGGTATGAGTCAATGACTTGCTATGAACAAATTTGTTAAGCTAATAAGAAAATTCATTATTTTTATCATATCAATACTTTTTTGTTCAACGATTTTCCCGTGCAAAGTACGGATACTATATTAGTTAAAATATTAAAATAGTGAAAAAAAAATTGGGGTATAAGTTCGTTATCATATCTTATGGTAGGAAGTGGCAAGGTGACTTTTATTTGATTTTCCCAAACCGTCCTTCCTTTCACTTTCAATTGAAAAAATTAATTTAACAAAAAAATCATTATAAGTTACTGTTATAATTTTATATTATCATTACTTTGATTAATTCTAGTTTAATCACTTATAAATATTTGACATTTAATCTTCATTTTAAATTTTATAGCATAGATAAATGATTCGAGTAATTACAATCCTTTAGATCTAACTATTAAATTTTTTTCTAAGGAAAACATCTTGACTACTAAATATTTTATTTCTTGGTAAAGGTCTATTAATAAATTATAACATCCATGTTTTTAATATACAGTGTTTACATAATTAAATAATTAAAAAATTGTCCAGTAAACATAAGAGAACAAAATTTATTGCTAGTGACAAATCAAATTTTGCTATAGTTTTTATTTATTTGTTATTTTTTCTTAAAAATTAAATACATTGAATTAGTTATTAATCATAAAAGCATTTTAAGAAAATTTTTTTCTTTTACCACACACTATCACTAACACTCACGTATTATAAAGGCTAAGTTATTAATTTTTTGTTACGTAAAATATATTTTACATATTCCTAAATATTCCTAAATAAATGAACAATCACAAATAAAAATTGAACATGTATTGATAAATATCAATGTGATTATACATAATGATTTAGTAATTATCATGATTGTTATTCATTTTACTTGTTATTATTGTTTACTTTTAAATATTAGTTTATTATTACATATTTGAGTAACTATTGTATTAAAAATATTTTAATAAAGTAAATTATTATGTAAAAATAAGTATTTTACAGTGTTGTCCGTTACATAAAAACAAGTATTTTTTAATCCTTTTGAAACAAATTATTATGTAAATTTTGGATAGTAGTTTTTACAATTATTATCAAATACATCTATGTACGGGCACATATGAGATCTGCAACGATTTTACAGTGACTAGCAAATGAGATTAGAGGCTAGGATTTTAATAATTAAATAAATTGTTTATTAAATTATTAATAATAAAGTTATATAAAATTATAATTGATCATACAACTAATGTTAAACTATTAATTATCTTAGTTGATAAAGAAAAAACAAGAAGGATAATTTGGGATAATCAAATAAAAGCCACTAAAATAGGAGTGGCAATAGACTTGTCACGGGCTTATGAATATGGCACATGAAGAATTTAGTCCTCATGGAAGCCTCTTAACTTGATTGGCTAATATATATGAATAAATCAAATATATTCAAAATATCTAAAGTTGAACTGAATTCCATAATTCTAAAATATTTCTAAAATATAAATCCTAAATAAGAAACTGTGTCATAACCATAATCCTGGTTCAAGTCAAACATAATTAAATAAATGACTGAAATTTTGAAAATAACTAGAATGCATGTTTGGATCCTACCTACACAATTATTTGAGCACTACTAAACTAATATAATCAATAGTAAGTTCCACTCTAAGCGAAGCTCACCAAAGAAGCTGTAGCACTACTTGGGAGGACCTATGATAAACTGAACCTAGTTGTATCTATAAGAGGAAAAGAGATGAGTGAGTTCATCAAAACTCTCTAGGGTCTCCACTTACAACCCACATGGGACAACAATAAATATACATAACATATATATGCAATTAATGTAGAACATTTTATATATAATTACATATAACTTGTATGAAAATCATAATTTAACTAGATTCATGGAAAAAATAGTAGAAAATAGGAGAAGTTTTGTACATAAATGAGTTAGTTGAACCTAAGCCAATGCTAACCCTGCACCTAACGGTCTCATAAATGGACACCACACTAGATTTCTTATGTGGGTGAACTAGTTCTAGCGACCACTCCTACCAAGGTTAACCGATATACTCGTTAACCGTCTCTGTTTCTCACTAATTACTACAAAATAACTTGTACATAAACTGAATAAATTGTAAAGCTCTGAATTCATATAATTCTAACAATCTGACTTTAGCACAACTAAGGTTCTAAAATCATGCCAATGGATTACCAGCTTGTAGACATAGTGATTTCAGAAGCCTAGAGTATATATCTGACAATTGTTATGAATCATACTTTCTTCCACACTTTCAATAAATCATATTTAATGTTTTAAAATCTTAATAGGAAATCCATAGTCTGAAATATGATAATCAATACTTCTGGAAATATTAAATTGGAGTCTCATAATTTCATAAATTGGAAAAAGATATTTCATAACATGCAAGATATCAAATATGGTCCCAAGAGCTTTCTAAAATAAGGTTTTCATGATAATTGTGAAAAATAATAATTTTTCTGAACTTTTGGCATAATCCATGAAAGCATGTATTTGGCATAAGTCATTCTAGAATTTCATAAATAATTTTATATAATACTAAAAAAATACTAACAATGACCAAAAGTATGGTCATGAGCTTAAACCCACTCAAATTATAGTGGAGTGTGCTTCCACTAGCAACTTGACTCTAGGGAGCTGGAATGACACTGGTAGCTACCAAACAATATAATAAAAAAAATAAAAAAATTTATTTTACCACCCAATGAGTTTGGGGTGGTAGGAGGAAAAAATATTGTGAGAAAACCACGCCTAACAGGACCTAAACTCACGGGTTATATAAAAAGGAAAGGAATTGGCTAAATTTTATGAAGATCACTTATCAAGAAAGATTAATCAGAGAAGTTTAGAGAAACCACATTTTTCTCTATAGGAAAATATCCTTGGGCAGATAGGGTATTTAGAAAAATATTTGAGAGTATTATGATGTACTAAAAATATACTAAGGGACAACATATAATCAAAAAATGAAACTACAACGCGTCCGTGCACTTATGACTCTTACTACATTCATATGTCCGTGCGCTTAGTGGCTCCATCTATAATATTAATACTTAAACTCATTACATGGAAAGTTTTCCATGTGTCATTCATAGAGAAAATTATGGCTCACCATTTTCATAATCTTAATAATTAAAGTAAGTTTTTGAATTGAATTTACTTTCTAATTATTGATTTTTTTTTCAATCATACCTTCATATCTCTTTTTGATTAGCACAATAAAAATACTCTACAAAATATCTTATTCAAAATTATTTAATATGAAAATAATAACAAATTATATAAACAAAATGATAATTGAACATATTATTATATCATTAAAATTTTATATGTATAATTATTATAGTATTAATTAATGATAACAAAACTATTATAATTACGTTACCATAAAAAAATTATAATTAACAAAAATTTTATTAACCATATGTAACTATTATATAATTATATAAAAGCTATTATAATATATTTTTCAAGTTAATAATGAACTAAAACTACAACCCATATGTAATATTAAAAAACTACATAAATTGTGATTATTTATGACTTTTTTTACTAATTATAACACATTAATTGTAACATATATTTTAAAATTGACTTATTAAAAAACGTAAATGGCCTATAAAAAAAAATACCGCTGAATTGGGTACTAGGGATTGCTCGGATAGACAGGAATAAGGATATATTTACTTATTTAGTCTTCATGAGGAAGAGGTGAAGTCCCGTTGTTAAACGAGGTAGGGACGGTAATGAGACCTCGCACTATGGAATTCTACAAATTTGTCATTTATATAAATTATTTAAATATTTACTTTATCATTTTTATTAATTATCTTTATTAGATTTGCTTTATGTATATATCTTTATCTTTAATTTGGATTATGTTGTATTAGTAATATTTGTTATTAATGACATTTATGTTTTGAATTTCAAAGTATTTTAAATTTTTTTATCTTTTTGAAATTTTTTTAATATCCCTTAATATCAATAAGGATTTAATTCTCATGGGAATTAGAAATGAAGACCGTGAGTTCGTGAATAGAGATGGGGATGGGGATAGGGATGAGGACGAGGGCTAAGTACGTCCATCTTAATAATCCCATTGTCATCCTACATGGCTTATGATATAGTAAAATTGTCCACTTATACTTTTTCATTATTCAACAATTTCAACTTTCAAAACGTGTAAAAATTTTATAAAATAGGTTATTTATTATTAGTTAAAGGTTATATATCGAGATTTTTTCAATCTTATAAATATGATATTCAAAATAAGATATAAAATAGAATGACACATTTATATTTTATTTATTTATTTATCTATTAACTTATTTTCAAAAGAAATTTATATATATAATTTTCTATGAGATATATTTAAATGAATTATTATTTATTTTCAGTAATAATTAATAAATTATATTTTATTATTACCTCGTGCATCGGATAGGTCAAATGACTAGTTGTCTATATATATAATGATAGTAATAATAATATAAAAATATCAACCGTGTAACACAAATATTTTAATAATATTAAAATGATAACGTCGTGTAACGTGTTAATAATATTAAAATGATAATATATTATAATATTATTAAAACATATAACCGTCCATCGTTATTTGAAAATAATATTATTAAAATGATAATACGTTATAATATTAATGAAATTTATAACCGTATATCTTGTTTTCTAAAAATAGTATTATTAAAATGATAATACATTATAATATTAATAAAATGTTTACCAATTAATAATAATAATAATAATAATTCAGATACTAATAAATTTCATATTTAGGGTATTACAAAGGACTGACATTCTTATTGGTTCAAAAAAAAATTTATAACCTTTCTATTTAAATTAGGATATTACACATCTAGGAGTTTGTATATAAAACATTTTCCTTCTGAATTCTATAGCCACTCGCAAATGTCTATTACCACTCCATATTTAATACCTTAATTAGTATTATTCCAAAATATCCTTAAACTTATTTCAATACTTAGACTTTTTTGTAAAAAAAAAAAAAAAAGTTTCAAAACGATTCCTTCCCATATAATTTTTTGATTGGATGACAGCTAGCACATTTGTGTTGCTACATGTTGATTTCTCTGTTTTTTTTTTTCCTTCTTGCTTTTACCTTTCTGCTTCGTTCAAGTTTTGGTCCATGTAAGCGCATTGCTGCTGGTAATGCGTTGGATCTCAACTTATCATTGGTGTTTATGACCTCTTGTATTGACAATAATGTTTTTTCATTTTTATTTTTGGTCTGAGTATTGACAATATTTGTGTATGGCTGCCGTTGCTATTTGCCTATTGAGTTAGTTTTTGAGCTTTCTTATTAATAAAAAAAATTAAGATAATTTGATACATTAAATTAATTACTTATCCATATCAAAAAGATTTTAAAGGATTAGTTTGTTTTTGACTCTCAATTAGTATAAAGGTTAAATTATTTATTTATTTTTTGATAAATTATTATCTAAATAAATAAATAAAAGCTGATGATGGGTATATATGTATCTTTTAATTCACTATTAATGGTAATAAATACCAATTAAGTATATAACTAATTCAATGTATTGAATTGTCTTATTGTTTAAGAACAGAGATGTTGAACAATTAAAAAAATTATAGTAAAAAAGTAAGTGATTGCTAAAAAAATCCTAACACCATGCCTTTAGTTAATATTTTGTAAATGATATGAATATTGAATGACAAAATACTGATGTTTATTGCATGCTTCAATTTAATAATTTATCTTTGCATAATATTTTTTTGGCTGGAAAAATAAAGCACAAAATTAGTGTGAACATGATCGGATAGTTATTTTAACACTAACCTCTTGCTGATTTCTGCTCTTTATTTACTGAACATCCTACGAAATTAAGTTATTCATTTTGTGATCTATTTCACACTAAATAATTTGAGCCAAGTAGTAGCTTTCTTCATTTTTATAGTTATTTATTCTTAATTTATTTTAAATATTTGCTCTTATATTGTTTAAGTACGTAATTATTGTCTTACAAAAACTTTAAAGAAAATAATTCAATAACGATGATGATGATAAATACTTGTAATGCTTAGTGTCTAGATAAATATTAAATATTTGTAATTAATTAAATTATTTTTATTTTAATTAACAACAATACAATTTGATATCATCATGGTAATTAATAAATAGCTAATATTAACTAGCTATTCTTTTAGTTAAGAAGGATATTTTGGTAAAATTTAATATAAATAAATATTAATAGAAGTGTCAATAGACAAATAGGAATGACAATGACCATTCTCTTGAATTCTCTATCGTTTCCTTTTTTCTTTGGGTCAAATAATTGGTTGGTTACTTTTTGTTTTACTTGTTTGGCCCAACAATTATGATTTGGTTTAGGTCCATACCTACGAGCGAGAGTAAGGAGTGAAATTATTACAGGCCCCTGTTCAAGGGCTTAAGTGTTGGGCTTGAATATTGGGATCAGATGCTTTGTGTTTGAATCATTATTCCCCTGATGACAAGAATACGACCAAAAACAAAAACAAAAAAGTTTAAATCTTTATTGAGATTTGGGGTGAAGATCTTTTAGAAAAAGATCTTTTTTCTGTTGATATTTATAAATAAATTATTTTTAAAAAAAATTATGTTTGAATATAATATTAATTTATATTTGGATATAATATTAAAAAAATTATTTATTATCAAATTTTTTTTATGTTATAAAAAATAATTATAACTTCTAGTAAAAAGATTTTTTTATTATTTTTTTAATAATTTTATTTTTACTTAAAAATTTATGAGTAAACACCGAAATTTATTTTCTAATAATTTATTTAATGCATAAATTAATCTCTAATAATTGTAAACACCTAAATTCCCCTCACAATTGTCAAATAAGGACACTATACTCCTTGTATCGGCAGAACTTAACCGGAGAAGAGATGAAAAAGAACTCTGCTGGAAGAAAGTGGAGATTGGCCGAAGAAGGAGCTCGAATGACAGCTGCTGCCACATGTCTATCACCTCTGCACATGTTAGTCAAGCTCCTCTAGCTTCTCAAGTCTTCCTAGTCCTGCGAGATCTATTTGCTCTCAGATGGCCTCATCTTTTCCCAAGCTCTTTTTTTTAACTCTAACACGTGCAATTATTGAGGACGGTTAAACCTATAATATCCTATTTTAATAATTGTGAATGACCAATTTTGATATTTATAATTATTAGGATCAATTTATCTATCACTAAAATTATCATGATCAATTTGAGTGTTTATTTAAAATATACCTAAACATACAAAAGTCTCTACAGTGGGCTTGATGGGTTTCATGTATTGCCTTCGTGCCAAATAGCTTCCCCGCAGTGGGCTACAGACCAGAAAATCTCTACAAACGATTATAATCACCAATGCTTAGCTGTCATGTAACTAACTATAACAGTCAAATGATACATTAACTTCCTATCTCTAACAACTTTGTTAATTTCCTTTATGTTACAAATTTACAATTATTTTTGCAGGCATATATATTATATATAACACGATCCTCTTTTCCATTTTTCATTATCGTCATTTGAATATGGGTAGAAGGTTACACACTGCACCTGAAAAAGTTCGATGATATCTAGTTAAAAGCTTCCAATTAAAGGGTCAGTTATTTTAATATGAATTTTGAGTGTTGATTGTACAATAATATGGAATTTAAGCACGAATTACAAACGTATGGAGTTTCTAAAATCTTGCATTGTGCGAGGTAATTAAAAAAGAATTTATAAAATTTTTCAGCACAAATCTTGCATGGTGAGATTTTCCAAAGAAAAAATAAAATAATAATACAATGTGAATAGTAGCTATGCGAATGAAGTAATTGAACTGAAGACTGTTGGTGGTACTCAATAATAATAGTAATGCTTTTATTTTGTTTATTTTTTTTAATGTTTTATAGTTGTTTTGTGGGTCACTTTTTTTAATATGGATCTTGAGGGTTGATTGTACAATAATATGAAATTTAAGGACAAATTATGGGTGTGCGGGTTTTACTAAATCTCACATTGTGCGAGATAATTAAATAAAGACTAAATATCTAAAAATACCTTTCCTTGTATTTTTTTTAGTCCTTCAAGCTTTAAAAATCCAAATTAGTCTTTACCTTCAAAGGGGACAAATTAGTTTTTACAATTAAAAAGGGGACAAATTGGTCCATTACATTGTATTTGAAAATTAGGGACCAATTTGTCCATTTTTTAAAATGTAAGAGATCAATTTGAAATTTTCAAAATTGCTAACTAACTTGCCCCCAATACAAACCTAACCTTGGATATTTAGTCTTAAATAAATAATTTTTAAAATTTTTTAGACACAAATCTTGTATAGTGCGAGATTTAAAAAAAAAAAATTACTAACATTACAAATCTCTCATAGTGTGAGAATTTAAAAAAACATTAAAATATTGATAAAAATAATAAAGAGATTCCTTCTAACTGGTGCAGGTTAGGGGCTACAAGTTTGAATGAAATTTTTAAATAGTAAAATTGGTGTGGATATTTATATTCATGCTATTTTACATTTATATATATATTTATATCATTTAATTATAAAGAGTATGTTTATTATATATACTCATTCAAAGTAAGAATTAATATTCAAATCAGGATGATAGTCATGTTCAAATGGTTAAAATTTATTAGATTTTGTTTGACCCAAAAAAAAAATTATTAGATTTTTATTTGAATTAATGTTCATTTTAATACTTGATTTTACAATTGTAAGCCATTTTAATTTTTTATTTTTTAAATTAATCAAATTAGTCCTTGACATTGCAAAACATGACTCATTAATCTTTCAGCTAACTTTTATTTATCATATTATTAATTAAATGATAATATATAATGTTAAGTGATACCTTGTCATATCTTATATCATCTAAAGTAAAATTAAATTTAAATGGCTCATATTTTGGCGTTTAAAATTATATAAAATAAGTAATCTAAATCTCCTTTTCAAGTCTTAAAACGACTCATTTTATGCAATTTTACACTAAAATAAGTTATTTTAAACTTTATTATATTTCAGATGACACATAGGATGAAATTGCGGAAAGAAATTAAATCCTTAGAAAAAAAATTTGTAAGAACTATTCATCCCAACAAAATGTTCTCTAAAAATAAAAAAAACTATTATTAATTTAAAGATATTACAATATTCACATGACATTGAACTACAAAATGGTACATTTCATACAAAAATGATAAAATAAGAACATTAAGGCAACTTCTTTCCAAAAGGAGGCCATCTGAAAGACGACCAAATTTTCTTGTCAGAGCTAGCCCCTTTCAGCCAATGTGTCAGGACTACCGCTTCTCCTTCATATCCTCTTGCCAGCCTCTTCCCTCCCTTCCTCCCTTCATCATCATCTCCTATAGATTTAGATTTGGTTTCTGTCACACCGCCATATGTAGATGTGCCCTCAAACCCCATCCTATGCTCTGATGAGCCAACTTGCATCATTGATGTCATCCACTGATCAACTAGGGAGAGTATTGGTTGATGTTGTATCTCTTCGGATATGGGTTGGTATTGTGATACCTGAGGTACACTAAGGAGTAAGGTTTTGTATAGCCCTAGAGTTTCCCTAAGACCTACCACCGAGTCTTAATTTCACTAAGTCTGGATCCTACACCTCCTTAGGGCTATATGATAGAACCATATTATTGGAATCAAAAGTCCTGGTAATGTTTCCTAGAGGAAAAATAAGTTGAAGAGTGAGTTTTTATGAATTTTATCAAACCTTTAAGCGTTTCATTTTTTTGCCCACAAGTTTAGAAAATCTCGAAAATTTCTGGATTTGAACTAAAACCCAAATTTTGGATTCTGAATTGTTAGGATTTTGATTTTTTTGATATTTTATTTGAATTCAAATGAGGATATTTTCTTATTTATATTTATGTTTTAAAGTTAATTGTTAACTTGAAATTAATAAATGGAAATAAGTGAACCGCCGGAGACCGCCTCAGCGGTCATGTGATTGCCCAGGTAGTCAGGAAAGGTGTCCTGGAGAGAGGCCTCCAGAACCGCCCAGGCGACAGGAGAGAGCAATGCGTCCGCTAGAGAGAGAGACCGCCAATCAAAAGTTTATAAAAGCGTGTTTCAGGGGTTCAAACGACGTAGAAGTAGAAACGCGAACCTTTCTCCGTTTCTTTTTCTTTCTCTCTTTCTCTCAAATCCATCATTTCCAAGCTTCAAGGTGAGTATGTGCTTAGATTATGTCTTTATTTCTTCATAATCTTGGATTTGGACCGATTATTCTCTCATTTTTGTCAAGTGGGGGTACTCCCCAATTTTATTAGAGTTAGAATAGAGTTCTCTAGAGATTATTAGCGTTTAATATAGAATTATGGTTGCTTTATAACAGTTGTTGGTGTCATTTCAGCTTCACGTTAAATTAGTGGGGTCCACATACTCCCGCTTCAAATGGTGAGTGAGTTCAGATCCTATGATCCTTATATTGATCATTAGAGCTATTTTCATGAAAATATGATTATTGCTCAATTTTAGAAATTTTTGTATAAAGAGATTTGAGATGTACTGTTGTTATACCATTCTACGAGAATTGATAATTATATTTAAAGAATTGTGAAATATTATGATGATTTCCAGAGTAGAGCATAAGTATATGATAGAGTTTTAGAGAAAAAGTATTTTTATGATTTAGAGAATGGATAGTAACTATAGAGAAATAAATTGTGAGTTAACGGTTATTTCGTTAACCTTGGTATACCAAGTCACCCATAGAGCCAGAAATTAGAAATGGGACCTAGCAGGTGCTCCAGAGTTCAAAATTTTGTTATGTCACATGAATTGTGCATAACCAGAGATTTTATTTCTCTATTAGAGTACTATTGTTGATATTTATAAAGAAAATCGATTTTTAAAGCTATATTGTTTACATTTATGAATATGATTTCAGAGATATTGCATTAACCAGTTTGATGATTATATATGATTATTTATTTTCTTGATTATCCCATGAGTGAGTTATGGGTGAGAGCCTACTCATTAGTTTTAGATGAAACTCACCCTCTCCCTTCTTCCATTACAATACGTGAGCTTGCGAGTTTCTCATCCACCTCCTCTCCGAGGAGAAATTCTCAGTTGGTGAGCTTCACTCAGAGTGAAGTTGCATTTGGTATTTTGTAAGAGATAGAGTGCTCCAGCGTATATTGCGGTAGGGTCCCGGACCATTAAAATAATGCATGTTGTATATTTTCAAGATTATGATTTCTATGGTTTATTTGGTATTGAGAGCAACTCAT
Source organism: Dalbergia oliveri (assembly GCA_030441495.1). Lineage (NCBI taxonomy): Eukaryota > Viridiplantae > Streptophyta > Magnoliopsida > Fabales > Fabaceae > Dalbergia > Dalbergia oliveri. The sequence continues at coordinate 51,878,806 of JAMLFY010000002.1, read as the reverse complement.
GTTTTGTATCAGAGTACCTAGAGATGAAATTATATTTTGGAACAAGATTTTATTAAATTATGCATATAGAGGTTAGAGGTCACGAGACTTACGTGTAGAATTGACTCTCACGTGCCCATGTTTCAAGTTGATCATGACAGGTATACATCTTCCTGTACACTAGGCTCATTGGCCTGTACGTTCAGGTCAAAGTCATGCCGTTTTGGCAATAATATACAAATAATATTTAATTTGACAATAAAAAAGTCTTTGCTATATTAATATCTACCCGATCAATTTACATCTAATCTAATGCAAGTCTGATATTATGGAGATTATTATATGGAGTGTTATATGGATATCGATAATGCTTCCATCTGTGAAATATTTTTTTGTTTAGATATAATCTTCATAACAATAGAAATATCTACTTAAAATGTAATTTTTTACCTGATAGCTTTTTGTCATTCCGTGTAATTTTATCATTTTAAATCGAATTCTAATAAAATCAATTAACATGAATTTAGCTTCATTTGTTTTATAACTACGTTTTTAATCCACTTTAAGCTTATAAAATTTAATGCATGTTTAAGTTTCAGTTATTTTTTTTAATTCATTTATAAAAGAAGGAGAGTGTTCTTAGTTGATTTTTTTATATTATTAAGATTTTAAATTTATCTTCACAAAAATTTATGAAAAGACAAAAAATAACATTTTACTAAATCTTTCTCATCCCTCGACCCCATTTTCATTACCACAGCCACAATAATTTAATTATTTTGTGTGCATGTATTATTTTATAATTCAAAAGAATATAACTCAATAATAACAAATATATATATATAGTTTAATAAGTTCAATAACATAAATAAATATAAAATATTTAAGAATTTATTTTATTTTATTTAAGTATTTTTCATTAATTATATTTAATTAAAAATAAATAAGAAATAGTTTTATATAAAAAAATTTCATGCTCAAAAAGTACTAGGTAATCCAAACACCTTTCTTTTTTATACCCTTATATGTTATTTTACTTAAAAAATTATTTTTGTATCTACTTTATCTAAATAATTTAACAACTTCTTACTATAGTAAAAAGTACTTATGTAATTACAATCAAATGTTATAATAAGGCTTTTTTATGTAAATTTTTTAATTTATTATCAACCATCTTTTTTATGTTATAAAGAATATCTTTTTTCTAGAAGACGAAAATTTTAAATTTTTAAAAAAGATATTTTTTTAAACTTTTTTTTGAATGATGTTGCTTTTACATAAAAAAATTACTCAAACATGCATATTAAAATACACTAGAAAATCATTTTAATCTTCCTATAAAAAGAATTTTTTTTAACAAAATAATCATATCCAAGTGAGCTCATAGATCCTATAAAATAAGATAAAAACTTAAAAGAAAGATATTTTTTTTTATCATTTTATTTTAACTTGATAATTCAAATAACTTAACTAGATCTTGATCATATTGATTTGATTTGAATTTACAATAATGTTAAAAAATTAAATTAAATTACATTGGTTTAGATTTGTTTTCTCCTCTAACTAGCATCAAATTATTGTGTAAAGATACTTAATTTTGAGTGGCTTTTCCCCTACTTCATCTCTCTCTCTCTCTCATTAATACTTCATTGTCTCTTTTAATACACTAATAAGATATCTTAGATAAATAAAATTAATTTATACTGTGATAAATAAAAAAAATTAATTTTCATGTATTGCTAATGTGTAAAAAATTATATGGACATTCAATCATGTTTTACATTATTAAAGTGTTATATTCGATCATTCATTATTTTAAAACTTTTATATGTAGAAATATATAATTGGATAATAGTGTAAAAGAATTTTACATTGATAGTATATCAAAATAAATCTCTTATTTAAATATGTACTTGAGTTTAAGATTTTTTCAATGATTATATGATGGGAATTACTTCATATATTATTGTAACAAATGAGGATAGAATGATTCAAAGAGAATAAAAAATTATTTATCTTAAAAGCTGTTGAAATAATCAAAAAGCAATGATCAAATTACTCAAATTAATTAAGGCTCGTAGAGATATAATTGTGGTTGTTAGAGATTAGTTGTAATCTAATTAGATACTGGCTAGTTACTTTACCACCATTTTGCATATAAGTATGTAACGACAGTTCTCAATTCCACCACCATGCAAGAGGGAAATCTCGCATCATGCGAGCTTCCCTGGCTCAACCAGGACGCAACGCGTGGCGTGCAGCAGGGGCATCTCCAAAATCACGCACTGTGTGAGATTTCAAGCTCCCAACCACGCAGTGACACATGCCTCTTCTCTGACGTTGAGACTATGGCTCAAGACTCCATTTCATGTGCTGCATAGTAAAAAAATTATTTTAATTATCTATAATCTCGCATAATGCGAGATTTAAAAGATCACATTGAATGTAATTTTCTTCCAAATCTCATATAATTATTATTCAATCATCTAATCTTCATAATAAAATAATTTTCCCTCCA